>VZSR01003807.1:42787878-43051116 GCA_013398615.1 Brachypodius melanocephalos
AAGACATCAAGGACAACAAGAAAGGCTTTTTCAAATACATCAAAAACAAAAGGAAAACTAAGGATAACATGGGCCTGTTACTTTGTGGAGTGGGGACCCTGGCAGCAGGGAATGCAGAGAAGGCAGAGTTATTGAATGCTCTCTTTGCACTGGTCTTCACTGGCAAGACCAGCCCTCAGGAATATCTGACCCAGGAGACCAGGGTAAAGGAGTGCTGGAAGGAAGACTCCCCTTCATCAAAGAGCATTAGGTTAGAGAACACTTGACATCCGTAAGTCCGTGAGCCCCAATAAGCTTTGCTGTTATGCAAAATTCCTTTAATATTTTTTACCTTTATCTTTTGAACTGTGAACAAGCACTGTGTCTGTTCAATCAGAGAACTAATAAGCTCCTTCAAGTGGTTCACTAGTTTGCAAAACTACTGCACCTACCTTCCTTACCTTCCTCGCACCTCAAGTTTGCTCCTGATTCTTTGGGAAAGAACGGCTTGTGCATTGAAGCAGAAGCCAAATATAGAGAGAGCTCAAGTACTATATAGCATTTTAATACAACTGTCAGAATAGCAACTTTTAATGTTAATGTATTTTAACAAAATGCTATGATTCAGAAGTGAAATTCCTTGTCCTCCTTTCTCAGAGAGTGTTCAGGATGGGGTGGGCATCAGCATAGACAATGAGAGAATTTAGGATTGTGCAAACTGGATTTTTGAGAGAAAGACATCTATACAACCTTTATTCATGGGGTTGGAAAATCCATTTCATCCCTGTGCAGACATTGGCTGATATGGGGTGAGGGGGACAGCATCCAGAGAAAGGCAAGGTGCCACAGATTTATCAGATATGTCAGCTACTGTCAGAGGAAATTGCTGTGGCCTGAAGGCAGCACAGACAGTGGTGGCTATGGCCTGAGATCTACAATGTTATCTAATTATCTTTTCACAGAATCTGAAGGAGGGACATTCAGTCTTTTACTGGGACTTTATAAACACCTCCTTTTTAAGTACCATATGAAAGCACTCGACAGCACACACCTCTAGGTAACACCTGAAATTCCTTCCTCACAGCCCTCCGTGGTACAGGATAAAAGCATACATGGCTCTAACTACATTTTTAAAAATGTGATTAAGAAAATGAATACTGCAAATTCTTTGCCTCATGATTAATATTAAGGAGGAGAAATCTCAACTACTAGTCAAAGCATGTTCTTAATAAGAGAACATTTGTACTAAAACAAAATGTCAAACATTTTCTGGTCAGCTGCATTCTCAGCTTGATGTGCCTCCTACTCTCCCATGAGCTCAGCATCACCTGCTAAGCTCCAGAGTGAAATCAGGCCTGCATCTTGGTGGCTTTTCCAAAGGGTCCTGGTGCCACTGGGAAGTTACAGTGCAGTAGCGGGAACAGTCAGACCCTGCAGAGAGTGTAGGCACTTAGGGAGGCAGGAGACCAGTATCTGGAGGGACCTGAAGGGAAATGCAGCTTTTAGATCCACAACTTTGGAAGAAAAATGAAAGCTGGAGAATACAAGTGAAATAAATACTCAAAGATACTGTACAAGACTATTTTTAAGAAGGTTTACTTCCCAAGGCCAAAGGTATTCCTTTCCACCCTAGGGAAAGCCATCAAGGGGCACAAACCTACAGGAGCTCTGGGTTTCACCAGCACTCCTTGTGCCCAAGGCATCTGGCTCCCTTGAAGTGGTACCATATGACTGTGTGACCAGAAGAAAAGGCTACACTGGAAAAGAAATGTTAGGTCAAACAAGGCATCTGCATTGACCTATATATTTACAAACTAAGTGTCCAATCTCTGCAACTAACGGTGTATACATCAATGACAAAAATGTGAAAAACTTTCGTTGGAACACGATCAAAGATGTCTTCTTTAAAATATAACCCTCATCTGCACAAAGTATTCGTACTGAAGAGCTGGGAAGCATGAGGAAGTGGTAGCCTGAAAAAAATATTACTCATAGCTTCAAGCAACAGAAAAGTGAGGCTTATGAAAACAACTGTTTCATAATCAAAATTATGTGATAAAGCAGTGTACTCTCTAGTGTGGAAACTAAGGAGCTGTTTTCATATAAAGATACTTGGCTTATTAAGTTAACTGAGAAGGTCACAGTGAAGCAGAATGATGCTCCCAAGAAACAAAACCCCAACAGTTTTCCTCATTATTATATTGATATTCCACACAGTGAGTAGGCACCTAGATGTTGTTACAACTATATATTAGATTAGTTGCAAGGATTTCATTGAAAGTGTCTGTTCTGCCTGGCTTTTTCTCTCTCTTCAGCTCAGACACTAAACTGCAAAAGACAGCTGCAGTAGTATTCTGTCTGTTTTACACTCTACTGCAGGGAGAGAAAAACACCTAAGCTCTGGGATCCAGGTGACTCTGGGTCATCTCTTCAAAGGCAAAGGTGGAAAGGTATTTCTGCAGGACCATATCTACCCACACTTTTGCTGTTTTACAGTGGCCATCTCAGCTGCAACTCATCATCCACAGATAGAGTTTACAGAGCTACTCAAATGAAAGAAGAGTCTTCCTAAGCCCCTACAGCCCCTCTTACTTTTATCCCATGGATCTGAGTTGTTCAATGCTTCCTCCCATGTTTTGGAAAAGCCCAAACGATGAGTTCAGGGCCAGTTGGATCTCAATTTTGATTCAGAGTTATCTCCTTTTACTGACATCTGTTTTAATCTTTAATGAGGCAAACTGTAGTGTGCAGTTTGGAAGAGAACCAAGAAAAAGAGGGTTTTGATTTTCAGTTCATTTAAACACCAGACGGTCAAGAAACACCATCCTTCCAGCTAATTGAAGTCTGACTGCAGATTGCTGCTAATCTGGGCCTGAATTGTGAGCTATATTGTGGTCCTGTGTCACCAATCTTCATGCAGCAGCCACACTGTGCCGCGTGACTGAGAGACAGGACTTCAAAAGAGGGGGTGCAAAAGTCATTTAAGCAGGCAGCCTTAAGCTAAAGCTTCAGCAAAAATAGGTTGGAGTTTGAACTGAAATCAGTTTATTGAAGGCTAAACTGAACTCTAAGTTGAAGTTAGAGTAAAAAGGAGTTGAGGTCAGATATTATTCTTACAGTCCAGTGTTATATACTTATTACACCTCAAATAGGCCACAGCCCTAAACAGCTACATCTTTAAGTAAGAATTTTCATTAAGTTAGAATGAAATGGAGGGTCACAAGCAAAACAGATAATAGGAATACTTCAGTAAAACAATCAGGAAAAGAAAAATTGCTGAAATTGCAGGGCCAGAATACTGCAAATGGAAACCTTCTCTAGCCAAAGCTTTAAGCATCTTACAAAACAGCTGTAGAATAAAAATTCAAATACAAAGAGTATGGACCTCTTGGATTCTCTGTTTGTCTGGAAAGGCACATCTCCATGCTGCTGCAGGTGTGGCTTTGATTTATTCTAGCAGCACATGATTTATCTTTACATGAGCTGAGATGGAGACCAGCAACAGACCTCCCACAGCAACAAGAAAATTAATGTGACTTTATTTACCTGTCCAAAACCTGAAGCAAATACTGTGCAAATACACCCCAAGTTCAGAAACTTAGGGTGACATATGCTCCTCTTTCTAAGTACCATTAATTGTGTTGAATGCATTAGGCTCTCATTTAAAAAAAATATTGGTTTTATTTCCTGCTCAGAGGTTGCCACAACACTGTGGCAATCAAAAGAAATAGGATGTCTCATATGGTAATTAATGCAATGAGCCTGGTGAGTTCATCATGATTGCTGTAAATGCCATTCCTTGGGCCCACAGTTTGTTCTCATAAGGTCTTTTATTTTTATTCAACACTGATATCTGCACACTTGGTAAGAATAAATAGAAAAGATATGTTGTTTTGAAGCTGCTGTGGTGTTGACAAATCTCTGGGAAACCTTTAACACCAGAATGATATTTTTAAACTGGAATCTGAGAAGACTATGGCCTGGCTGAAAGTCAAATAGGGTAGAACCAATACCACATTATTTCTGTAAAAAGAAAAAACACCTTAATATTACATTCAGGGCTCATAACATATACGTAGTAGAAATCGAATAAAATGTACAGAACAGAATCTGGATTTGTTGGTCTGGAGAGGTGAAGAAATCAGCTGGGCATTCATGAAGAAGCAAACTGAGACAGAGATGAAGCATTAATAATGTTTTTGTTCTGGTGAAAGGTAAATATTCTGGAGGAGGACTTGGCAGGGCGCTCTGGGAAGGCTGTGCAGGGGCTGGGGTCCTTTTTGACTGTACCACTCTTAGCTGTGCTGCATGGAAGGTACTGTTTAGCCTACAGGCAAGTTTATAATGCTGTGACATGTTCATCTCAGTCTGAAAGAACAGAGGACACTGTAACTCTATAAACAGTACTCTTTGCATCTATTTTTTTTTTCTTCCTGGCCACAGTTAACTGTTTTCTCCATTTCCTCTGGGTTATTGCTAGAATTAATCTCTCCAGGGAATTTGACTGCAGAGCTCAAACTTACTGACTAGCTGCCTCAATGGCAATGTGACAGACATTTGAATAAATATATAGACATATAGATGAAAAGTGATAGAATTTGGTAAGTATATTTTAGCCCCTTAAACAATTTTTATCCCAGCCTGACCTGGTGTGCCTGGCCAGTAACACCAGCTTAATAATTTTTTAATTCCCTGGGAAAGAAAGGCCAAGAATTATTTTGTTTTAATGATCTCTTTAAGCACAATATATATTATATTTTACAAGAAACTGTATCCACGGTCCTCCCCAGAAACAACCCCAAACCCATTGCGTTTTATATATTGTATGAGATTACTGCCAGAAAACGAGCTGAAGCTGTTCTGATGTCCTTTGCCCAGCAAAGAATGGTTGTCAGGGAATGTGATGGTATCCCCAGCTCCTGCCTCTGCTGCTTTCCAGCCTCTAGTCTCCCCCAAGGAAGAGAAGTGGAATGGGAGGAAGAATGCTCCTCGTGCCTTGCTTGGGAGCCATGTGGAAAGTTTCTGATGGGAAGCTGGTTGGCAGCAAGGAAAGTTTATGGAGTGAGTATGTGAGCCAGCAGAGAAGATGCTGGGTAAGTCTAAAAATGTCCGGGCAAAATATGCAAGCCAAAGTACATATACAGAGGAGAGAGAATGTAGTGCAGTGGGTGGATAAATAGTAGAAGAATGAAGTAGCTGCATAAACATTACTGGAAAACTTCAGACTGGTACAGAAAGGGCTGTGAGGCCACTTAGATAATTGAAGGCTTCTACTGATGTACTGAGGTCCCAGCTCCCACTGCCATGAGATCGAGGGAGCAGTTCAACAGGTCACTGATGGGCAACTGAAATGCCCATCTAATATGAGTTGGCTGTTCCAGCTGCTCATCCAGAAACGCAAGAGTCACATCTGCCAGCCTCTTACCAATGTCTGGGCTACCCTATGGCTCTTCAAATGCTTTGAAATGACAAGGTCAAGGCAAGAGAATAAAGCTTTTAACCAGCAGAGAAGTGAAGCATGTCTTAGTTCATGGTATACAGCTGACCTTCAGTTAAGTTATGCTGTTTTAAGCAAAAAGGGATATGCCAAGTGGTCTCTCATGCATCCCACATGAGATCTGCCAGCCTCATGAAGCTGCTGGGTGTCTGTGGTACCTCTAGTGACTCCAACTCCCTAGGCATCTGGATTTTATCTCCCATGGCTGGTGAACTTTAGGCTCCACCAACTCCATTGATCTGCCTTCTTTATTATGCTCAGGACCTATAAGTTTAAAGACATTCAACTTCAGATTTGCCATTCTTGAACTGAACAGCATCCCAGGTGTTTATCTAACCAGAGGCAAAAGACCCCTTAGAGCTACCCACTCACCCAAGAGAAAAGAGAGTTTTATCAAATGCTACCAAAAATTTGAGGAAGACTGTATTGGCTAGATTGGATGGGGTTTTCTCTTGAAATATATCTTATCACTGAGCAGCCTGTTTAAAAAAAAAAAAAAAAAAAAAAAGCAGTAACAATTGAATCTGTAACAGAACCTATAGTTTCCTCTGCCCTGAGACAATGCATGGTTTATTTCAAGAATTTGTCAAAGAAGCCTATCAAAGGAGAATTACTATTTTTATAAAAGCTATTTGCTATTGCTTTTATTATTTGAAGAGCTGTCTGGAAAATTTCACCAAATTAAACTGGAAACTAAATAGTACATCAATTTTCAGTACATTTTCTCGGTTCTTGGAATGGTTATAATTATTCTTTCAGTTCCTAGGGACCAAAATCTACTGCCTGTGTACAAAATTAGGCAAACAGTCCCAATCTCTAAAAATTTACAACCTGACTAAAATCCTAGTCCAGAAACCCATTTACTCATTCGTTTTACAGTAAGTGTTTAAATAGCTAGGGCCTCTTAAAATCATCCTTCAACAGATGAGCTGTTTGAATATAAAATATGCTTGTCACTTTCTGAGTTTTGCCAGAATTTCCATAACTTATATAGACAGAGAGCTTAGGAACATGAGAGCTGAAATTCCAAGCAGTATTTTTATACATACACATATACATTTCCTCTGTGTGTGCATATGTGTAGTATATGTATAGATCTGTGTATAAATCTGTATTCATGTACGGATGTGTATCCAATCACAAAGCTTGCACTACTGCTGGGAATCTTAGTCACTGCTGTGGACTGGAAAGGTCACTTGAGCTGTATGAATTCAGAGAACTCGCTCTGGGGAGAGTGTCTGGAAGCGCCAGCCCATATAGCTGTCCAAGTATGGGAAAATAATTCCGGAGTATTTTTTTAATGGGGATGAGCCTGAAGAGCAAAACATAGAGCCAAAGCATCCATAATGTAGCAGAGTTTGAAAGTGAGTTATAAATTGATTTCTCAACCATCATTTGTCATTTGGAAGGACAATCAGGAGTGTCCAGTCATAATACAGCATAGGAACCATCACTCAGTCTTTCACCCCCAATAAGGTCATTCATTAAAATACTTGACAGCACTGTGTACATGCCTCTCTTTTGCATTGCTCTTACTGACTCAGAAAGTTACAGGGGTCAGCTGAGTGGACAGAGAACAGTAGCAGTTTGAATTTTTGAATTCTTTTCTGGATGACCCTTCTTCCTTCTCTCCCACGTCAATGTGTACATGAGTTTTCCTCCATGTTTGATGACCCTTTCAGGTCCTCAGTGAAATTTACACCAGTTACACAGGACTGCAGATCAAATCACAGATCTCCACCTTTTGTGTTAGGGACTTGCAGCTACATTTGACCCAAGTGATGACATTAGTACATTATGTTAGTGAGCCATGATTACAGGAGCCTCTGCTCACCCATCCCTTCCCAATGCCAACTGTATGGCCCCAGAGGGGAGGAGATTAAAGGGAAATACATTATCACTTTGGGAAGAGTATTGCAGGTGTCAGGAAATTCCCTCCACTATTTGATGGAGTACAGGAGAAGGAGCGAAGTGGGAAGTGCTCTGTTGGCACTGCCTGGCCCTTAACATTATTAGCACAGATTGATCTTGGAGGGGTTACCGAGTGAGTAGTTTAACTTCAGTTGACATTTAATGCTCCAGGGCATTTACCTGCTGGGGGATAACCAGAGTAGTTGTAATGTGCTTATTTACAAGGCACTGACTTCAGTACAGTAATCTCCTTTAAGGAATATTTGTTCTATTTTCTTCTTGTATTTTCTTTCCAGTTCCTCAAAATGTAGTGGTTGCTCTTGGCAACATGTTCCAGATTCTTTCCAAAATTTATGAAGACAAAATGGCACATTTGAGGATAAGCCAGTTTGGAAATTAAACAAACAATCTCCCTCCTTTCAGTGGCATCATTGGAGCCATAGACCTTTTGCCTTGGTAGTTTCCTGAGATTACTGTCATCTATTACTAAAGCTACTGGGCATTGCAGCAAAAATCCAGCATGCCCCAATCCCAGGACAACCCGTCTCTTAGCACATCCTGGGATGTGCACAGTCCTGCTACTCAGAAAACAAGAACTACTTCATCAAAATACTTGATGAAATTATCCTCTTTGAAGTTAACTATCTAATAAAAAACCCCCACAAAAATACTTTTATTTATTTAATCTTCATTCCAGACTAATTTGAAATCTGTTACCGCATACTTCAAAAATATTTTAAATTAATATCAGCTCTATAGCGGCGTTGACAGAAATTTTTATCTAACATTCCTGAGTGGATGACCCACAACTGAATAATATTTCTGTGGCCCCAGGTAGTTTAATAAAAATAGGAAAGCAAAACAGACACAAAACTTCACAATGGGGAAAAAAGCAGTGAGAAAGATGAAGGAAAAAATTCAGTTATTCTAAATAACTCCATAATAATTCTTAACTTCATCTGCACAGTATTTAATTATAGGAAAGAAAGAAAATCAAACCCTTTAGACACCAATATTTTCAGGCAATTGACACATCTTGGCACTAACATAATCACATTACAGTGAAACAGAGTACTTAAGTCTGAAAAACCTTGGCTGTAAAACCAGATTTTTCCTGAAGATCCATGAATGTAGACGAAAAGAAATATTATTTGCTTACAGACTGAGTACGAATTAAGCAGAACTATATGCAAAATATGCCACAGAAAACATGTCACTTAAATGTAAGTTGCTGAAAAGAAAGATCATTTGGAGGAAGCAATGTGATAAAGAAATTATTTGAATCAAGACTCCACCACTTCAAGTTAATAAGGGGTTAACTCCTGGTTTAGTTTTTTAAAAGAAATTTTGCAAACAGTGTTGGCTTGAAAAAAGGCACATACTCACAGGGCCAGTTACTGACATTTGTACTTGTCAAGAAGGAAATGGAAACTTTCCTAGTAAAAGATGTACAGTGGTGGGGCTAATGTTCCAATTTTGACCTTGTATGTTAAGATTAAAGCTTATTGTTGTGGCATGGCCATTGTTTAGTCTCTGCCAGCAGTACAGTACATCTTCACTTTCTTTATTTTGAAGTCTATTATCTTTTTAACCCCTTTTATTTTAAGAAGGATCTGAATGCTTTTGTTGTAGAGCGGGCATGGGTAAATTTATCACAGGTCAGCTTGCCAGAGGTTTTACCAACCTGCCTGCTCAGAGCTTGACCAAGGGATTAAATAAGAATTAATTCAATAACTATTTTATCCCCAATTTCTTAATAATTCAGATGGAGGTTGATAAATAGAATCAGTTGACTAAAACCCAGCTGTTATTTAAGTGAATGCGGTTAAATGAATACCCTAAATTTTACTCCAAAGAAAGATATTTTTCTCAGCCCCATATGTGAACCACATAAAATTCCTTATCTGCAGTTGAAAGCTGACAAAGAAGCAAGAGAGGAAATACTGTTCAAATAAAAACTGGACTCCAAGAGAGTTTAGGGTGAAGTTCCCAAAAGCACTTCCCCATTAGCTAATGGGGATGTTACCACTTCCCTAGGAAGAGTGACACTGAGCATTTCTGAACCCTCATAGATGTCCTTCTCATCTCAGGTGGGCTGTGTCCTGTGAGGTGTCACAGCAGTACACACCACAGGGATGGACATGTCAAAGCTTGTTGCCTTCGCTGTCATAGTAAAGAAAATTTCTAGCGGTTAAGCCACCTAGCCTGACTGTGGGTGTGACACATCAGCCCAGCCTGGTTCACAGGCTGCTTTGCTCTTTGCTAGCTGACTACAAGACAGGAGCATGGCTTCCAAGAGCCAGCCACTCTGCATGTTACTTGTCCAAGGGGATGTTTGAGCTCTGCTCCCAGCCTGTCCCAGCAGAGCAGGGCAGCATGGCTACAGATCCAGCTGGAAGACATTTGTAATGCTTTCTTTACTGGGACCCAGTGGGAGCATACTGCAGCCTATCACCACGATTCCCTCCTGCAGAATCTCCCCTGCATCCCCAGAGCACTGAGTATTCTTGCCCAGGTTAAAGTATCAGGTGCACAATAACATTTGAACTTGAACTGCTGACCCAAGTTAAAACTGAACAATCTGCTGTTCACAACTCTTTGAAAACAGGTTAGTGAACCTAGATTAAGAAGATACCTTTTTTCCTATACTAGTAAGGGCATATTTCCAAAGATGCTCAATTGTTTTGTCAGCTTGTTTTGTGGTGTGGTCTCACTGGGTTTTATGTAATTAATACCAATCTGCTCCTTTTCCACCCAAAAGCAAATGAGAAAGGCCATTTCTGTACAAACTGAGTGTAAATTTGTGTGAGATGTTTTAGTAACAGCAGCCTTGGAAGGTAAGGGCAACATGCCTGGTTCTATTTACAGAAGAGGCTGAGAATGTTACATATATTTACATATCATTATTGTAATAGGGAAGCGTAACTTTCCATACCTCTAAGCACTTCTCTTGCATCCAAAATCTAAAGAAAAGACAGATCAAATGAGGAGTCTGTCAGAAAAAAATCATGTCTGACAAAAAGGACATATAAACTGAAGGCAAGATATGCCCAAAAACCCAGGGATGGCCAAAAAAAAGCTTATTTAAAATTACATCCATAATTGTAACAGTTCCCCTTGTTTGTATATTTGGTTCCTAGAGAAGATACTGCTATGAAATTGAGGTGAACATATTACACTGTTCCAAACCATCATCTTTATGTTTTTTAATTCAGTGTAGGGAAATTTACTCAAATGTAGGGTTGTTCACTTTAATGTGAACTTCTGAAGTTTCATACCATAAGAGAATCAGATATAAGGAAAAAAAGTAAATTAGTTCAGGATTGGCTGTAAATACCCCATCCCCCTTCCCCCAATTCAAGGCCATGTAAATTAAACACAAATGAATCTCCTCTGAGACTGCTCTTGCTGGAGAGGGGGACAGGCAGTAAGAAGAGCTCTGCTCCCCAGCTGGAAGACACTGGAATGCAAGTGGAACACTCAACTGGTCTAAGGCAGGAGGGTTGGCTGGGGGAGCAATTACTGGGCACTGCCAGTGCAGTGGCCAGTGATAGCTGTTTTAAAAACATGGAGAGGAATATATAGGACATGGATAAGAAACATTAGATTAACAAGAACTGACTTATATCGGTAATTGGTCTTCCTTATTAATGCAAACATTGGTCATATTGCAGGAGGAAATGCTCTAAGGTCCGGCCTCAAATTCTCAGTGTCAAAGTTAATGGTGTGACAAGAACACTTTAACAGCCAACCTAAATTGCAAATATGTACTTTCACCAGGTCCCAATAGCAATTAAAGGGAGGGGATTAAGTTCAGTCTCCCTGAGGGCCCTTTTCCAAGACTTTTCTGAGGTGAAACCACTTCAGCTCTACTGGCAGAGGGCTCCTTCTCAACCCCTGGGAACAGCTGCAAAAAGAGCAGACAGAAAAGGTTCATGACAGCCCTAACCATATTTATGGGCAATGAAACATTCAAAACCCAGCTGGCATGTCAGGACGGTGATCAGCAGCTCAGTTAGAAGTATTAGTTATTGAGTTTGGTGAGGTCCAGGAGGCTTAGTCATGCAGCAGCTTAGTCAGCTCTGAGTCGCTTCAGCCTGTCCCAGACCCAGAGGGATCAGGATCATTATGTGGAGAAATTCAGAGCTTGCAAGATGGTCTCCTCTCACTGAAAGTCTCAGTCATATTTGTTGTCACACCTGTATGCTCCATCCAGCACCTAGGATCACTAGGGTAAGTGACAGAGATCCAGGCCTATTTTCCCACATAGCCTATGAGTATAAGCAGCTGAAAATGGAAAGTTTTCAATTGAAACAAGAATGTATCACATGCCATGGTGAGCCACACGTACACTTGGCCAAACATTCTTTCCTGTGATCGAAGTGTACCATTATCACATAGATACGAGTTTCTCAACAGTCTCTGTTCCTTTTGGAAAGGATACTGTGACTTTCCAAATACAGCTACAACAACTTTCCCAAAAAGTCAATCCCTCGCCATGGGTCTGTTGGTTGTTTCGAAACGGCTGCTGTAGCATAAGCTCACATCTTTCCACAGCCATACAAATTACTGAGTAGCTTATTAAGCTTAAAATAGAATCCAGAGTAATTTAGAGAGCATGTGAGCTTGCTTTAATACACAGAATGTAGCTGCACTGTTGATTGATTGACGCTTTTCTACAGGCCTTTGTTTTTCAGAAAGTACAAATGTGTTTCTACAAATGCAGTGGAGGGGGATTAGCTCTGATATCCACCACTGTGGCCTTTTCTCTTTCAGCCCTTCCATGGAGTGACAAACAGAGCTGTCACTGTTCTGTAGTTACATTTCTCTCTCCGCTCTTACGTATATAAATCCCTAATCTTGTACGTAAAAGTGGTGGTACACAGTAGGCAAAAATCTTCTTTAGAGACGCCTTATGGAAGGTTTGGATTACAGCCCGGTTAGAACATTTAATAACAGCAGCAGCGTTCCCAAATTCCTTTTTCAGAGTTTGCACAACCAGTAAACGAAGCTTTAAACTCACACTGAAAACTGATACAATTTGTTTGTTGATATAGTTACCGTCATCTGCACTTGTATAATTTATTATCACCTACTGCTGTTGGGGATAATAAAAGAGTGAGTGGGTTCTGAGATGTGAGTAAAACATGAGCACAAAATCTCCACTGGAAATACTGAGTCACTTAATAGACATGTAGACCACAAATTCATTGTACATTATTCATTACGCAGGTTACAGATGGGCCTGAAATAGAGGAGTCTGCTTGTGTGCACATCTGCTCAAGCAGGGAGGAAGGGAGTCCAGCTGTGGATGTCACTTCAGCCCATCTCCAAAGACAGAGGCCAGAAGGAAAGCTTGGATGCAAAAGAGTGAAACTGGAGCCACCTCCAGGCCCATCAGCATGCAGTTTTATAGGTTTGGGGTAATCGCCAATGTAAACATTGTTAAAGATGTTGTGAAGAAATAGTGATCGGGGTGTCTATATTCTTATAAGCAGCAGATAAGACATTGGAGATACCACAGCTTCTTTTTGACTCTGGTGTCTACTCCCCGTGCAGCACCAGCAGCAGCAGGACTGGTGCAGCCTGGCCTCCTGGTAAGCAATGCAGGCAGGGGCAGAGTCCAGGTATGCCCGCAAGGTGCTCTGTCTTAGTCATGTACATGTGCCAGAGCAATAAAAGCTGACCAAATGTCTGGTGGAACCACTATCTGACCCTCAGCACCAAGGGACTGATCCTGCCCCGAAGGTAGAGCAGCACTCACAACCCAAGAGTCTGACCAGAAGTCAGAACTGGTAAGTTCAGCATTCATTTTAGACCCCTGGGAGGAGAGAAGCATCTGCAGAGAGAAATGGAGGGGATGTAAGCACACTGGTGGATGCACAACTGCAGGGAGCTGGCCTTAGGAACTGGCTCTGAAGCAGGTTCTGCCTCAGAGATTTAGCCAGACAAATAAGAGCAATGCCTCTTCTTACCTGGTGCACTTGCCTAACCCAAAACAAGCAGCATAACCTGTCTTTTCCAGGCTGGAAACTTGCTCACCTGCTTGGGTGTGGGGGAAGAAACCAAACCTTTGAAGATTACATGTAGCTGTGCCAACTGGTGACACCTGTCATAACATGAATAAACTACTAGGAGTTTGCATTTGCCATTTGAAGTGCACTTTGTAGGAGAAATACAAGGAAATTGGTGTTCAGTGTAAACCCAGATGTTAATCCTGTGTGTGTTTTGAAATGGGGGAGGGAATAGGAGAAATTGTGGGAGTTCTATTCTAAGTAATTCTCACTGTTTTGCTAATTTTTTTTCAGCCATGGACCATTCTAAGTTGTGGTTCCTGTAAGATAGGTAATCACATGCAGGTTTATCCATCATGACAGAACTGCCAGACATCAGCAGAATTACCCCAGACCGAAGCACTTACTTGCTTTTTCATAGTTTTGTTGATGTATTTAAAAAAAAAAAGGCCAATTATTGATGACTTCTAGGAAAAGCTCTGCAGTCACATTTTTGTTCATTGCATAAGCCTTTAGATGTAACTCAATCATAAAATGTCTTTTATTGCTCTTGTTATTTCTATTTTTTCTTTTTTGCAAATGGTTCTGCAGTAGTGCAGTCCAAATGTCTAGAAAGGCTGTAATTTCTCTGGTTTATCATAACTCTGTTGGAATAAAATGGGCAAAACACTTAATAGCAACCTTAGGACTATTTTTTGCAGTCATGGTTTGACATTTAGATGAATGCTAACCCAGCTTACAAACATGAGGGCATTCAAGCTCAGGTGCCAAGGCATGGCCATGCACTCCATCTGCAATCCCTTTGTGCAGCTGTCAGGGTGCCTACAAAATGCCAGTCAAAAAGATAGGACCACCAGAAATCACATTACAGGCATTTATATTTTCTGTGCATTTTATACTCTTCCCCACCTCTTGAAAAGCCACTGTACTCACTTGCAGTTGACAACACATCCATCCAAATTCAATCCTACAGCAGTTTCCTAGGTAACTGGCACAGAAAACCTCTACACAGCAGAACAAGCCAAAATACCCGTTAGCATTTCCACTTCTTTTCAATCCTTTTGAAACATGAAAAGATACTAAAACCCCACCACAAATGCATTGCATTTAAAAACCCCAAACCCAAGACTAAACCAAACCAACCAACAACAAGAAAGCCAATGGCAAAGTAAGTTCAGCCACTCTGTTTAACCTTCATCCAGGGAATTCTGCATCTGCCAAAAATTAGCTCAGATCTGGAGACAAGACCAATTTAATGTCTGAAATTATTTCTCAAGGGTTGGAATTCTTTGGGTTATCTTCACAGATGGCAAAGATCTTTCTAGGCTCTGACTCACACCAGTAATGTGGACAGATACTCCTGAATCATGCCGGGAGCTAACAATTTGTGTCTCTGATCTAGCACCTCTTACTGTAGCCAGTTTCCAGTGGGAATTTACACGGCTGCAAGGCAAGGACCACTAACACTAGCCTATTAGTGTACTTCCAAGGAGGTGTTTCCTCAGATTGCCTTGTAACATCCTTCAGTTCAATACTCCCCTGGGGTCACGCCAGCTCTCACCTCTAGTGTTCTGCAAGTGGCTGCAGCTCACTTACCAAGGGTTTCTCTATCCACCTCAAGAGAGAGAGAGACTCTGTAGTCCCCACTCTGGGACTCGTGTCTGGAGACTCTAGAGGAGGAACAGAAATGAGGGAAGGAGCAGAGGCCAGCAAGTGCATCTGGTTCGGCAGTGCAGCTGTGGTTGTGGCAGCTGTGGTGAGACAAAATACATTTCCTTGTTTTGTGTGCAAGAAAAAGCAAATTCTTGCTTTTGCCTAATATCCACGTGTTGCATTTAAGCACTGGGAAAAAAAGATAAAAAAGCTGCAGCCTGAAGCCACAGGATCATAGAAGAGATTGGGCTGCAAACCTCCAGTGACAGCCCTTCCTAGCAGTAGCATGCACACACAAACAGAGCTGATGTCTATACAAAAGGTAATTAAGGTGAAGGGGAAACCTGGGAGTGGCTGGCATAAAATACCCTAAAGGGGAGGAGTGGGCTTAAGAATGTGCATCTGAAGGGCTTGGTCTGGTGTCAACTTTTGTGAACAAGTCCTGCTGAATCTTGCTCGCATACCCAGGTGAAGCCAACTCGGCAGGCTTTCACCAGCCCCATTGACAAGGAAGTAAGAGAGGTACAACTGGAGGCTGTAGCTTGCAGGCAAGGCCCTCCCTTCTCTGCCTGCAATTGCGATAGCTTGCTGAAGGGCAGCATGTGCACATCAGACTGGAGCATAGTTCAAAAGAAGTAAGTGTTGCCTGCAGCTGTCTTCACTTCAGAGCATGTTGTAGCAGGTTGAAGGCTGCTGTAAGCTGTGCTAATCACTAATTAGAGAAGTTTTTCTAGCAAAAAGCATTGCCAGGACATAAGGACACACTAGTCATGTCCTCTGGAATTGCCTCTTTTCCTAGAGCTTGGGGGAAGAATTCCAAGGACACTTTCTGTTGACGTCCTATGTCTTACACAGGAGAGGGGAGCTTCAAGAAGATGGAAATGCAGGGTTAAGTGTATGAAGTTTTGCTCTATGACCTAGTGCAACGCTGACACTGAGTCCAACTACCCTGTAACACCAGCTAATTTGAGAACTGGTAGGTTTTACAGTTGCAGACTTTTATGGCATAAAAAAGTAAGCACTTACAAGTAAGCACTTCTCTTATTGCCATCTAACACCACTGCTGAAGTTAAACAAGTGGGTGGTAGCAAAATGTTACTGTTCACTCTCAGTGAACAGTATAACAAGTTTAGCATCATCCTTTTTTATGCTCCCTTTTTAGATTTCCAACAGCTGTGTTAGAGTCCTAAGCCAGGGTCCTGTGTTGTTACCCCGCTGAAATTTGTGTAGAGAAGATCTAGCACTGGCCTTAGGGCTTGGCCCTTGCACATTTGCACTGTCTGATGGCCTTCAGCTGAACTGTAAGGTTCTCTGTGCCAGGTCAGACTAAGCCCAAATCCCAGAAGAATTCAATTTTTATTGTTTGAGGATGACCTGAAGGCATGTAGACTTTATTCTATTAATTTGGCAACTTAAAGGCCATGCTAAGCTGTATGGTGCTACACAAAACAGTCCTGTGCAGTTTCCTGCTTTAGGTCCTTCATGGTGCTGAGTGCTTTTTTATGGCTCAGGTCAAACCAGACCTTGCTTCCCCAAATCCAGCCTGCTTTTTTGTCCAGTCTGACTGAGCAAAATCTTCGATTTTATGCTCTTGTTAACTGAGCTTTCTTAGATAGCAGCTAGATAAGCAGTACCTGAGTTTTTAAACCATTTTGGTTGTCAGCAGTAATGTCTTCTTTTTTCTCCTTAAAGAGGTTATCGCTGAAGTTTAATAACACTCCAGCACAAGGTTTCGCTGGTAGCAAGAAATTCTACTGCTGTACCTGACTTGCAGCTTAATAGGAAAGTTACGAAGGTGTAGCGAGGGTACAGCACAGTCTAACAATAAAAGCAGCACTTGGAAAACAAAATGAGCCTTGTCGCCGAACGACTCAGTAGCCTGACATTAATCTGTCAGAGCAGCCACTGCTAATAATGCAGGAATGGGGAAAAATGTGGTTTTTAAACATTCCTTAGAGGAACTACATTGATTTAAGTGAGTTCATAATCACTACTGAATCAGAGAACAGAGTGGACGGTTAAATACAACCATTATTTCTTTGTTTGCTTTATGAATTCTCCTTCAGAAATTTTTGAGAGCACTTACGTGTAACCAGCAGACAAGCACAGCCAGTGATTACCCACTCAGTTTCACAGAACACGCAGGATCCGACACTTGAGGGGGAAAAAAATAGCTGCTTTTTTCCTTTTTCTCTCCCATAAAAAGCGCCTGGCAAAGGCAGACACCCGTTCCCGCATTCCCGCCGGGGCCCGCTCTGGGGCGAGGGGCGGCCCGGGCCCGGGTCAGCGCTGCGCTGCCAGCGGTGCTGCGGCGCCCCCCGGCGGCCGCGGGCGGAGCGGCGGGCGGGGCCGCGCCGGCCGTGAGGCCCCGGGACTGCCGCCCGCCCTCGTCGCGTGTCGCTCACTCTGGTACGTGTTTGACGGCTCTTTGTCCTTTTCCGCTGGTCGCAGCCAAGCGCTTCCCTCCAAGTGCGTTTCCTCAGGCAGATTTACGTCTCTACATAACTAACAGTACTTGCAAGGTCTGGACTGGGCAGGCCGTGGCGGCGAGTTTTCCATCTCGCTGCCCCTGAGCCACCCAGGGCCACTCGGCCTGTTTACAACCCAGAGCTCTGCTCTGCGGCTGCACTTCTGAAGCCGGCGGATTTCCAGAAGACGCCAGCTTTTGTTTTTACTCGCGAGGGTGTTTGCATTACGAAAATAAAAAAATGAGGGGGTCATCCACGAGCCAGGCGATGTCCTCCTGTCACAGACAGAGGCTGTCATCTCTGCCATTGCACGGATCGTTGCCTCCTTGAAAGGCAGACGAAGCCCTACGCTTTGCATAGCTGGAATGGCTGGCTGGCCTCCTGCTTGGCGTGTTGTCACCAGAAGAGCCTTGCCAACCTGTGTGCAGTATGTGCGTCAGGCAGCTTTTGTCACAAATGCACTTTGGGTTCGGCCTCATTGAAATCAGTGGCCAAGTTCCCTGTTCTACAGCACAGACAAAGCAAATACAGAGTCCATAAAAATGCACAGTGTGCATGAGATACATAAGGGTGGGGTGGGGGAGGTGGAAATTGTGGTATTAAACCAGCCACAAGACCAGCCATGTACAAACTGAAGAGCAGTCCCAGAGAGGTGAGGTATTCAACAGTCCTCCTCTGACTTCTCAATTCACTCTCACTCTCTGAAGAATAAGTGTTGTTAAATCCAACAGGTATTTGGATACAACAAGATTCAGCTCTGAGCTGGGATCACACACACACACACACACACACACACACACACACAAAATGGGAGAACAAGACTAAGATGAGTGCTGGTGTTACGAGGGTAGAGGGGAGATACCCACCTGAAGAACAAAGGTTAAGCCCTGCCATGGAGACATCTCCCTCTCCTCCTTTACATTTTGGGGTTTGTTTTACAGAAGTATGATTCAAGAATAGCATAACATCTAACAAAGAAGCCCGCATGGATAGTGGAGCTGACTATGGATATATGGATAGCACAGCAGGGACATCTTGTGCAGCTGGAATTTAATTCTGTTTTGAGCTCTCCAACAAAAGAAAATTTGATATGTTTCTTCTCTCTGCCTTTTCATGCACATGTTGAATAAAAAAGGCCTGAGGGTTGAATTATTTGTGTTTTGAGTGGTTTAGGAGTCCTGGTCTGTTACACCAATAGGCTTGGGGATCAAGTGAGCTGCTGGCAGCATTGGAGCAGAACAACTGAAAGATGAGTTGTTCAGGCACCAAACTACACTAAACTTTGCCTTGCAAAGTTTTGCAAGAGCAATGATCAGGAAAAGGGCAAGAGGAGGGAATAAGATAATTTCTTACATTTTCTAGAAGAGCAGATACTGTACTTCATCTGTCTCACAAATCTCAAGGCCTTTTTCCTATCAGGTGAAAAGAAGCAAAGGAGGTCAACAAGCCACTCTCAAGCTGCCTGTGAGAAGCTTGTTACTGCTTCCTATTCCCAGCAATTACAGACTTTATGTGCCTTTTGAGACTAGGTACAGCGCAATTCAAAAGAGTATTTGTGCCATCAACTTACTTCTGTGATAGTTAACTCCTAGAGCGTTAACCTGTCAGAAAGTAAAACAGAATCACAGAATCAGCTAGGTTGGAAAAGAACTTTGAGATCATCAAGTCCAGCCTATGACCTAACACCACCTTGTCAACCAACAATGCATGGTATCTTTTTGACAAGCCCTACTGTTTCCAATACCAAAGCAATGAAACTGGGCCAAATCTCTTGACCCTTCAGGAAGATGTGCACTGCATCCATAAGGCTTCAAGGAGTGGTCACTTCTTTTTGGAGCTTTCAGTCGAAAAGACAGGGGCCAAGCAATTATGCCATAAGTTTTTCCCTGGGTCTCCCTTTTTAGTCCCCTCAGGTGAACAGAGGCACCATTTCTGTTTCTTCCTCCCTCTCTATGCTCCCCAAGCTTCTGCTCTGCTTTCCATGGGGACCTTTTTCTGACTTACTGATTTACCCATCACAGAGCACCTGACTTCTTCAACATCGTACATAAAGCTTTATCAGAGCTGATGCAAGAAACTCTCTTACACAACACAGAATTTGAGATTAAATATACCCACCTTTACATCCCCTTAAGTTAAGCTGATAGACAGTGCACATCAGACCATCTACAAAGAAAAAAAGTGTGGGCAAGCTGTATGTAAAAACTGCTCCATTAGAAAAAGCTGCCTCTAGCACTGACTGCTAACAGACATCCAGTCCTTCTGACCTGGTATGAGGGATACCTGGGGACTCATTCCAAATCCGGATGTTCTCTGTCTGGTTCAGGGCTGCATTCTCAGGCCTTCAAAATCCTATGAAAGTATTTTACATGTTTTTAAGCATTTATTTTTTATTGTAATTGCTGTTATTTTTCTTGTTTTGCTTTGTCATTCCTATGCACTCAAGGGGTGCTCACTTAGTCTCAGGCCCTGTCTGTCACTCTGGAAGTTATGCATCCCTTTCTAAAACTGGAGGATGATGTTCATGGGCTCTCTCTTTTGCTGCAGCTTTAACAGACAGCAGCCCAAGTATAATGCTGCTGCTGGCTTTGGCCTTTAACAGACTTTGCTCAGTAACTAATATTTAGAAAACATTTCCCTCTAAGCTATCTCTCACTCTCTGAATTAGATAGCGTTAGATCTTTTTTTGTTCTTACGTATTAGTGTAATATTGCTCCATTTTTCCCTCTGTGTGGACACTCTGCAGTATGCAAATACAGTTATCAAAGAGACTTAAAAAAAACTTTCTAGTATATACTGTAACATTTAATTGAATTGCTACTTTACAATATTTGCTGAATTTTAAAATTCTAATTTTCAGTTAAAATTGCATGACAAGAGTTCTTAGAATATCTAGGATTGTCTTACTGCCCTCTGTATGAGCTTGTTCGAAATGGAATTATTATTCTGCCTTCTGTATTCAGTGGTCTAGCATAGACATGGGCATCTTAGTTGTGTGGATACCTGCTGTGATGAAGCAGCTTGGGCCAGTCAGACCAGACAACGGGAGGGTGCTGGAAAATGCAGATGTGATAGTGCTGCTGTACTTGCTGAAGAGTAGGAGTCTGGAACACGAGACATCTCTATGAAAAACACTTTATATAGGTGTTGGCACAAACGAAAAAAAATTCAGCATCTTGTTTTGTCAAGGCAGTACTGCATTCTTAAGGGAAAAGCAAGAGGGGAACTTCAGCTGATTTATTTATGTATTATAATTCCAACACTCAGCAATGAGTCTTTAAAAGGCAGCAGTCCCTGGGAAAGCAGTCCAACTTGTCCGACCTAGCACACTCTACTACCTCATTGCTGAAATCTTGGCATTTATGATCCCCGTTCATCATAAACACCATAAATGAAATAGTTTAGCATGTTCTTTTGCTGCCATATTTTCTGTCCTCTAGGGGGAGATCAGGAATGCTGGACTTCATTTATTTCTCAGGCTCAGAAAGGAAAAGATATCCTAGTACTGGACACAATGTTCAAAGAAATGAGATTAATAAAGTTGAGGGCTTTTTGCAACAGCATGAAAAATTCTGTATTTAAAACTCCTACCACACAGAATAACATGCCTTTTGTTCAGAGATTTCCCATGTTTAATTAGTCATTTTTTCAGTATCTTAACCATGTTTTCAGTTAAATAAAGTAATAAACAAAAGTGTTCAAAGTGAGGCAATACTGTCTTTATGTTATTTTAAAATTGTGATCAGATATCTGTGGGACATGGAAAACTAAAAAAAAAAGTACATAATCTTTGCTTCTCTAGCAAAATTTTAGTGCCAAATTCTGCTCTCAGGTAAATTTCTATAAAGCATTGTTCATAACAGCATCACAATACAAGGGCATGTTCATGGGTTTAAAAAGTGCCAAAGGTCAGTAGTTGTTCTTATATTTTAAAGGCTCAGCACACATCAAGTGGAGCCCTGGTGCCTGACTCGTATCACCCCACTCCCCTACTACAAGCAGCCTCAGCATCATTCCTCTCCAACAAACTGATTTGATTTCAACAGATAATAATTTGGCTATTTTTTTTTAAACTTCAATTTGCTTGCTTCAACAAATGAGAGCACAATTTGGCTTCTAAGGGAAAAGGAAGCCAACCAAACATGACTTTCACCAGGCCTCAGTTTTGGCCCCAGATTTCAACATACACTATTACAGCAATCAAAACAACCATAGAAATTACTTATTTTACTGTTCCTTAACACATATCACACAGTCCTGCAGCAAGCAGAATCACAGGTGAACCTCAGGACATACAGAGAGCACAACTACTACACTGGACATGAAAAGGAAATTTTATTAAACATGTTTACATAACATGAGTTGGAAGTTCATTTAAAAGCACAGGGGAGTGTTAAGACAAGTGGTCAAAATAGAAAGATACTATCGAATTATAGCTAGTTAGTTTTTGGCCACTAAGACAGAACAGGATCTAGTAGTAGTGCACCAATGCTTGAGTTCTTCCTGCTCAGCAGGTCGAGCAGTAACCAATCTGTGCCCTATGGAAAGATGGGCAGAATAATTCCCATGTGTTGAGTAATAATAAATAGTTCACTTGGTGCAGGCAGTATGTCTATGAATTAAAACCTAGTGTGTACACAGTTTCTACATGTGTTACAGCCCCACAGTAGGAATCTACACCAAAATAGTTATTAGAAGGAATTTGGTCCGTACTACATCACGTTTTCCATAGGGTAAAAAATAAAGTCCATCTATAGACATTTAGCACCAGACCCACAGACCTAGCCTGGCTAAAACCTGCAAAATGTCTATAAGAAAAATGGATGGCTTAGATTTCTTGGTTACTTCAGTATAGTAATTACGAGCAAACTGTACAAGTACATGCAACATACAAGCTGGCCTATGTGGAACTAACATACATTATTAAATAACCTTTTTCATCTCTTTTTACAAAACGTGCATGCAGCTTTGAACAGTTCCAAGTCATGCTGCTCTATTTGTGTGATCACAAAATTGAATGGCCTGTAAAAGGAGGGGAAACATATCAATGCACCTGCAGGAATCTGCAGTTCTTCGCACATTTACAGAATATCACAAGGGATTTCAAGGCCAAGAAGAACTCAAATGAATAAAAAGCAAATTGAAATTTGATTTTTTTTTCTCCAAAAAGTAAGATATCTTGCGTTAAAAAATCAAGCCTTGTGCTTGCATCAATCTCAAAGAAATGTAAACTAAAATTTGATAAAAACATTAGTAAGTGCAGAATATTTCAACTGGAATTTCCAGTGAAACATTGAACAACTCATACCATGCTCTATCCAGGGCAGACAGGTGCGTCTGAAGCGACACACATCAGAGAAGCCTGGGTACAGCTGAAAGTGTCATATGCTCGATTCATTCCTGGTCAACATTTTGGGAAGTCAAATATACATTTATACACAAAAACGTAAGTATTTCCTCTCCATTTCTAGGAGGAAAATTGCATTACCAGTAACATATTCAATGTCAAAATTAAGACTAAAGCTGCTTTATACCAGTCCCCAGCAGTAGTTGCAGAATTCTCCAAAATTCTTCCATGCAAAACATCATAAACAGAAAAGTTATTATATATATATATATATATAATGCAAACATGTCTGCTTTTTACAAAGAAAAAGTGGCACTGTGATGATTTTTATTTTAAGAATATAACTTAGATTGGTCATTTGTTCTGGGTTCCCACATGAAAGACTTGTAAGTACCAGAACTGAGAAACTATTTGAACTCGCTGGAATTGTAACTGTGCCTGTTGAACACTTTAACGATGCTTACAGAGATATGCTTCAGCCCTTTTTTGTTTGGTTTAGAAAAAGAAAGGAAGGGTCTCTGTTAGCATTGTGAGGACTTCTACAAAACTAGCAGAATCACGTGGCAAAAAACTAGTGGAAGTGACAAGTACAGAAAAACTGCTGAAACACCAGGAAGGTAACACTGCTTGAGGGCTCTCTCAAAATGTGAAAAATACAACATTGTTAACAGAGTGAGAGCTTCCAGTTTGGGTCATCTTTGACTTAGATCGAATCTAAAGGTCCCTCTCTTTATTCTTTTTCCTTTCTTTCTTTTTTTTTTTTTTTTTTTTTTTTTTTTAATTTTTTGATCATTATAAGCATCAGTGATAGCTGCTAATAGATTGGCTTTATGTGATACACCTTTGTTCTGTCAATTTAAGCCATCTCTCAACAGACAGACGTATGTTTGAATAACTACTACAAGCAAAAACGGAAGTGATTGTCTCTCTCCAACAGTGTTTCTTGATCATGTGAATATCTGGTTCCAATTGTTATCCTGGGTGATGTTTTGAATAGACAGCACCTGCTACTATGATCTAATGCAAGGAGGCCCAGTTGAACTTTCCAGAGATGACTGGGAAGCCCTACGTGTCAGGGGAGTCAATGTTGGATCCACTAGCGACGAAGGTGGAAATAATTTATACCAGCCTATTACCACACTGGATAGATCCAGTTCCTCCAGAAGGATCTGGGCAACTCCCATGAAGCATTTGTGGTCCATTCGGCCATAGTCTCCCCAAACTATTACCTGGAAAAACATAAAATTAAGGGTCATGATTGTTCCCAATTCCATTCTTATACAGGGTATATACTTAAACCCGTGCTTATGTATGTTCACTCTTGCTGTTATGTGTTAGCATAAGGAAAATGTTATTCTCAAGAGTGAATAACTGCTTCCCTTTCATGGGAAAACATCATGACATGACAGGAGCAACGTCAACAACATAGAAATTTTTAATGCAATAAGACATTTTGCAAGTCTGAAACCACAAGCCACAAGGATGTGTTCAATGGTATTTATAAAATTAAGTGCTTAGTGACTTGGAATGGATTTACACATACTGGTTAAATTTAAGTAAATATGGAAGTGATTTCCCAAATGACGGGGGAAACAGGATTAAGAAGAAACTGACCTGAAGGACTTTACCCTGTGGACTTTCCTCAAAAACCAGTGTCTGTTGGTACAGAGGATCAAGCGTCTTCCTTGCAATTCTTGTCTTCTTCTTAGCTATACATGCTCCATTTTCCAGTAAATACACTTTGACATATGGAGCTGCAAACAGAACATCAAGAACGTTATGTTTGGACTTAAAGTGCACATCTGATATGGAGGACAAATGCCTTAAAAGGAAGCAGAATAGAAAGAAAATGACATACGTTATTTTCATTTTATCTTCGAAATTGTAGAATCTGAATACAATTATATTAATAAAACAGATGACACAGCCCACAAGAAATCAATTTGATTTTTATCAGCTTTGAATGTAATGATCTAAGATGTTACTAACAACAATTATACTTCATGTCTATAATTTTAAAAACATTTTGCTTTTCCAGGAATTAGCTGTTACTGACAGCTATTCTGGAGCCTCTAGAAATGCTTAGGAGTCACAGACAATTTGAAACAAAAGGAATATTTAAAAAAACTATGCCACTCCAATGACACAGACATGAATTGCTCTCTTGTCTCTAGCTCCTAAGTATGGGAATACACAAGACAGAGAGTGAGACAGATTTAATTAGCATAGCTAGTTTGATAACCAGGATGCCAGGAACAAACAGAACTTTAAACATTACAGAAGATGGGATTTAACCTGCTTACGGGAAGAGAAGAGATTCAATCAATCTTCTGCGAGCAAAAGATGTTGTAGAATGTATGAGTTGTCTGTATGAGTTTTAACCTGATTATTGTAGAGGAAAATTATTAACTTTCCTGAAATGATATATTAGCTTTGGGAAAATCTGAGTAAAATTGCATTCGGATCACCGAATCAGCCTCCCTGTCTCTCTATCAATCATCAACACCTAAGGAGATTGCAAAGTACCATTTTCACTAAATGTTATCTAAAAGAACTGTTCCAGGTGTTACAATAAGCAGTGGTCGGCGTACTGGTTCTAAATCTCCTCTAATAATTGTTTCCATAAATAACTAGAACTTCAACAAATGTTCTTATGAAATGATAGAATATTATTACAATATACATTATGCAAATTATTGACACTGACAGTAACACTAGCACAAGCTGCTGCCTTCTCAAAGCATTATTATGTACAGTTTTTTTCCATACCTGGGGTAGACTTGGAGCCAGGTTTTTGTGTGAGGCCACGGGCTCTAATGACTTCTACTTCTAACTGGCCTTTTTTATCCACCATTCCAATCTGGATGTCACCTGAGAGGGAGAGGAAAGAAGCCCACATTTTAGAGAAGTACTACAGTGGAGGAGATAAGGTATAAGAGTGAGAAAGAGAAAGATTAGTTTGATAATATTCTTCTGCATTACTGTGCTTGTTGCATCTCCTGATGATCCCTTTAGCTTCTCCATCCTTAAATAAGAACTAAATAATATATACTTAGGGAGCATGGTGCCCTCTCTTGGTATACAGTTCATTCCAGCTAAAAAGAGGTATTTTTTCTTCAAAAGTCTCCACTAAGCACACAGATGACAATTTTACCATTTCATGAATATTCCACACACATTTTTGGTGTGACTAAAATTGCACAACATGTAAAAAAAAAGAAACTGCTTTCATTTCAAAATAGTCAAACTTGTTTCCTTGCCTGAGTTTTGACAAATGACATTTCCTGAAGAAAAAGGAAACTGCTTACTCTGAGACCAAGCACTGTTCTGATCTAGATAAATAAAATACAAGGGCAGTAAACTATGTGCTGATGCTCAAAATATTTTATCTCTATGCTTTCATATATCATGGAATCAGCTGAGGAGAAATCTAACTTAGATTAAAATAGGCCTTTTAGAATAAAAAATGCACAGTATGACATGAGCAGCTACATGACATTTGAGCAAATAAATGAGTTACATCCATGAAACACGTGACTATGTATATATTTGATATGTAAGCTCTGATTGTCTAAAAAACCAAATTCACAAATCGATGATCCTGAACTATAGGATTTGTGTGCTGGATTTAGAGAAACAGCATTTTGAAATTAATTGAGGATGAGATTTTCACATGTTTCTCTAACAGCATACTAAAGCAGTGTTTATACCTTGGTATGTGAGGTATGAAAGAACTACAAAGTTTTTTTATCAATTAAACTTTGCTTGAATAAACACATCCGTGTTTTGCACTTAAAACAGTTCAAAGGAAAATTCCAACAAGCTTTTTTAAGAACACATCTCTGTATTGCATATCCAAAAAAACCCACCATGCAACAGGTAACCAGAAGGGGGAGCAATAATCCAAACATTTTCAAATCATCACTAGTGAAAGGATACCACAGAGAAGGTCTTCTAAAAATTGTTAAAAACACGATGGAGTGCCTTTTGGGGGCCAAAACTTGAGCCTGTAGTAAGTGAAGTTCTTTAAAAAGTCAAAAGAAAGGTTTTACTCATCTGCAGAAAAATCTTTAGTGGCAAAACAAGATAAAAATAAATAAACAGAAGAAATGTAGAGCCTTATGTGCATACCAATAAAGCCATTCAAATGTTAATTGGACAAATAATCTCACTAATACATTTTCTTCCAAAACTATAATAAAAATGTTAATTTAGTAAGTTTGATGTTTATGAATGCTTCAGTAGCAGTCATTTGGATTTGTACAGCAAATTTTGCCTTAGAGGGTCCTCAGAGCATTCTCAAGATAGTTTTCACATTCTCAAGATAGTTTTCCACCTGCTTATGAGTTGGTAAGGGAACACTGTCTTTTGCAATTTTTTTTTCTGTTTCTCTCTCCTTTTTCAGATGTGTCTCAGTACCCCTTCCTAAAGCTGGTTTTCTCAAGACTGTTGTATTGAAGCATTGGCCATTTATCATTTCCAGCAGGAGAAGTATTATTACAGTAGTGGATCAAGGACTCCTCAATTAGCATCCTAAAGCATGTCTAAAATCTGCCCATATATAAGGAAAAAAAAAAAAAACCAACAAAAAACCCCAAAAATCTCAACCGCAAATATTTCCAAAGATACACAGTTCTGAACTCTTGCACTCCTCATACAACTCACATTCCGTTCATAAATAAGCTTCAGCTGATGCTGCTAAAGGAAATTATAGACTGGTCTGGAAAATAGAGAAGATCACAGATAGCTGCCAACAGCTGTAGAAAAGGACTTTGTGTCTCCCATGGCAAGCACTGGCTTTATCAGTGACTGATTATTGGGCACTGCAAATGTTTCCAGAAGATTCACATTCTGGAATTAGATGAACTAAGCTTGGAAAAGTGCAGTTTGGCCAGAAACCCTCTGTCACATCCTACATAATCTGTGTCAAGTAAATAGAAACTCTGAACAGCTGAGATTTTGCAGCGAGCTACAACTGGAGAAGCCACAATAATTTTGTGTGGGAAGTAAAACCCCTATCTTCAAATTGCAAATAAGATTAGCCAATACTTCAAATTGAGCAAATACTGTTTCTCACCCCACTTTGGATGCTGCCATGATAGGAACACCAGTGACCAGATAGGACCTTCAGGTTGACAATGAAGGAAGACACTTGGTAAAAGTCCTTTCGGTGCTGCAGTCTGGCAGTGTGTGCATTAGTTAATTATTCATTTATCAGAGGAGAACATATCATTCTTACCCATGGCAGGGGTTGCTAGTGTTTGTCGACCTACTAACTGTGCAGGTCCCAGTCCATCAAGGAAATCACTGAACTGACTGTCAGCACCCAGCCGTACTCCAGGAAATATTAAGCTGAAACAAAGTAGAAGCTGGTTCAGCACAAGAACAGGATTAATTTCTGTCATCCTACAGTATTTTCCTCAAAAGTACTACTGATACAAAGGAAGCAGCTCAGGATGCACAACCACAAATCATTCTGCAGTGTCAGAAATGATACGTTTCCCATGGACCCCAAAGCGGCGTAGAGAAATTCTGCACATCAATTCGAAGTTGTCCATAAAACAGGTCTTGCTAAGGAGGTCTCCAGGAGCAGTGAAGAGTCTGATAGGTAAATAAACTAGGAATGACCTTGTATGAGAAAAGATAAAAAGCTTTATGAAAGTTAATAGCCTATTCTTCATTAGTGAGTGTGTGATTTACATAGATCCAAACCCCATCTGTTTGCACCAGTTACAACAAACAGAGAAAACAGATGTATACACTAAATTAATCTGATTGCTGCAGCTGTTTAAGGAAGCAGTAAACTGGCAGGTAGTAGCAGTAGTGATGATTAGAGCTAAACCTAGCATCACTCTCTAGCCAAAATATTCTGACAGACAAATCTGGATCTGCAGTTGCTACCCACCCATCTCTAACGATACAAACTGAACTGTAACACATCAGCATGCCGTATATGGAAACATTCAAGGCCAGGTTAGACAGGACTTTGAGCAACCTGGTAGTTGAACATGGTCCTGCCCAGGGCAGGGGGTTAGACTAAATGACCTTTACCAGTCCCTTCCAAATCAAACTATTCTATGATGCTATAATGTGTACTTTGCCAAGCTGCTTTCTTATATTCCATAGTGTCCACTTTTCTTTTTTTTTTTTAAATAGATATACAGTCTCCAAACAATAACAAAAGAAAAAAAGAGAGAGAGAAAGAGTGATCCATGGTGGGAAGACTCAGCTTTGACTTCCTCATAACAATTATGAGAAATAAAAAACCAGACTCTCAACCAAATCTAGACAACATATTCCCCCCAAGCCAGCCACCACCCTGTCATCTTCTTCTTCCTCAATGGAAATTCCCTATTAGACTGCAAAAATAATAAAAAACTTTGTAATAAAACCTAAGGCATCTGGTGTTAAAAGCTTTGATTTCTGCACATCAAGCTCGTGTACTTCAGCCAATCAATCCACAGTTCTTTGCAAACCCAGTAGTTGCATAGAAAAAGTCCATTCCTCTCTTGAAGGCTAACTGTTCTTTCTATGCCTGCATAAACTTACTGACTGTCTGTGACTGAAGCTGGTTAGAAAATATCATAGAATAACCTGAGATGGAAGGGACCCACAAGGATCATCAAAGTCTGACTCCTGGCCCTGCACAGGACAGCCCCAAAAATCTCACCAAGTGCTTGACAGCATTGTCCAAACGCTTCTTGAACTCTGTCAGGCTTGATGCTGAGACCACTCTCAAAACATTCTTTTTAAAAAGGGGGAAAAACTTTTACTAGCATCTAACCTAAATCTCCCCTCATTCAGCTTCATGCCATTCCCTTGGCACAGCATTTTTCCTGTATTTTCCAAAAGATTAGCTTTTTCACAGAAATTTAGTTTTAATTTTTTTTTCAATGTGGTTTCTTTAGATGGAGGAAGAAAAGAATCTCAAGGTGCCCAGTTCAACACCGAGATATGATCTGCTTCTCTCTCAAGTGGCACTATCCTTTCACTCTTGTCTCTGCTATGAGAAGTTTTTGCTTTTTTGCATTGGCCTGATGGGGCAGCTGGGCTCTGCGTTTACAGCCTTCTATATAAGACTTGGGACAACTCCAAATTAAACTTTCTTGTATATAGTATTACTGAACAGAGTTTCATATCACAGGGATTCACATACAGCATCTGAAGTTTAACTCTGAGATAATCCAAACATATTTCAAAGAAAAAGTATCTCTGTGTTTTGTTTTGAATAATGCAATCTTAATTTAGTTGTCTTTTGATGAATAAAATCTCTCACTGGTTGACAGGGAAAATAAGAATTCTTAAGTAGTCCTGTCTCAATTTCAATTTCCATGAAATTTGTGTTATGTACCTGAAATAGTTTGGTTTTTCAAATGTTTCAAGAGGAAGAATCTTTACACAGAGCTATTCCTTTCAGCTAGACTTTGGGACATCCCAAGTAATGGGAAAGAAACTACTCCTACATTACTGATATTTTTATTGCCACTTACTTGCCCTCGGAGCTATAACTATTTATGCTGCCGTCAGTGGATTCTCGACTTGGCTGTCGAACCATACGACTTCTCATCTCTGCTGCCATTCCTGTTTCTGTGCTTCTCTGTATCGTGCTCTTTAGCTTCTTGCTGCCAGCCTCTGAAAGCAGAGAAAAAGAAGCAACAATTAGAATAACTTTCAGCAAAGCCTTCCCTTGCAATTTTCACCCAAGAACAGTGATCTGACTTGGTCATTACTATTTACTAACAAAAAAAGACTGTTCTGATTGGAGAAGCAATCTCTCTTCCTCAGTTGCAAACTGGAAATGACTTCTCTTCAAAAGGCTGCAACCTGAAGACCTCCATTAGGATAAACTGTTAGAAATTAAATGTCTTGTTAATAGCCTTTGCACAGCTGGAATGTAGACAGGTTGTGATACTCTCTACTAACCACATACTTGGTAATGTGCCTCTAGCCACCTTGCTAGGCTGGATGACTGCAAAAGAAGATACAATTCTCACAGAAAATAAAAAAGAAAAAAAATCCTTCATGCATTCCACAGAAAAAGGTTAAATGCTAAGATACTTATCAAAAGTATCAAAAATATAGTAATGTCTTTTGACTTGGCAAAATCTTACTTCTCACCACAAAATGTCTTCAAAGTAAACAGTGAACTTTACAGAACGTATGATCTCAGCATTTCTGAAACAGAAATTTGTTTGGGAAATCAGAGAATAGTTAAGCTGGTCAGGACCACAGTGGAGCATCTGGTCCAACCTCCCCACTTCTTAGAGCCTATTGCACAGCATTGTGTCCAGACAGTTCTTTAATATCTCCAGTGAGGAGACTCCACAACCTCTCTGGGCAGTCACACTCCAGGCTTGCAACTGTAAGAGTAGAAGGTAATGTAAATATTTTGAAATTGTTTAAAGTCTTCATCCATTTGGTAAAGTTTCTGTCCCATGTCCTCTAAAATAGAATTTGATTTTCACCCAGAAGTTTTCATGTTTCCCTTGAGCAAAAAGAGCTTCCAGTCCTTTACAAGTTCTCAGATATGCATTATGGCTGATCTAGAGTGAATTCTGCTGTCACATGGCAGAAATTATACTTCTGGATGATGATAGTTGTTCTCAATGATCTTTAAATTTCTTCCAACAAAGCCTCCATGTGATGTAATAACGCGTTGTCTTCAAACTCATTGTCCCGGTGTTTTTCATTTAGCTCAAAATAGGTAGAAAAAGTTCAATGGGTAACATCACTTTCTCTCAGAAAGTAATAGATTTGCAAAGTTTCACGTAAGTAATGCTAAAACATTTGTCTGCATTTACCCCTTCATTTCAGCACTCCTGTATTCACCTCTGGAAAGTCTGCATACATCTTTTTCATGGTTGGTTCAGGAAAACAGCTGGAAGAACAAATATTTCTTCTATCTCCATCTGCTGTGGAGACTGAATTGCTCTGAAAAATTTTTCACCTTCTTGTTTCACAGGTACATTGTTGATGTTTGAAGCTGACAGATCTGAACAAATCTTATTCATCACAATAATACTTAAGACTTTTGTAGCCCCCACACAGCCTGCCCATTCCCCAGGGTGTTTAAATATGCTGTGGAGGTCAGCTGGCCCTTGCTCTTTGGGTCTGCAGAGCTGGTGGAGGGCAAGGAGAAATCATACCATACAGCTATCAGAAATCATACCATACAGCCTCTTTGAAGCTCTCAGGGGAACAGCAAACATAGCCAAAGTGAAAGATTTAGTATATTGGGCTTAGAGGAAACATGCCCACAGTGAAAGGGGTTGAGATTTCATTCTTAAGCTTTTTGGACTGGGGTTTTTAATCTGCAGCCACACCCCAATGCCTCTGAGTTGAAGAGATCAGCTATTTCCACAGATCCCTTCCTCCCTTCTGAGGCCAACAGCTCTGAGGTTTTTCTGTGGGCCACTACAGCTCATCCACACTGCCAGTCCTTGGTCAGCTGAAAATACATTATCCAATGCTTCTACATGTGAGATAGGGTAGGGTAGGCAAGGTACACCAGGCAGACCAAGCTCCACTCTTACACAGTGCAGGTGGCTGTGGAAGGGATTTGCTGGAGCTTCAGTGAGTCTGTAGAAACCCAAATGCTACATTTGGTCCTGAACATTCTCTTTAAAAACTGAGGGTGTGTTCAGCATATCAATGCTGACATGCAGGATGAGCCTTAAAAGCAACTCAAGAAGCACCTAGGAAGTATAAGACACATACAGAGTTGTACTCCAAAGCAGGATTTTCACATTTTTGGTAGGTATGCATTTTTCACCCCTATTGTTTTCTCAATCTCACACTCTCTCTCTCTCTTTTTCTCTCTAGCCAGGACCTGTCTGAAAGTGTCTCTGTTTCCATCTGCTCCTACAAAGAATGATTATGTGATTTACCACCTGCCTCCATTTCCAGAACCAGCCAGATCAGGCAGCATGACCTGGAGGATATAATAGGCTAGAGCCTGAAATGTGTTCAGCTGAATAGGGTTGCTTGTGAGTATGCTGGGCTCGGGAAAGTAAACAAAGAGACTCTAGAGGTAGCTACAAGACCATCATGGTATTGGCACAAATTGGTAAAAATACGTTGTTCTGGATCACCTGGACACCATGGTGAGTGCTGAAATTGAGCAATGAGAGACAATTTTTTTAAAGAGTAATGTTACATTGCCATGGATAACATTGGTATTGCTGTTTAAACACAGATTAATTCTTTGCTCCACAGATTTGAGAAGCAAAGACCATGAAGTAGGAATCCTTGTGCATGGCCACAAGCAAGCCTAAAACCTTGTCTTACTGAGCTGCAAGTACCAGACTGTTTTTTTCCAAGAACTTTTCTGATCACTGCTCTCTGTCTTAGAGTGCCAGATTCTATTTCTTTCTGTTTTCTCATCAGCATTTTTTTTCAGACTGAAGAATCAAAAGCATCCTTTTGCCTCCCCTTATAACTGCTATTAATACCCACAACGTTTCCCAGGAAGACTAGAGTCCTCCAATTTATATGCTTGTATAACCTCACTCTTGATATCCTGAAGTACAATCGGAAATATAACAGTAACCCAACAGAATGATGAAACACAACAAGAGTTTTATGGCATAGAGAAAATTGCTTTTGCCCATGGATAAGAATCAAAATATTTGTTGCACAGGTTTTGGAAGTTTTAATCTTGGTCACTTATGCATCTCATATCTTACATGATATAATACATTATTTTTCCAATTTTAACACAAAAACTCAAGAGATGGTTTATCTTTTTAGTATGCTCCTGTAAACTTCTCAGCAAAACCTAGTTCTGTGAGGGAGGGAGGTGCTTAGCATGCAGATGAGTGGGGAACTGCTTCTATTTCTAAAGGTGCCTTGCTAAAATGAACTCACTCTGGGGTACAATTCCAGTCCTACTTTGACTGCACAATGAAATAAGGGATACCAATAACTGCCAGTGTTTTCCCTGCTATTAGTAATACTTCTTTTAGAAAACTTTCAATTTCATCTTGTATTACTTTTAATCTAACAGCTCTGCATATATCTTTGGAATGCTGTCTTTACATGAATAATACAGGGTCATAAAATATTCAAGTTCAATACCTATGCTATGACATACTGAGAAGATTATCTGCTCTTGTCAGGGTGTCTACTGGAGAATGCTTGATCCTGGTCCAAATTTTTATTAGTTTTATATGTACAATTAAATTTTCTAATACATTACAGTTATTTGCCTGCACTGTGTAAATTACACTGTATTCATTGTGCAGACTGAAGATGTCTCTATGTTGAATATAATTTAGATGTGAAATTTACTCCAAATTCTCCACTGTGTCAATTGTGTAAGGATTTCTGCATGCAGGAATGCAGACTGATGTGCATAAATTACATGTAAACCCCTGGCTTAACAGGCACAAGGGTAGAGAAAAACTATTAAAAAGCAATTGTGATGAATGTTTTTGCAGATTTAATAACTGATGCCAAAGCATTATAAAGCAGCCACCTGCAGCTAGGAAACATAGACAGCTTGTAAGCATTTTGCAATTAATTCAACAGGCTTCTTGTAGCAGTCCTGCTATGAGATGCTGATGAGTGTGTGCAATGTGCTATTTCTGTCTACTTAGTATAAATATAGTCTATAGTGATTCCTGTTTGGTCTGACAAGAAACTGGCCCCTGATTTTGGTTTTCCCAGAGAAAAGTAAGTTTGAAAAGACCAGGACCTGAGTAACCAAGCTCAGCAAAAAGCAAGTATGCTCTACCTTATAGCTGCACAAAATATCAAAGTAATTGATGTGTTCCAAATTTCTCTACTTCCTAATCACTCTCAAATCTAGGAGCCAGAGGCTATTGACAAGAGAATTATAGTGAGAGGGTCAATGATACTATCTGGAGATTTAAGATGGCCTACTACAGATACTTCAAAGCTAGCTTTACATTCTAAAGTCATCCAATTCAGAGAGCACAATCCCAGACATTCCCCCCACCACTTAGCAAAGACATGACTGCACATGGCATCACCATTGGCCTGGCTTTTCCTCTGTGCTCTGTGTGGTGCCTGGAGGCAGTTACTACATTTTGCTCTTGTTTCAGTTCAGGAAGTCTGAAATGACAAGAGGGGCTGCTGGAGAAAAGCTTTCATCCAAGGTGCACATTACATACCATGTGTCGAGGCTAGGGGACATACAAGAATGTGCAAGGACAAGAGCTCAGCAGCTTAATCAGTAGGAGAGTATTAGAGACCACTGTAGGGCAGAAGACAATCCTGACATGATCCTCTGTGTGCTGCCTCTGGGGAGAAGTGTCTTAAGTGAGCATTGCCCAGAATCATACCTGAGGGCAACTAGTTGGTTAGCACCCAAAAAAGATGAAGCAAATTTACACACATGACCACCTGAGTATGTGAAAATTCATGACTGGTTCAAAAGAGCACACCAGAGAAGAAAGCATTCATCACTGCTAAGTCCACTAATGAAAGGGATCATAAGAAGTATCATTGCATGGCTCGAGGGCAACTCATTTGCAGTATCAAGCATGCTCTTTCGTCCAAAGAAAGCTTAAAAGGACTACAGCTCCGAGCCAGCTCTGACCAAAATCTGGCAGGACTGACCATATGGTTGGTTTGTACACTGATTTTGTGAGACACTGAGATTATGCTAACTGGAACAGTAAGGGTCAACCTCAATTCAAAGACCTATTTAAAAAAAAAAAGCCAAGGAGCACATTTCCTTCTGGTCCTTTCTGATGCGTTAGTGATTTTTACAACTTCAAATTTAGCTGCCTGGAGACCTGCTGGGTTACAAGTTCTGCAGCATCCCCCTTTGTATGTAGTGCTTTTAAACAACAACAAAATTTATTTACACATGAATTGACAAAGTGCTCCTTGGCTTATAGTCTTAAAACAGAGACAAAAAAAGATAATAAATAGTTCAAAGATCATTTTTTAAATATGTGTACGTCTCTCAGATGAACTCAGCAGTAGATTGATCACTAAGACTGAAAGTGCATGGTGACTGTGAGCAGAAGATAAATAGTAAAAAAATCTGACATTTAAATACAAATTTCAACAATACAATTTCTAGACTTTATATCATGCAATATTCCCCTGTATTTTTCATTCTGTGTATTTTGAAATAGTCTCCTGAATATAATGCTCTTTGTAAAAAGACTTGAAATATTGCAGTAATTTTCTTTTAAGTGTTTCTTCCAAATATCATGCAATATATTCAAAAAAAGGAAAATGCTGTTGATATTCTGCAGTGTTAGATCCTGAGGTTTAAAATCCAAATATAAACCATCATGTACTTCTTCTCATTTCTATTTATTAAAACAAATCTACAAACAAAATTTATACTAATATAAGTTACAAAACCTTCTAGAAAGAATATTCACCTTTTTCAGCTGTGACAATTCATTGAGAAGAAATTTTATCAGAAGTTTGGAATAAACTGTATTTCACAACTGTATTTATAAAGTCACAAACTCATCTGGCAAACACTTTTCACTCCCAAAAAATACTTTCAAATAATACATTAAAGATAATGCAATTAGTCCCTGAATATACACAATATATTTTTCTGACATATGTAGAACAAAGGAACAAAAAGCACCAATCCTAACAAAAGGAGACTTCACTGAATTGCTGTCGAGGGTTGTATCAATGCTTTGATGGCATTTTAGACAGTGTACAGCAAAATCTCACCTTTTGACTGTATCTTTCACTTAAAATCAAACTTGCAGACTCAGACTCTTAACAGTTTTAGATGTAAAAATAACTTATCCAAGAGCTCCTAATGAATTGCATGAAACTGAAATAGCACTTTGAGAGCAAATGACAGGAATAGGTCCATGCTCAAAACAAAAACAAACAAGAAGTGGAATCAGGCCATTGTTTACTACCTGACAATGGTCTCGAAACCTTAAGCAACTGCTTTTACACATTGTATCTCCTTTAGATGTCTTAGACATATTTACTGAAAAAAATAAAAGAAGGAAAGTAGAAACAAGTATGTGTTTTATGTGTTTCTCCTGGTACTTAGTGTTTTTTCATGTCAGGGAGGAAAACCTGTGTTTAACCAGGACGCATGTATCTTAAGGCAAAGCAAGGATGTCTGGTCAGAAAAAGATCAGTTATGGCTTCTGAAATTACTTTATGAAAATTTAATGTTTTGTCCACATACTTGCAATGAAGAGAAAAGAGCCACTGTCTGTCAGCCAGCATGAGGCAATGAAAGCTGATCTATAGCAATGAGTTTCTACTTCTGGGATTGTGCTAAGCACACTCTATAAACATACATAAATGAAAGCACCTTAATTATCTTCTTCACATGTATGTAAAGAGCTACATAAAACCGGAATATATCAGTGAAGCTGATAATAGCTACACATGCCACGTTCTTCAACTCCTAAAGCCTATTTCAATGAAATTCAAATAGTAAAACAACAAACTCATGTTTCCAACAAATTATTTACTATATAAACAGTTTATAAAATATCAAGCACTCACTTTCTCATATACTCTCGGCTTTTTTGTTGAATGGGAGGAGAATGCAAGGCAGATTGAAATAAAAAGATCAGAAGAGCTGTTAGCACTTCAACAATAACATTTTTACATTAAAACACAACCCTATATTACAACACTATTTATAACCAGCCAAGCCCTCTTAGAGAACTGACACATGGTACAGAGATAACATTTGTCCAAGACAAGGGTGCTGGGTACGGCTTGCAGTTAATACAGCAGGAGAAAATAAAATGCAATGCAGAAAAAAAGAAAAAAAAAAAAAAGGAGATTTTTCAGATAAACTAAACCAGTATTTCATTTCATTAGGAACTTATACATATTTAAGTAACTTGATGTCTTTTGTTTTTTTAGGCAGCCATTACAATTGTAGTAAATTTGAGACCTTTTAAGTATGTCTTCACAAATACAAATAGTTCAGTATTTATTATTAAAAACATAACATGACAGTATGATTAATAAAAGACAGTATTTTACAAGATGATACCACCAATATGACGATTTACAAGGCATCACTGAAATTCACAGCTACTGTGCATCTTCAAAAAGTTTCCTGAGAACTATGTGCTGTACATGGTGGCAGCCCAAAGTCTAATTATTTTAATAACCTCCAAAAAAACCTGTAAATTGAAACACTATCAAAACCACTAGTGCTAAAGTATCCTCCAGTAAAAAGAGGTTACATGTATTTTTGTACAGTTAAAATGTTTCTGAATAATAGCTCAACCCTAACACAATTTCACAGCATACTAATCAAGAGACACTACAGCTTCAAAACCAGTCCCTTCCTTTTCATTTCATTTACCAACCAGTGAAACAATCTGAAAATGCTTTACCTTTTCAGCAGTTTGATTTGCTCCGACTGCAACTTTCAAGCCCTCTAAGTTTCATTTTACCACTACCAGCAACTCCCAGGTGGATATCACATTTCCCTTTAAAAATGTTAATAACCTGCCTTTAAGAGACAATTTCTAATGTATCAGATCAACATAGTACCACACCGACTCCGTTTTTCTTTAGTGACATTGCAAAGTTGTAACTCCAGACTACCATACATTGCTAAAGCAAGACTCATGAACAGGCTCATCACAGTAAAACACAGAAAATACAGGCTTACCTTTGGTTTAAACAAAATCAAACACTGGCTATGATACAATCCTTAGCAAGCAGCCAGCACCTAAAGCAGCTTCACCTTTGTTTAAGTAACTTGTGCGGTTTCTGGGTAGAATAAATCTTTGGGGTCGTGGCGTTGCCTCTCCCCCGTTATCCTGTAACCACTTGGCACTGCAGCACCGCGAGGAATGATCAAGTTGCTTCACTCACAAGTTCCTTTTACAACTGTGATTACATTACAGGGCCTTGCAGTTAAAAAAGTACTGAACTACCTGCCAGCTAGCACTTGGTAATATATTGCTGAAAGGTTAAAAAAATTCAGTCAGCAGTGAATTTTCCAGTTATGTGCAAGCAGAGAAGACCACAAAATATTCTTAGCAACTTTGGTCAATGCATTTTTTTTAATGCTCCTGGTCAAAATTTGATGAGGAGTCAGATAAATCCAGAATCACATTTCTCTGTCCTGGTGATTTTCACTCATTTTGCATGAATTTTGGTACAAAACCAGCTGAACACTGCAAGCCTGAGAAAACATCAAATTAGCATTAAATACTAAGTTACAGTTATGCAACAGAAAAGTCTAAATCATGCTACTGTCTTAGAGGGACTTGAGCACAGCAGAGTTAAAAAAGTTTCACTGCCTCTGAAACGCCCATGTGAATTCTGAGAACAGAACATCATTTTTAATTGCTCCTTTCATCTTTAAACTTCCTTTTGAGGAAACAGCCTTTGCACTATTTGTTTCTATGTCAAATTGTTCTGTTTCTCTAATACTCTATTTGGAAAATGTATTATATTTTCATTTTGCAATTGGTTACAAATCAAGTAATTTAACACACCTTTATTGTCTGGCATTCAACATTATAGAGAACAATGTACCTTCTCAGGGTGATTAGAGACAGCAAGGGGAAAGGATATTACTCAGCATTTGTCAAGCCAAAAGAAGAGAACTATTTCAAACAGAATTATAATGAGGAAAAAAAATTAAAACATGAGCAATACGGTTCTGTAGATCCTCAAGTTATGGTAAAGGTCTGGTTATTTAAAATATCATAAAATAATTAAGGAGAAAAATGACACAAATTAAACTGTTTATTTCAGCTAATAAGCATGTAACAGGATTTAAGATTGCAAATACTGTAGAGGTGACAAACTCAAAATCCTCCCCAGTAGTGATGCAGTATATCTCATGTCACTGCTATAGAGAAATGTCCATGTATTTTCATTGCTTAGGCACAGATTTCCTATTTAGTGCAATAATTGAAGTAATCTTTATCTTCTTAATAATTTTAGAAGTGATGCTTACAAGGTAACATTGCCTTTTTGAAAAATACATAGCTGTATAGTATGTAATTCTCTCATGATGTTTCTTAAATTAAAAAAAAAAAAAAAAAACAACCAAACAAAATATGATTAAATGGAAAGATTTATCTCAATATAATACCATGGTAGAATGAAATGCTGATGTTGGGAGCTGCTAATATGTGCATGTCAGTCTCCCAAAACCTGCCTTCAGCTTGCACCTGGCAAAGCCTCCATGACCTGCCTGCCACCTTGAGCAGTTTTACACAAAGCACTGCACTTGTGTCAAGTGTACAGAAATTCCCTCCCACACAGGTTCTTGCTTAGGGAAACTCAATGGAGGTTTAAAGTTGAAATAAAAAAACACACAGAGGAAAAGCTCCATGGCTCTGCAGCCTCTCAGAAAGCTCCCTGGATCACAGCCTTTCCTCCTTTATGCTCCCTCTCCTAGTCCCAGGAAAAATCATTCCAAGTATTTCTTATTTGTAGGACCAACCCCCCTTTCCAGGATTAAAACTGTTTGACTTCTCTGGATGTGTAACACAAAGGCTGACCAAAAACTTGGCTTGTTCTTCCACCACTGAATCCTGATGTATTAATCCCAAATGCTCTACAAAGTAAATTTTTTCTTGGTAGCCTCCAAAGTACCACACCTCAAACAAACTTTTATTTAAACTTTCTACAAATTTAGACAAAATTTTGCATGCTGTTTTTGCAACCTTGTTTGCACTGCTGTCCCTTGTACCACCATCAGCGATCCCACTGAAGTTTCAGCTACAGTAAACTATAACCATGTTCTTTTTCAGCCAAAGTACCTGTGCTAATGTTTACTTTGCTTTTGAATTTCTTTTAAAATGCAACTACCTGAAGTTCCAAGCCAGCTAGGTTGTGATGATGTACAGACATACCTCTCACCTTTGAGGTCAGCCCAGGTAATGACTTCCAGAAAAGAGGCTAAAGACTCAGGAGATGCTCTTTCTTTTGATCAGCTGGAGCTCAAATCCAGTTGATAGTGGTCCTGGTGCAAAATGTGTCTTTTGAAACAGCTTATTATTCACAGTAGTATTTAAGGCAGGTCAATAGTGATCGAGACAGTCACTTAATGTTTCCGTTTCCAAAGAGCTCAGACTGGTTTGTGTTAGTTACAGCCAGCTGTGGGTAAAAACACCTACGCCTTGGGCAGCAGACCTGTGCTAGATAAACACTGCATAACTCTAAGATATAATTGCTCCCTTTGTGTTTATATAATTGAAAGTGGACAACTGCACACAAAGACCTGGTTTAGAGACAGATCGTTCAGGCAAACTTCCCAAACGAATGCTCCAGCATAACTCTGCTGTGAAATCCTAAGGTTTGGATCCGATATTGCTGGTTTATGTTCATTATCAAATACACTCTGAGGAAACCACTACTGAAGAGATATGAAAGTTCAGCTGTGCCACAGACAGACCCCAGCACAAAAAAACCTGTCACAGCATCAGTAGTGCTTTGATATCTGAGCAAGGTAGGGAGCAGTGTAAGACACCAGGATTTTCTGCAACAGCTTGCATTTTGTCATCAAAGACAATTACAGGTTAATTTTGCAGGTCCCTATTTCTCATTCTATTCCTCATTTCTCATTCTCCCCAGCTCTCCTCTCTTGGTTACAAACCTTGGTTAGCAAGGGAGCACTTGTCTTTCTCAAAGGTGAAGCAGATGAGACAACAGTCAACAGACAGGAGGCAAACAGTGCACCAATACAGGAAGAGTTGTTCTGTGATTTCCCTGGTAAATTACACCAAACTTTTACTACAAAACAAGCTTTTTATATTGTAACTGTTGGCTTGTTTTGTAATAGATTTAGCATATAAATAATCTGTTACAAACGTGATAAAAAGCCAAGAGAAATACAAGCATAAGGGAGAATTAGCCATATATATAATAAAGTAATATTTGAGAGCATCTGAATTACAGCCAATAAATATAAGCAGACAGTGAGCATTTACAAAATTTTAAAGTCCTTTCAAACACAAGTCAGAATGAGATGGGGAAAAAAAAGAAGTGGTGCTAATATAGCCTTTCTCTACAGAAAAAAACCCTGATTCCCTCCCAAACTTCTAGTTATTTCAGAAATGAAACCACTTCCAAGCTGGTGTGCCAACTAAATGTTATATGAAATAAATATTTTAATGCAACCGTGCATGAGTACTAGTAAGCTTAAGGATCAAAAGCACTTCTCTTGAGCTAATACAGTATCCAGAAATGTTGTTCCATGTATACTATTAACAAAAAATACAATACAATGCTAGTTTCACTACTTCTGAACTATTTAGCAGGCCATTTTCCTCCCTGTGTATTATTCAAAAGCACACGCTAAGATTGAGCATTAAATTTTCCTGCTGTATTGATATAGAGGGCACTAACAAACCTATTACAGATGAGGAAATAGCAACCATTTAGTGATTAACTGGAAAATAAAACTTTGACATCAGCATCGGCACCAAAGAAAATGAGAAAGGACAGCAGAAAATTGCACAGCTCTGTACAAAGGGAAATTTTCAAATCCACATCATAATAACAAACATGAAAATCTGCAATAATCAATCAGCCAGTCTGAACCATAGATTTCAAATTCTGAATTTACTTGTGGATAGCATAGAAAAAGATGGCTCCCCAGAGTACACAGCACAAAATTAAAATATATTAAACAAACCTTATTTTCATGGTCCTAGGCTTACTATTGGTTTAACAGAAACATGCCTTTTACAGTAACTTTAGACTCTATTACTGAAGCCAAGAAGTACTACATCTTTCCAGGGATTTCAATATATATTAGCTTGTGAATGAAGATCATAAAACACAAAAGTAAAACAAACTTGCCTTTCATAGCAGGATTACACCATGGTGCTTGAATCTTGCAGAGCTAATGGTTTGAAGGTCGGGCTTTTTGGAACAGATGCACTAATCTCCTATTATCTCTATATTACACAAATTATTTCAGATAGTATTTTTCTTGGAACAGATAAACCTCTATTTGCTGCCTAGGATTATTGTGATCATTAATGAGAGTGGTTCTTTTTGGGTGTGGTCGAAGTGTGAGAGGGTAGCTGCTATTGAGTACAGGTTGGTATAAAAATAGCAATGGCCAATTAAATAGCAGGGGAAAAGTAAGTCACATAAATTCCACGCAGGTAAGATGCTGTCAAAATAAGGATTAAACATAATATATGCACAGAAAAAAAAGAGATTCCTATGTACACAATGAATCAAAATCACATCCGGTAAAATCTAAGATCAGAGCACAGTCTTGCTTTATTTTATACACAGTCTGCATTTAAGGAAACATGCAGTTTTGTTATTACAACCTCTATAATAGGTCAGACTTTAAAATTCCATGAGTACAACAGAATCTAATACGACAGAAAATTTGAGATAAAACAACAAATAATAAAAAGTGCATAAAGCCTGGCTTGTTTATATAAAGCTGTTATTACTACCTTCCTGACTAAGTAAGGTCTGATAGGACATAATACACTTATCTAATTGGTAGCCAACTTCTAATAAAATCACAATGAAAGATGACATCAAGAGCATGCAAATATCATAAAACAAAAATTTTGCGAAGCTCCTTGATAAATTAAAAGAAATAGCTACTGTCAGTATAAGAACAATATAGCAATGACTTTGAATAAACCTAACTATCATACATAGATATTTTAATAACTATTTCCCAGCCTTTAAATCACCATAATTATATGTTATTAAACACACTACCTTTAGGCTATGAAAAATATCAAAATTAATATGTCAGATATTAGAAAAATAATATTTTGGAAAAAGTCTGCAGTCACAAGATTTACCCTATCTATTAGTGACACAGCACTGAAGACAGGTAATGAAGACAATCTCTACCTTCTTTTGAAGTGAGTTTTAATCTGAATTTCAGTGGTAACAGGAGCCAATGTCACTAAAAAATTACTCAAATCTAAAAATTATTTTACTTAATAATCCTTTCATACAAGGTGCCCGATTGCATACTGTTTTCAAAAGAATATTTTTATTCATCATCTCTCCTATTTTCCTCAGCTTCTAATATATGTATTTAATTTTTAACAAGAACATATTCTAGTGGAAAATTGAAAGCACTTCTCCCAAGTCAAGATCTTCCAACATTTAGTCAGAAAATTTCTTAGAATAATTTGTGGGTTTTTGCATTGCAATGTTTAAGTAAAATCAGTTTTTCTAACCCTTGCCCAGTGGTGGTCTTTCTCTGAAGACTGCATTATGTGTAATACCACGTTGGGAAAGAGGAAGATGCCCAATGAAGACAAAAACTTTTTCAAAGGCCTTAACTTTTCTATACATTTTCTGTCATCATCAAAGGAAGTTCAAGCTAAATAGTCACTGACAATAACAAATGAAATATAAAAACTTGGGTTATTTAAAATAAATCTGAAGTGCATGGTGTTGTTAAATTTTTTCTTTTCCCTATATCCAGAAGAAGTGGTGGGTTTTTTTTGTGTTACATATTCAGAAAAAATATGCAGGATTTTCACCAAGTTCATCATGTGTAGATCTCCATGGAGCTATTCCCTGTGAAGCATACATAGGACTGGACCTCACCATCATGAGGATACTTAATACATCATATTTAAATAAAATTTCAGTACTTTTGTAATGTGACATTATTTGTTTTAACAGTGAGGAGAATAAAACACTTTAGAAACCAATATTAACTTGCCTATAAACTCCTGCTCCAGCACAATGGTGCCTGAAAATTTGAAATATTTGCTACAAGGATATGATTTATATCAAAAAGTCTTATGTTTTTAATACAAATCTCAATCTGTGAGTTTATATTATTTTCTCTTCTATTCATCCCAACAACAAAATGATAAAGCATCAACCCAGAATCATGGTGAAATTCTAGTCTGCTTTTCTTCAGAATTACAAAGAGAAAGAAGAATATCTTGTGTACACTTAAATGATCTCTTATCATACCACCTTCCAAGGCAGATAAACACAGTATTTTCAGGTATTTTTTAAGGACAATTTTGACAGTGATAATTATTATTTTGGTAAAAAAGTAGCAATCATAATAATAACATCTTGTTACAGAGAGTTCAGCACTGGGCCATCAAGTAGGATAACAAATGTCACCATGCTATTTTCTGAAGTACAAAACATGAGCTAAAAGAACAGTCAAAGGGATATGAGTATAAACATACAGATTTGCAAGGCAACCCACTGATGGATGAATCTGTTTTAATTTAATTCATGAGCTGTTCACATATCCTACGCATTTCTTCATAGAACTGCATTCCCAGCTTAAAGGACTTCTTACAGCCAGGTCCTGACTCAGCTTGTGGTCAATACACCTTCTATAATATCACTAAAACACAGAAACTAATCAGGTACTAATCAGTTGCTCATTTAGCTAATTTTACACTAATTTTACACTCATTTAGCTAATTTTGCAAGGAGTGATCTATGGTATTTACCCTTAAAGCAAGTAACCTCTAAAGAGTAATTAATTAAATTCTCCTAGATAGGAACATTCTTACTGGGAGGACACAAGAAATGAAGATGCTAAACGAAGCCAAGATTAAATGTATGCACAGCCCACAATACACCCCAGCAGCACAGAGCTGAGTCCTACTTTAGCATGTTTGGGTATGAAACATTATATTGATTTCAGCCACAGATTCCAATTTCAAGAAAGCTAACACTGTCCTGGGTTATACTGTAAACATCCTTAAACATATTTAATACATAAGTTATAGATGCGCTTTAAAGAATGGAAATTTAATGTCCCACGCACTGTTTCCTTAAAACAATACCCTTGTCTTAAGATTACACACAAAGGCTTACACACATACATGCACACTATATTACTGTTTCTCTTTTCACATGCTCCTAGGTAAACAAAGAGTTACAAATATCTTTTAATCTCACAGTTACAATTGTAAGCTTTTGAGGAAATCTTGGCTCTTCTGCAGATTGTGGGATTTTCAGTGGGTCACTTGCAGTCCTGAAGTTTGCTCCTCAATAAAATGGGACAATGGCACTTACCATTACCTTGTAAAATGCTTTAAGGTCTATGGCTGCCAACAATGCAAAGAACAAAGAACCATCACTACTATTAAAGAGGTCTGACATGAACTATAAAAGTCAGAACATAAATTAAGAGCACATAAAATAAATTGCACTACAAAGTTCAACAGTACATATTTACATAGCAGTAGGCATAGCAGTTCTTGCTCCAGTTTGGATTGCAAAGTGACTGCTATACTGCTACTACAACTCTAAGAGAATAGAAAACTATGAACAACACGAAAAAAAATCTGCAAAAGGCATCCATTTATTCTGCAGAACAGTCTTATTGGGCTGCTAAATTCTTAAGCCTTGAAATCAATGGGATTTTTAAGCATCAAACTCGCAAGAGCAACTGATTTCTTAAAAATAAGCACATCTCACCAACAAAGAGACAATTTTTATGCAGAAAGAGAAACGACGTGTGCATCTAACATGTTGACTGGCATGCCTGTAGGAAGTTCTTTAAGTGCAAAAAGAATGTTACAATGCAAAGCATCAATGTTCTCAGTTTTGCAATTTCATTTCATAAATAGTTCTTTTAACAAAACTGATGATCCTACTTCTCTATGGCATATGGCTTCTGTCATAAGTACTGTCAATATTGTAGTCATGGGCACCACGTGAGCACAGATAAAAACATGAGAAGAAAGTTAGGAGATGTCACATCTGTCACCCTAAATTGACATCACAGAGTCACAGAATGGTTGGGGTTGGAAGGTACCTCTGGAGATCATCTGGCCCAGCACGCCAGCCAAGGCAGGGTCACCTAGAGCAGGTGACACAGAAACACCTCCAGGTGGGTTTTGAATGTCTCCAGAGAGGGAGACTCCACAGCCTCCCTGGGCAGCCTGTTCAGTGCTCTGCACCTTCTATGTAAACAAGTTCTTCCTCATGTTGAGGTGGGCCTCCTTATGTTTTAATTTATTTATTACTCCTTGCTTGACACCCATCTTTGAGATATTCACGTGCATTGATGAGATTCCCTCTCAGTCTCCTCTATCATCATTCAGGGATATGAATGATGATATCATCACATCCTTTATGGTATCCCTTATGATGATGCACTGATTGACCAAGACATTTGATTTGTCTTCCTGTTTCTCTTCATCACTTTTAACTCAACTAAACTTCATGCTGTCCAAATACTTTTTGCCTTTTTAGCAACAGATTATTTGCAACTATAAGCAAAAAATAATATTTAAACAATACTAAGAAAGCATAGTATTGACAAAAGCATTGGCGCACTACCCCCAGGTAAGAGTAAGATAATATATTTACTGCTCAGTGTACCAGCACCAGGCACAGGGTGGCACTGGGTGAGTGACAGCACACTGCAGCTTGTTGTGCTCCCCAAATGCCCTTTGAAGACTAAGAGCATTATTACATTCCCAGCATGCAAAAACTGGCAGTAACCTATCCTAGAAAAAAGTAGTATTTTTATTAATGGTATACACACCCACAAAAAGAATATTATTAAAGTACTTACGTTTTCATCATAAACATTGTATCACAGGTGCTGTTGTTACATATTCTGCTTGACCAACGACGATGTATGAAAGGCTTGGATCATGACAGTTATGCTGAGAGCACAACTAATTCAAGTTACAATAAATTTACAATTCACAGTGTCATTTCCATCTACACAATTTTTCAGTTTTTGTTTTGACTGCAGAGATTCATAGCAATTACACAGTATTAGTTTTAATGATGACATTTGCTCATCATAAAAAATAGGATATTTAAGGAGATCATCAGATATTTGATCACTTTTAAAACAATTAACAAATGGACTTAAAAATTTTTCATGGCACAACTTTTGAGGCTGACAACCTCACTTTCTTTAACATAAACATATTAATGGTTCCTTTCATGCAAACAATTTATACAAAAATATGAAAAAGACACATGTAACTGTGCCTCTTGATTAGCATTCACACAGAGTCTTAGAAAACTGACTATATCTCATGGATGCCGAGCAATCACTACAGCAAATGAGAGAAACCATTTATGAGGTAGAGAGTTACAGCATCTCAGCAAGACTTACAAAAATAGAATCAGAAATCCTAAGAAAGTTGTACCTATGGAGAATAAATGTGCTAAAGGCACTCCTGCATTTGTAATTTGAATTTAGCTACCACCCAGCAATATCAGGTGCAAGCCCCATGCTCTGACACAGTTTGCTTACTGCTTGTAGAGCTGCAAGAACAAGAAAGTGGGTACTTTGTGTAGCCCAGAGCTGGTTATTTTTTAAGTAAGACCTCCTCTATCCAGGTAAATCTGTGCCTCTTCTCCATGCAAGATGAGCAAAGAAAACCTTGCAGGGTTCACCTAGAGGATATGAAGGATTGGGGCAGCTGAAAACCCTTGTTTCTGAGGGGGCCCAAGGAAAGAGCTCAGAGCAGAAATAAAAGGGGCTCAGCACAGGTCAAGTGGGGTTCAGCTCACTAAATTTCAAGTGTGTAGAGATGTTGCACTGGAGCTATTCATGCCAGACTCCTTTTAGAACATATTCCGAAAACCAGACATTTTAGGGGGTACTTAGCTTTTTACTGTTTCAGACATTTACTTGAGCATGGTTAAGCCATGGGTAGAAGTGAACATTTCTCTCTCTGGCTAGAGAGAAAGCCTGAAGTGATGAACAGACAGCTATGTTATGGGCACTTCTACTTGTTTGGACTACTCCCACCCTTTCTGATTACAGCTCCTGGTCCACTTCTTTGTAAAATGTAAAATGGTGTCTTTCTAGTTGTCAAGGACAGGGTTCATGTTCTACATCCCACAGTCTCTCTCCAGCTCCTGACGTACAGCTGTACCATGTACGTCTATTGAGAAAAATACAGTCTGAGAGAGATGGACTCATGGGATTCCTTGAAGAGAAGCAGTGGGAATTACTGGCTGGAAGATTTGTGCTCAAGTCTTTCTAGATGCAACCTTGGAGTTTTTATTTTTTAAATTAAAGATGGAATAATACGTGATGTCAAATATTCAGTCATCGGCATTTGCACAGAAAGATTTGTCTCTGGACACAAAGACTAGGACTGGAGAGGGGTTTTTTGCCCTTTACAGAGTGTCCCCTGGCCCAAATCAATAAACTTTAAATGGCATTGTGGTAGCCTGCTACAATCTAAAGATGATTACTGGGAAAAGTCACTCTCCTGGGATTTTGGCCATAGGCAAACTTTGGACCAGAAACTACTGTGAGGCAGACTGGGTGAGCGTGAACCTTGGCTGAAAGGGGATCTCATTAAATTTTTTGATATCGTTCCCAAGCTGGCTATAAACATAGCTATCTCCATGAAGCAGAGTAGAGGGTAAAGGCCTATATGCAGGCATGGAGCATAAAAATACTTCTTGTGCAAGCATAAATAAAACTGTATTTGCAACTTTGTAAATACTGTTAAAGAAAACTGTAAACTGCTACTCAAACTCATCACAGTTTCTATGCCACCTTCTCTGTCACTTTTTCACCTGGATTCCCCAGTCAATGACAAAGGTTCAACTCTTAATGGCTGTCTCCTGACCTGTGACTATAATCGCTGCATAAATATATTAAAGTTGCCTGTTCCAGCACATGCTAGATGTGATATGTAGCCAGAGCTGTGAAGTTTTCAACATCCAAAGAAAAGTAAGCACAATTATAAATGCAACTCAGTTCTTTCAAACCCAGTCTTGGGATGGTTGTGCCTCACAAGGACCATTACTGAGACTCCAGAGACAGGGTTTGGTTACTGGATTGGATCCTGTGTGTGACCTTTCTGAAGTGACCCTTCACAGTGCAGTGGAGTATCTCTACCTAGGCAGAAGAACCCCGTCCCTAACATGGTGTGCCTCTATGTTAAAGACAACTGACTCCCTCAAAATGTTTTCCTGGTAAATTATTCCTTTCCCAGCAATAAATACGACTTCAATGGAGAATTTCCATTGTGCAAAAAAAGCAAACCAATCCTACCATGTATAAAACCTGGAGGTTTTTTTCTATGCTTCTTGAACATATCTCCCAGTTAATGTTTGGAGTCCAGACTGAAGAAAGCAGATGAGCCTTGTCAAAGAAATCCCCTCACCCTGCCCTGACCATGAACTCAGAAAAGAGCTGTTCAAACAGATGATCATTAGTAGAACAACTTTTAAAGACTGAGTAATTGGTCAAACTTATCTACTTTTATACATAAATCCTAGGTCACATCTCTCCCTAATTAATTCAGTGTTTAAGTCTGGCCATACTTTGAGAGAGAACACTTCACACCATCAAATCTAATCAAATGGTAGAACTATAAATAAAGCCACCAAGAGCCATGTGAAAGCAAAAGTAATCAAAACAGCAACCTTGATATTCCTGCCTGAAGAGCTTTTGAATATTTTAACCTGCTTTGTAAACAGGAAATCCATTTGCACGCACCTGTGTTAAGATAACTTGTCAATCTGACAAGTTCTGTTCTGAAACCAGAGAAGACATCACAAATAAATGGATTCCCAACACACTGATTTTTTTTCCCAAAGACACAAAATCTACCATTAACACACCACCATCCACCCCCTGCCCACCCTTTTAGTAGCGTTTCACACTGATGTTTTCCAACCACCACATAAAATAAAAGTTAACCCAAGCTTCAAAGGCAGGAACTGTTTTGGGCAGCCACCCTATCTTATCTAACCATGAAATTTCTGTGCTTCACAGATCACAGAATTAAAGCAGAAAGACAACTGCCTCCTCTGGGCTTAGCACTGACCTGCCTCAACGTGAAGCAGAGTCAAGCTTCCATGACACAGAGAATTTCTGTCAGGATGGTCAGACATTGAGAGCTTCCGAGAATTAAAACATCTCATTTCTACGATTCCTGGTAAAGTGAACCTTTTGAAGTGATTAGACACCAGAAACTGAATTTTTGCAATATGAAAAATGGCTGTATGGGTAAATGAAGTAAAGTATATGTGGGTGTCTGTCTGTGAGCATCAAGTATGTCTATAAATATTAAGTAATTTTAAATCAATTCTCAAGGTAACTTTGAGGATAAAACCACACCAGTTCATTGAACAAATACTGTAGTTTAATATTTTAGCCTTTTCAATGTCTTAATTCTATGACACTGCAGTTAAATATTTGTGGACTTCAGTCTGAAAATCTAAACAAATTGTCCAATTTCAATAAAGTCAAGCAAGCTGAGACAGACCTGAGGATACACAGAGGCCACACGTACTGTTACTGAGGTCTAAGTAACTATATTGAGGTTTGCACAAAAGGAAACAGCAATTCAACTTCAGCATTGCACAGTATTTTTATGCCATACTCAGAGTAAGTTATACCAAATAATGGACATACTTAGCACCTACCAGCACCATAGAAATCAGTATAGATATAAGCAGACATCACTTCTCACTATTGGACCCCTTTTGGAAGTTATATGGAAATCACTTCTAAAAATTGCTTATCAAAATAAAGAAAAGTTGGTGGAACAATCAAAAGCCTAATGAAAATGGTAAAAATGATGCCATAGTTGATAACAAAATATTTGTACTTTGACACGCCAGTGACTTTGAGATCACATCATCTCTGACTTCCTGCGATTATTTTTTTTTCTTTGTCTTTTCTTGGCAATTTGAAGAAAATTTAACATGCAATAAACTGGCTAGTCAAATGGAGTGGTCAAAAATCACTCAAAATTCAGTTTAAATGCTTTAAATACCAGAACATGTACAAAGGAAAAGACAGCATAAAAATAAAAAGATATGTTGAAATATGAACCTGTAAAATTCTCCCTAGTGTCTGATTGATTTGCCGAGAAATCAAATCACAAGCACAGGGAGCAGACATCTCCAGGGGATCAAAGCCCCTGCTCATCAGCTGCATTTATGCATGAAGTGCAAGCAGATGTCACTGAAGAGCCAAGCTTTGTACTGAAGAAGAAAAAATTAATTGGGCACCCCAATCCCCCTTTTCCCTTCTCTTTGTGTGTCAGACTGGTTGTTAGAAGCAGGTTTGGACTAACAAGTAATGTGAGGTGCTTGTTTTCATCTCTTCTTTGTTCTATTTTAAGACTTGCCAAAGTGGTTATTACTTATGTTAATTTAATTTACATGCCATCTAAAGTATGAAGAGTACTCTGGGTAATAAAAGTTATACAATGAGAGATCCAATTCCTTTGTCACACAGTTTACATTAAACTGCTGCTCCTTCTCTTCTTGGAAACAAAGTCAACACTGGACTGGCCAGTAGCCCTGGGGAGCAGGAACACTGCCTGACTGATGCATGTGGGAGCAAGGCCAGTGCCTGTCCTTGTTCATCATCTGTCCACTCGTGTCCTGCAATGCTGCTGGTACCTGGCTCTCAGCCACCTGAACCCTTCTTGGTATCTGAAAAGTACTGGAGAAGGGAGCTGCTTTTAAGAGTGTGCCTCAGGTGTGCTCAGACTCTTTCCTATCCATACGCAAAGCTCCTGCTGGAGAGTCTATATATCAAGAGGGTTCTGCAAAGCTGGGTGAAAGAAATTTTTTAAGTAAAAAAAAAAAAAAATTCAGTAAAATTTTTTAAGTAAAAAAAAAAGATTCAGCAACACTGAAATGTTTTGCGAACTGATAGCTGCTCTGACGCTGTTAGTATTTTATTTAAAAATGTCATTCATATTTACTTATATTTTAGGAAATACTCAAGCTAAATTTTGTCCTTTCAAGATCGAATCATAAACTTTTACATTGGAAATATTTTTTCATCTACCTTAATAACTTGCAAAAGATTTAAATTTTTTAAATTTACATGAATAATTTTCCATGACTTTACTGCCTTCTGCATATTTCATTACTTATGATACAGAATTTAGAGTATCTAAGAGCCATTAGCTGTATTGCAGACTTTTATAGCTACCTTATATATTTATACAGCTTTTTTATAAATACACTAACACAATCAGCTGCAGTAAAAGCAGCATGCATTATTATTATTATTATTATTATCATTAACATTAGCATTAGCATTATTATTTTCCTTGAAAAGTTCTTAAAAACAACAGGTTTTTGTCCTAGGTTAGGTTTATTTCTTTTTTTTGGATTCTGTTGCTAATAGTTCTATTCCTAGCCATAGAAAATTGACTGAAAAACTCTTCAAGCTTATCTTTCCACTCACATGTAAAAATCCTAAAAAGATTGAAATAATGCTTCTAAATATGATGCTTCTTTGGGGTCACTAAATGAACCTTTTTTTAAACTCAGCCCACCAATATCCTATCATCAAAAGTATGATTTTTAAAAAGGTGCTATAAAAAAAACAAAAAACAAACCTCCCAAAAAACCACAACCCTCCCAAAACATACTAACAACAACAAAAAAACCACACACACACAAAAAAAAAAAAAACCTCAAACAAAAAAAACCTTGAAGACTTTATAAAAAGTCAGTTTTGTTTTCTAAAATATACCAAACTACATAATTTCTTGGCCCCACTGGATTTAGAGACATGATACCTGTGTCTGAAATACTGTGTTGAACAGGCTATCTCAATTAAAAAAAAAAATCAAGATTTATGTTAGATAAGAAAACATCTGCTTCTGAAAGGCAAAAAAAAATCATGTCTATCAAAATTAAACTCCATCACCTGACTCTAAACAAACAGGACTTCATTCTTCCATGAGAAAGGAATGAATTCCTGTGCCACAGAGGAAGAGCATTTTTCCTGTGAATGACTGCAGGTACTCTAAAACTTTCTACAAGTTCCAGAACACGATCTGTGGATCTAATCAGGCAAGACACATATGAAGAGTAATAAAATACAAGTTTTAGATTGACATTCTCTTCAAGAGAGGCATTTACATAGACTTTTTAATGTGAAGATAGCACAATTTTTTCCCTCTTGGTATTCCTTTGGCACCACTCTGTTTCCTTTTTCTGTCATAATTTTGGTATTATTTCAACTCTGTGTTTATACTTGCACAAAGTAGAGCTTGTGAACACAGTGTGAATCAGATAAGAAAGCAAATAAAAGTCTTCTTTAAACAGAGTTCAGTTAAATATAGTCAGAACTATAAGTAGGTCTTTTTCTAACACCTTTCATAAGAAAATACAATGTAAACATAGCAGTGAAGCTACACATTAAATAAATTTGACACAATTTGAAATCATACAAGACATGCATGACAGTTTAGGCATAATCAAGACAATACTTTCAGAAAGCTGTTCATTTTCCTAAATCCCATGGTACTTATACATTGGAATTAGCCCTAAGAACAGATATTGCTGCAGTTACATCTCTATTTAAAAATCTAGGGAGAAGTTGCAAATACAAAAGCAGAGCAGTACTTTTGAGTAATAGTCAAGCAACTGCTTAACAGGAGAAAAAGTCACAATTTGCATTTCAGGAAAATGGAAGAGAACCACATGTAACACTAACTCAACAGAGCAGTGGGACTTTGAAAACACTAGCCCTTATTAGGAAATCTTTTGGAAGATGAGCAGCTGGAACTGAACTGTGTTTCTATTACGGGTAGTGAATTCCTCAGCAAGACGGCAACAGTAAATAAAAGAGAACATGCTTACATTCACTCAAGAGTTTCAAAGAATTGAGTATCATCACTAGAACAAAGAGTTCCTCTTATGAAAATAATCAGGTATTTTTCGTTTTTTTTAAATAATCTTCATCTGCTTGCTCTTCTGCCCTCTTCCCCACCCCTTGCTGCAGAAACATTTGGGTGCAGGAGCAGCTCAGAGTTTTTGCTGGGACCAGGGTTGCTCCTTTCTGTTAGATGTCAGGTGCAGAGCTCAGATCCTGTCACCATCCCTAAGGTACCATGACCATCCCTGCTGCCTCACTACAGACTTTTTCAGATTGGCTGGAAAGAGAAATCCTTCTAAATGTCAATCTCCTTACATTCTTTTTGTGCAACAGAGCCATTATCCTCACAGATCATCACAACTATGCAGAGCAAGCTCTAAGGGCCTGCTCTGGCAAGAAACCAACCCAGATAGGGAAGACTCTCACAGAGATAATACTGAACAGACAAGCAAGGCTAATGAGGGTGCTGCAGGACAGACCACCACACTTCTGCTAGGTTGATATAACTTACTTTCCAAGTACACACAGTGTAAAGCTAAGGAAAAGATTTTCAAACCATACAGACTTAGATAACAAAACAGACATCTGTAGGTAAGGAAGCTCATGTGTAAATATGAAGTATTCTTGCAGAGATCAATGCACCAACACAAGCAAATACTTGGAAATGCTCCTCTAAAAAAACAGAGAACAACATGTGAATTACAATAGACCACGTTAAACCTGTGAGGTAACTCTAGAGCGATAACACTTATGTTAATTCTGGATTCAAAGGTAATTTTCTGAATCTGCCATTAGAAAACTGTGTATCTTGTAGCTTTATTCTACTTGGATGAACAAGAGATGGCAATATAAAAAAGTAATATCAGAAAAGAAATCCTATGAAAATATCAAAATGGTATTATGCTAGATAAGAAACAAACAAGAAAAAGGTTCTTTCCCTGTTGTGCTAAATGCTCTGAGAGGTTTAAGATACATCTCTCTCTGTTCTGTTAGAAACCTTATCACAATTTTGATACAAATATAAAAGTTACTTGTAATCAATTTATACATATTTGTCATTATAATTTCTGTATTATAGTTTCTGATGGTGCTGTCCTTTAGATTCAAAAACTCTTCTGAAATTTCTTTTTTTCATCAGAAAATTTTCATTACTCATTCCGAAAGGAATGAACTTGGAATCCGCATTGTCAGAGTTTTTCTGAGTGCTGCTCAGAAAAACTATTTTATCTTCAAGTTCATCCATCACTGAAGCACAGAACCACAGCATCACAGAATCTCAAGCTGAGTAGGAGGGGACCCACAAGGATCTAACTCATGGCCCAGCACAGGACCATCCCCAAGAGCCCCTCCCCTAGATTACCAGGAACTCACACGCTTTCTAAATGAGTTTCACCATCACATATTAACAAAATCTAGCAGCTTTCAATAAAATATTAACAAAATCTGCCTGTGGGTTTTGTCTTAACATTCAACTAATGTTCTCTGGCTTGTTTTAATAAAACCAGTTGATGCCTCCCTCCTACCCAGTTTCTTCCTCACATCCAGTATTCCTTACTGATTCCCATGCTTTTTATCCATTCTAATAAATAATAGATGATTTATTGAATTCTAGAAAAAAAGAAGTATTTTTAACTTTTGTCTAGCACTCATTTCTTATCAAATAAGCACAATTTCTTTCATTACAGTAATAAAAAAGTCATGTTATGAGGTAAAAGAATCATGCTCAGAAATGCATCCTTGTCATTCAGTCAATCAAGCAATCAATATGAAATATCAGGGGAAAAAAAAAGCCTGACTACTGCATGAAAGGTTGTCACAACCCTTGTAAAAAAATAACAAAATTATGTAAAGAAGCAATGGTGTTCTCAAGAAAGACAACACACAAACCATCCTTATCCCAAAGACCTTTGCCCTCCAGCATATTTTATTTCTTATTTATCTTCTTTTTCTGTCCATACTAACTAGACATGTAGGAAATATCTCATTTTACCATAAAATTACTAGAAGGATGGACACAAAAATAGTTCTACCAGCATTAAAAAAAACACAAGACTGAGACAATTAAGAACAGATTAACAGATGAGGAGGGCGTTCGGGGATAGTGAATGTTGTGGGTTTGGTTTTTGATTGTTTGCTTGTGTTTGGTTTTGTTTTGTGTGTTTGAGGTTTTGTTGCTGGTTTTTTGGGGTTTTTTATGAAATGAGGTAGCTCAGAGCCTGGAAGGCTCAATTTAAGCACTGCTTTGCTTAAATTTCCATGTTTGCCAAGCAAGGTTATTTTATGCACAACATAGGAGTGCTTGTTAACAGCCACTAAGTAACTCCAGTGAACCATCATATTCTCCATCCACGGAGTAATGGATGAGGTTTTTCTTTTCTAAATCTTTATCTTAACTTCAGTCATCCAACCATGAGAGAAAGCTGTCTTGAAGTTGAAACATGGGGCAATCAATTGGATGAAGAAGAGTTCTTTAAGCTGCAGTGAGCTCACAAAAAAAGCATAGATATACTGTGGAGTGCATGGTTATCAGAACTTTACTGCTCAGTGACAATTTCCCCACTTAGATGATACTATCTTATCTGAAATTGGGAATTTGGAGCTTAATCCAAAAGAACATAAAGCCACTTCTTTATAGGGCAAATTACAGAAAATGACAGAATATATACTTTAGCAGAAATTCTATTTTTTACATAGGGAAATATAAGATAGTGGTTTTGCTCAGGTTGCAAGTTACTTCCTGAGAGAAGCAGACAAACACTTCAAGATTCCCTCCAAGTATCCCCTTCAGAGACACACATAAGTGAAAAGGATTTTTCTTCATTTTGTTTTCACCTTGTGACCCCTGATTTCAGCTCTGCTTCATGATATGTAATCTGTCTGAAACATTCATGCCTATGGCTTCATTTCAGGTTGTTGATGTTGAGCTTCACCAACAGAAGATGGAAAGCAAATAACTTTGGTTCTTACGCAGAAAAATCTCATTGTGGTTCACACCATAAACACAGCAAGGGACTTTCATTTAGAAAATTGACCTGGTATCAGTGTAATGTCAATCTAGAAAGGCTTCTAAGCATTCTTCTAAGCTCCTTAGGTCTCCTCTGCATCTATTTCACTCTCATCTGTGTCAAAATAGTTGCAAGCCACTGTTGGCACTTAGAAGAAAAGTGTTCTTCTACAAATAGATGATCTTTGTGAAGCACTATCTGCTGACCAAGGGGTAGAAAGCAAAAGAGAGGCATTCTTTTGCTTTCTTAAGGCACCTTTCTGCGTGTATCAGGAGAACTCAGAGGGATCCAGGGATGGGAATACTGTTTATCTGAGATTGAAGTTCTCCTTCTCTCCAGAACTCATTTTACTGATGATAGCCCTCCTATTGCCTCTATCCACTTTGAAATGCATTATTATGTCTCTATATATGGTACAAATTTGGTGATAAAATTCTTCCCTCCTATTACAGAGGTTTTCATCTCATTCAAAACAAACCCCACATCAAAATGTAGTACGATCAATACTGGTCTCAGTGACTTATTGGTGTGGAAACTACAAGATAAGATTTTCTGCAGAAGAGAATAGAGTGTGGTAACACAAAATCGAGACAACTGATGATGATTTCTTATACTAATCTAGTTTCCTATATTTTTTGTGTGATTTAAAGTTTAGTTGCTGTATTCAGAAAATTTGCAGTCACATATTTATTCTGTTTATATATGTTTATTTACCAAGAAAGCTAGAAAAGTTGGATTATAACTAAAATGGTTATGTATGCCTGCAGCTATTTGCAGTTTTCTGGAGTTTTGCTTCTTTTTTTCCCTCTTTTTTTTTTTTTTTTTTTTTTTTTTTTTTTTTTTTTTTTTTTTTTTTTTTTTTTTTTTTTTTTTTTTTTTTTTTTTTTTTTTTTTTTAACTGCAATAACATAAAAAGACCTGGATTTTCATTAGGAATATTGTCAGAAGATGAAAAGCTTTTTCTGGTGAACTCTCTAATCTATCCAATTTATGGGCACAATGAACAAATACATAGTAAGTAGGGATTTCACAGAACAGTTACTAAAAGTATTATGAAATCTTGAATATAAAAGGGAGATGCAGCACAAATACATCCTTTCATTGCAGATTTACATCAAATAGAAACCAACTTTTTCACTGACCATCTATAAGTACATATTCAGAGTAAATATTTTCCAACAGCACTAAACAGAGTGTGTAAAATAATGATTATTGGTCCTTCTAACTCCAACATGCAAGTGGATCTGCTCCATATGTGCAAAGAAATCCATGTGTGTATGTATACACACAAACATGTATGCACAGGCTCACACACACACTCCTTTTTCAGCTGAATAGAAAATCAAATCTTACAAGTAACAGCTACCTGGCAGCAGTTCCATACACATCACCTCCATTTTTATATAACATCAAACCCAGGCAGTATGCTAAAAGGAAGAATTATCTACAAAAAGTCGAATTCAGCCCTTTTTGACCATTTTTTTCAAGTGAAGAAAGTGAGACAGTAATGAACTTTACTGGCTTTGAAGACAGCAGTAAACTAGAATTTCAGATCTACTCAATCCATAAAAATATAGAACCCAAGCTTTTTTTAAAAAAGAAATTGCCTCTTTTTTTCTGATCTTCTATTTTGAGTTTTTAGAAACAAATAACTATCTGTGTCATGCTTCCCTTACTTATAATCATGCAAGTCAAGGAAATAAAATCTGAATAACCTATGTAGGCTACACGTTTATTTCTCTGTTTTTATACTTTCTTTAAAATACATATATTGCATCAAGAGCACACTTCCAGTTCCTGAAGATCTGTCCCAGAAGTTCCTACTTGGCACCACTTTTGGAAGCCCATAAATTTTCAAATCAGTTCCAAAACTTCAGAACTTGGCTATTAGAATCAATTTACACAGAATAAATTTTAAAGAAGTACCCAGTATATATTATATTGTCATAACAGAAATTTTCTACAGTTCTCAATACTGGAGATATTAGTAAGTTGCACAACACTTTAAAATTAAATAGACATTTTTAGGTTTCTCCTCTTATCTTGTATAACATAGGAAGGAAGTGAGTCCCTGATTTAGGACATGAGTATTTAGTCTCCAACAATATCATGTGGAAAATCTATCAAGTCTATACTCTCTATCAAGAGTATATTGTTCTAAAAAAATGTGTTAATTTAATTCACTGATTTTTGACAAAATTTGAAACTAGTGACTAACAAAAAATGACACATTTTATTTGCTCTGATTATGCCACAGATAATACTCTTAGCCTGAGTCACAAGAAGATGAAGTACAGACGATTCTGAACTGTTTTAAAATCATGAATAATACATAATCATGTTTTTTATATTTGATTTGCTCTTTGAGTTTCATTAAAACTTTCAAAGTTCCATCCCTTGCAAAATTCCTATTGCTTTGAAATTTACACCAAGCAAAACTTGGAGAGCTATATTACCTTTCTATGAAGAATAGGAGAATATGACCTTTAAATAGGTGATACTGAGAACTGCTTGGAAGTCACAGCTCAGATTTTAAGTGGACTAAAATATCAGTGTAGAAATCCTTTCTACAATACAATATCACTTTTTATTACTTACAGAGCATGACGTTGATTCTGATACATCTAAAATAGAATCTTACTGTATACAACTATCTATATTCTAGTCTCATACTTAGGCACAGTGCATTCTTGAACAACACAATATTAATTACAGTTCTGGGCTTCAAATACACCAGTTTCATTTATCATTTGGTTCAATTGCATGATTATATATGATTACATATCTTTCCGGCTTAAAATTCATAAGTAGTGTAGAAAAGTAAAGTAATCTTTTTGTTAAAGCTGACCAAGCTTTAATTGTGAAAGGATCAATTCTACTGCTCATCTGGAAATCAAGGAAAACCAGGAGAAAGGAGGGAAATATTTGATTATATAAATAAACAATATTGCTACTTACCTTAGTTTAGATACCCTATGTGTGAGGAATGCTGAAACATGAGTGCATTGTATGCTAGGCTGAAGCTTTTCCTCTTTGTTTTCCTTCTTTTAGTAAGAAAGAACCCTTAGGGTCAGGTCCTGCTCCCACTGAAGACAAAAGCAGAAGTCTTTGCTGGGGTTCAGGAGCAGGACAGGGACTTTAAAACATTCTTCTTCTCTTTTGTATCTTTCTGTATGAGCTTTTGTTCCTGGAGGCTATGCTGATACGAAGCTTTTAAGATTTCTGGAGTCACAATACAGAGTTGGAAGGCTTATGGTCCTAATGAAGCATCATGTTGTTATCTAATTTATCTGAAATCAGTGACCCCAATTTGCCAGTATTACTTAAAAAAAAATTATTGGATTAACTCTCAACTTAAAAAACAAAGGTAGTTTTTAAAAACGTATTTTATGCCACCACAGGTACAATCTCTGATCCGAGTTTTGTAACTGCCATTCCTTTGCTCAGATTTCAGTTCCCACATACATACCCAACTTTTCTGCTAAAAGAAATTTCATACACATAAAAAGCTGGTCTTAGCAAACCATTATCCACTGCTGATACCGACATATGTCTCTTTGCATGTCCTGGCCTACCTGGGAACAAGGCTTCTAAGAGACAGCATTTTTCATTGACCAGGACAGAAACTAACCACGGCACATATTCTAAAAGACATTTGTATACTGTTTCTTGCAGATGTTTAATAATCAAAGAATATCTCAGAAGTTTATTTACAGCTGGAAAATCTTCTCTCTCTCACGGTCTATATGCAAATACACATAACACAGATGCCACAGATGAAACTATGGTAAACCATGTTTGGTGAGAGTCCTGTTTCCAAAGGGGGTGTGTCTCACTCACCTGTTTGACTAAGTTGAGATGTGCTTCTGCTCCTTCGAGACACTATGGCAACCACTTTGGCACTAAAGCTGGAACGCCTTTTCTTCCCACCTGTTCCAACCATGCCGACAGCCGTGTCCGACTGGCTCCCGTCAATGTGCTCCAGCTTATACATCTCTCCGCTCACACTTGTGCTCTTAGTGATTCTCCCTGAAGTCCCCATCCGTCTGCCTTGCATTTTAGGAGTAAATGTACTACAGTTACAAAGCAAAAACAAACATGTTAATTTGTCTGTGTAACATTAGCATTTCCAAAAGCCTTTTTTTTTTAAATCAGTAAATTAATTTTAAGTCTTGATACATTTCCATTTATTTGGTTCACAAATAAAAGCTTAATTTGGTGCTCCTCGGAGTACGTTTTTCCAGTAGTTTGTTTTCCACTTCTTTGAGAGAAATAAATAAAATTAACACTTCCCCATGTTTTTCAGAGCAACAGAGAGACATGTAAAAGCTATGTGAAGCCTTCCTGTCTATATCCCCACAATAGAGAAAAAAATAAAACAGCAATTTTACAAACAGAGAAAATTAACATGGGCCAGTAGTTTAACACATGCATCTTATCAGTACTGTTCACCAAAGCCTTAAGACCTTTCTTAACAGAAATTAAGATATCATCATTAAATTTTCACACTTTTCACTGAGATCATGTGATATGTAGTATTTTTTAGGTCTTCAGTCTCTCACTTCATTAAAGGTAAGTGCAATAATCACAGTATGATGGCAAAATAATTTTGATGCAAAATCCCTAACAATCCACCAGAATTTTCATTAAATGATAGAGAAACAAATCACTGTGTCAGTTCTGTTCAAGTTCCTTTAGCTATTGCACTGCATTTGAATGTTTCTATACAAATCTCTTTTCTGCTCTAGTGTATAGAGCCAGGATAAAGAGTTCACCAACATGGTTTAGAGAGCAGTCTCAAGGACATACTAATACACAGTCCTGAGTCTGCTGTGACCAAGCAATGCCCTAGCTGTAATGGCAATATAAAGTTAGCTGTCAGTCTGTAGAGGCACAGAAATTTAAGTTGCAGCTGGACTCACTTCAGATGTAGTTTTTAAATCAGCCAGGCACATAGGAAATTCCTTGACCTTGTATTGCTGATTAGTAGTCATACTGGTAACATGCTATTTTAGGGTTTGTTTTTCAGTTTTTTGGTATTTTGAAGTCAAATTTATTTGTTAACCAGCAGTCCTGCTGTCTCTCCCAGCAAGTTCCCTCCCCAGCAGATGCAATGGCCTGCTGCTGCCCCCATTCCCATCCACCCCTCACTACCTCTCCCCCAGCCAAAATTAGAGTGAGGTTAGATGCTTTTTTGTTATGGCAAGTTTCAGACAGATAGGAAATCAGGCCAGTGAAAAATGAAGGGGTCAATGGGAGAAAAGATAATAACCTGTAAGTTCTATGGACGTGGGCCCTGCTGGAGTTTGAATCGGTCCTGTCCCAAGATAGGTCCAGGAAAGTGTAAAAAATTGTATCCCTAAACTACAATTAAAACAGTGTAGCCCTGTTTTACTGGCAGTCAGCAAGAGTTACTAATGTGTGACCATAGGTAAGAGCACACAAAAATAGACAGTATTCTTTCAAAATGAAGCTGGAAAGTAAAGTCTTTGAATAGACAACATTTAATAGAAAGATCACTGTCAACCCCTGCATAGGCTTCGAACTATCCTCAGCACTTAGAATCTGCTCCTGTTCAGCTCAGATAAAAAACCACCTACACCATCGAACAGAACAAGGTGCTCGATGTGCTAAAGTATTCAAGAACACATTTTAGAGGAATACCTGAGGTACATACACTGAGCTTAAAACAGGTTTACTCCTGTCCCAGAGAAATGTATTGACTGGCTTATGGGTTTGCAAGGCAAAAATATAACACATATATATTTTGATGTTTCCATATAGAATTCCTTTGTATTTTATCACCATTCTCCCTCAGCACACACTCTCTCACAAGAGAGTGAGAGTTTTGTGTATGTGAGCACATACACAAACATATTCAATCATTCTAGGAAGAATTTTAGAAGGGAGAAGGAAAAAACCCACCAAACTCAAAAAATATCATCTTCCACAGGTATTTATACAGGTATCAAAGAAAAGGCCTCGAAGGTGATAGAAGGCAACTCTGTTAACTGGTTTCTTCTCTGGAGCAAGAGACACTTCACTATTTCAAAGAGAGGGAGGAATCACACTGGCCTCATTTTGAGGTATCCTACTTCCTGCTTTGATTAGACATGGACAATTCCTTTCCATGTGGATAATTTCTTTCCAACAGCACTTGGAATTGGACTTCAGTGACTGTTTCTACATTGCTACAATGGCCCCTACACAACGCTTTCTGTAGTCATTTCGTTCCCATTTTTGAGCCTTGGAGTTGTCAATTCTGTCAATTCTTTAGTTTATGCATCAATATGTCAGTAAGAGAGCGGAAAGAAACTGAAAATACTTCTTTTGAGAGCACCTGTTGACATTTGAACTATATGAACATGTGCTTTGCTGATATACTAATCTATAAACCTATAATTTCCAGCACTAAAGTTCAATGGACTATAAAATCTGCCATGCAAGTAAAAAATTATTTACCATATTATTGAATTTGCTCTACTGATTTTCAGGTGTTTATGAATATAATAAATAATAAAATAATGATCTTTTTATGCCAGCCTTCACTTTTTTTTTTTTTTTTTTTTTTAACAATTTACCTGAACTGCTCTAATCTCACTTTGTTTAATATGCATTTAGGAGGCATTAGCTGAGAAATAATAAAAGATAGTATTGTAACTTTTGGAAAAAACCCAATTTTTGATGCATGAATTCACTAATTCAAAGAACACGAAAAAGTTTTTGAATAATAGGAAAAGACTGCTTTTTTAAAAGACATATAAATTTCATTTTTGATTCTTTGCAACAGGTACAGGGAAGTAAAAGATTAATTTTAATTTAAAAAAAACTAAAGAAATTTAAAATTCAAATTAATCTTATACTTGTTTTTACCTTGCAAATATGAAGTCCCACTTTCCTAGGAAATATGTTCTAGCACAAAATAGCTATTAATTTCTTAGAAATGGGCATAATAGGATAGGACCAATACTTCCTCTTGTCATAACAAAGCAAAGAGATTACGTTTTCTTTGCATTCATCTAATCCCTGTGCTAGTTTATTTTTTTTAATTGAAACAGTCTCCAAAGAATGGGCATCTAAAATTCAGAATTCTTATACCATCTAATTAAGTGACCTTAGAACACAAAGTTTTACCATTGCATTACTGAATATCATTTGAAGAAAAATCTCCTAGATCACACTCTTGCTTTCTTCACTACTGTTAAAGTTCAATTTGTGAAGCACCAACAAAAAAAGGACCTGCATGAATATATCCCTTGGCACTTAACTATTTTGATAATAACATACCTCAATTTTTATTTCGTTTTTTCAGACTTGCTGGGATTATTGAAACATTTGTTTAAATGCAGATGCAAGTTTGTGCAGACTTGTGGCTAAAATTGGTAAATGGTTAAATTATATTTAAACCTAGTTATCATAACATAATTAAGAAATACTGTTTTCTGTAGCAGGATAATGAAGAGTAACATATTTATCAGTATAGTCCATTTAGTCATAATTAATTAATTCACTAAATTTTTAGTTACAATTATTTTATGATCTTTAGCAATTCTTCTGATGAATAGTTCAGCAAAAATCTAATGTTATTTCTAAGAATTTCTAATTACAGTCATAACAACATAATTGATGTGCATATTAAGAATGGTTACAGACAATCTATATTGTGTATTACTTCACAGATATTCAGCACAGAAGAAGACTCATTGGATTTTTAACTTTTTTTTTTTTTTAAGTTAACTTCTAAAGAAAACCTTCCTCTAACCCCAGAAAAAGCAGAGGATCCTCCCCAACACTGGGGTCACACACTACCACCAGGTTCCTGCATCAGCAGGGAAGACACTGCTCCTTCTACCAAGAGAAAAATGCTTCTATTTTCTGCCAAAACTTATGCAGTTGAGAGAGATCCCATCTAAAGTTGCATCTGAACTACACATGGCAACATCAAGACTGTATTCACATGTCAGCCATCAGAGCCCCGAAAGAAAGCAACACGTTCAGTTTTGCAAGCTGCCCCTACCTGAAAGTTGTACCTGTGGGAATGAAAAATAAGCTATTAAGACAAAAAACTTAATCAAATAGTAGTTTGAGTTACAATCTAGCATAAAATTAACCTTGAAATAAATTCTATAAGATAAGCATGATACAAGAGCATTGTGGATTCTACTTGGCTGGTACAGCACACACAACTATCTAGAACTGAAATCAAGTCAAGTACCTGTATTAAATCTTTATATATCTTTCTGTGTACAGATAACTACTATATATGTATTCAAGATCCATAAAAGCATACTGGACAAAAAAATGGTATATAGATATATGCTCAGTATTTCAATAATTACGTAAAATACCTGCACATTCCACCTGAAGACAGTAAGACAATGGTAAGAAAGCTGGAAAAATACTTGTCAATAAACTCACCTATGTAATATCTAGAAGCATATCCTTTCACAGAAAAAATCTGAAATGATCAGCCATTGCTAAAATTACAGCATTTCCTTCATTCCCTTAAGAATTACTGACAATGTATAAAAAAATACTTCAGGTGCTTATTTTCACGAGCCCTCATTTTTCCTCCACCCATTTTCCCAATAATGCAAGCCATGAGCAAATAAAGGAGGCCCTGTATTCCTTGCTGTGTAGATGATGTTATATTGTAAGTTCTTTGCAGACAGTTGCAGCAACTTCAATCTTTCAGGAGAATCCCTGGCCCCCAGCAGCACAAGCGACTCTGCTTCTCCTCTCTCCTGCCGAATGCAGCATCACATACGAACTCACAGCCCTGTGGCACCCTTTAGCAATGAGGTAGCTCATAAATACTAATCATCTCCTAAACACATAATAGCTCTGGACCAAAGGGAAGATATTTTTATAATGAGAAACATTACATTTCTAAAAATAAGTGTCTTGCTATTAGTATTATATGATATATAATCAATAAATACAAACACCTAATTATTTATCTACAAGTTTCTCTGTTATTCCAAGGAAGTATTTATATTTTATGTTATATATGATATATAACACTTGCTGCAAGATAAATTACTGTACAGTTTTTAATAAATATTCATAAATATTCATTAGCATTTAATAAATTAATTGGAACACGGTGCTTTAAAAACCAAAGGACAAACATATGTTCTATATTATAACTCTCTTCAATTAATCAAAAAAATATTTTAGACCACTATCAAGTAATAATTTCGTACAGTCTGTACCAACTGGAACTACATATTGATTTAACATTCACATTGATCATATATTAGATTGTCCTAGGGTGAAATTTGTCCTACAAAATAGCTATTAGAATCACAAAAACCCCCTTGCTGTCACCATATTAGAGTCCTATTGGTGCATCAAGATATTTGAAGATCAGTAATTTGTAAGTTACATCTGTTGCTGACAATATTCCTATACTGCCTGAAAGTGCCACTCGGTGACACAGCTGCTCCCTCTGGGATGACACATCCCAGCCCCACTGTGTTCAATGTGCAAACTCTCACTGAGGTGAGGGCTGGGGAAGATTTCATTAGAGCAGCCTTCTCTGGGAGCTGAACTGGTTAAAATCCTACTTTGGAAGATCAGGAAATTTCCAGGTTGGAATACAGCATATTAGAATCTGGGTTGTGAAAATGCTTTTCTCAGGAGAACACTGACCACTGAATTGTGCCAGCTTCACTGCTCTGACAGATTTCTACTTTTTAAACTTGGAAAACAAGCATTTCTCCATGAAACAAAAGAATAACAATTCAGAAAGTAAGTCTGAACACTACAAAAGATAAGCAGATTTTAACTATTTTCCAAGCAAAAGATAAGCAGATTTTTATTACTTGCCATGAACATTTCAAGTTAAATTATATTTTCTGAAACAAGCAGAGCAATTGTCTGTGTATGTGGGAGCCCATGTGTTTGCCTGCACATACCCAAGGCAGCATCAGCCTGAAGCCAACTAATGACATGAATCATAAAATGAAACCAACACAAAAGCAGGGGCACTGCTCAGGGTTAACTATTGCTATTAAAGCTGATGCGGAAAGGCTCATGGGGAAAACAGCTCAAATGACCCAAACTTGACTGCATAGAGCCCCATTTATTTTATGTTAAAGTGTACCAAATATAGAAAGGAGTTAATGTTAAATCTGTATCAAGAAAATAAATATTGGGGGGGTGTGTATGATAAATACAAAAATGTGTAGCTCAATACTGAAGGAAGCTTTCTTCAGTACCAAGAAAGCTGAATTCACCACTTTTTCTTTCTTTGCATGACATTCAGGAGTAATGTTTTGCTTTATTTCCCTCTAAAGCACGAGGTGCTGAAGTACCTGTGGTCTTGCTGCTCTTCATATAAAAAATGCTACATCATTGATATTAAATATTGCTCACTGCTCCTTTTCAAAAGTAGATAATAGCAACAGGCAATAGCAACAAAATATGAAATGCAGGAGGAGACTCTGAAAAGCTAAATGGGACAGTGCAAGGTCAGGGCTAACAAAAAAAAATGCAGATAAAATTTTTAAAAATATAAAACTGAGATGAAGATAAAGCAAGTGAAAAGTACTCTGAGGCCTGAGCCATGGCTAAAACTATTTTCCTACATGTCTTTAATCTAAAAATAACAAGTACTGCCTGTTTAAAATATTAGTATAATATCCTTAAACTAAAAGTTTATGGATTACATTTAATCTTTATCAACTGTGGTGATTAAATGAAAAACCAATTAAAATAATTTTCCCATCTTTTTCAAATTGTTAAGAAAGACTGCTGGTGATGTGGCAGTTTCTTTGAAAGAGGAAACATAATTAGATAATTAAAAATGCAGAAGCAATGCTCCATAGTACATTTTTCATGTACAGATGTTTTGAAGGGATTAAAGACTCCATCTCCCTCCCTCTCTGACATACATAAAGCAGTTTATAATGATGGATTTTCAAAAATCATTATCTTTAGATAATGAATAATTAGAACATTAATTACTCTGGCTTCACCTTGGTGTTGTACATAAATGACCTCAGATGTCAGAAGTTTCCATCTGTAATATACTCTGTGGGGGTAAAGAAGATACATTATATTTTTTAAGCAGCTTATCTAAAATGTTTTCATTTATATTGTCTTCATGGTAATAATTTGGAGGCTACTGCCCTCTATTTCCCCCTGAAAAAAGCAGAAGTTGTGACTCAGGTTACACCAGAGTGCCTGTCCTTGCCCCAAAGCAGATCACCTGAGCAGCAATATTAACCAATCACAGCACATGCTCAATGTGTTTCTTTCCTCGGTGAAACTGGGAAGTGCACAGTTCATGGAACTTTTTTGGAGTTTGGTTTTAGCTGCAGTGATTTGGATAATCAGAAACAAAGTAGGATTGGCAATTTACTTCAACTGTTGCAGTGGATGCTTGCACTGTGGAAATTTTAGAGAAAAATTATCTAGCCTGTTACCTGTATCTATTCTGTTTGTCAAACACGAAAATTTAGGTGGAAATTTTCCATGTCTGGTTTCTGCCCATGGTCGAATTTCTTCTTTTATCTAAGTTCCAACTAATAAGCCATGGCAGATTCTCTGGCCCTTTTGAAGGAAATTACAAGGAAAAAACCAAACAAAAAACCCCCAAACCCTAAAACCAACAACAACAAAACCAAAACTATAAATTCACTTTGAGAAGAGGCTAGTGCCTGACTGAAAGATTCCAGTGAGGTGATCCTTCTGTTTGGCACAAATAGAGTACCTGCCAATTCTTTTGAGTACCTGTCAATTCGGTCAAACAACCTCTTTAAGTCATACTTCTCATGTTAAGAGATTTCAAAGAGATCAACCATTAAGATACCAGGAAACTTTCCTATTACAAAGTGACATTGCACTCACTCACAGGCCTTGTTGCCAAATTGTACATTTCCTGAATATTATTATTTTGCCTCCAGGTCAGAGGCAGAAAGTCAGTATTTCCCAGGAGTTGCACCTCTTGCCTATTCTGCATTTGGGAGAAATTAGCTAGACTGTCCAGGATGCAGGGAGGCACGATGCAAGTTTGTTGGCCATCAGGTCACCTGACTGAAATACAGAGTAAAATGGACAATAACCCCTGAAGGAAAGAGTTCACGGTGATACTGAAGTAGAAAGAGAATAAGAAAACTGAAGAATAAATTTCTATCACTCTTTCTGAAAATAAAACAGTTCCTAAAAATTCCTGTGGAAACTGAACAAAATAAATCTTTTCAATGTCCCATCAGAAGTATTCATTATATTATGGCCCCCTAAAAATATTCAGTTTATCATTTGTAGCCACAAAACCATCACTATCCCCTTTGCTTTTGCAGAGAAAGATTTTTCATGTGCCATCATACAATTTTGCTTGGTGAACTCAGCAACCACGCAACTGTGCAGTCTCTTACTCTGTCACTGGGTTTAACAAACCAGAACCTTAAAGAATCATGTGTGAGTTTTGCTCCAAACTTCCTTTGTGATGGAGATGCTGAATCCACAGCATCAAGACACAATAAACTCCCATCCAACAGGCAGCATAGGACCACCAACAAAGACATTTCTGAAATGACTTGTCATTAATCACATAAAAATTATGGGGCAGAGAGTAACTTCCCAGAGCAGTAATAAACTAGGAAAGTGAGAACATAATTCTTTATCTTTCTACAGCTCCTGCCTCAGAAGGGTTTATCCCTATGGCTTCACCTCAAAATAATCTTTTATCAGGCTTTTTGCTATGTAAATACTCTTTTTAAATTTTTTGCAAAAATGAACACTGTTAGCATCCTGAAGTTTTAAAAAACCCTCCTTCCTTTATCAGTTTTGATGACAGCTACAACACAATTTGCTCTTAGTCCTTCCTAACCCTGCTAAGGAATTTGCAATAACTACAAATTTCATTTTACACTGTAATAAAAATGTATCATTTTTCAAGGCCTGCAATGTTTGTTCTTACATGCATGTTTCTCTATTTTAATGGGTATATTTTAAGCAAAGTAACAGTCATACTACTGCTACTCAACAGTTACATGAACACTGACAAGTTTTCCATCAGTTCAAGCTTTTGGTGTACATAAAAACCAGACAACGAGTTTAAATTTTTGTTTAAAATACCTCTCTGTGTTGGCAAAAATCATTTACTCCTCTAGAAGGAAGTTGAATTAAGGTATCAGTTGGTTAAGCATGCACAGAAGTCTCCCTGTTTTTAAATAAAGATATGAACTAGCATTCTTTTTAAACCCAGATTTAAAATGTTACCTTTATGCCAATGTGTTCCCCAGCATGTTATTAATAACCATTAAAAGTGTATTAATTCTTGTAAAAATGTATCACTACCTTGAGCGTAGTAGACTTGTTGAAGAGTTTCATAGGTTTCACTTTCCTGTGAAATTCACATTGGTTTTTTGCCTTATAAATTTCTAATCCAGAAAAAAAGCTGTTTGTACATTTGAATACAAAAGAAATATTGCAGTGTAAATATACTAATTACTTTAAGTAGTATAGACTAATTCTAGTATCTATATTTCTTTCTTAGAAAGGAGGAATTCCAATTTATATAGAAGAGGTAGGATTTCATACTTATGAGAAATATATCCTAATCATCTTAAAAAATCTTGCACATGAAAATTGCAGGATCTACAATTTGTCATGAGAAAGAAATACGAAGGTCAATAAATACTCTTAAGTCAAGTTAAATTTGCAGAGACATAATTTAAAAAACAAATTGGGAACTCAGTATTTTGACTATTAAAAACGCAAACTTCAGAAAAGAGAACAGCATTATGTCTCCAAAGCCATGCCAGTTCACATCAAGAAAAGAAACAAGTAACTTTTCAATGAGCACCATTGCACTGGAGCTTTGACAGCTGATTAAAAACAAATCATATTGAAGCATTGGTTCTGGTGATCCATAGCCCAGCTGATAAACTGAGACTGCGGCCATCTATCAAGTTGCAAGGCCTTAGCTATGCAGGCTTTGAAGCAGGTATAATAGGGAAGATAAATAGCAAATTAGAACTTGGTTCAAGATTCTTTTGAAATGTGACAAGTGAAAAGGTTGATCTGATTCATAAGTGAATGTATATGCAGCAGAATTCATAATTTCTGCTGCAGGTATTTAATTGACTCTGTGGTGCTTTAGGCCTGAGAAATACAGAACAAACCTTTCACAGTGATGCTCTGAAATGCTGCACATGGCAGAATTTAAGCAGAAACCCAGGAAACACCCCTTTGAAAATGTCATTTGAGGACCAGCTTTCAATGTGATGCAGACTGAAGCTGCCACACCAGTCAGTGTAGCTGTGGAGATTTGTAGTTGATAGGATCCAGCTGTTCATCTATGCTAACATCTTCTTCTGGGCAAGAGCCCCAGCTCAGCAGGCTGCCAGAGCACTGTGACCATTGTTACCTGATGACACAGCTAGGCATGCATGGGGCATGCAGGGGTTTGGGTGTTTCTAAATCTGCTTGGCTGTGCCACAGCACATGCAGCACACAAGATGATCTACTGTGTCTTCTAGTATGACACCCTGAAGACTCTCAGAACATGAAAATGAGGAACTGCCTTTATTCCAAGTACATGTCTCCTTTGCCAGACAAGTGTTTGGGTTGATAACACCTTGAATAATTAAAATAATGTTTTTTTATACAGAATACCAGTAATGAGAGCTATAAACCCTAGGAATACTCAATTTTACCTAGTATACACAAACAGATCCTTCTTATGCTAGGCTCCAGCACTGCATAATCCACTGCAAATTTATATAGCTCAGTCCTTTCTTTATATAATGTGAACTTGCCCTTACACTAATTTGTACATCATACAAAAGATCTGTTATACTGAACACATTTTCAGGATCTTCTCCCAGGTTTAGGTAATGGCATAGTGAATATCCTCCACAAAGCCAGTCCGAAATTACTTGTGAATTTGTTCCCATTTTCCAGGTGATTTACTTTTATTGATTAATTAATATTGAATTAATAATGAAGCTTTAGTGTTGAATGATAAATTAATAATGAAGCTTTAGTGTTCTTCTGTTGTTGCCTCCACTGGTTCTGTTAGCAATATATATATATCAATAATTAAAAGATTTTACATTTCATTTTTTTTAATGAGTAAAGTATCTTAATTATACCCTTAGTCACTGTAGCACAAATTCAATATAAAAATTTTAATTATTTTTTTTTTAATTAACATATAATGAGTGGGTTTTTTTCTTTCAACACAGACCTCAGTCTCATCAAATGCATGAGAAACCTCAGTGTGTTGTTTTCCTTCATGGTTATGACATGAAGTAAAACTTTTCTCAGCTGTCTCTGTGGTGCAGTACTGCTATATTTTAGTCAATCAGTGTGCTGAGAAGGGTGGCTTAAAGACGTTTAGAGACAGGGTGGGGGAAGGAGTGAACAATGGTATTGCACCAGTCACATCACATACATTTATGATGAAACAAGCAACATTACTGGGAAGCCAGAAGACCCTTCAAACTCTCTCTAGCCCCTCACCGCTATAAATGGTACCAAACTAGTTCCAATGTACTACGTGAGAGGATGGAAAACCTCTGGAAAATCCATCTCCGGCTATACCACCTTGAGACATCTGCAGCTCAACGCTGCCATTTGTCCTCGGTGAGATGGCAAACCTCCAGTCACTTCACCTGGCTCCAAACTAAAGACACTGAGCATTTTGTGCAACAGAAGACCATAATAAGCAGCATGAAATGAAAATCTGAGAGTCACAGAACAGGTGAGGCTGGAGGACACTTTTGGAGATCACAAGGTCCAACTCTCCTGTTTACTGCAGGTGTGATAAGACCAAGTTGCTCAGGGCCACATCTACTTGGGGTTTGGATATCCCCAGATATTGGGACTGTGGAAAATCTCTGAACCACCTGTTCCAGTGTAATAAATTTTACAGAAAAAATGTTTTTCTCATGTCTTAGTGTGATTTGCCTTATTTCAGTTTGTGCTCATCCTCTCACTCAAAAGAGTCTGGCCTTTTTTTTCTCCAGTCCCTCTCTACAGGCATTTCTGGTAAGATGTCCTTTAAGCCTTCTCTACTCCAGGGTGGACACTCAACTCTCTTGGCCTCTCCTTGTATGACAGACACTCCAACCCCTTCACCATCTTCATGGCCCCTTGCTGAGCATGTCTCTTGTACTGGGAAGCCCAACACTGGACTTTGAAGTCCAGATGTGTCTCACTAGAACTACTGAGCTCTACTGAGGGGGAAGGGTCACGTTCCTCAGCCTGATGGCAACACTCCTCCTAATGCAGCCCAGGCTGGTGTTGGTCTTTTTTAATGCAAGGAGGCATTGTTGGCTCAGAGTCATCTTAGCACAAACATCCTAGTGTCTTTCCTGAAAAGCTGCTTTCCAGCTGCAAAACTGTTCTAGCTGTGAGTCTCCAGGGGGCAATGGCACATCGGGTTACTGCTCCCCAGGTGCAGCATTTTTCATTTCCTTTGTTGAACTTAATGAGGTTCCTAATGGCCCATTTCTCCATCCTGTTGAGGTCTCTCTGAATAGCCTCATATCTCCCTACTCTATCAACTATTCTTATCAGTTTTCTGTTGTCTGCAAACCTGCTGAGCATTCTGCTCCATCATTCCAAACACTAAACAAAGATGTTAAACAGTACTGCCATAATATTGACCTCAGGCATACACCACAAATAATTTGCCTCCAGCTGGACTTTGTGTCACAGGTCACAATCCCCTGAGCCTGGCATTCAGCCAGTTTCTGATCTGCCTCACTGTTTACTTACCTAGGTTGTTCTTTCCTCAGTTTGTCTACAGGGGTGTTTTGGAAGATGGTGTTTAATTTCTTACCATAGACAAAATATTCTCCTCTCATCCATCAAGCTAGTCAACTACTGAAAAAAGGCCATCAGGCTGATCAGTCAGGCTCGATTTGCCCTTTGTAAATTCATGCTGACTATCCACAACCACCCTCTCATTCTACACATATGTTTGTGTATAGTTTCCAGGATTATTTGTTCCATCACCTACCTAAAGGCTGAGCTAAGGGTAACAGGCTTATAGTTTCCAAGACCTCTTTTCCTTTTTGAAGATAGTAGTGACGATTTTTCTTCCAGTCTTCAAGAACATCCCCTTAGTGCCACGTTCCAAAGGTTATTGACTGGCCTTGCAATGACATCAGTCAACACCAGCTCATTTAGTATTCATGGGTACACCTTGTCATGTGCCAATAACTTGTACATGTCCAGTCTATTTAAATGTTCCTTGACCAGATCATGGGCTGCTGAGTCCTTGCTCCAGACTTTACCTCCAGTCATCAGTGCACTACAAAAACTTTCTGTTTCACTTGTGCCCTACTGCATTGCTCAACCATCAGATACCAGGATGGTTTAAGTTCTCCACGAAAACCAGAACCTAAAGTTGGAGGAAGGCTTCACCTCATTCCTCTTCCTGATCAGGAAGTCCATAGCAGACACCCACAATATCATTACATTGGTTGGGCCTCTAATCCTGACCTATGAACTCTCAGCTGGTTCATCACTCATCTCTAGGCAGAGCTCCCTGCATATTCTGCTCTCTCACAAAGAGAGCTTGCTATCCTTCCTTCCTTGCTATCCTGCCCTGGCTTCCATGGATTGCACACTCCAGTAATATGAGCTATTCCACCATGTCTCTGTGATCATGGTGAGACCATAGCCCTGCAGTTGCACAACAAACCTCTAACTCCTCTTGCTTGTTCCCCATCCTTTAGAGCACAGGCCATCATCTCATGGAGAGCCACGCACTGGTGCTGATTTCCCAGAAAAGGTACTAGAGCTTGCCCTAAATGCTCTTCTCTCAATCACATCCTTTTTCATGTCCCTACACTCTGGGTGGCTCCTCCCTGCCCTCTTTGTTGTTTATGAGGTCCTGGCTGTCTCCCTCTCTCTGCAGCCATTGCCTATCAACCCATCAATCATTCCCCACTTGATCACGAATCATCATTTCTCCACTCCATCATTCCTGTTTTAAAGCTCAAGTGTACTGGAGTGACGTGTCAGTGTCAGAAAGAACAACAGCTACACAGAAGTTGTATATTCTGTTCTGGAAATCAGGGAAGAAAATGTTTGTCAGGTAGAGTATGACAGTACAACTTCAGTGACATACAGAGAACATAAATCCCAAAAACCATATACTGAATGGCTGTTATCACAGCCATTCAGTGGCATGGCATAACATGTGAAATAAATTAGAACTGGTTTAAATCCACTGTTACAGCTCATTACATTATCCTCTTTCCTTGATAAGCTCATATAAAATATTTTAATTACAGTTAAGCATTCAATTTGAAAAAGTGTGCAAAAACAGATTAAAATTGGGCACAGACATAATGATATTATATCACACAATGATCAAGATAAAAACCACAATACGTAATAAGATGTGGTTTTCAAATTTAAAATGAGAGATAACACTAATATTCCTAATGCAGGGGCAATTTGTTTGAAATCCAGATGCAGTGAGACAAATTCACCTTAAAAAAAAGTTATTTAGCCTTTTATAAATTTAGCAGATATTATTAAATCGGATTTAAGTGAAACACCTTATGGTAGCTTGTTATTCCTCTAAAAGAGAAGCCTCCACCTCACTTTTACCATGCAGAACAGTTCCCTGCTTAACAGCACCAAGAAGTCCAGGTATCTTTACATAAACCAGATACAAATGAAAAGTGATGCAATGACATAATATGGCATAATTTTTAATTAAATCAGCAAATGTCTTTCTTTGTCTGATCAAGCCCATATGGAGCCGATTAATCATCATGGGTTCTTACTTATCAATCATTTGCATTAAACCATGAAAAAAAATTCCTTCTGCTTCATTTAGGATGCAAGAAATGTTTCAGAGACATACACAGTAACATCTCCAACATATGCAGGCACAAAGTACTGCATGACTGTATTATGAATGCATAAAGACCATGATTGATGAAAGCAAATCTCCATAAAGAAGAACTGGTAATTTGGATTCATTCATCAAATACACATCAACTCCAAATTCACAAATCTGATTCTGATTCAAATCAAAAGTCCCAGAACTTCTTGTTCATATACCAAAAATTCCTGGTATTTTTTCTGCACTTCCAGCTAGAGAGCACAGCAGTTAACCAGACTTCCCAGGATGGTAACAAAAAAGAGTTTGGAATAGTTTCATATAAAGAGTAGCTTATCCATGCAAAGCCATTTGTTATAACACATACCTGAAAATGCTAAACAAATTAGAAAGCAAGAAGTTATTTTATATACTTATATTTAGGACTTGCATCAATCACTTCAGGTTACTAATCTGTACCCTAGACTACTCTTCAAAGTAAGGATACTTGCTGAATGATTTAATTTAATGAAATGGCTAGAACTGAGTCACCTCCTTTGAGTTTCTATATGCTTACTAGGTTCATCTCTAGAACATACCTGGAGAACTGAAGTAGGTGCATAAAAAGGCAGTCCAACAAACTTTGCCCTTAAATGGAACATTATGCTCACACAGCTGCCATGGCCACTGGCCTGACACACTTCCAAATGAAGATGATGCTGGATAGGTGGTTTCAGAATGACAAAAATAGGTAGACAAAAAATGCTACCCTTCGTCCTCAACCATGCCATCCCATCCTATCCCATCCTGTTTGATATATGTTAACTTTGGGTTCTTTGGAGGCAAAAATATAATTTGAATTTCAAATTACTAATCAAATTAATAAGAAGTTGAACTTAAAACTTCTAATTCCTTGACCTTTACCAAACATTAGTAATAGAGAGAAAGGATCTTTTTAATCTTAAATGTCAAAACTTAAAGCAACCAATCTAAACAAGTCATCTAGGGTTTCTTCAGCAATTAAAGCTAGAAAAGGATGGTTCCCGTCTTTGACACCTGTCTGAAGATGAGGTGAACCATCCAAGATAAAAGGTGTTTTCTTCTATTTAATGGAGGCTTAGATAAGCTAAAAAAAATTTAATAAAAACCTATTTTTAGGTGAATTCCACTGAAGATATATAGCTTTTAGGGCTGAAGTTAAACAGCATGAATCTCAATATGAAAACAATAGTTTCTAATATAATCGCCCCTTCCCCAATCTTAATTTCTTTCTCATGTTTCTACTGAAGGAACTGCACTGTATGTTATTACTACACATTTTGTACTATGGAAGTACTACCTGAATTTAGAGAAGATTAAAGCAAGCAACCATAAAGTGTTTAATTTCTGGGGTATGGATTCTGTGGACAGTATCAGAAAGGGAAAGCATCTGAATCCCAATTCCATTTCACTTTACTGGTCTAGAGTGAAGCTGAACTGGAACTCCCACTGCAGACCCTTGGCTTTGTATACTAGGTCACCCAACCCTGTACCCAAAGTGCTCTGCTACTCCTAAGAATGGAAGAGGTCGAGGATTTGACCCCAGGTTTTTCTCTTGCCAGGCTCCCACAAGGTTACTGGTTGTCCTAGTCCTGATAACCATGATCAGATATTTTGAACTCAAGGAAAATTTCTGATAAAATCTGTTAGACATATTTATGGGAAAAAAATCCTGTTTTTGATGAACCTGACAAAGTCACTATGAGAAGTCTTAATTGAGAAAAATTCTGTGTCTATGAAATATTGATATTTTGGTATGAAAAAAGGCCCTTGTTAGAGTCAAATATCAAAAAGCTAGGACACAATGAAATGTGGCATTTAAACACAGGAATTGAAATGACTTTAAATACATTTACAGTTCCACTGCAGTGGAAACTTTAAATATGACTTTAAATACCCTTGTGAACATTCCTTTAAAAGAAAATGAGGTGGGTCTAGCTCAAGCATAGAGGCCAGTTTCTGAGTTTTCCTAACAGCCCTTTCTTTTGCATAAACATACCAAACTCCTGCATCTGATCTTCTCAGACACTGAGTCTGTCTAGAAGTGTTCTGAGTGGTAAATTATGCCTTCCAGACCTGTACCAGGCAGATTTCCTAGTAGGGATAATTTTTTTTATAGTTCATAATTCTTCTTGTGTTTTATAACACCTAAAGTCAAAATTTTGACAGTTCAGGAACTGGCAGATGTAATCAAAGACTACCAAGCCAATCCCACGGCCATTAGAGTTGCTGAGAATTTTGTCATCAAGTTAAATGAAAACAAAAACCAATCTGTGCATCTAAAAAAGCCCTTACCCCAGAACAGATCAAGGATAAAAGATGTATTTGATTATTGATAATGCAAATGAATTAAACTACTTTTGAACAAGAAATATCAAAATTACTATATATATAATTGTTTCAAACCTAGTACTTTATCATATACATGAAATCAGCAAAATAAAGGCAGATAGGCAGGAAAAAAATAGTTTGAGGAAGAAAAACCAAGTTTTTATGAAAAAAAACCTGTTTAACTAAAAAATCTAGTAATATTTCTGCTGTAATACCTTACTGACATATTGATTACAATGATTCTTAGCCAGCAATGAGAGCATGTATTCAAGTTCAGCTGGGACAAATACATTCATCTATCATCTCCTCAGGAGAAGTTTGTTTTCTTTTTTAGATGCACAACTGCAAAAATATTGTGATCTTAGCCCAGCCATGCTTCCATGTTCCACAGTTTATATGTGTGTAACATTTCCCACAAGTTCTTATGTTGTGGTTACCTAGTCTGAAGAATTTCTGGTGGTATTCTGGCACTGAACAAAAGAGGGAGTGTGAGGCAATTGAAGCTGGAGGAGAACTCACCTGATCCTGCCCCGAGGGCGCTCGGATTGCTCTGACATAAAACTTGTGCTGCTGAGGCGAGAGGCACTGCTGGTTCGGGAAATGGCTGACACATCACTGACATCGCTATCTGATGACTTGGCAGAGACGTTATCACAACTTCTGTACTGATCTGTTTGTATGTTATACTAGAGATCAAGAAAAGAAAGGGTGAGGAGTCTCATCAAAACAGAACGCGTTCATTGAGACAACACGCGACCTAAGCATGACAATTCTCTTTAACTGCTTTCAGATACAACAAAATTGTATGAAATTCAAAGAAATGCCTACATTAAATAATGCCTTTATGTCTAGTGCAGAAATCAAACAGGTTATTTATGGACTAAAGAAGACACTTGGAATAAAATAACACATTGGAAAATAAACAGGCTCTTGGTTCTTCAGCACACTAGAACTACAATAATGAAATATTTATATGAAATATTTATGCAGCAGACAGACATCTCGAGAACATGCATACCATCCATTTGGCTATGGACTCCTTTTCATTTTTAAAATGTTAAAAATATATGCTACGAAATACCTGCACATAGAGCTGCATAGTAGCCTGAATGAAATGCAACGCTATGTGAAGCTATTAGGGACTGATTTCAGTTCCTAAGTTCTATAAAAAAGAGAAAAAGTACATTTTCTGTCTCAAAATGTCTCTTTGTATTGTGACACTAGAGGACTAGTTAGGCAGAAAGCTAACTCAGCAAATACAGTATTTGTTTCCCGGTAGATCAGTTCCCTGATCTTGTTTCTTTTACATCTGCACATGCCTAAGAACTAGCAGAAGACACAGCAGGAGGAATATGTGGACAGAGGAAGAAGTTATTTTGCTTTTAAAATCAACTGTGACACCACGCCAGCATCATGCTCTTATTGCTCATATCATCAGTCAGACAGGTACAAAAAGAAGCTTCAATCCTAGCAATGTCACACCTACCTAAATCTTCACTCCTACAGATATGAGGACCAAAAATTGTCAGGCTCACAAAACTAAAATTTATTGTCATTAGAGGAAGGTACTCTTGGCTGGAAAGCAACTAAACCAGTGGCACACTTCCCAGGGTATATTATGGGAAAACTATTAACACATAGGAGCACTAGGCAGCTTTTGACATGACACTCTAGGGAGTTCATTTTCCAGAACTGTGCTCTGTAAAATTGCAAGTCATAAAGGTTTATTGATGAATCATACACAAATCTGTGGCTGTCTGTGAATATCCAAACTCTGATTTTGCTGCCTGAGTCACCTAGCAAATGCCATGACTTAATTTCTGAAACCTGGCAAATGCAAACTTGAGTTTGTACAGATGAATGTATCAGGTCTCCTCTCCTTAAGTCAGGTTAATCTTCTCTTGCTCCAGTGCCTTTCAGAAACTATGATTATGCACACTTGAAAACCTCTTGGTAAAACACTGAAGATAAAATGAGGAAGTCAACAGTAGTAGAGAAGGGGAAAGAATAAAGCAATGCTAAGAATCAATTGTAAATATAGGAACCTGCAGAACAAATGGAGGTAATATAAATTTACTGTCTCAGTGTGTTTTTCAGGTGTGCATTAGAACACTGCTTAGCAAAAACTCTAAGCAGTACCCTGTGAGGGTCTTGCAGAGGCTGAGTAAAAACATCTGCAGGGCAGAAAGCTGTGGTTTATTAAAGGTAACTTGAAGAAAATGGGTAAGAGAAAGGACTCAAGTACCCTGATATTCAAAAATATTTTCAACTACAGCTGGAATTTATTGGGAGGCTCTCTTTACAAGTGACTTGTGACTTTACTGAATATAAATGCCCAATGGGGTTAAGGTGAGGCTATGCTGATGTGTTTATTGAGATCACCTTTCGTTAATGGCTTGTACAGTCTGTTAAACAATTTTGCTGATTGCTATCCTTCAGACTGCAAGATCAAATGGTAACTCCAAAATGGAAACACAAAGCATACTAATTCTTATCAGACCTATTTCATAATAATATATCATGTTTTCCTTCTAAAGTCTAAAACAATATTCAAAGCAAGAATATCAGTTTGAAAAGTTTTTACTTAGGCTAAATATAAACATACAGAGGCTAGAAAATGGAATGGTTAATTCTCTCCAGTGTAAGTTAAACTGCCCCAGTCCTGACACAGATGTTTTATACAAAATTCCTAAAGAATTCCTAACGAATCCTTCAAGCTACTCTAAATGAGACATGTAAAAATACAAAAACCATTTGGACACATGGAATGATATGGCTTTCCTTTAAGCTGAACAGATTTGCAACCTGCAAAATTATCCCATTAAATAATAAAATTTCTGTTGATTTCAGTGAATATAGGGATATATAATCCCATATATTGAGATTGTATCTACAAATTATTCCTTTGCAGTTGAGGTTTCAAAAATTCCTTGTTTAAAATATTAACAAGCAATCTCTCTCAAATGCATGGGGTTTCTTAAGCATAGTAACAGACTGTTTCAGAAATACTTCCATGCTTTATTTGTATTTGCTGAAGACAATCTGACTTCTTCCCTCTGCCATTATAATGCCCAATTACTCCTCTTCCTCACCAAGAAGTCCATGTTCTCTTTGTGGCCTTTGGTTTGAGAGTGTATACAGTGAACCTGCAGTGGTAGAAGACTTAGGTGGTCCCTGAGCAACCATGACCTGCTGCTGGAGAAGGCAGACTCCTCCATCAAGAGAACCACAAAGGCCAGATGCAGTGACTTTCGGAAGCTGCCTGCTGGAAGCCTTTCTTCTAAGTATTGAGGGAGGAAGATGCTGCTGGCCTTAGTTCCAAGCCACACCTGAATCTCAATTTATGTTTAGCACTCAATTTATGATTCAACAGGTGTTCAACAGGTTTATGTCATGAAGAAGACCTGTTTCACTTGTACTGAATGTGTTCCACCTTTCATGGGGTATCTACATGGGCTGGGAAAGCAGAGGAGAGGGGAGAGAGGAAAAGCATCAAGCATGGTTGTGCATCTTACTGGTTAGAGTACTGGGAGAAAAGTTAGAAATCCCAGTTTGTGCATCAGTGGCTGTTTGGAAATTCAGCCCCATCAATGGACTGTTCAGCATCAATATGAAACCATTTATTGGTGCAGGGGTCTTCTGCCCAGCTATCACCCCTGAAAGTGGGGGCTATATAGATATCCTCACTCTGTTTTGTGCCCTATATCCAGCAGTGTGAAAAATTGAATTGTTTTGTACTGGGTTAAGAGGTAGTTTTTCATATGTTGGTAAACAAAGAATTTTACTGTGAGATGGGACATAAAGAAAAAACTGAATCCATGTCTTCTACTTGCCTTATATTGCAATCACACAGCTAGTGCAGAAAACATGGAGCATCCCTTCCTAAATGAGACTTTCACAGCATGGCTGAGCTTTTCCTGCCCTTTTATATTGTATGCCATGGCTGTAATTCTCAATAAACTGAAAAACTCTCCCTTCATAGAAATATAGATCAGCATAAAAAGTAGTGATGCTGAAAATTAATGCTGAGTGCTACAGAGTTTACATTTCACTACTACTACTTCTGGATTTAGCTTTTACTTCTTATACCAACTACTTCTAATTCATTCACCAGCTTCTACAGGAGGCATACAAGTTTTCCTACCAATTTCCTACCTACCTTTGATAGTCAGTCATCTCAGCTAACAGATGAACAAAATGAAAGCAATTTTGAAGCTAATCTTTTTTTCCTTCAAATGTAGAGAGAAGTAAATAATACTCTTCCATAAAGCAGTAATCACTAAAATGATAATATTTTACTGTTGCAATATACCTGAACATATCATTCAGAAGAAAAATAACATGGGCTAAGATCCTCTTATATGGTATCTGCAATGAAGTAATGCCTGCAGGTTTCCAACTGGGCTCAAAAAAATATGATAGAATTCTCCTGTAAAGCAGAAAACTGCTGCTCTTTACAACTGCACCTATATTTGCAGTAAGTTTCTCTGACATGTTATATTTAAACATTATATCAAAATGAAGTATATTTTCAAGTGCGATCACTTCTCTTTCAACTCTGTCTTAAAGCTGATGTAACATTTCTTTTCCAAGGTGCACTATTTATCACATTAGGAGAGTCACTGAGGTTTGCAGCAACTTCAATAGCAATTACTAAAGAGTAGGTCTGGCTTTTTAAATGTTTTTAGCAGCTAGTTTCAAATACCAAAAATATCTGCATACAGTTCTTCCATTCACTTTACCACCTGTGGAGCTGCTGCTTCTTGCACACCAGCAAAAGGAGAAAAAAGGGGTTTGATGAACTGCAGATGTGTTAACAGCAATGGGAAAAGGATAGACACAAATCCAAAGAGTGTACCTCACAAATAATTGTTGCATGACTAACAATGAGCAACAATGACTAACAATGTTAGCAATTTTAGTGATTATAAGGCACATCTTAGAAGTCATTTAACAACCCATTAAAATTGGATTATCTTTCATATTAGAAAGTATTTCTAATATGAAAATATTTATATTTCTAGATTTAACTCCCAAAACCGTGAAGAATACAAGAGTTCAGTGCTTTGAAAATTAAACAAGTGTGCTGTCCTTTGACTACAAAAAAGCCCCAGGCGACTACCCTTGACAAATATATACCTCATTATATGCTTAAAATGAGGAAATTAAGTGAGAAAATAAAATGGGCTTTTAAAATTAGGTCATTAACATGAGGAAAGAGAAATCCAGACCAGATGCACAGATTCATCCAGAGACTTATACAAGTCTTGAGATCGCAGCTATCTTTTGAGGCACTCTAACAAGGAGTTTTGTCAGAAAACAAAATCCTGCACAAAGCACATTGAGTTTTATGATTCCTTACATAGGGCTCCTCTGAATGCTGCTGGCATTCATGGCCCAGCAGTTGGCATCTCGGGGTGTTCAGGACTCCTCACTGACTCCCACCAGCTTCTGTTTTAGGAGCAGCTTTATTTAAAGTATTGTTTCTGCAGCTTTTGAAGACTTTTCACAAATTTTGGCAGCAGAAATTGGGTACAGTCTTCAGTTCTGAGAAGTCTCAGTCATCAGTTTACCACAATAGCTGATATGACATAATACACTTTCATAAGAGCTGTCCAAATCTTCACCTGTCTTGGTTATTTTCTTGACTCTTTCACCATTTTCTCAGGATAAAGAAAGACAGTAGCATAAGGTTTGCTTTGGTAACATTTTTAAAGTGATGACTATCACAATAGTGAAAAGAAGCAAACAACCACATCCCTGAATATCATGGAGTGTTAGAATGGGCTAATATAATTCTTTCTTAGCACTTAAAAATTAATCCTGTATTGGACCATCTTATCTTATCTAGGATCCCAACACTATCATGTAGAAAATACATGAAAAGTTAAAGATTTAAAGTCCAAGGCAATTCTTCTTACTACTGTTCTAGCATGGGAAAAAAGTACAGAACACAAGGTACTCCAAAAATATTTCTCTGTAACAACTGACAGAGAATTTGCTTCTTCAAAAATTTCCTCATACTTTTAGGAAAAAAAAATTCTGAATAGAATAATTTCACTGTTCTTTTGATTTAGTACTCATGGTTTCAATTTTGATTTTCCACATGCATTTAAAACCAAAAGAAGATCCTAGAAAACTCAAGGTTCTAAGGATAAGAGAAATTTGTAACATTGCAGGTTGATATTTTCTAACAACTAGTTAACCATACATTGGATCTATGCTGATCAAATAGGAAAAAACATATTGAAGGGCCAAAATGATCATAAATATTAGGGTTAAAATTTATGCTTCAGAATGATAAATACCCAAATTTCAATCAATCTGTAAGAACATATAATCTAACTCAGAAACCTGGCCTTTGACTGAACAAAGGTCTCTGCTCATCCTGGCAAAAATCCTCAGACTGCATTTTACCTCTCTCTTATGAAAATTTTATGAACCCTATTTTGACTATTTTTTATCTATCATGTTAAATGGTTGGGAAGTATGACAGAGATGCACTGCATCTCATCCTCTTTCCTTGAGTGGACCTCTTCTGAAGACAGCAGCAAACCCAGTAGCAAATGAGCTGTTCTAATTAAACAAATTCTTGCTTCTGATAGAGGATATCATTAGAAATTTCCACCCCAGCTGTTGAACTTTTTTAATAGCATTGATATCCCACAATTTGGCCATTGAGGACATAAAGCCTTGCTTCTCTCATTTCTCTTCCTTTTGAGAACTGTTCATTTAAGTTCTTATTTAAGTTGTCTGCATATTTAACTGCAACAAGATCTTGAACCAAATTTTCAAATCTGCTAGATATTAAAAGATAGTTGCCAAATTTCCTGTTTAACCCATTTCTAAGTAAACTTGTGATTTTGTTTTAGATGAGTACCTCACTTAGACGTTATTTTAACCTGTATCTCCAGGAGCATCCAGCTCCTCACAGCTTGCTTTGTAAGCAGCAGTGCAGATGTGCAAGATATTTTCATCAGTTTGCTTAGAACCCTATACAGGTTAAATTACAAAGTTATAGGCTATCATTTTAGCCTTATCAAGACAACAAGATCCCTCTATACAACTTCATCAACGTAATTTCAATACATTCCATGATCGCAGAAAATCTTTACGCTTTTATTAGAAAAGGAAATCAAAGTAATCAGTAGGCACTTCAAGAAAGGAAATGCTTTATCTCTGACATTATTAGGATGCAAAAAAATTATACAAGTATGAGAACATCTGCTATCCATCCAATCCATGGAATTGGACCTAGTTCTGTCTAGCTCTCTACACATCAGACAGCAACAAGGGCCAACCTACTCTTTCATAGCCTACTTTTCCAAACTCCTGGGATTGGAAGTCTGAGGACTTCCTAAGCTAGATGTGATAAGTCTCTTTTTAACAGCTGTTGAAGGATCTTTCTTTCCTGAATTAGTTTTTAAGTATTTTGGCATTTATAGATTCATTTTAGTTGATGCCAAAGACTAAGTCTAATGCACGTCAGATGGGGGCAAAAATGATGCTAAAAAAGTATTACTTGAAGACATTTCTGTCAGGCTTTAAAACACAGTATTCTTGAAGGTTATGTAATATTTTAAATAAACAAGTTTATGCCTTCAATTTTCAAGCCAAAGTATCATTCCAAGACTACTGACTTTACCTTGGTGTATTGCTCACGCTCATGTTCTTGGCTAGAACCAGACCCTGATGTCTGATTATAACGGTGCATTTTCATTTTCATCTGTCTCGTTCGCTCCTCCACTACTAAGCTTGCTGCAAAAACACACAATGAAAATCAATTAAAAATAGAGAAAAGTTTGGGGAAAAAAAAAAACCCAAATGGTTTAGCAACAATTTCAGCTTTTTTCCAGTTCAACAAAACAAAGAAATGTACAAACATGTAGAACAAGCAGGGTGTAAACACAGAACAAAGGAGCACTAATGTCAAGAAATCAATCACTTTCGTTGTGAGAGTCTTTACCTGAAAATGGGCAGACATCCCAATTTCTACACATAATCAAGCTGGTGCAACAGATATGAAAAGAGTGAAAAAATTTAGGTGGTAGGCTGAATTATAAACCTGTTGAATATTCTGGATGCAGGGGATATATATCCATGATCATCTAAGCATGTGTTTGTTTAAATGTAGAAAATATTACAGTAGCATTCTAAGAATTAATACATGAAACAGGTATTAAAATTTATTTTTAAAGCTATTAACTCCTCCTACTATCTTGAAACATAGTAGTTTAACATAGCTAAGACTATTTGAGAGGAATAATTTCTCCATTCAACCAGTCATATCAAAAACACAGTCATTTTCTAGCAGTTTTGAGTTTTTTAACAAGACCTCCTTTAAAATCACTACTTTGCTCTGTAATAATCACCTTTACTTCAAGTAATTATTTGTTCTTGTGTTTTCAACTTCCTTATGTCAGTGTCTCTTTAAAAACAGAAATCTTGCACCTTCAAAGAGTTGTGGTGCTATAAAGAACATCTTCTTCAACTTGAACAACTTATGGCAACAAATACTGGCTGTGACTGCCACAGGCAGACAACCTTGCAATAACAGAGAGAGCGGTGTAAAAGCCCCTGGGCTAAAGCTTCCTCCAAGCAATTTAACTCTTGTGGTAGTGAGTAAATTTCAGAAGGATCTATATCTTTTGCTGTTCTTTAACTTTGTAGCATTTTAAATTCAAAGTAATACACCAATACCGTGGAAACTGTCACTTTTTAACAGTTCTAGAACTAGACCCAAATACTTATCAGTAACTATTCTAAATCACAGGAGTATTCATTATGTTCATTGTGGTTTAACAGGTTATAACATGTCAGAAAAACTTCTTTTAAGTTGGAATTTTTTATGTGTCATAGATTTAATTTTATTTGAGGCAACCTCCCCAAAATCTTCTGCTTTTGTGCCAACCATGGATTTATATTTCTCTCTACAAAACAACTACTTTTGTAAGTCAAAAAGCCCCTCCCCAGATCAGTGACAGGAGAGAGACCCCTGTATTAAAGCTGCTTGTAATCAACTTGCAATCACAAAACACAGAGAATTTTAAATTACTGGGAAATAAGTATCTACGTATTTTCAATTAAGAGGTACTAAAGTTCTCATGTGTAGCTTTTATGCTGTTAGTTCACTGTAGCATTATTTACAGATTTATTTAAAAAAAAAAAAGAAAAGGAAAAAGAAAAAAAAAGTCAGTACATTCAGGATTAGATATTTTAAACTGTAAGCTACTGCACAAATCACAGTTGTGCCTGCACATACCATTTGTAAGTTGCTTGTAGAAATGATAGAATGTCTGGGTGCTGGTTGGGTATGAATATATATATAAAGGCATCATTGTGGATTCCTTCCACATTTCTTATTTAAAAATAAGAAAATTAAGTACAATAAACTACATTACAATTCCACTACAACTACAAATTTAAGGCATGAAATAAAGTTATCATTATCTTCAATCTCCCATATGCAGAGTCCAATCTAGCAAATTCTGCAGATGCAGAATGTCACACTGGGCCCAGCAATTATTTCAGATGACTAATTACGTCAGTAAATGTGTACCTTAATTGCAATGAGTCCAGTTCCACCATCAGATATGCAGGCACAGCTCCAATTACTTCAATGGAAGTTGCATGGAGGCATCTGAAGGCAAAATTGAGCACTTTAGGTGAAATTTTTAAAGATGGCCTCTTGTTTTAAGGACAGATATGAAAGGATTAAGATAGATCGATTAAGGACTGAAGTAAAAAAACGAGTATCTTAATCCTATCATACATGCATAGGATATGAAATCAGAGGGAAAAATGAGACCCCTTTAAAAATTCAGCCCTACATGTGTATGGTACACAGAGTAGAGTTACTCTAAACATTACCCTTTCATTGTGTGAATTTTAGGTCCTTTAGCCTGTCAACTGTATGTTATAATAAATAATATATATGATATGTACCCTGTATTTATTACCTATGATACCTGGGAAAGAATATTTTGTTTTGTAATGAAATGCTATTTCAGAGGTTCTTACTTTAGTCAAGATTGAGTAAATATTCAACCTTAATTCTGTAATTCTTAATTTTTGTTATGTTTAAATACTTAAGCTTAACATGTTTATGTTCTGGTTTTCCTTTATATTTATATGACTATATCAAGGAACATGAAAACAATTAATGAGGACTGTGAAGTTAATCTAAATTCTCTAATGGAGAATTTCGATTTTGTTCATGAAGTCTAATGTAATTTAACACAAATTAGCTCTGAATTTATTTCTCAGCATGCAGTTGCATGAAACTACTATAGAAGATCCAACTGTGTTCTTTCCAGCTTTACCATGCACATCTGAGCATATTTTGAATTTGGCTCAGCTCAGTGATGGAAAATTTCATCTACCTGACTAGTGGTTTGGTAAAACCTTTAAATGTTAATCACAAGAAGCAGAAAAAAGTCCAACATGGGAGCAAAAGCACACTAGCAAAACTGTAACAACCATAGGTAACAACACCATATGATCACATTGCTTTCGTGAAAAATGGCTGGTTACCACAGGTAACAAAAACTTGACATAAATATTACTTAGCCTGCCTCTTAGGAAAATACGGACCTACTTTTTTTTAGGACATCACTATTTATAGAGTGCTTTTCCTGGAGGTTTTGAGAGGTAGAACTACACAGTAATTTACAGATCAAAGCACTATAATCCCAAGACTTTTAAACTCTAGAGTGGCTCTAGAATTAAAATATGGAGATTTACCACAGGTATCTCAAAATAGTGGTACAACTACAATCAATATCCATTGTGTCAATATGTTATTCTTTGGTGTAAGAAGTCACACTTCAAAGAGCTGTAACTCCCATCTCTTCAAGGGCTAATGAGTCATTTGTGAGATTGATCAGTGTAAAAGTAATTGAGAGAAGAGAACTCATTGATCAGATTGCTTAAATAAAGGGTGCAAATTTATAGCCAAAGCTTACTACTAATAAACCACGTGAAGGTTAACAACAATGATGTACATAAACAATCAAGCCATGCAGGAGAGAAACGACAGACATATAAATGGAATCAAAATGTTATATTTCAATTCCATTAATCTATTTATAAACCCATCTGACTCCTGTAATTCCAGGTGTATTGGGTCTGGCTGGGATGGAGGCAGTTTTCTTCACAGCTGCCTGTTCTTCTAGCTGTGACTAAGTGTTGATAACACACTAGTGTTTTAGCAATTGCTGAGCAGTGCTTGTATAGGACCAAAGCCTTCTCTGTTCCTCCTGCTGCAGCACCCTGCCCTGTCCTGGCTTCCCCCTGCACCCAAGTAGGCTGTGAGGAGAAAAAGGTGGGACAGGTGACCCCAACTGAGCAGAGGGACCTTTTCATATCACATAGCATCATACTCAGCAATATAACTGGGGGTAGCCTAAAACACGCAATTCTGTAAAACACTACTTGAAAGAGGCATGGAATAAACTAAAGAAAATAGCTACAGATCTTATTTTCAGCCTTCAACCTACCCTCAAAGAAAATTAGGAGAACCTAAGAGTTGTGGGGTTTTTTTAAAGGATATAGCCACTTAATTTTTCCTAGACTTTACCTGTTTACTAAGATTTTATGTGCTAGTCACATTCTTTTTAATATATGACTATTATGTTAAGATTTATAGAGTTACATCTGGTACCACTAACTAGCTGAGAGCCCTCATCTTTATTACTGTCCTCAGAATACTACTATGGACACGTTTCAACCCCTAAATGTTGTTTAACTGAGGGAGAAATTAGAACTGGCTAGAATCCTAAATGTTCAGAATATATTCTACCTTTTCAATTGTGTACAAAATAACACAATAATAATCTGATATACTAATATATCGGATGCAGTAGGGCAGATAAAGTTTTCCTTTTTCTTTAATAAAACTTTTCTGGACAGAATGTGTCATATGGAAGATTTCTGTTATCCACAGAATATGAATCTAACAATTCAAGAAATATGACTTTAAAAGAAATTAAAATTGCATTACCATCAACAATAGACCAACAGACCTATGAAAATCATTGAGAGTTACAAAAGTAGCACTAATAGTAGTGGGCAGTGCAAAAGAAACAGAAGTGATTTTAAGGTCTAAAGTTCTTCCTTTAAGGTTTTAAAGAGGGTCTAAACTCTACACTATATGCAAAATTCTCAAATGACATGATGCCTTAAGCACCCATTTATTAGGCTGACACATAATGTATGAAACTTATGTGAGATAATTTAAATAAGGATTGTATCACAGGCAGCAATAATGAATGAGCAAGCAACAGCAAAAATGCTGTAGCTGCCTTTCTAGTTCTAGTTTTTTATTCTTGAGCTCTAACTCTTTACATATCCACCTCTTTCATATTACACCATTCATCAAAGAGACTCTACATTCTGAGAATTTTGGAAAACAGTGTATTTTGTCAGTAACTAGCATCTAATAAGAATCCCCTTATACATTTTAAAAAAGTCAGATAAGTAAGAATATATATGTTTAAAAAGTCAGGTGATTAAGCCCAGGAACAAATTTCCATCTCTTGCAGTCATTAAGTGAAAATACTTTTCTAAAGGACATTCTTGCTCAAAGCCAAGTACGGGCTTAACCAGAATGAATGGTGACATCACATAGTCTGTGATTCAAACTGATAATCACACTGTGCTTTTCTAGATGGTAGAAGACCTATGGATGTCAGCATTGGCCACACCACTTTCTCTAATGAGGAAGTCTGCAACAAACGCAGAATTTTTTCCTGAGGTACTTCGTATTTCTGTTCAAGATGGTCAAGACAGAAAGAGGAGGTGCAGGCAAACAGTATGACTTGGAAAATCTCCAAGTCTTACCTGCCCCATTAAATGTCAGAGTAAGCTACATAACAGGAAGAAACTGGCATCAAGATTTCAGATAGCTGTAACTCTTTCCAGAACATATCACACATCCATCCTTTATGATGCAAACTTTAAGAGAAAAGGTCAAGAAGTCTAAAATGACACAAAGATTTCTTACATAATGAAGTATTGAAAAGCAAGTTGAAGTGAAAATTTATCTCATAAACTTATCTCATAATAAGAGTGCTTCTGGGGCAAACCCAACAGGTTCAGGCAGGGGAACAGATAACTGCACTTATTCCAAAAGACAAGAGAGGTCTGACCTATACTCCAATTTCAGTCTTCATATTGAGAAGAAAGGTTGAACAGTGACAAACAGTAACAGCTGTAGTGCAGTCTAGAAGCACATACACAGCCTTTCTACACAGCAAAAGCTAGGAGATTCATCCATCTGAGCAACTCAGATGTTCTGTGGATGGGAATCAGAGGAAAAAAACTATCTGGTTTGAGGAATTATATATGAAATAATCTTAAAAAATCTTTTTGATTTGAGAAGAGAGAAGTGGCAGCTGAGGAAGAAACTAGGCAGAACTTATGTCCATAACCTTATGTCCATAAGGGAAATAAAGCAGCAGAGGGATTTGGATGGGAGAATCTTCTAGTGCAGAGATGGCTGTGTGGCACAGAAAAGTCACACAGGTGTTGGACCAGGATGATCCATTTCAGAAATAACACAGAGTCTCTAGCTAATTTCTGTTGATCCTTCAGGATGAGTTTTGCGGTATGCACACACAAAATAGCCTACGCACACACAAAAAATCCTTGCAATGTTTCCCAGCTTTAAAAATTCACTGCAAATTCTACCATAAGATTAAAAGAGCACACAAAATCATGAGCAGATAAATGTTTTGAAATATAAGGTAAGTAACACTGAAAAATCAGTTTTTTCTGAAGATGAGGAACTTGCTATGACTTCTTTGAATAAACAACTTCAAAAAAGAATAGCAACATGCAGATAATGAGGCAGATGGCTCTGAACCCTGCTCTGCCTGAACAGAACCTGCTTCAAGCTTGTGTTAGTGGATTTCCTTTCCATGGGAGCAAATAGTTCTCTGGACCTCCTCCCAATCATAATTAAGGAATGACCAAGGCACATAGTCAGATTTCCAAGCTGGGATATGAGGTTGGATCTCTCAGTATACACAGAGGCATCTTGAGCTTAACAACTCACTCCATAAGGAAGAATGCCAATACAGAAACCTGAACTGGATGATGCAACGTTCAGCTCTTTCTCAAAGAGCTGCAGGGGCAATCCACACAGAATCTTCTATGTAAAAGGAAACAACAAGAAAACAAACAGAGACCTCTTAAAATTTGGAGGAAAAAAAAAACACAAAAAAAACCCCCAAAAAACCAAACAAACCCAAAACAACAAATCATTGATTTTGTCAGCAAAAAAGGTCAGCATTTTCACAATCTGCTGAAGACTTTATTTCAATCTTTTCCACTGATTACAAGGAACAGATGTTTCTTTTGCAGATTCATATGGTTAGTGTTATTCACTTCTGTAGTATATGGTCTCCCTCATATTTATGTCTCCTTTCACAAAATGTCCTGTAATTCCCCCATCCTCATCTCTAATTCACCTGCTGTCTATTCTTTTTGCCTCTTGTAAGAAGTTACAGTGGGCTACTAGTGTAAATCAGCTCAAATTAAGATATTCATGGTCCCCCAGATCTGCCAGCTCTCCACTCTTCCTGCTGCTCTTCTTTTGCCCAGCTCTTTTTAGCCCCTGGGTTCCATCTTCCATCAGCTCCTTTGAGCCAGATGAATCTGTGCATGTAAATATCCCACCACCTTCTACACATGCCCAAATATTCAGGCAGATCCATCCAAATCTTGTGGAAACAAGCTCTTTTACAAACCTGTTAGAGACAGTCTAGTTTGTCTGCATAAAGTCCATTGTTTTAAACAAAAAAAATCCACTGCAGCCCAAATCTTGACAGAGGCATAATCAACAAACAGGTAAGATTGATTTGTACTGTCCTGTTTGAGAGAAATGTAAATACTGAGACAGCAATAATTTGTAAAATCAACCATTCTTAGCACTTTCTTAAGACATTTCATAGCATATTCTAAACACTGAAAAAATAACATGTAATTGCTAACACCTAAGTTATATATTCATTTTCCATCTCTTTTTAACATTATCAGGAAAACATACTTGTGTATGTTTGACATGGGTGTTGGAATTCATACCTAGTGGAGAAGTTGCTTTATTTTTATTTTTACCTAAGCACTCATCCCTTCAGAAAGTAAAGTAGTTGCAGGAAATACTTTGATTCAAGTTCAACTCAGAGTTTGGCTGTGACCCATCCAAGCCAGTATTCAGACCAGAATTTCCCAAGATGAGCAGGACTCAGGAATAAAGGTTAGAAAATGTTAATTAGTGCTAGTAATGTTTCTGTAGTGTAGTATTTTGATTTTAACATTAAAAGGGTGGGGTGGGTTTTTAAATTTTTTTTTTCTCTACAAGCTTTGTTTGGATTTTGAAATAATTTCTACTTTCAGCTAAAAGGAAAAATAAATAGGACTTTTCTGCAATATGGCTTTGACAGAGACATAACAGACTAGTTTTCACTTTGTGGGACAGCCTTAGATACCTGTTGTTTGGGCTCACTGATTCTCTGCTATCAGCACAGGTATAAATTCATAGGAGGTGAGCATTGTATGCCTGCCCCTAAAACCTGCCCTACAACGGGAGTAACATCCTGACACGGGACTGACAAGCAAACAGAACACAGCTCATTCTTCAAAATCTCTCTGCATATGAAATATAGTTTCTGACCAACATCACCTCTAACTATTCCCATGCCCACACCTAGGAAATATCCTTCACAGCTGCCAAGGACCATGGCATCACTAGAAGCATGTGCTGTGAAGAACTCAAGAACAGTTTGGGAAAAAGCCTAAGTCTTTGTGTGAACTTTAATTCAATCAAGCACCTTCCGAGCCATGTTAAATATATCTCGTAAATCCAGAATATTACATTTCAAAAGGAGCGTGAGAAATCATGAGAGAAACCGTTTTCAGATTCCAAAGAGGGGCACCAGATAGCATAGAGATATTTGAGCATCAACCTTTTTGCATGTTAACATTGTTAACTAAACCTGTATACTGACATGGGGTATAACGAAGGAAAAGCCAGTATCAACAGTTGCCAAACATTTGTAGAAATTACATAAATATTTACCTTTTGTGGGAGAGTTAAAATTCTCTTGCTCTTCAATGAATTAAATGCACGGAATGATGGAAACAGAAAAAGAAATCAGCAAATTTAAAGTTAGATAAAGAAACGTGTTACACATGACAATGGCATGTACAGTAGGCAGTACTCCAGCATATGTAAAAGTAATGTAGAAAATTAAAGTGATAAACCATGACAAATAATAAAACCTATGACCTTTTCTTTTAAATTAACAGGAACAATGATGTTACAGAGAACCAGGTTGTGGAATCTTTAAGTATTCTGCTAGAGAAGTATCATCATATCCAAATTTATTAATGACATAAAAATCGTAAAATTCTTTTAAATATCACTCTTACTTCTGAACCACACAGCACAATTTGAAGCCTCTTCTGCAGTAATGAGTGTTACAAATTTATTTTCTATTAACTGAAATCTATAATACTCAATGCCCACCGGACTATTAAAAATCCGCTTTTAGGGAATACATAAAAGATTATGAAGCTCGAACTCATTTGTGAAAGTTAGCAGTGCCAAGAAAAATACTCTCCAGCATGAGTAAAGATTCCACAAGCTGCCTCAAAATATGCAGTGCCACCTAATAATTTAAAAATAAAACCAGAAATATGGAGACAAAACAAACAACACTGATAGTCTGAAATCTAAAACTGAAAGGACTTTTTTTCTTCTGCCACTCAATTTTTATACTGATAGATTAAAAAAAAAATTTTGACCGAAACGGTTTGATCTTTTACCATTACCACAACCATACTCTCACTGCAACGACATTTCAATGATCAAATACACAAGCCACAGAACTGTTTTCACTAGCACTTCTTTTCTTTTGGGATCTTAAGTTAATTAAATATAAAAAAAATACTTGCAACTCAATGTATGATTTGACAACATACTGATTTTCTGTACAAAATTCCGATTCTTACTTGTTAAAAGAAAAAACACTGGACATCAAAACATTTTGTTCCTCTGCGACGTCACTACCATTGCACAAATATCACACACATGAACTTTAAACATGTAATCCTCATTCAGTCCCAGCAGTCTTCATGTAGTTTTCGCTCATGTAGCAGCAGCAGCACACACACAGGTGTACTTCACCTTCCATACAAGTGCTGTACGACGCTTTTCACAACATGAGCTAAGGTACAGCAACACCTAATGCTGGATGCACGTTTCCTTTGCTTGGTGTCACCACATGAGCCCTACTGCTGTCATCAAATGCCACTGGAAACACACACAGCCACACTGATTCAGTCAGGTTTACAGATGCTCTTTACATGGAGACAGACTGCTATGATCACAAACCTTACTCTCATTGTATGATTTCTCAAATAGGAAACTACATTGTGAAAGCTATGAGAAAAGCAACCCAAAGAGCCAAATAGAAGGCAGATAGAGGGAGTAAGACCTGTTTTCCACAAATTACCCTTGAAAGATTGTTGCTAGACTACAACCATTGCACTTTTATATTGCTGGTTCATAAATTTCAACAGTACTATTTTTTTGTTGTTATTTACTCACTAGAGTAATAATATAATCCCTACTATCTGCTGGTGTATTCACTTCCTTGATCAATACAACAATTAACCATTGTGCAAAAGTGTAGACACCCACCCTCAAATCTTATTTAAGCAAGAATTCCTATGATGTTTGATAGCTGCAATGACAGAGGACAGACTGAGTAAAGGTCACAGATGTATCCTTTATATGAAAGTATAATTTAAAAACCATGCAACTACATCACAAAGTTGTTATAGAAACAGCTGAAAAGCAAAGTCAATGCGGAATCCCCACCCCTCTTAACGATTTGCACAGTTCCACTCAAACATGATGCAAATACAAAAACAGTGATGCAAATCTCTTACAGCCCAGCACAGAATGACATATTGAGAATACACTATTGTCCTTACCATGGCTTAGAATTTCACTGCTTTAGTCACTGAGCCAAAACATCTTCATAGCATTAGGTCCTTTTATAAAATCATCCGTTAATACAAAAAAAAAAAAAAAATCAAAACCACTTCTTTAGTAGCATAAGTTAGGGAAATTACTATTAAATTGTGATGTCTTGAAAACACACAGAGACACACCTATACAGGACTAACTTTCAGTATTGAAACATCTCAAAACCTTTCAATACAACAATATCCCAATGTGTCTTGCACTCTAAGAAATACTGCTGTCATGGTTGCAAAGGAAAGAAATAAAACTATATGTTCCTTGAATATAACTGTAATAAAAATAAAAATCACACTGTTGAAAAATTACAGAAGTCTACAATCTTAACTGCAACCACTTTTTAAAGTCTCCATGCCCTCTAGTTGCTATTATTTAGTTAGCATTGTCTCAAGTGAAAATAACTATGCCTCTTCTCTACTTTAAACCTACACAAAGTTGCTCTCCCCTTCAGAACATAATCACCAAGAAGCCTGTTCTTTTTTCACTTTTTTTTTTTTTTTGCCAGTGTGAATTATAACACCATTTTAAAGTTTTAATCCTTAAAATTGATCTTTTTCTCTACATTTAAGGTTGTTTCTCCATTCCTGATCTATAGTAATAACTCTGTTTCTGTAATGGAATAAGGATCACTACTTTGGTCTTCTCTGTAACAATTACTTCTGTGAGGTTTTGGGGTTTTTTTAAAGAAAGTATATGTATTATTCAGGACCTTGTAAAACTACCTTGTTTTCTCATAAGTTGAACTTTTACAATTCTCAGACTGCCAACCAGAGTAGTCACTGTGCATCATTTGGTGGAGAAAAGGAGACAACCTTTTGTTTAGTTCTAAACTTGACAACAAAATGGAATGTCTGAAATACAATGTCAGTCAAGACTTATTAGTGTGGACAGGATCAGTTGCAATTGATAGCTAAAGATTGGAGATTAGTACTTAAAATACCACTCTGTTTCTCCACGTGAAAACTGCTACCAGTCTCTTGCTCCTTCATTACTCTCATTAGTTCCATAATGAGGACTTTAAAGGGTAGCAAAATTACTTCACTGGATTCTTCTGTGTTTCCCAAATGTGCAACAGAGCAAGTAAGAAGCCCATTCTTGATACACAAATATGCAATATTTTTGCAGCAGTCCCTATGCCTTGTATAAATGACTTAAATGCATATATGTATATATTTAGATGAGTATATGACTCTCATAAAACAACAGAATTTTTACAGAACCTAAAGAAGTACTTTACTATTAAAATGACACTTTATGGTATATCATACAGGTTTTCCTTGAAACACATGACATCAAGATGACCATCAAAATATAGGAAGAAAATGCATTTTGAAATATTTTCGATGACATTTGGATATTGCACTAGATTTTGACATCATCTCTATCTATGGTGACTGTGAATTTGAACCGTTAAGGACACACTCCGGTTCCAAGCGCAGTTAATGTAAACCTTTTACAGAACTCAGTACTACAAGGTCAGATCACTTCTGGTCAATACATTTGACCCAGGTACTCATTTGACAGGGAGTATAGAGGTGAAACTAATATTAAAATCTGGTACTGTACATCAGAGCAAGTACTGTGGTCTTATGGCCTTAGTGAATTTAAATTCTAACAGTAGTATTAAGTTAGACACACATATGTATTTCAACAGATACTGACACAATTTTTAAGACATGTATTATAAAATCTATTCAATTTAGTACTCCTTTGCAAATATGTTCTGAGCCTGAACAGAGCATTAAACGTGAGTAAAATAAGAAAAGCTCCCTTTCAGAAGCAAAGTCAGTCACTCAGATGAAACCAAAGTACTGTGTAGAGAAGGAAATCTCTGTAAGCACTGATTCCATGTGCTGTAAAACAGCCATGGTGACACAGGCGGCACGATTTGTAACAGCAAAGCAGACCACAACACATCCCACCCACACATTTTATATATAAGGCGCAAGCATATTGAGTACAGGGCTGAACAGGAGTTCACTGAAACAGCATTGCTTTACAAGTGTTCATGGTACCAGCAGCTTTATAAACCTAGAGTAGCTTTGCTCAACTTTCTGCTCAATTTTCATTTTTTCTTTCCTCTACTGTACACATCCCATTTCTACTCATTTTCATGGTAAGTTCTACATTCATTTCCAACGCCGTCACCAAAACATAAACTGGTATTTTACTCTCACACACCAGTTACCAAGACCAGCAGAAAGATGATATATGAATATGCAAAGGAAATCCAAATTAATATTAAATTAAAGCTGATTCATCATTATATATTGTACCAAGTTCTGCAATCAAATTAGAAATATGTAAGAAAGTTGAAATTCTTTATTAATTACATTTCCTTATAAAGATCCCGACTTGCTAATATGCAGAAATAGAAACTCTGAATGTATTTTGTAACTAGTTTATAATTCAGACAGTACTAGAGACACTACAAAACAAGAGGACCTGAATAGAAAGTTTAAACTTAATAAATACCACTTATATCAGTATATTAGTCATTCAAAAAAATACATTTATAGAACAAGAGTACATTTTATATGTGCTAACTGAGGGGTTTGTATGCCATCACAGTGCAAAGCCTTAACATTAATGCAAACTGATTGCAGATTAATGCAAGCTGTCATACAAGAAAACCTAGCTGGTAATCGGTCATGATAAGGTGATCATGGTCAGCAACTTTATCTGTTCAAGAATGTGATCCGCTAACAGTTCTGCAAGGCACTACAATATTTCATCATTATAAGCATTCCTTTCATTTCCACAAAGAAGAAAACCTTGTAGTATGTGGCAATCTCATTTGTTGCTTGAAGTCAATGAGAAAACAAGATTTTTTAAACAGAGAAGAAAACATGAATGTACAAATAACTTCCATTTTGTCACTTCATTTTACCATAACAGCTCATTCTCTGTGTGTAGTATGTTGCTAGACAAGGAAACAGCAATGTACATGCTTATTTGATCTTGGTATGTAAGAAACATCTTCCACAATCATCACAGTATACACTGTCTTTTTCAGAAAAGAGCAGCATTCTTTGTCTGATCAGTTTATTCTTAAGCAAGAAAGGACTGATGACCTGTATTCTCACATTTCCCATGGTAATTGTTTTCAATCTTTATTCACTGAACTATGAACTTCAGAAAGAAAACAAATCTGTGACATTTATTATTAATCTATGTTAATAATGCACAATAATAAATATAAACCACAAAATTAGAAATGAGTAAGACTGTCAAAATCCTTGCCCCTGGTTTGGTTTTTTTTTTTGGTTGATAACATACTAGACATGTTGGCAACTACCATGACTCTAATAGGAAATTTAAACATGAAAGGGTATTAGAAAAGTAAGGCAATTAAACCACATGTAATAACCCACCGATCAAACTTCACTGTATTTCCCAAACTACAAAGGTGCTTTCAATTCTCTTCTATTGCTTTACTGGTAGAATTATAGCACTGGACATGTAGTTATGCAAGAAGACTTAAAGTAAAGAAAGAGAAGAAATCAAAGAGTTTGAGCAATCACAAGCTCATTATTTGATACCTTGCTCTATACTGCCACTTCTTACTGGAACTTGTGGTAGCTGTCTTCCCCTACGACTGCTGAAGGAGGTGTCTGCAGGAGGAGACTGCGTGGGACTCCCTTGCTGATGTGTTCTGCAAATGAAATTGGGATAAATGCAAAATAAGGCAAATGAAGAGACATTCTGTATTCTGAATTTTAAACACAAATTAAGTTGCAGGTACTGGAGATGGGTTTGAAAGAGTTTGCATTTGGTCTATGCCATCATATGCACATACACAGGTCTAGATCTCGTCAGCTTATAAGATCTTACATTTAATTTCTCTAACTACCTTCAGCTATAGTGAAATTATTAATTTTTGTTTGTTTGTTTAATTAATTAAATTATTTGTGGGTTTGTTCTGGTTTGTTTTTTTTTGTCATTTTAGGGTTTTTTTGATAAAGTAATAGTGAAAAACCATTGAATAAAAAGCAGTTTTAAGCAGTTTTCTAAGCAGTTTTATGATTATTACTCACAATTTATATACATTCTCCTGCACTCATATTAGGGCAATATATTATACATTTATATATTTATAATATATAAATATTATTTCTATTTTAAATATTTATATTTTATTAAATTTAGTATTCCCTTTGTGCTGATGCAATAATTGCACAAGACCACTGGACAGCAAGTATCTATTTCCAAAGGACAGTGTTAGTTTTTTCCCAGAACTCGAAGAAGGAAAAAGACCTTTAACCTTTGTATTGGGGTGGGTGAAGGGAGGGTGTATGTGCTTGCAAGTACTTGTGTGTGCATGCAAAACATGCACAAGAGTTTTAATATTCATATCTTAGTAAATATCCTAAATCACTCTGGCTGAATTCTAGCCAGCAGTGTTTCAGAACATTGTGGCTACTTGATGTCTTTTTCAGAGGTACAGTTTCAGAGTGTAATGCACACTTTGAAACACACTTTAAATGTTAGGAACCCTAACATTTAAAGGAAGTATGGGCACCTCTAATAACTATAAGGAAAAGGTTTAAGAAAGTAGAACAAAGACGAGAAGCAGCAGATCGCTGAGGAGAGCTTACTGTGAAATGCCCCTGCCAGTTACAGTAATATCACACTCACTACATTGGATGAGCACTGTTTATCCTGTTGCAAGTAGATAATTTGTAATTTAATTTAATTTTGAATCATTTTATGGAAACAGAAGCCTACAACATGTTCTGTGGAAATGGAGAAAGAAGCAGTACAATTCATGTTTCCCTATGCTCTTGTTCCCTGGGTTCATTGCTGAAGTACCAAGAGCCAAACCCCTTGGACATCAGTTACTTTTCAGAAGCCAGAAAAAACAGTGGAAAATAAAGGTTTTAGTAATTTCCATGGCACAGAAGTCCCTGATTCAACCATTTTAGTTATCATTTATGTAATCTCTCTAACTCAAATTGAAAAAGCACCCGGGTTGTTGTGACAACAGAGCCATCTGACTCAAGGAAAATGCAGTCATTGCTTTTGGATCAGGAACAACAATCTGGGACTGGAAGCAGTAAAACTAAAGAAAATTCATGAAGTTTTGCTACATAATGTGCATTTTCATTGAAAATAGAGATGTCTATGTCATTTGGAAGTTTTAAAGCTCTCACAATGTAAACAGATGTACATTCCAGCTCTGTGAATCAAAATAATATAAATCAATTTCTGACAAAGGCAGGATGTCATCCCTCCTCACTGTTGTTATTTCAGTCAATAGAGAGGGTTTAAAACTTAACTAGATGTACTTATTATTAAGTATATATCTTTATTTTTTCAGTATTTCTTAAGAATTTGAACATGTAACCCCAAACTACTGTAACATCAAAGTTAAAAGATATGATGGCAATCATATATGATTTGAATATAAATTCAAAGAAATTAATTTAATACAAAAAAGATCCAGTCTTTATATTAATTTTATACAATGATAATATTTAAATTGTAACTTAAATTATTTATATTTTAAAGCAAAATTCATTTGATCAGAGACATTTTGAATTACTTATCTGTTATAGCTACCTATCTATTTATATAATCTATTATGGTTTTTCATCCTCAAAGTTAATGAAAAATAAGGATTTTTTGAAAAAGAATCAGTGTTAAAGTTCAGAAAAGCACTTCTTGTCTTTGCCATGGAGCTTATCTGCAATGATGGAGAATGCCAGAAAAATTCCGTATGTATTCAACAAAGTGCTAATAATAGAGATAATACTAGAGCTACAAAATATATAATACTGTAAATTATGGCAACATAGCTTTTGGTACTGTCATAGATATTCTGAAAATGTCGTATTAGAGGTAAATTCCAAACTCTGGAATCAGACTGATAATAAGAGAGGCTTACACATCAATCAACACTCCTACCTTTCTGCTTCAGCTGCAGGGCCTTTCCTAGTTTGTTTTTGGCTGCTATATCTTTCCACTTTTCTGGATTGCCTGTGAAGTGACACGTCAGAAAAGAAATAAACAAAGAAGAAAAAGAATACAGAAATATGAAGATTATTTATTAATGTATTATAAAGGTAATAAAAGAAACGGTTGACAGATGAGAAAGTGACAGCTATCATCATAAACAGGCTGGTGAAGTCAAGGTTTAAGAGACATTGCATTAATTAGGTTTGATTGAGGCTCATGGTGTGCAGATTATGAGGTACCAAAACAGGGAAGAAAACATTAATCCTGACTGAGCCTGCAACTAGTTTCAACTTCACAGCCTGCATTTGACTAGAAACAATGACTCCTCATAGCCCTATAAGTCATCTCTTCACAGCATGAGAAAAAAAGTTCAGACTACACAGCAGGAAAAAAAAAACCTTGCAGAAAGAACCAAAAATACTATTTGAAGGTTTAAATAGATTTAAAAATTGCTTTTAAATCTAAATTTCAAAAGCGAAACAAATACTGCATCATATCAGATTTTAAAAAGGCTGTCACTATATTATTAAAAACTTGTTTTTTTTCAAAAATCTCATTCTATAACCTTTTAAAGCTTTTAGAAACAGATTACAGAAATTCTGTTTTCTTCCTAGTCAATGCAAGTATGTTAGAAATTATTTCACTACTCCACTTCTTTCCTACACAAATCTTTTACAGAATTCACCTGACATTTGGATAATGAGGCACTAGTTACCTTGGACAATCTAAACACTCACTTTGATATTAAATAAGAACAATGAAGAGTAATAACAGTCTACACATAAGAACAAAGGTAAAGCCACATTTCACCATTATTACCCAGGACTATAAATATAATATGTAAATCTCTGCAAATCATGTGTTCCAAAATTTTCTGTACTGTCCATAGTAATGATAGCATTTACAAATTAGGATTTACTACTTTAAACCTCAGGAAATCATCAATATGTATTATTTTTCCAGAAGAAAAAATGCATACAGTGTTTCAGGAATGGTAAAACCAGACAGTGATGATTATTCAATCCTAGACCAGAAATGCTGACAAATTTTAATAAATACAAGGTCTTGCAATAATGCAATCAATGTCATATGTTAGGCTATATAAATTACTGTGGGCAAAACAGAGAGACAAAAATAATATTTAAAATAATATGTTTTCCTTTTAAAACTTTGAGCTTATAAAGAGCAATCCAGTGCTTGAACTGGAAGAAACCTAAACTGCTGTGACACCAATTATGCCTAAAGAACATAATCATGGTGGTTTTTCATTATTTTTTACCCACTTCAATATTTGATGAGCATTTATTGTGATGCAGTAGATTCCACAAAATAGAAAACACTGCAGCAAAATACCAAATGCTATCTGCATGAGCAGAGGTCATTACCTGATGCTTTCTGGATTTTAAAACATGTATTTTCTCAAAAAAAATAGTATGTCAGTTTAAAATCTGAAATCCCTTTTGTCCTCAATCTATTTTTTTCAGATTTATTTTTCGTATATTGTTTTTCAGTTTTTTCCTTTACCAGGACAAATATAAAGTGGATATGGAGGAAAACACACATATTAAATGCTGCAGCTTTACTTAAAACCTAGAGTTAGAGAAGTTCTTACGGCTAGATCCACTATATGCAGCAGCATTACCATTCAAATTTTGTCACCCTCTTCATTTTCTGTTTAGTTGGTTCTGTTTGGGGCTTAATTCCTCTTACTCCTTATGTTGCTTGCCTAGATTGTGACATTGCATGCAATGGAGAAAGAGAGCACATGGTGAGTAGCTTCAGTGGGATGGAAAAGCTAAGAGCAGGATGTGCTTTTCTGTGACAAGGAGCACAGTAATACACAGCACTAATGAGCTGAGCACACTTATTTCTCTGCTCTCAGGGCTCTCCTTGAGAGCAGCACATACCAGAAATTATTTAAAATTGGTTTCCCTTTTTGTTTCCTCCCTCTGGCTGAGATGATGCTGTATACATTTCCAATTAGCTCAACATTAGGACTTACTTCCTAAATGTACTTCATAGGAGAAAAAAATTCCTATCCATGAATGATACATGCACAGATGTACTTATACATAAAACCAGGGGGAAAAAATGAAAAAGAAAATGTGTGAAAGTATGCAGCGCATATGAAGAATATACTATAACCAATACCTCATTTACTTTGATCTATGATTTGAGTAAATAAGGATACCTCTGTGCTGCTCCAGGTTTAGCACTTAGGTGGTCTACACTGTCCTGTTTTGGAATGCAAGACTCCAGCGTCCTTGTTCTTCACAATATTTGGAAACATGGATGGGAATTTGGACGGAATGAGCAGAAACAGAGAGATGGTCACATGCAGTGAAGGTGGAGACATGCAGTCAAATATACAAACAAAAAGCATTAAGTCACTATCTACTGAAAAAAGCTGTATTTCTCAATTTCCTATCCAAACACTATAAAATTTTAGATGTAAGATCAACAGTCTAAGATGTAATGAATTCTAGAATGAAAGTCACAACAGTATTTTTAAAAACCATTATACTCTGTATATTGAATGACACTTTTATTTAATAGGTGCTATTATCCTTCTTGAGAATATATAAACATATAAAAAACCTCTTTGCTTAAGAAGATGCATATTTTATCACAATATTGAGAAATTCTCCTGAAAATGCAAGTAAACTTCCCAATTTCATGTATTTTGATGAAACCTTCATATTCTATTGCCACACAGTCTGCTACAGTAACAATTAGCAATAATTCAAGAGCAAAGTAGAATAACTGACTTAGGTTTTTTTAAAAAATAAAAAGTATATAGGAATATTTCAGAATATTTATGGTATTTTAATTTCTGCTGAAGCTGCAGAATTTGTTCACAGCTTTCAATTTGGCAAAAATATTATTATTCTGTTGGTTTATTATTTGTTTTGAATGAAATATACTGTAAGATCTACAAATGCATTTTTTCCCAAATAACAAATTTAGATTTTGATGAGCAAACTCAGCAAAATTTGTGATCCACTAATAATCTAAGTTTCGTAATATATTTGCATCTACACCTCCATTAGGATTAGGAAAGGATAAAATTTTTCTCTAAGATCATAAATCTTCCAGCTGTCACACCAAATTATTGAACCATATATATCATATAAAAAACAAGAACTACGTTTTGTTTTATATACAGAAAAGCTATTTACAGTCCATGTGCCAAAGTTCTATGTGCCTCAGTATATTTAACAGACTTGTGTTAACAAATCTACACACAGAAATTTGACAATATTCCTACTGAAATTAAAAATTATTACTTCTGAAATGAAAACATAACATTCTTATACAATTCAGTGTCCAGTATTTTTAAATTATTTATTACTGTCTGGTACAAGAGCCCTCAGTGGTTTGCAGTGAGTGTTACTTTATGTAGCCTTGAAGCCACCAAGAATATCATCTTTAACACTTCCTGGCTTTTACTGAAGTTTTCTTAAAGGCTGGATCTGCATGGTTCCTGCAAGTGACAGGAGAGCACTTGCTCTGCAGCTGGCTTCAGGTGACTCTGGGACAAGCATTCTTACACATGCATGCATGACTGACCAAAGCTACTTCTCTTAAATGAAAAGATAAGAGAATTCCTTTTTTTAAAGGCTTCTTTTATCCAGTCTTGGTTATATGCTGATATTATGTGCAGATTTTTTTTCAAACTAACAGTGTGAAAAAAAATATCTCACCTACCAGTAAATGCTCAGCTTTCATTCACCTTGTTTTTATCATCACTTACAATTTCACAGTTCTCCAGATACCCATCTGCCTACACTGTAGACATTGGACATTTAGACTTTCTAATTTCTAATAGAAAAAAACCCAAAGAACTTTCAAGGAATTATGCTATCAAATTCAATAGAAAAACTATCCTTTAAAATATCTTATAGAAATACATGATACTAACCAAGCATTTGTGAATTTTTAGTACTGAAATAATACATAACTCATGTCTTCATCTCATCAACGTATCAAGGAGTAACTCCTTCCTGATATGGCAAGCGAACAAATTCCAGAAGAACAATGTTGCCAAAACTTTTATCAAAATCTATGTTAATAACCATTAGAAATAAATACAATGTTGAAAAAAATTAATTTATCAAAATTAGAAATAGTGCATAATTCATAGTTTTAAGAAATGTGTTCAGAAATAGATCATGATTGCACTCGATACACAAATTGGACCCATTTGAAATATAAATCTGTAATGTACTCAAATGAAGAGTAAGATGCAGTCTGTGAAAGTCAATAAATCTGTGAAATATGATTCAAAAGCTGTGATAAGCAGTTAGTTTGTTATCCCTGCTCATCCATCAGTCACTCCCCAACAGACACTACTTCAGTTGTCAGATTGACACAAGCATATCTTTAAAAAAAATTAGTTATTGAACTGACTAGTACTGCCCACTGCAATAAACATGAGCACTAATCAGAACAAATGTAAACTTACAGAGTAGAGAACAAAGGTAAAACACCTTTGATTCCCTCACTGATGTTCTCTCTACAGATATGCAATGCAAAAAACTCAGTGTTCTCAGAACTTCTCTTAATGTCAGAGAAAATCCTGGAACTGGTAGGCTGCAAACACTCATCAGCATTGATGTTAGCTTAAATTCCTTCTGTGCTCATCAGTGCCTGACTGCTCATCACTGGGTTTGGTGACCACATTGCATGCAAGACTTACAAACACAAGAAGGCACTGGTTTCACACAGAAAATCAGGCTGCTGTTTATCCATCTCAAGAACTTTCCCGTGACAGATTCCATATCCTACAGATGCTTCATTGCAAAACGTTTGCTGGTGGGTATTAGAGGATTTCAGCTTTTCTCCACAAAATTTCAGCTGACATAATAAAAGCTTACTGTTTGGCACTGAGAATGGTGGTATTTAGATGAAAACCTCATTTCACTGATTTTTTCAAGTCTGATAGTTTGAAGTCAAAGGCAATCTTTCCATTGACTCAAAAAATGAGAACCAAAATGACTTAAAAATGCCTAGAAGACTAAAAATACATTTGTAAACTCTTAATAGCTTAATAGTCCCATCAAAGGGATGTGTTGGCAAAATTTCTGGAAATGCAGTATCTGTAAGGGAGGACAACTTTGAAATGATGTTTCACTAACTTAATTTTGTAATTTATAATGCTGTTTAACTCAAATTAAAAAAAGAAATACTACCCACATGCATTTACACTTTTCCCACCTGGTATGAGTGGAATATTTCCAGCATCAAGCAAACAAGACAAATCACAGTACAAATATCAGTACTGTGGGTGGACTTTAGCAGAAGGTCAGGACTGGCACCACTGATATTTCAGTCTTACAATTTTAAGTGCAACTTCATAAATTCATGTACAGATAATTTGCATTAACCTGTATTTACATTATTCTGTATCCAGTCACTTACTGCAATACAAAATACTGAAAGAAAAATTTCGAAATTGCATTTAAGTATAAATTAAAATGTCTGCTTAAAATACAGCCTATCTGGAAAAAAAATAAAAAAACTACTGCTGCCAAAGCAATGGGATATCAAAAGTCATGTGATTAGAAAGCTCATGAGAGGTAAAAAGCAAATGTGCTTCTATTAATCATAGTGATATTCAGCATAAAAATTAATTTAGAGCCCTGATGTTCATAATCAAAACCTACCTTATTAGGAAAACCTGCTCCATGGAGGCCATCCTGATTTGGACAGAATTTACAAACAGTGCCAATTTTTACATACATCAACTAGAAACTGTTACCAAGACCTCCAACATATCAACCTGTGGGGTTTTTTTCCCATTAGGAACAGTTTGTTGAAAAAAGGAAAACCAAAACCAATGAAAACAAACATGTACACAAGAATATGCTCTACAACAAGTATTTATCACATTACAAAGCACCACAGGGAAAGCACCAGCACCATTTACAGAAGCAGGTAAAAACAGACTAAAGAACATTAACACAGATGATGTCCTACTGTCTCAGACATCATATTTCATGTCTTGTGACTATTGAGACAAACAGAAAATTTGAAAACATGTTCGTTCTTCTGTGCTTTATAACAGTTCAACAAAATGCAGAGATGACATCTAAACTGCTGTTTTATTTTGGGCTTCTGGAGGTTGTAAGTCTCCACATATATGCACACTTCTAAATTTCAGGGTACTCCTCTGAGAGTGCAAGATGCAGTAAACCATTTTTCAACTGGGAGGAGTTGACTAGTACCTGTCATCCTCCGGAGATGCATGCTGGATATGAATCCTGGGACTAGTAGGTCGTCTCCTCTCTAGGGAGGGGGACCATCTACCCCTGTTTGCCCGTTCAATAAAACAGGAAAAAAATACGATATTTAGTTTGTGGTAAAAATTAAATCGATGGGATTTGGGACTGGAAAAATACTCCAAAAAGTAATGGAAGTGTGTAATTCAATACCCAAGTACACTTAAGGCTGCTTAATGCAGAAACGTCACATCTGAAACGAAGAGAAGGTGTGCCCAAAGATAGAGAATTTAGCCCAACATAAATCTTCTATATGGTACCATTAAGTTTTCAAATAGTCTCAAATGCTAGACTACTTGCCTGTCATTTGTGTAGGAAGCTGCAATTCCAAATTAGAAAATACTTTTGAAGACCATATGATGGTCATTATCTTGGCATTGTGCTAATTCCATCTCTCCTACCTATTTACATGGAAAAATGTAATCTCAGTAAAAATGTAGGACTATTAATTATAATAGAAGTTCTAGGGCATAAAGTCACCCTTTTCTGGAATGCAGTGAAAGAATGCAAGTAAATTATTTAGCTAAAACTAAGCTACACACATTTGTGTACAAGAACTGGGGTCACTTTTCATCATTTGAAAACATACTGAAAGTGTGTGCAGCCAGCTTCCTCTTCTGTTCATTTCTCTTTATCCCTGCAGTACATGCTAGTACATTATGTTACACAACTAAAGTCAACAAAAAGGACCTGATTTGAGAATGAAAACTGGTGTATCATGTGATTTTTTTTCTTGAAAAAGCTCATTCAATTTAGAATTATATATACTGTATTATAGACTGTTGTTGCTTAATTTTTGGGGATGTCATGTGTTTGTACTGCTACAAGTGTATGCACAACAATTTACAATACCAAAACAAACTGATTTATTGACAATTAGCAAAACCTTTGCATAAACTCAGCACAAGTATTTAGTATTTCCCTTTCTGAGGCATTCTTCCAGTCCGTGTAATAAGGAAAACAGTTTGATTTATGGAACATGCAATAACAAAGGTTTCAGGGACACGAGCATTATTTGAACAGTTAGGTAGGTCTTTCAGATGTTTCAAGAGCAAGTAGGTTGTTAGTAGTTAGTTTCTTTTTCTCTCCAAAGCAAGAGTTAAAGAAAATGTTAATGCATCAGTGCACTCAGTCAAAGCCCTTAATATGCTGATATCCACTACAGATATTAAAGAGCATTTGATAGAATTAACCAGGTAATTCAGTAGGAATTTTCAGAACATGCTCCCTTTCCTTGAATGCTGAATGACTGTGAGCCACAGTACAACACCAACATGGAACTACCTACTTCTTTACATGGTTGGAAAGAACCAGAAACACAGTATGTCACAGACCTAATGCAAACAGTTATTTCACTGTACATTATTTTAAATGGAAATGGGGATATTTGACATTACTGTTAAGGGCATGCAATATAAAAATCAACATGAAATCAGGACAAGATTTAACTGGATCAACCTCCCTGGGATCTGTTTATGATTAGGTAACAGGTAACTGTTGAGGTTTTTCTCTTGTTTAGATAGTAATGACCCACTGCAGTGAAGCACCTCAGAACAAATCTAACACAGCTGTGGGGCTGTATTTTGCAGGTTTGCTGACCCTTGTACATGACCTAATCCCTGGGCTGTGCTCCTCAGTTTTACTTGCTCAGATCTCCAACAAGTGATGTCTCAGGCCAAAAGCACACTAGAAGTACCAATCAGTGCAACTGTTCCTGTGCTAACTGCTGATACATACAACAACTGGCAACAGCAGAAATTCAGAGGGTAAATAATAGCCACACTACATATTATTAACTATCACTGACTGCAATCTTAAATCAGTCTGGGGAACATGCTATTATGGTGAGAAACCATTCCTAAATCAGTTCAGAGTCTGCCCTTGAAGCTCATGTCGAGGTGTTTTCCTGAGCAGAGACTGGGTTGAAAAGAAATTTCTCCATTCTAAAGAAATAGCACCCAATTTACAAGGAAAAAAGCAGAAATTTTGAGACAGTGAAAAGGATAATAATGAAAAAACCCAAAGCATAATGAAGTAGTAGCAGGAAAAACACTTTCAATGGCCATAGAGGACATATTATAAACTTGAAGATGCCTTGCAGACCATCAAAGGAACTTCAACCACAGAATAATTTTTGGAAAAAAAAAACAAACCTAATTAACAAAACAGCTTGGAATAAATAGAAGGTAGATGGTGGGAAGAGACGAAAAAAAAAAAATAGGCATAGTGCAAATGCATAGAGGTATTAGTAGGGGATCAATATTTTGGAATGTCCTAGAGTGTACTGTGCAAAAGAGAAGTATATGAAGGATTAAACACTGTACAAAACCAGTCCATTTAACAAAAAACTTTTAGCTGGCCTCTGTGAAGGCAAGGTCAGTTTGCCAGTCAAGTTATATGGACATTACTCGGTCAAATGATGGAACTTATAAGAAGAGAAAAGGAATTCTGTTCTCATTGTTGTTTTGGTTCTGCTATACCAAAACGAACTGGACTTTCATATCACAGATTTTATGTACAGCTGAAAGTAGTTTTCTGCTGGTATAAGTGAGTCAATAAAATGACTTTTACTGGCAAAGCAGTGTCTTAAAAACTACTCTGACCATTCCAAATGACATGAATGACATTGTATAAAGTTCAAGGATCAAAACTGTTTCCAGCAAATCAGTGACAGAGAGAAATAGGGCTCTACTGTCCATCTGTTATAACACTACCATTTTGTTAAAGAGTGGTTTATTTTAGCTCTTGTTCCGAAATATAATCTAATTCATATCCTCTGAGTCAAAAGGTTAGGGGGAATAGACTAGGGGGAAAAGTCTAGATTTCTAAATAAAATCTACAATGCTGTCACTCAGGGAGAGGAGAAGGAAGAAGAAACAACATGAAAACAATTAACATCTTCAACATTAAGTCTCTTAAATATACTGATAAAGTGCTGTAGATTGGATTTCACAAAACCTTAGAGTGTTTCTCTTTGATGGACCAATTCTAGACCTGACAAGGGTCTCATTTCCTCTAAGTCTCCAGTAATGAGCACAACCTTTTCCATAATGTCTATTACATTGTCATTTTTATTGTGTTTAGTGTTTCATTATAATTACTTTCAAAAGAGATTTCCTACCACTTAATGTGAACTTGTCCCACTGTATTTTAAATCTTCTGTTCTCATTTTGTCCAGCACAGAACCAAAATGCTTTCTATGAGATCCTGAACTTAATTCTGTATTCTTCAGACTAAAGACTCTTCTATCATTACATGCAACTGATGACGAACTTAATGTTCAAGTGTAAGAAGATTCCACATTCTAGAGAGGAGAATTAAATCATCTAAAATTTATGTTCCCCAAAACAAAAGGATTAATTTGGTGGGGTTTATATATTAAATATAACATCCTCCTCCAAAATTTGGGCTGCAGAGGAAAATCTTCTATGTCATAAGAAAGGAAGAAAAATCCTCTGTCAAAGCCGCACATATCCTATTACTTCCAATGAAACTATCAAGAAAAAACTGAGTATGAATTTCCTTAACAAAGGAAATGAAGGATCCCAAGTCAAAACCTGTGAATTAGGACTTCTAAAAGCTAAGAAAAACTTTCACAGTGATAGGCAACTTTTCTGGATCAAACCCACTGATAATTTGGCAAAACCACCTGTTTAGTAGCAACGAGGCCATTAACACAGACTAAACACTTTCCTTTAAGAGGAGTTCATGCAAAATTATGCAGATTCTGCATAGTGCCCAGTGGACAGAGGTTGCTGGACACGAATTCTAAAGACATAACAGAACTACTTCACATCAAGACAGATGTAGTTTTGAGTATAAAATTTTTACTAGACAGTTTATAATTGCCAGTTAGTGTTTCACTGAATATTCAACTTGATGGCTGGCATCTTGAAGTAAGTACAGAACACACTGCTCGTGTTTATATGCAATTGCATTAAGTAACTGCTTGTAGATGAAGGCAGCTGTATATATGTACACACTCAGTTATTAATATGATATTACAATATTTTTAAAAGATCTAGAAAAATATCTGTATTTCATTCTGAGTGGCTTTATATCAGCTGAATATTTTTGGTTTAATCTTCATATTATCTGTAATGTCTTGAGCTCAGACTTAAAAAGGAATAAACTACTGTGGATCCATCAGGGATATCTCAGCAGAACATTAGTCACTTCTCTGAAACAAGAGCATAACTTAAGAAGAGCACAGTTCCAACCAAGGTGCAGCAGGAAGCAAGGAAAAAGGAAAAGGAAATTATAAACAAAAAACTCAGGTGAAACCCTATTTCAAAGAGGAAAGTGCTTTCTTAGAGTCTTTCTTCATGTATCTTGTCCCACAGTAAAGAAAATAACACAACTGTTGCAACCACCACACTGTGTATCGACTGCAAAAGCACTATTAACTTCCATACTAGTTACATACTAATCATCCTGCACAGATGAAATGGTAATTCTGTCCTATTCCCACTCAAAGGGAGCCTACTATTGCCTTTAATGAGCCTAAAATCTCGCTCTAAGTGATATAATTCTTAGCCAAAAACATGGGTAGTGATGAAAAGTTCTCTTTTCACCCTTTTTACACCAGTAGTATTTGATTCACCTAAAATTTTGAATCAAGCTGTTGTAATTGTAAAAGTACAGAAAGCATCCATAACATGCCTGCACAATGCATGTGACACAATAATATTTCATTTAAACTGTAAACATGTCTTAAGATTTATGTGAACCTTAACATAGTATCAGAGCAAAAAAAAACTTAATGCAGTTATCTGCCTTGCAAAAGCAGATGCAACAGATTAAAGAAAGCAATGATGTTTGGCTGTTTTGTAAAAAAATATATCAGTATTGATACAGTTCTGGTTTGAAATGTGAGAGTTTTGTTGCACTTTCTAATTTATGCCACCGCTTTATTAGCAGCCCACAGAACAAGCAAGAAACAGATGTAATGCTTTTTAGCAAATGATGATGAAGATTCACAACCAAGTGGTAGTTTCAAAATACTTAACACTGCAATGCTATTATCAGCATACTGAGGACTTTTGTAAGCAATGAACATCAGCTTGAACTAAAAGGAAGTAGCCAGAAGCATTTATAAACTCCAACACACAATTTACATGACATACATGAATATAGGAGCAAAAATGTCTACAAATACCAAAGCAGACAAGAATGTACAAGAATGTGGAATACTCATATGAAGAAAAAAACAAAACTTATAAAGATCACCAGCACAGATGACAAGAAATTCATAAGTTTTTATTTTATACCTTTCTCGTTCTGGTGAATGCAAACTAGTATCTGGTCTCAAGCAGTTGGTACTAGCACTCCTAGCCCTGTCAAGGGAGGGCTGCAGTTCACTAGTGCCAGTGCATTGCATCCAATGGTAGAAGAGAAAGAAAAAGAAAACAAAGAAAGGAATACAATGTTAGATATTAACTCATAAAATAATGCTCTCTTTACAGAAAATGTAGAACCACAATGATTTAATTAAGGAAAAACGTAAAAGAGTTGACTGGATGATAGTGTCAAGATTTGTTTAGAAAATAAAAGCAAACAAAAGGCTGCTAGAAATTTTTTGCAAATATCATTGAAATGTTTAAAACTGAATGAGACAGAACAGCATCCACTTGTAAGAAAAGTGGAATGAGAAATACCAAACAATAAAATTATATCCTTGTTAACAGCAGTAAGTCTTAAGCCAACAAAAAAGAACGTGATCCACTATATGTCATGTGAAATCCCTTTACAGTGAAGCTCATTTATTCTGCAAAATCCATAACAGATACCAAACAAGTGGTGGGGATTAATCCTCAGTGTCTTACCTAACCAGTAGATCATCTCCAAATTCAGATATTCGTGAATTAAGGCAATCATGAAGGAGTGAAATATCCTGTCTAATCACGGATTTGGTCTTAGCACATGCAGGAAGAGTTGAGCTTTGTAAATTAAAATTATTTCAACAAAATGAAAATAAATTTAACACGTTAACACAAATCTCATACATAAACAAAAGAACGTAATAAAGAAAAATAAATAACATATAATTTTAACAGTGAAGACAACTCCAACTAATAAAAAGTAGTTTGGTTTAGTTAGGTGCTAATTTAAACAATTAGATGAAGTTATTTTAGGATTTTATCCCTTATCTCTCCGTCACAAAAATGCATGAAAGGTTTTGTGGTTTTTTTTCTTTAACAAGGGAAGTCTACCAATTTTTTTAAAAAAGAAGCTAACTACTTAAAGGGGACTCTGAGCACTTCTTACCTGTACAGGTTCCAATGAGTACCAGTTTCTAGTAAAGGCATCTTGGGTGGTAATGTTTTATAGTGCCTAACAGAACTTCTTGAATGTGGTGGGTCAGAAAAGAACACAGGACAACGAAAAAACATGCCAGAAATAAAAAGACAGGTAAAGGCAAGCCAAGACTGACCAGAACCATTAAATAAATGACCACAAAATAAATTAATAATATTCTATTATATTGTATAGCTGTAGGATATCATATATGTAGTATATCATATATGTTTTTCTCAAGTACTGTGACAGCCATCTGGGGGAAAATTTTTGTATTAACCTTTTTCTTAATAAAGTACCTGAATTTATGCCAATACTAGTACAGCTCAGATGTTTTCTTGAAATGGAAGTAATATATAATTCCATTTATAGATACTTTTAATTAAAATGTACAGACCGTTTAAAGTTTATATTGAATTTACTCTTTATTTCTCTTAGTGATTTCTTACTTAGACCTGCAGAGATTTTAACCTCTTCACTTGCTAAGCAAGTGAAGTGTTGCTAAAACAGGGATACATAGTATCAAAAATTTAATTATAGATTATTAGCATCTGGCTTTTTTGAACGTGGAAGTCTTTTGAAAGTGGAGTATCAGCTTCAAAATTTAGCAGTAGTTAAATGTTATTAATTATCAGCTAATAAAAAACTTAGGAGAGGTACTACATCAGCTAACACAGCAGCACTAAGGTGTTACATGAGAACTGCCTAATATCATCACAGATTTTAGAAAAGGAAGTATCTATTTTATCAGCCAGCTCTACCCCACGAACAAGGGAAAAATTTACAGGAAGGCAGAGGCTGCTGAATGGGAACTATGCTCAATTAATGGCTAAGGGATAATAACAACATTCTAACAATTTTCCACATACCCTGTCAGGGCACAACTATGGAACTACCAGGAGAAGAACCAGAAGGCTTGAGGATTTTACAGCATCAATAACAGTCTGTCCTGAGAGGACACTTTGATTCCTGTAAAGCCTTGGATCAAAACACAGCAGGATCAACATTAGAAGCCTGGCTGTGTCACAGACAGATGAATCAACTCTCTGCCTGGAAATAGCAGTGTTTGTAAAACCCTGAGGGATTTAACTGAGGAGCTTTGACTCTTTGTGTACTGGTTTATGGTCACCACTGGTGACTTCTCTATCAGAGGTCACTGTGATGTTGCAAAGGAGCAATAAAGGAATGGTTGTCATCAGGCCAGTCCTGGCATATGAGATGATATTACCAATCAAAGTAGGGGTGATCTAAGACATGGAATGTGACAACCCATGATCTATAGCATAGATAGACACCTTTCCACCATTTCTGCTGTTAGTCAACAATTGCATCGAGAGACAGGATAGACAGTCAGGATTAGTATTCCAAACTGGTACATTAAACTCACCATATATCTTAACTTTGTAGCTTGGACTGCCTAATTTCTTTCATTTAACATGAAACCTTTAACATTTCTTTCCCATTTTAAGCTGAAGCTGTCTCAAGGACTAGTTAAATCATTGTTCATAGAGCTGCCTAGAAAACAGGGACAAAGCCCTTTAAAATTTCTAACATGAATAAATGTTGGGTCACAAGAAATAAGATAGGACAGAAGATGGCATAGAACAAAATTTTGCTGAGACTTTGCAAAACTATTCTTTCAAGAATGTATGTTGCCAGTTTTGGGGAGTTTTTTTGGAATTGGGGTGTATAAGCCTCAGAGTTAAATTTAAAAGGATCAATCTCTTGTCATCTATTGCTGTTATATTAATCTTCAATACATTATTTAAAGGACCATCCTGTTTTACAGTGTATCACTACTATTACTTTTAAAGGGTGAATTTGTTAGGTTTTTTGATCATGAATATACAATAACAATAAATGGAATAAAGAAAAAGGCAAGAAAGGGCTGTAGGCTCTGAATACTGTGTAGCTCTTACCTAACTCTACTGCTGTCCTTGCACAACTTTTTGCTGTGACCAGACTGGTTTAGTAGATTTGTAAAACTATTGGAAAGCTAATGGCTGGGCAAAGTGCCATTATACTGTTTATAATGCAGTATTTACTTCATTAATTAGGACTTTAGGCAATGTCATTGAAAAATTATAGTGACAGTCATAATCTTTAAGAGGGAAGGAAAAAAGCATAGGGCTGGGAGGGGGTGAAGCTACAGAAGATGGAGCAAAAAGGACATGGGGAGGAGGCAGGAAAAATTGCTATTGTATGACAATAAACAGACATAAAATAACAAGTTAAATAGATTATCAAAACCTAAAATCTTGAGGGATAAACCTTTACATGAAGCATGAGAATGAAAATATTTCTACTGATAATAAAAACTTAATTTAGCAGCTTCATTGATGCAGATTTTTTTGAAAGCATACATATTTATTATTTTAGTTTTATACTACCTGCTTTGTAACAGAACATTATCACAGTATTTTCAATACTGCTTCAAACTTGATGATGAAAATTAAAGCAAACCAAGGCATTTAAAAAAATAGACAGTACTTTGTAAAAGAAAATCCTACATTAAGTAAATGAATAATGGCACTAGACAACATGGTTTAACAATTGATGATTTTAAACATTTAGCACTGACACAAAACTCTCATCAACACCCAGATTCTGAAGGGACAAAGGACAATTACTTGGTCGAATTAGTTGAATGGTTTAACTTCAACCTACATTTTTACTTATTGTAAATGAAAGATGTTCTACACAATGTCATGGATTTTTAACAAGGTTAACAGACAAAAGTGAAAAAAAGGTGGGGGAGCAGACTTTGATTTTTTTAGATAAAGATATTTCAGTCCCGTTTCGTTTCGTAACACTGGAAAATTGTAAGACAGGGAGCTCCAATCTTTGGAACAAGACATTAATGAAAACTGAAGATGCGCCCAAACTACAAAGTTTACATGTGGATCCAATTTATAGAACAATTTTTAGATGCAAAAACAAGTAACACAAAACACCTCAAATTTGGGACTTCCAGTAGGCCCTTGTAAATCAGCAAGTTAATGTTTTACAAAACATTATTCCTCTTCAAGCGACTAAATCAGCATGAGATTAGGTGTCACAACAGTCAAAGAGATTGTTTAGTTGTGCATGGCTGTTATATAAACATAAAAATCCAAATAAAATAAAACAAAACCAACCAAAAAAACCCCAAAGTTTGAAATTATTACAATGCTGTCATGCATTGGGAGATCAGGACTTTTGTGACTAGACAGAAAATCTACCACAAAAATACAACTGCAAAACCAAAGTTTCTTCAGCTCCTTTAATCCTTACTACTGACGTTCAAAAACAGACAAACACATCTGAATCTGAATTAAAACAAACAAAAAAGAACAACTGACATCTGGATCACAATGGACTTGGAAGTTCTTTATTTACTGGGACTAAATACCACCATGGAAAAACGTTGGGCACACAGAGTATGGACAAATGACCAGGTGTGTTCATGACTCCCACATTCCTGTATTTACCTGATGGTATGTAGGCACTCTGCACTTCTTCCTCGCTTTGCTCTGGGCAGCATAAGAAGCTCACTGCACAGACAGGATGGGTGGTGAGTGAAACAGATATAGTTATGAAGCATTTAGATGACATGGGTTATGCCAATGAGAAGCAAATGAAAACATAAAAAGAAATGAGAAGCATTCATCCAGATAGATAGTCTGATAAAACTGCACATCTCAAAAAAAAATAGTCAAAAAATGCATATAATAACTACATTTTCAACAAACTCATTTTAGTGTGGTACCTCCTTCTGTGATTTTTTTTTTCTTTTTTAATTCAGAATTACTTTTTCAGAGCTCTTCATGACAAAACAAATACATAAAATGGCTACGGTTTTCTAAAAACCTCTTTTCTCATGAACTAATTAATGGAGAACTGCTTTAGGAAAAAAAAAAAAAGAAAGATGCTTGTTGTTTGTTTTGTGTTGGGTTCTGTGGCTTCCTAAGCCACAAAAAAAAAATACATGTAAAAGCAGTGAAGGTTTGACAATGATTTAGTGCAGATTGGTTTATGGGAAGAATAACCAGTCACCCTTCAGGAAAAATCAAAATTATATGGTCATTTGAAATACTGTGTTTGGCCAAACATAAATTCTGACTCATACCTCTTAAAGTTTTTTTAATGACAATCCTAAAGAAACAAACAAAAATCTAATCAGCCATCAGACTTTCTGTTTCTTATTCTTTCAAACTGAGGAAAATCAGCCATCTATTCTATTTTTCTTATACTGTAAGCAAACACATACTATAGCCAGCAAGATGGTAAAATTAATGCATATTTATGCCTATGGTAAATATGACTATGAAATGAAGTCTCCCTTGAATTAAGCCTGCGGTTTTATGCACTTCAACACAATCAGAAAGACCAAGCTCCAAAATTCCTATCATTGAAAATATGAAATTAAAGGTAAGCTTCATGGAAACATGCTAATTTTAAAAGAAGCAGGGAATCCCATGAAGTACTATGGCAAAACAGAAAAAAAAAAAAAAAAGAGAGAAAATATTACAAAACAGACAAAGCAGCAGTTGTTCAATGTGTTTCACACTTCATGCCATTATAAAATGATCCATTTCATTGATAAACTATAGGCATTATTTATCTAAAATTCCAAACTGGGCAGTTTGAAATAATGGCTTGTGAGTCATGTAAGATTCAATTACATCTGTAGTCACTAGCTTGATGCAATAATATGTACTAAAGTTGAATCGATTTTTAAAATTCTCTTTCTAAGCCAAATTTCTATTCATATGCTCAGAGGACTGACAGAATTTTTATATGCATGTTTCCAAATTACAAACAACTATGGATTTTAGCAGAAAACTTGCTAATTTTTTTTAGAGTTGCAAAGTAGATGCAAAATCCACATTAAATCATAGGGTACTTTGTTAATATTTACCTTTCCTAAAGCAAAGAGTATCTATTGTAATTGACCCAAAGCAAACATTAATTAAAAAGTCATACTGAAAAGTGATATAAGATAAAAAAATCTACCATAAAATCTTCTAGTTTTTTTTTTTTAAAAAAAAGAAATCATCAAGAAGATTATCAATATTGTGAGAATATGCAGTTCTCTGATAAATTAAGTCTGCTTTGAGAGACTTTTAAAATAGAGATTACTATTCTCAAACAAATGTTTCCTATACTCAGAATTACTTGATTTTACATAGGAATAAAAGAAACAAATAAACAACAAAAAAAGTGCCATGCTCTTGAAAATTGGACAATGATTTCTTAATAAAAAGCTTTTCCTTACAGTTTATATATATTCATATATGTGTGTATATTTGTATATAAATATATATAAAACTGTTGAAGTGGACAAATATGTTCCACTGGAAATTTATTGCAACAGATGCTTCTGTAAGAGAGTGGCAGTAACTATTTTTACAAAGACCTATATTACTATTTAATACTGATTTTGAACTAGTAACAGATCATTGAGAAAACTATTGAAACTAATCAGCAGCTGTAATTGCTGGCATGAAATTATCAGGTAATTCCTCAGCATTCAAGCCAAATTTATATTAGATATCCATGTGAATGTACTTATTTAAATGAAATGCACCACACATAATATCTACACTACTCTTGATACTAATACACAATGTTTAAGGAAATTGGGTTTTTTTAAATTCTTGGATGTGACAGAGGATCTTTCTCAACAAAATCTGGTTTGGATCTTTCATATGATGCTATTCTTTTGTACTGAAAGCTGACAAAACCTGCCAGAATTAAACAGCCTTCACAGCTGACAAAATCTGGGGGAAAATATGAAAAGGAAAATGGGGAAAAGGAGACCACTGCAGACAAGATTATTATTCAAGGACACTAGGTACATGGACCCATCTTTAAATCCTGCAAATAAGCCACGTACATCCTTCCTGTCCGATCTTTAAACTTCTGAAAAAAATTTTTGTGAACATTGAAAAGAACAGTGTTCTTTTCTGACTCTGAACAAATCCAGGAGCCCATTGCTCACCCCCAAGAAAAGCTCAGTGTAAACCCAGCTCCTCTCCAAACCTAAACCATGTATGTATCACCAGTTATGTCTAGGTTTGAGCCTTAACTAAAAGAGAAATTTCTAGACAGTTAGCTGTCTATATTTATACTGAAAAAAACCTACTTTTTAAGGCCTTTTTCTCTTCTAATCTGATGAATCAGAAATCTATTCAATAAATACCTTGAGGAATCTTTTGAATATATCACTGCCCAAAATAAATAACAGAAAAAAATTGCAACAAGTGGACACTACTTGAGTTAGCCTAACTATAAATCTGACTACTATATTTAAAGACAATTTTAATTCACCTCTGAAAGAAAATTCAGTACAAAAATCCAACTTAGTCAATTCTATACACACTTCTTGCCTATAAATTGGAATTTTTAAATGTACCAGATAACTTATTAATTCCCACACCTATGTTACCACACTACAAAAGCAAAACAGGCAAGATCATATAGAAAACTGAACTAGTTAAATGCAAGAGCCATTTGTTATTCAGTCTTTATGTTGCTTCAAAACTGGCCAAAGATTGAAAGAGATTTTTATGATTTAATGTTTATGTGTATTCATGTCACCATGAAATGTACTTTCCGTATCGAATTTACTGGATTATTGGAAAAAATTTTGTTATATTCAGTTCTAAAAGTAGTTACTTACTGCCAAGAAAAAAAAAATCAAGACATTACTGTGACAATTGATCTTATGTGAATGATAATTTTGCTATTATAGTCTAGCTATATGATTTTTTTAAAGTAAACAACATCCCATAAAGATTGATAATCTCTGTGGCTGTCACCATTATTTTTCACAACTGCTGAGCTGAAATACCTTTCTAACCTTTTTTTTTTTTTGCAGCTATAAACTACACAGAAATTCTAATTTCTTTCATTTTATCAGAATATCATTCCTAGACACCTGAAAACAGTGCCTACTAGGAGAGGCCAAATGTTCTTTCAGTGTAGCCACTCAGTGTATTCCATGGAGAGATGCATGTGTGTCACACATCTAAGACTGGAAATTTTTGCACACTACAGCTAGTACTGCAACTATCCTTACTATGCCTGGGTAATGTACAAAGTTCACCAGAATGTTACATAAGATAATGACAGACTGCACCCTTAGATGTCCAAAATTTAGAAGCATATGAATCCAAACCAGCATGCATCCAACTCCCAGCTAGGAGGAATTCATGTCTGGGATTTTGCTGGCTGGAACAACTGGTAAATTCTGGTACATTACGAGAAGAGCTAGGGCATACATAAAGATGTATGGCTTTCTAAAAAAAAATTCTGGACTTTAGGAAAAAGCAGTAGAATATCTAGGACAAACAGACAAGAATCACTTATCTAGATACTTGCAATTACTGTCAACTCAGTACACAGTTTTACAAAAAAAAAAAAAAAAGACACAGCTAATTAAACAGTGGCACTAGATCTATCAGTTATGATGAATTCTCTCCCTTCCACATTGCTATCAGCCACATTTCTAATGAAACCTTGAAAATTAGGCAAACTGACAAAGACGTTTCTAAACTTTTTTCCATGCTCAGGCTGACAATGTACCTTTCTTGATCAGACAAATACTGACTATCCATCTCTCTGGATCTGTAATCAACTGGAGTTCTGGAGGCATCATGGTGTCTAGTTGGAGAACGTGATCTTCTCATTTGATGAATTTCATCTAAACTCCTAAAAAGCAGAAATATGTATGATAATCTTGTTTTCTCATGAATAACAATGGATCACAGTACAAGGTGGTTGGAGGAAGTTTTTAATCTTAAATTATTAATAGATGATTTCTGAAAGAATGCCATTAAAAATTATGCAATCTGTACTATTATCCTACAAATATACTTAAGTGGCTTCATAGAAAATTTGGCCACCGATTGAAGAGAAAAATTCCAAATCTATGTATTAGTTATGGTACACAGATGATGAATCACAGAGAAAATATGAGTAAAAAGAGATAAGTCTTACAAAGATATGATTCATCCCATGAGTGCTCTTGAGTGACTAATAAAAGCATATATCAAGTTCAAATACTGCACTAACAAGTTTAGATACAAACCCCAAGTTTTAAAACAGTGAAAAAAAATCCTGAACAAGAGAGAAGTTAATAATGACACAGTACAGAAACATGAAAGCACGTTGAGTTTCACTTGTGATGCCTACCTCTGTAATGGCACATTTGGTAAACGTGAACGGGGCCTGCCCTGATCGTCACCACGGTGAGGAGACACGGAACGCGAACGATGATGAGTTGTTGTTCTTTGCTGCTCTGGCACAGTTAGCGTTGTGGATTTACCTTCTCTAGTACTAGACCTATAACCTACTGGCAAGAGGGTAACAAAAGGCAATTAGAGAATAAAGGTCTGGGTTTAGAAAGAATTCAGATGGCTAGTCTTCCAGGAGCACATATCCAAATGCTTACACAACTTTCAGGTCACCGTTCAGCTGTTGTACATCCCGACGTATCATGCAGAATAAATTACTAGCATTACCTTTAAATGTCTACATGTACAGAGACTGAAAAAATTAGACTTTTTGATGTACTGGAAGATGTGGAGCAGTTTTCTTACTCTGGGAAGAATATTCTGGGTATTTTGTATATATAAAATACATTTGAAAGGTATCTAAACAGTGCAGGTTTACCTCACCTAAAAAATGGAGAAACCATACAGCAGCACAGACTTACACAGGGCTACTCGTACATAAAGCATCTTGCTGCCTCTTGTTTCAGTTAAACACAAAGATGTTCTCCTACTGAACTTGGCCAAAGCCATCTACTTTAAAAACTATCAGGATTTAGAGTATATTGTACTGAATATTGGGTCTTGCATACCCTGCAGAATATTTTTTCCAAAATGCTATGATTAAGCGGCAAAATTTCTCACAGTGTTTTTAAACAGGATTAAAAAAACAGTAGGATGTTAGTACATTTTCAACATTTCAATAGTTTTGCCTTTTTCTGTGTAACACACTCTTTGTCTTCTTATACATTTTGGCTCCCATCCAAAAGCAGATGATGAAGCTCAGTAAGATAAAAGGTACCTGTTAGTTTTCCCAAAGAGCCTAAGGAGATCTGCTCAGGCTTCACTTGCTCATTTCTAGACATTTAAATGAGATTACAAGAATCCCTCAAAGAAAATCCCTTAATGATATGGAAAGTCATCCCTTAAATCATCCTTTAATCACTTCAAAAATTCTTCCTTTGGTATTGAAATAATAATTTTTCTTTTTTGAATTTGTCAAGCATTGAAGTTACTGTAATGTGTGATTTTGTTCAGCTAAAAAGCCAGCCTATATCAGAAATCTTTTCATGCAGGAAAAGACCATGATTTTGTCACCCAGTTGTCAATTAGAGAAATTTAATAAATTAATAAAATTGTACTTTTTATAGATCTCACTACAGGGTTTTAACTTTAGGGTTTTGTTTTTTTTTTTTCACATTTTATGTAATTTGTATAATTCTTCTAGTTCTTCTCTGGCCTTCTACCAAATTACAAACAGTCCTTCTTTTAAAAGTGTGTCCTGTATACAGAGTCTGCATTGGGCTTGATCATGTATTCAATGACACTTAATAACCTCTTTAACTGCAAGTTTGAACCCTGACCACAAACATCAAAGAATTTTTCCCAAAATGTGTAAGAGTTTACCAATGTAACCTAATGGCCTCTAAAAGTTGACACATGAAACTATCTACTGGGGTTTGTCAATCTTTTAACAAAGTAGGACTCCAGTGTTCTGCAGGTTTTGATATGTTGTGATGCTGCCTTACCTTACCTGCCAAAAACGTGCTTAGAGTTCTGTTAATAAAATTATAAAAAAACATGAGGATAACCCTGATCTCAGGGCAAGGATTGGGTGCAAATTTTCAAGCAAAAGGGGGACTTCCTTAGGACTTCAATGGAGATTCATGAACCAGGATTCTTGCTGGAAATGTCTAGGTCTTTTGTTAGAGGAAGAAAACATATGACAAAAGCTGGATGTATTCTGTTTCCCAGGATAACTAAATCTAAGCTGTATTTGCAAAAATGTATTTCATTTTCAAAATAAGCCTGTGTTAGAAAAAATCCTGTAATCTCTATCAGAAGGAAGAGCAGTTTACATACATCAAACACTAAAACCAAAGAAATCCTAAATTTATTTCCAATCTTTAGGCAGCTGTACTCAAATACACACAATTTAAGTTTAAAAAATTAAATATAAATTTAAATTTAAAATATATTTCTAGAGCATTTCTAGTCTCCCTAAAAAACTGCATATAGGATTATCCTGTACACCCTGAAGTCTAGTAGAGAAAGATGATTTTATGTTATATATTTTCATAGCCAAGCTATCTAGGGAACAATACCTGAAACTTATGCAGTGTGTGTACACAAAGCTTACAGAACAGAGACAGTAATTCACACTTATCCCAAGTATTAATTCAAGAATTGTCAAACTGGTCAAATCACACCCATGCTTTCACAGTGACCACGACAGTGACAGCAACAGGAACATTTCCTCATATCCTCAAATACAAAGGCTCTGTGCTCTTCAGGGTGAGCAGAGAAAAATTTGCATGGACCAGCATGATAGCAGCAACCAAGCTGATGGTAATTTATGCAGAAGTTTCTCAGTTGCTCATGGGAAACTGTCAGGTGTGACAGGAAATGAATGCGGGATGGATGATGAAAATGGTTCCAGCAAACATTTGATATCAGAATTATATTATTTTTTCTTGAAGACAATACAGACAAGGACAAGGTATTGCATTGATGTCACCCTACAGGAGGAAGGCAAATACATTTATACAGGTAACATGTGACAGAAAAATAAACTGCTCTGAAGAGTTTTATGAATTTATCCATAGCATAAGCAATGCAGCTTGTTAAAAATACGACTGGGGATATTGCCAACCGTACATCAGCTTTTTTTGGGTTTGTTTTTAATTAAGGAAGCTACTGAAGCTTTGGTTAAATAGATTGGTATCAAAACACATTCAGATTTTATTAAAACTTTCACTGACCCTCATGAAGTCCTGGGCTGCCCAGTACCATACAGACACAGAGTGACTGGTTTAAGAACAGCTCAGGATCACAAACTTACTTAAGAGACTTGAGCACCTCTCATATATGCAGAGGTTGAGAGACTTAAAAGAATATTTTCTTCGTGTAAACAGATGTCAGCATACCCCAAAAACACTGTCAAAATCATTTTTGTTAAACCTCAGCTTCAAATTAAAGTTACTTTCTGCTGTTGATATAAATTTTTATGCATATATCTAAGCGCTGATTAAAAAAAAGATATGCATAACACTGCAAGGTACTACTAATGAGGGTGGTATAATTACATGAAAGATAAGATTCATTAATTAGTGATATGACAAGGGAAAATACTTTTCTTAAAATATTTTGGAATTTATTAAAGTACCATTATTTTTTGATGCAACAAGCCTTACTTCTACTGACAAGAGAAAATTTAAAACTTCCAGGAAGATTCTGTCTGACTAACCTGATCTCCTTCTATGAAAATGTCACTCTCTTAGTGGATGAGGGCAAGGCTGTGGATATCGTTTAACTTATTAAAATCTTGTACACTGTTTCCCCAGGATTCTCCTGGAGAAGCTGGCAACCTACAGCTTGGACAGGCCTTTAAAAGGGAAATGTCTTGTTATGAGTCAAATGTTGTAAACTCAATATTGATATTCTTACTTCTCTTCAGAAGGAATATCTTATAACTAGACTGATCTGGTTAAAGACAAAAAAGGCTATTCCAAAATGGTGCATCACCATACTACATAAACAGGAAATATGGATATTTTCTGTTCCTTCCCACATGCACACTGTGCAAGAAAATGTGTGAGAAATCTGAACCAGACAAGAGCTGGGATACACTCTGGTGAGGATCATGGTACTGAAGAGGGCAGGGGTAAAGGCTCTGCAGAACTAAGAACTTGCATGGAATTTAGTTTTAACAAAGGAGTCTGTTTTATGGAGAAGGCACTGCACTATTCATTCAGTGGGGAGCAGTCCAAAGGCTTAAAAATTTAGCAATGAGGCAAGTTAAGAAGGTTGGACAGGAGGGTAGAAATGCAAATATATGAACTTGATCTCCAGCCACCTTTGTGAATCTGTTCCTAAGCTTCTCAAACAATTTAACAGACTTTGGGACTGGAAACCTTTTCCAGGTCTTACTGCAGAGCACATTTCCATACACTGTCCCAGCTTTCATAGATTTGTGGCTGGTGACTCAAATTTTCTTTGTCCCTGTGCCTGAAGTGTAACTCCCTTTTAAGAATTTTAAGAATTCAGCTTACATATGCAAACAAACCCCCCACACTTATATGCATATCTACTTCACAGAGGAATCACAAACAGATGAACTCCACTTACAAATGCCAAACAAATGCATCAAAAAAACTCGAGATGGACAAATTAGTGCTTGGTCGAGTGAATTAGCAGAATGTTTCTGATTAGGTGGACTACAGAAAGAGCTTCCTCACTATGCCCTTCAGTTTTTAACTTGGAGACTCTCAGATAATTGCAAATCCAGTCCCAAAAATTAAATCCTGATATTTTCTATAGTGATCTCTGAGAAAGTTTGGATCTGTGCATTCATCAAAGGCACACCTGATCACGAAGTCCAAAAAAATGTCAATAGGAATCAGTTACTCAAATGCTGGCTCAGTGAACGAAGTCCAATACATTCAGCTGAACCATTCTGAATGCTTCCTGTCAGGTGGAAAATTATTTATTTCAAATGGATGCATGAGAGGACTGGCAGCTGAAAAAAATGCCCCAGTTCTTAATAGAATATACTGAAATTAAATATAAGTAAGTCTACAAAGATACACCAGTATCTACATTTTCAACTACAAAAAAACCAAACCAAACCAAACCAAATCAAACCAAACTTAAACTAAACTAAACAAAACAAAAATCCAGGAAAAGAATTTAGAGCCTATTATTTAATTTTTAATGCTCACTCTCTCTGCTGAAATAAAAAGATCAAATATCATAACTAGGCCTACATGAATGAATTTCTCTCTTAGCAACTGAGGTGCAAAGTATATAAAATAAGAAAATAACCCAAACAGCATCAAAAGAAGGAGAATTTGTCTCAGTTAATATTAAGATGATACAGCATTAATAAGATATGTAATTTATTTGTACAGTTATATAGTGGATAAATAAATGGTGATTATTTTAAACACAGATCATGAAGATAGAAAGCTTTCTGAATACCACCATGATTTAATTCAGTGGTTTCCATCAGGAAGATCCACAGAAAACTGTTTTAGTGCTGGCAATGACAGAGTGACTCTTTGGTTAGCTTGGGACCATTGGGAAACATAATTATTTGGCTTGTGGCAACAGTGAACAAGAACTAGAAGAATGTGGTATCCAAGATAGTCCTCAAGATTTTCAATATGTAGGAATGATGAACTAATAGTCAAACCATGACAGTCTCTACAAGTAAATATTTATGAACATTTAGGGTAATGATAGTTCATGAAGGCTTATGAAAACTGTAAAAGATATAGCCATGCTGCATGCATCTTAATCCATAGCCATGCATTATCAATAAAGTCCATGAGAGACTGCATTAAAGCTAAGTTTCACGCGAAAAGCAAAATAATAGTAAAAAAAGCTTTCAATAAAAACTGAAATGTGGGGGTCTTTGAAATACCATTTGCATTTTAAATAATGCTTGCAGCATTACATAGCAAAAAGTAACCATTTTGAACCAACAGTGGGTCCCATATGAAGAGCGATATGCAAAATAAATATAAATGAATGAATAGTGGAATCTTTTCATTTACCAGGTATGAGACAGGTATTAAATAATCAGGAAAACTGTTTTTTCCCCAATGCACTCTCCAAAACCAGTACTCTCAATATTCCAAAATATTATAAAGGAAAAAAAAATCCAAACAAGCAGAAAAGAAGAAAAAGAAAGCAGGACCATGCTGTTCATCCACGCACCTGGAGGAACAACTCCAATACCATCATCAACATCAAAATCTGAGATGTCACTATCACTGATTGGCCGAGATCCTGCACAACAGTAAGGTAAACAAATACCTGAACATCTGGTCATGTTATAATATGTAAGAATATGTTCATTTAACGTAATAATGAAACCAAAAAGATGATTTTAAGTCAAAACAATAGAGAAGGAGAACTCAACTGCAGTGACTAACTGATGCTTCACAGGACTGCTGAGCCAATTTAACATCTTACATCTGCTGCAGCCTCCTTTTCCATTCTCTTCCCCTCAATTCTTCAGTAATCCTCTGCTGGGATAGTTTATCTCACTAAGCCTCCAAAAGCAAAACTCACCTAATGGGAAAAAATCACTTTTGTGCTACTTCAGTGAATATGCTGAATCAGCTTGCTGAACAGGAAAGGAGATGAGGCAGCACATGGTGAGAGAGAGGAAGAGGAAACAGCACTGCCAGGTTTAAGAACAGCTCAAATATCTCAAATATCTCACAAAAACTAACCTTTAATTAAAAACTAACCTCTCTCTATACATATCCTCCATTTGGGCATCTATGCAGCAATTTCCGCAGTAATATTTACACATTTATAGTTCATTCCTGACTGTGCACCAATTTCCTATGCATTGTCTGGAGTGAATGCCTTTCATGTTTTAGAAAAATCAGAAAAATATCTTGGTAACGTATTTTAAAATAACCTCCTACTTCTTTCATATTTCTAAGTAAATCCTAATTTAAATGAACAGAGGAACTATAATGTTGAAATATCTCCTTCTTTTAACATGCCTTGTACAAACCTGAAATCAGACTCAACTGTAAAACAACTGTACCTCCAAAATGCATGAATACAATTTCTCTTTTCTGTAAAAGTACACTTTAATGAGCATATTGGAGGTTGAGACTAACTTTATGTTGTAAAGTGTTTTTAAGCCTTTTAAGTCTTTAAGGACTTGCTTTTAAAAACAAATGCTTGCAATTTTTTAAAAAGTATTCAATAATTAAAAACTTCATATTTCTATTTAAAAAGAAGTTTATGAAAAAAAAACCTCTGAATAATTTTGTTTTGCTATTGAAAGCCAAATCAATTCCAGCACGTTTCACACACAGTTATATGTCACATCGTAAGGCTGACATGTCATAATGTCATAACTTAAATTGTCTTTCTGCCACACATTTTCCTTACTTTTAAAGATTATAAAATAGTATCTTTTTTGTTTTATTTGGAATTTAGGTACCATTACACCATATCCAGCATTTCTAATTTAAAATTTAAGAGACCTTAATGGAATTTGGACCTACTTTGTAATTTTTTGCTAGTGCTTTCTCCACCATGAACATGTCTTCTTGGCATGAATGGTGATGGCTGAGGCAGAGGTAGTGAAGATTCATCATGTGTCTGTAGCTTATACCAATGTGGTTCATCATCTAAAAGTGCTGTCTCCAGCTCTATAAGAATCTAGCAGAAAAATCATAAGGTTTCAATTTTACTTTGGAGGTACACAGAGAAACACATACACAGAATACATATGCATATGTACTCAAAACCAAATAATGAACTCAGAAGAAATGCAATTGCATGCATCACCTCTCCAAGAAATTCACTCTCTTCTTCTTGTACTCTTGGCTGATCCCACACAGTAATTTCAAGCATTCGTTCTCTAAAATCTCTACGATGTACATGTGAGTAGAGAAAAGTTTGATTCCATTTTGGCTCTAGACTTTTCTTTACTGTTTTGGTCCTTCTTTTACTTTTATCACTGAAACATAAATATTTTTGTAAATTATTCATAGAGATAAATAAGCAAATACCATGTACTCATCAGCATCTATCTGTTTTCATTTTCTCTTCAGCAATAACGCCAAAATGAAGAAAGCATTTTCTGCACAGTGGATCACATTCTTACAAAAGACCACAAAGTTAAATTGATACTGACTTGCATGATTCAAGTGTAATTTTTTGTCATAACCATCTATTAAAAAATGTAAAAAGGAGTTCTTCATAAGCATTCATTAAAAGTTGATTCAATACGTGGTAAATGACAACATAGTTTTCTAAACTGGAATACTGTTACCTTCTGTCTGGAAGAAAATACATTTTTACATAGGGATTTCTGGGGCGTCCATCTACTCTTGCTGGCAAATCTGTTGCCTGTAGAACATTTACTATTAACTGATGTCCCACTTTGTCATACCAGAGTTTAACCTAAAAGAATCAAGTTACCAGAAAACATTACTGAAAATGAAGAAGAAATAGACTTTTCAGTTTTCATCAAAAATAACCACAATGTTAAAGTAACTGCTGATTTTTTCCCAAAGACAAAGAGATACATGGCATTTAAAATCCCTTATATTTAATTAGGTTAGATGGAAAAGATGATGGTATACACCAAAGACTGTTATATTTATCACAGCTGAATAAAACTGTAGTGGTACCTACATTATTTACTGTGCTTATTGCATAATCTTGGATCTGTAAGTGCACCTAAACCAGCATGTCTTAGCTCTGCACCTTTAAAGCTACAGTAAATAGGAAGCTCTGCCTGCATTTCATCTCAAGGTATAGTTGAAATCTATCTACTCAGATTTCTGACCCTTTCAAAATTGTTTATAGAAACAATAATATAGAGCTACATAATTTCTTAAAAGAATCATGTCAGGAAATTTTTAAGCCTGCTGTATACTCATGAACTAATTAATATGATAAATATAAAAATAATAAAAGAATGTAGAGAACCAAGTCTAAGTACTGATGGTATATTTAACAAGCAGGACTCCAAATAGTATTACAAGCAAGTTCCAAGAGGTATCTAAAGTAAAATTCATTACTGGATAGTGTAATGCTTAACAAATACACAGCCCTTTAAATGCTCCCATAAAGAAAACAGTGATATTATGCTTGTTATCTGCAGATTACTGAACATGTACAGCAAAGTCACTATTTTCAACCCAGAAGCTACAAAACAACAAGTTTCAAGGCACTTTTATGGGCTCTTCTCAATGTAAATTCCTGCACTCTTTGGTGTATTAAGACAAAGATTTCTTTTGTCTGCTACGATTACAGTAATGGCTTCTTAGTGCATACTGAGGGTGTCAGAAAACTTTTGAAAGATGTTAATCTCTACCAACACTGAACATTTCTCTTGGCCTCCCAATAGGCCTTGGGAATGTGCAGGGCTGAGGGACCAACACTTCATAGATTTCCATTAAAAACTGAAGAAAAACAAAATATGCTCACAGAAAGCTGCCCTGGTAGGACCTGAGGTGCATCCCGTAGGGCTCCAGGGCTAGTTGGAGATATAACAGAAATAGAAGGCCTTTCCATCTTCTGAGATTCAAAAGAACTTGAACCTAAAACCACAAGAGAAACACAGGAACTTACCATCCAAAATTTGAATAATTTATGAGTTGCTTTTTCTTTGAACTGTATAAAGCTGATGCAGAAAACACAGTGAAAAGACTGCTTGTTTACCCCTACATCCCAGATGAAACCTGTTGTTTTCTGGTTTATTTGAAATAATATAAAAAAAGAGTTCCTCAGACATCGTCGACAAGCCATAGTAGGTGTTTTAAATAAAATACTGTTCTCTGACTGAATTACATCTCCCTTCCCATGCAAAGTACTCTGATTCCATCATCCCAAGTCTTTGATGAATAAACCACATCTGTTGTATGGATTATATATACTTCCAGTAGCCTCTGAAATTTTAACACAAAGACATTCATCTGGCATAGAAGATATTTCAGCAGCTGCTGGACATCATCAGTTCTCTCCTAGTGAAACAGAGCCCTAACTCATGATATGAGCTTTTGATGAGTGAACACACCCTCCCTGTCCTAGGGAAGTTTTCTAGTTGCATCTCAGGAAAGGCTCACGAAAGGACTGGGAGCCATGGCCCTCAGGTACTCTGGCTGAAAACACTCAAATGGCATAGTTAAAAAGAACACTAGTCTTTTGAAGTATGCACAAAAAATTGACCTAACCAAGGCTTTCTTGTAAAAAAAAAAAAAAAAAAAGAAAACAAGAACTTTGGACTTACTGCATGGTGCAGGAGGTGAAATCCTGACACCATTTGTACCTTTTGCAGTCCCTTATACCTGTTTTCTCTCTTATGTTAGGGGAAGTAAATTATTATTTTGGTATTAACAACACAAGACATAGAAGGAAAAAACAGAATTCTGCTAATATTTCTAATCTGTATATGTTTAATAAAATCCATATTGCTTCAAATTTAACACACAAGACCAAAAGCCATTGAATTTTGTCATGCAAAAGCCTTAGAGCCAATGCAATTTCCACAGATCATCTCTCAGAAATTTCATAGTTGAAATAATTTTGTTGGGTACAAGATCATGCCTAAAGAAAGAAAAAGGTGTGTACTCACTAGATTCTAATGGGGGGTGGGAAGTCTCAGGAATCCGTGGAATATCACTAAAATGTGAACACATAGTAATTAGAAACAACAAAGACCTTTGGCTGTGACAAATACATTGCTGGGACAGTTTTTTAGAAACATGGATCTGTTTCTGTTCTAACAGGTTACAAGGAAAGAAAAGAAATATTTACAGGCATACTTTCCACTACCATCCATGAAAATCACACTAACACATACTACCTTCAGGGTAAGGAACTAGCAGATGTAATAATATGAGCACTACAGCATTAACATTGTGGATAGATTACAGGATACTTTTACAACTGGAGCAATGAAGAATGAGAACTTTTAGGAAGAGAAAAATATGCAGCACATAGCTCTACTTCCTTTGCCAAAAGGAAGTACCAGCTATGGTTGTTCAACTATTTTTTGGAGGAACAAAAATTAAAAAAATAAGACAAAGACCAACTCACTAGTAATTTTTATATAAACATCTCAAGGAGTTCAGAGAATGAAACTGATGAAAATGTCTTACAATAATAAAAAAGGAAAATAAAGAACATTAGCAATGTTAAATAAACAAGTGAATAATGCATTTCTCCAAAGGATAAAAGAAAATGAAACCATATTACAATTGGGTGTGGACATTTTTCAACACATACATATCCAACACATAAACAGATAGAAGCAAGACAAACTGATTAAGTCTACACACATCTATCAGTGTTCTCCCATCAATAAATTCACTCTTCCCTCAAAATCTGGATGATGGTATTTCCTGGCTCTTTCTATTCTCATTGAAAATACATTAGAAGAGCAAAAATCATCTAGTATTGCACAAATCTTAACAAAGCAGCAGAGCAGGGAAATGAAAACAAAACTCTTCATGAATGTATTTTTATCCACACAGACTAATCCAAAATAGGAACTGCAATAACATTTCTGAGGAACATTTACAAGATTTTAAGTCTATAGTTGAGAATTTTGAAGGTATTCAGACAGTCTGCTCCGTGAAACAAAGAAATCCTTCTGACTTGGAAGTAAGTAAAACTAAGACTCCCAGGTATATAAAAGTCACTTATAAAAAAGAAACAGGCCCTTGTATCAGAAAAAGAATGCAGCAGTGCCCAATCACTGAGCCTCAAAGTCACTTTTTACTTCCTGCAATTTAAACTTGTGGTGCCTGTGTTTTAAAATAGACTATTTCAGCTCTGCATTAATGTCTCAAATTGGCTTAAACCTCACATCACTAAACAAGAATGTGCTTCTGCTTGCCTTGACTTCAGGAGTCAAGAATAATGTGGTTTCCTCAAACTCATGGAATTATAGCTGAATTAGTCATTCCAGTCTACATGGCACAGTACTACTCTACAAACATATGAACAGATTAACAACCTGTTGCACAGCAGAGCCGCTGTGCAGTGTTCTTCCTATTAACATTTTTTCTTTCTCAGGTCAGTCTTTCCAAGGCGTTTCTCATCAGTCTGAAGTATTTACTTACCATAATCAAAAAGATTTTTCTGTTCAATACAATGAAAGTTTGCAATATTTCCTTGTGCTAAAATATGAACACTCTCATCTGCAGTACAGCACTGTTTGTAACAGCATCACTTTTCAGGTATCTAAACAAAGCATCACATGTGCAAGGACTGTTTCAACACGGAAAGTGACACCCACAGTGTCAAGTTCTATAGTCCTGGCATGGTTAAAAAAAGACACTAAAACTAATTCTGTTTGGAAGTTTTTTTTTTCCTTGTATTCTCTTAACAATACAGTAGAAAAAAATGGTTAAAAATAAACTTCAAAGATTAATTACAGATATAAGCACTTATTAACTGATGCATGTTTATGCTAAGGCACTGTCACACTATTACAACCAACACAGAAAAATGCAATAATAAATCAACATGAGAAACAGATCTGTACAGTTTACAAGAGGATTAAATTTTGGCATTTTAATTAGACAATGAACATTCTAAAAGGAAACTATAATCTAAAACTTTTCATATATGAAAACTAGTCTTATCTAGCCTGCTTTTAATTTTGCACTGCAGAAAATATTCTGACATATGATTTACAAAATAACTCTTTAGAAGAAAAAGCAGCTCATGACTAAAAATATTCAAAACTAGACTAGTCAAAGAAAAACAAAGGGAAAAGTTGCACAACTGCTTATCTAATACAGTAACAAAATTTTGCTTCCTTTTCGGTGCAATATGAACTCGAGAAAAGTAGTGTCAGACACACCTCCAGGTAAAGAGCTGCCAACTTCAAACTTTCTTTTTCTATCTCTACCTTGGAAGAGATAGAAAGGTACTTTCTGGTCTTACATGATATTACATATGTATGTCAGACATAATAACCTTATGTCTGATCCTTTCACACCTCAATAACTATATGGATTAAACCAAAGTATACCTTAGGTTGAAACTACTCTGTGCAGATATCTGGTTTGTAAGAATCACTGTTTTGCAAAGGAACAGCTATAATTTCTCTGAGGGATATAGCCAAGAGGTTGATCACTGAAGATGAACCAAATTCAAACGCGGTTGTAACCCACACCTTTTAGGTTGTTCTAGGAACATATGTATCATATTCTACACCCCAGAGAGCTTCTGAAGAGTTTCTGAGTACCTCTCCCCAGTGCTCATCCTGCTACTTCCAAACCCATTCCTTCCCATCAGAACCTGTAGCTCAATCTGCAGTTTGCAGTAATTCCTTGAGCAGCTCTCTGGAGTTCAGCACTGCATTGTTTATGATGGAGGTTCAACCTCCATGCCAGGACCTAGACCACAGTAACCGACCCTGCACAGAGGAACTGAATCATATCAGAGAAACAACAACAGTTTTGGCAGCATTATCTGGAGAATAGCTAGATAGCTAGCATCTGACAAAGAAAACAGAGATAAATGAAAGAACATTTGTTTTACCTGCACTGTCCCATAGAGCACACAAGAGATGGTGAGTAAGTTGCCATGCCAGGCTTCTTCTCCAAAAAGTACACTGCCAGAGGATTCTCTGTGCTGTCCTATGTTAACCACCTCTCACACTGTATGCATATTCATAGGTAATTCCTCCCCTCATATTGAGATGGCCAACCCATTAATTCTACTTTTTATAGTTTCTTATCTTGTGTTGCAGCCATTAGAATTAGTGTCAATTAGTTTCTATGGAGTTTCCACGGTACTATTGCAGTTACACTGTTTATTGTTGTTATGCCTTTAGCTGCTAATAGTGTTATGTGCTTCACATTTTTCTCTAACAAACATCCTACAATTATCCATTACTTAAAATTACATTTGCTGGCAGACATAGAAATCCAAATTTACAAGGCTGAACAAATTGTTTAGACCGCAATTTTGTAACTGATGGTCTAATTTGTGGGCAGTCTAATTTGTGGACTTACAGTCCTTCCATTATTCACTTAAGGCAAACTGTGTCATATATGGGCTTTTTAGACCTAATATGCTAGGAATTTTTTTTAAAAGACCATTAAAAATGCTGGTACGTTATTTGCATTATTAATACTGAGAGATGAAAACACTTAAATTATGCAGATGAAATACCATTTTCAGGTCTTTCGGGAACTTATTCCCTCACAGGAATTTTAGCTGTAATGGATTATCACTTAATGCTGTAGCAAGCAACTTCAATTTTCCTTAGTCAGCACCTAAAAGTACCCACCAAACTTAGACAAACTTGGTGTGTTGGATGGGATGAAACAAAATTCCCTGTCATGAATCTGAAACCATCACACAGTTTGGAAAACAATACAAAGCGAAGCTAGGGACAAACTCAAAGTGATCTCTTAATGTAAGCCAACTATTTTCCGTTATGCAACACAAATTACATAGATCATAACTATTAAGAAAAAAGAAAAAAAGGGAAAAAGAAAATCCTGTGCAGCATGTTCTCTCTTTTGATAACTATCATTAGGATTTTCTCTGTTGTACGATGTCTGAAATTTTTGCTGATTTTCAGATGACAGACAGGTAAATCCCAATCTGTCATAAAACAACTTGACTTTGACTCATTACTGCAGCATAGAAGGGATCAGTCTTTAAATTTTAAAGTTCTACGCTCCACAGATATTTATTTGTTCTCATAGAAACTCCAAAAAACAACCTGACTGTCAAGGAAAAGAAAAAAAGAAATTAAAAATCATATGAGATATAATTCTACAAGAAAAATGTTCTATTATGCAAAAACCTCCATGCCAAGACTCCATTTATCTCAAAATAAAAGCAAAATCTGATGTGCTCTATTTTTGACTACATATGGAAAAAATATGCTTGGGTCATCCACAGAAAAACTTTGCATTTTATTGGTACTATTTCTGGGTGCACTATTCTAGTGTAAAATCCACTATTCAGATTCAGGAACATTCTTTGATTTTGAACAAACTTCAAAAGAAAAGGGTGGTAGTTTTAGTTTTTCTTCCGGAATGTGGCAATGGAATGCAGTCAACTTGTACTTAATCTTTCCAAACTAATAGATTTATCAATATTGTAAACTAAAAGAATATATTTGCTTTAATACTGTAGTTATCTTAGAAGTTTAAGGGCACACAACATTTGCAATATTGACAGCAATAAATATATCTAAAGTCCATTGTTTAAAATGCTAATCTAGCACTTTACTTTTACATCAGTTGTACAGTTGTGCAAATCCATTTCCATGTTTTCTTCAACAGAGATGTAGAATTCAAGTATTGTCCAGTATCAATATATTTCTTTTTTGCTGATTTAAATATAAAAACTAGACTTCCAAAAATTTCCTTAAGGCATGTTATTTTTAATAACAAAGATGTCCAACTGAAGTTGCAATTTTCTTTTAAGAACATATCCTAATTTATCTGACTCAAAAAAAAAGCAAAATAAAGCTTCTACTCCCCCACAGTCTTCAGCTGGATGGTAATTTTAGCATTTAGCCACTATTATTGCATCAGACTTTCATTTTCCATTAGAAGATCAAACTGAAGTGGAATTACCTATTAATGTCAATTTTATTTAAGTACTTTTAACAGAGATTGCCATTAAAAAAGCAAAATTTACTTGCAAAATATAGCTACATTTGCAAAGCACAGACATAATCAATAATCAAAATGTAAAAAGAATATTTTAGTCAGAAAGAAAGTGAAGTCAGCATAGAAAACTATTAGAAACTAATAGATTTTAGTTTCTAAAACTGAAAAAGTACCATATTTGAGACAAGCAAAAATTATAATTAAGATGAAAATGGCAAATTCAAAAGAATCACTTCTTATTGTAAATCATGTGACTCTTTCACAAGGTAAATGTGGATTTGCAATAAATGATTCATATTCAATTTTTAAGACTTAGCTCAAAATGTTCCTGATATCACTAAAATTACTATCACTAATGCAGGGCCAATCCCCCTAATTTTATCAGTTTGAACAGATTTTATTTTCCTTCTAAGGCTTATTCAGGAAATTGAGAATATAAGAATTGTTGCCACAAAACTGCAAACCTGGGTTTATAATTTTTTAAAAATAGGTGTTATAAACATAGTACATTAATGCTAATTTTTGACTGAAGCTTTTGCTTCCATGTTTGACTTCAATAACAATCATTTAAGGGTAAATACAGTCTTTTCAATTACGAGTTTTGTGTTTCATTTTTTAGCTCTTTAAAGAAGGCATGTTTAAAATCCTGCTGATATTGGTTTATTAGAATCCTGCAATGCTTCCCTCCACTCATGAAGACCTTTAGAAGTTACTCTGATCTAGTAGGCTGAAAGCCTGAAAACCAGAGGTTTGTCATGCACAGGTGTACCCAATCCACCAATTTTCCTTTGCCACTTGGCAAAAGCCTTTATAATATTTTGACCATACAGAAAACAATATTTATGCTTATACATCAGCTCAAAGGCACAAGACTGTAAATGGTAGTGAAGAAAACAGAACATACAGACTGTCAATAACAGAAAGAGAATTGTATCTCATTATTAAGCAATAAAGAAAATTAACTCACAAATAATCCCTTTAAGATTCCTATTAACAGATGTAATAACTATGGTTAAGAAGCAAATGTTTAGCCTTACCCAATAGGCCTCGAAACAATGATTTCAACTTGAGGTTCTGATTTTGATTCTAAAATAATGTTGTAAACTTCTTCATTTGTAGCTCCAGGCAAGGGTTTACCATTCCATTCTAGAACTTCATCCCCTTGAATTTAAAGAGAGGCTTATCTCACTTTCATATTCTTTTACAAGAGAATGAAACTTAATATTTTCAAGTAACATAAAAACCATTTAGAATGATGAAAGAGCTGTACTGAAACCTTCAGACACTTTCTTGCCAAGGTCCTTTTTAACTGGTTGGCTCCCAGTGCTTACTCTTGCACAAGGATGTTCTGTTCCTCATGCGAGACTTCATATTTGCAATTATCAAAATCTCTGAAGTTCATACAATTTCTCAAAGTTTTATCAACTACCCAAATTTTGGACATTTTTTCCTAAGGACAGAAGTGTTTTTTGCAAACTGCAAAAACTCATCTGTGCCTTTTTTGTGTGCTCTGGTCCCATGCAATAGGATGAACAGACTTTCACTCATTGGAAATGTGCAAAACAATACATTTTTCTTGGGAAATAATTTTGGCTCTAAAACTACTTTTAGAAATTAAAAATAGCTTTCATTAAAAAAAAACCCAAAAAACCTTGACCTGAAATAGAAAAATAGGATTTCAGCTCAAATGGTTTAGGATTAGTGGAGACAAACTTTATTTACTGTAATTATAATCTGCATTTAAAATCTATAAACAACTATAATAGCTGGTGCTATCAACCCCATGCATATTGATTTGGTATGAAAAAAAATTAAAAATGCAAAAAAAAGGAGAGTATTAGAGACTCATCATCCTTTCTAGTTCTTTATTATTATCTGCTTCACACAATTATGCTAAAGCCAGACACATTGGCACTGGAGCTTCTGGGCTTTTAAGGCACTACATAGGTCTGCTAAGAAGACACTTGGAAAATAGTTGCTTAGAGCTATTGTAAAAATAAAACCATTAAGAAGTGACTTTGAAAACCAAATGCTGTGCATAATTCGCACTTCATTTGGAAGCTTGAAAAGTGCCATTAGCACAGCCATTTATTTGTAAGTGCAATATATACATCTAAATAGAAATGAAATATTTTAGGACCATTTTCTGGCTTGTTTCCAATTTTCATTTGTAACAGTTAATGCTGAAAGGAATATTAATAAAATCCACCGTGTATGCAGGGTGTCGTCCCTCAGTGATGTGAATTTTGTTTGCCACAATCAATTTTTAAAAAAAAATGTTTGCATTGCTTCTGTGGAGTGTAATAAGCAGCTCCTGAGCTAGCAACTAAAAATTTACCAGTGTCACTCAGTCCTGTCACCAGCATTCCTCAGGAGTGTCTTTTGCTTTGCCCATACATCCAAGCAATTGATGTTCATAATAAACAAGAAATGTAGGCAACCATGGCATTTCATGATAACATTACAGTATTGTTCTATATTTTAAAAATATTACCATAACACATGACAAATGTTAGCATAAATTAAAGGATGCATTAAGTACACTATTACTAAAAGACAATATATTTTATGTGCAACTGTTTGATTTACCTGCTCTGAGATGCCCCACCACATCAGCCAAGCTACCTTTCTTCACTTTGGTAATGAAGGCACCGAGTCGTCCTAATTCTGTCATTTTTCCTCCAACAACCTAGTTAATCACAAATTTGTGAGTCTCCAAGCCACAAACCAGATGTCACACAAAACACAAATGTACAGACCTACCAGTTTTCACACGACTTTTAAAATTACACCTGAAATGTTCATAGGCAAACTGATTGTCAAGTTGGGTTTTAGAGAGTCTTAAAGACAAAAAGAAGTAAAGCTGACACAGAATGAATAAAACTGATATTCTTTTTACTGTATTTGACTAATCAATCTTATGCAGTTTTCTAAGTACCTATGTTTGTTGCAGAAAGAACACTTCTTAATAAGGAATCAGGCAAATGCACTTCTTACAAACAATTGTCTGTCATGTACTCAAATTTAAATTGCAAGTGCACATCATTTCAAGTGTATGAAATCCCAAAATGCAGTTGATACATCAACTGAAAACTTAGCAAATACACTACTATTAATTATGGGCAATGAATTCACAACAACACAGATAACTGCTAAACACAGGCGCTCTCATCCAGTAATACGACAGGACAAACCAGCAACTTCTGGCTTTTGTTGAACAGAAGAGAAACTGAAACTGAAGAGAGAAATCTGTTTCTGAAGATGACTACAGGATACAGAGATCAGGAACATCAGAATAAAACCAAGTGCCCTCAAGAGGACAGATTTTAAACAAAATACAAAGAAAATGTAGTCTTGTGGACTTGTTATCTCTTTATCTTACTCTCTCCAGTCAGGTGAGGGGTTTAGGTTTTGTTTTGTTTTTTTTTGTCAGGAATATCCTGGAAGAGTTTAATAATAAACAGTAGAATGATGGTTCATTAAGTATTAGTTCCCCATGTTGCAATCACAATAACTAGCAGGACTTTTAATACCAGAAGCCTATCTGTCAACAATATTGTCACATGACAGTGTGTAAAATTTATCAGTGAGGGCCTTAGTTCATATTACATACAGCTAAAACTTGAAAAATCAAAGAGAAACTCTACAATTCTACAATCTTCATTTCCTACTAGGACCAACCTTTATTTTTTGCATATATTCAAACAGAATTGTTTGCTGGCAACAAAGATCAGCTTTGTGCTATAGACTACTAAAAATATAGTAGAGTGAAGCTGTTTTCATCTTTTGTATTACCATGCCACACTCTCTCACTTCAAGATGGGAATATTTCAGATACTGCATTGTTTCTGTTGTTCTCAGTGGAGAGGGAAGGACACCCAAATTAAATTCTAATAGCCATCATTGTTGCTCCATAAATTTAAAAATATCCACGGAGAGAGATATGCTTGAGCTGGTACACTCTATATCCAGCTAGCTTCAGAAACAGAACTCTCTTTTAAGTGTTCTGGCAATTTAGACACGTGAACCTAAAAGTCTGCTAAAAATGTAAATTAGGGATTTAAATCAATTGGACAGTGTTGTCAATATCTCAGTTTTGGGGTGCTGGATTAACTGGAATTACATTTAATATAACCTCATATCTGATTTAAGAGGACTGTTTGCAATTGTTTGTGTAAATATTTGGGTTCTTTCTACAGAATTTGTGTTTTCAAATGGCTGTGTGGCTTTTAAACACTTGTAAGCATTTACATCCAGATGACATTTATGTATGTGGATTGTAAGATGAGTTACTTGACTAAATTGCAAACAGCAGAGCTAGAAAAGGCAGGACTCCACTAGTGCACTGCCATGTGAGGTATATATCCTGCAGACAGGAAGCTGATTAAACATATCCCTTTTTAATCAAAACAGTTCAGCCCCTTTGTCATGGATGACTGAAAAATGTATAGAAGGAGTAAATGTATTTATAGTCATAATTTATCTAATTTATCTATATCTTATTCAACCCTCAACATTTACTAAAAGAGAGGAATACATTTTTTGTCAAAAGATGATTGGAGAGTCCTCTGATTTAATGTGTTACACCTCTGTGTCTAAGGTCAGTGGAACTTCCTTTCACTTAGCACATAAATCATGTAATACTTACTTTTAGCCCCAGCAATGCACCTGATTCTTTAGGCATGGTTGTTCTCTTGTTGAGAATAACACGCCCAATTAAGCGATCTCCCTCTTTGGAAGGCTGCCACGTTACGGGGTGCTGTCAAAACACAAGCAGTGGAATTAAAGAAGTGTGGCCATCCCCCAGTATTTATATGCACATGTATAAACCAATATAATTACTGTATCATCATGTCACAGTAGACACAAACATCCTCCAGATGTGTTACATATCGCACCTGAGTTTTCTTTGATTATTTCTGTTGGACCCCGGCTATATTAAACATTTATGCCTCTTCTAAGAAAATCTCAGCATTAAGTCTACAGATAGAATTATAATCCATCTCAAACTTCAATACAATTAAACATTTCAAACACATCTTAGGTAATCAAATTAAATATATACTTTTAAATTACATGACTAAAAAGTGCATTTAGAAATTCTGTTCTTTAGAGTACTACAAGTTATGCAGGTCAACCATATGAGGGTTCATTACATAATAAAATCAGAATTATACTTTCCAACTCCAAGTCTTAAAAAAAAAAATCACTGATCTTTCCCAGAGTAGCATCACACTCACAATTGCTTTTTTTTTTTTTTGCGGTTCACACTGTAATTAAGTGCCATGTCTATAAAGGAACTAATGTCAAGTTAAAATTCAGGCAATTTTACAAATATGCATTTGAGAGAACCTTCTTTTTGGTTTCCATTTCCTTGGTAGTCTAAAATGAATTTTCATAGAATTTGTGTGGAATATTTTTTACAGTCAAATATCTTTGCTGAACTGAAATAATTAGCAAACATTTTAACTCATACTTATGAGCCCCTATTTTTCTATTTCTTACCGAACTAATAGGGGACGTCTCCCTGCTGTGCCACGTGGCAGGATCCAGCCAGTAATAATCCAAGTCACCTGGAAGAATATGAATAAAAAGAAATGTGTAATCTCTCAAACAGAGAAAGATATATGAATGATTACTTCTGCATGCATGAATTTTAAAGTGCAATCCTTTGATGAAGCAAATACAAAACCTTTACTACGATTCAAATCAACATCTCAATTTGAAAACAATATAGTGCATTAATATAAAACAATACATTTATTTGGACCTCTGCTTTTTAATGAATTGCACCTTAGAATTGATTGTGCACAGTGTCTATTTTTACCTTTGCTCAGTCCAAGAATGGACCCCAAAGCATCACATTCCCAGCCCTCCTCCTCCCCATCACCTCCATAATAAACACACAGGACTACATCTAATGACGACACGAGAGGGAGTACTCCACAAAATAGGCACTTAGCTATAGCTAAGGACAGAACAGTCAACCACGCTCTAGAATCTTTAAAGATCAATGCTGTGACAACAGGGACAGCAGCTGGTTACAGAGTACCAGAGAGAACAGCCACACAAATACAGCAAATAGTACCAACAGCAGGTACGGGGCTGCAATCTTCTCTTTCACTTGGGACAAACTTAAATGCTGTGTACATCAAGAAAAAGACCATGAATTACAGTGGTCTGGAAGCCATCAGCCTATCACGACAAGGAGGGCACTTCTGGCAATATCTCTTCAATATTTTACTTTATAAAACAGATCCCTGTAAAACTCTTGTTAGATTCCTGTGTTCTAGTAAGAGTAGTGATGTAACAGAAGCCCAAATAAAGCATGCTAGAGAGTAGAAGATACCTTTACATGCAGAGATTTTTTTATTCTTTCTCTACAAATACTTAGATGCTGATTATGAAATACAAGTTGTAACATTCTCTATAACTCATAAAATCTTTAATAGCTTACCATCTACATGATCAGATGCCCAAGTTTATTTTAAACAGCATATTACTATCACATGCATAACCACATGAGGTTGTTTGTGGTTTCATTAGCTACTGCAGTTCTGCAGGTTTGAAAAACACATTAAATCACACTAAAGATATTTCAGTTTTATTTTTAGGATCCTTCCTCGTGCCTTTATAAACTTTAAAATCACAACAAGAACAACAACAAACCCACAAACTACTGACACCTGCAGTGCTGGCAGTAAGCTCAAATCTATGGTACAGAGATCCCCAAGTTTCAGTCATGGACTCAACAGTAGCACCAAGAATCAACTATCTCCTGTGTGGGCTGGCCTGCCACAGGCCAAACACAACACACTTTGTCTTCTTCTTTCAGAGTTATTTGCTCAGCAATAGAGGAACGTTCAGGAGGGAATAAATGTCAGCTCCAACACACAGATGAATGTATTCAAGTCCTCAAAAACATTTCTGCTCATCCCCATTGTTCCCTGCTTTCTTTTCCTGTCTTCCTTCCTGGATTCAGCTTCTTGCTCCTAGTTTCCTTGCTGGTCTTCCTCCTGGTTACTGCAGATCCATGAACATTTAATTCATGCACCTAGCATCCCTCTCCTCCAAGTCTCTGCTGTAGCAAGATCCTCTCATACATATTCTGTCTTGCCTAAGCTGCTGATTTTCCTATTCTCAACATCTACCTACCCTTTGCCGCCTTTTCTCCCTTGCTCATTTTTTTCTTATCCATGTGTCTGCTTCTGGATTTGGTGTCTTTTCTTGAGGTTCTGCGTTTTAATCCCTCTTTAACCTCAAATCCTTTGATGCTAAGCTACATTCTTGAACCGTCCTTCCCACATCTAAACCTTTAGGTGTCTGTCCCTTTCCCCCTTTCTGTCTGCCCTACGAATTTGCTAAATTTGCCAAATGCCCTTGGAATTTGCTAAATTCCAAGCCATCAGCTACCTCTACAGCAGCTGGCCACAACATAAATCTCTCACCCTCTGCTCTCAAAAGCTGAGAGCAGGAGCTGCACTGCAAATGCAGCTCTGTTGAGCTGTAACATCAATGATAAGCAGGGAAGCTATAAAGGTAGATATCAAATCAAGCACCATGACTGTGAGTCACTGAAAGTGGTAAGTCTACGATTTGGTGAATATTTCAAAAGCTGCAAAAATATGTGACTGGGGAAAGAAAAGTACACATTCTTTAAAAATTACCTAACTTCAAAATTTCCGTTAAAATTCAGTATGATACAGGCCACTGGCACAAAAATGTCTGGGGGAATTTACAACTATAAAAAAGATTATACAATGGAAAATGCAGTTAATCTATCCATAAAAACTCATCAAATAGAACATAAAACTTAAGACACAAATGAAAAAACTCCCCAAATCTGCATTAAAAATATTTTATGCCAGCAACACTGATACTAGGGACATCTGCAGTTCAGTACTCTGTTGTAGCTTTGAAATAATTTCTCCTTGGTCATCCTATACCATTGCTGCTTCTTTGCCTAATACCCATTTATGCCATTCTTGCACTGCCATACTCCACAACTCATTCTTTGTTTAATTGCACAAAATAACTTCACTGCAGCAGCATTACAGAGATCTTGGAATAGGTAAGTAACACGCAAAAACTTACTAAGAGCATAGCTTCAAAATTTCAGGTTGTCTCCAGAAAACACCCACCAAAACTGAAAACAAAAATCCCTACACACAGAGAACATTCTCCATTGGTTAAAATAACTAGCAAAATAAGAAAAAAATTTAAGACATTATAGAGAAGACAAAACTACTTTCATAAGGAGCAAATAGGCTTAAATAAGCTTTATAGGCTTAAACTGCTTTTAAATACCTTTTAAAGCATTCTTTAAAAACATGAACAACTTAAAAGTAATAAGCCACCATGAAAATACACATATACTGTATCATTATTTTTTGTACATTACTGATGCATTTCTAAAACATATTATTAAAAATGCATTTTCAGTTTTAATGTATGATTTCCTTAAGAGCAACCAAGTAAAACAGAGTATATATTTGTAAAACCTTATCTCCTAAGGGAATAATTCAAAATATGTATCGTAACAGCAAGGAAATCTTTTTCCTATTAACATGCTGCCACTCTCTTTACTCTTGGATGCACATGGATACAATAATAACTTAAAAGACACAAATATGTTGAGCTTTTTCCCTAAGTCTTTTGCAGCCTTCCATCAAAATTCAAGATGAGGAGTAAGACTCTTAATAAATTCTCATTGTTTTTATATCCACAATATGTGTGCTTTCAAAACAAAGAGAAAGCTAACTCATGCCACCAAAAATCCATTTTCTCGAAAATACTTTGTCTTCAGCAGCAATATCCATACTAAAAGCTAATGCTGGGTTACTGTGATTTCAAGTAAGATCCTGAAAATCTGAATTCTGGAAAAAGCAGTCTTGTCCCTCTTGCAAAGCCAAATCAAGCACAAGATATGAGAGGGTCTGTTATTGTATCTGAACAGACATGCTGATTTACAAAGAGTCTTGAATACTGGGGATAAAATACCCCAAGACGTTTTACCAAATCCATCCAGACTGTATTCAGAGACTACTGATATTCAGCAAAGAATCTGCTTCAGCAATTTGCTCAAATCCATATGCACTGGATTTGCAGGAGTTACTTAAGAAACAGAATCTAATAATAAGAGTCAGCTCATGTTAGGCACTTCACTGATCCTTAGCACATGTAGCTGCTAATTAATACAGCAGTTCTATCAGATAACTTCGACAAATATTTTTCAGAAGCTACATCTAAAGTTACTCTGCAAACAGAATAGTCAGACTACATCTCTAATTAACCCACAGAATCATGGAATGGCTTGGGTTGGAAAGAACCTTAAAGATCATTTACTCCCAGCCACATCTTCCACTAGACCAGGTTGCTCCTAGCCCCATCCAACCATGGCCAGGGATGGGGCATCTGCAACTTCTCTGGGCAACCTATTCCAGCACCTCACCACATTCACAGTCAAGATCTTCTCTAAATATACTCTTTTACAGTTTGAAGCCATGCTCCTGTGTCCCTGTCACAATAATCACTTGTAAAAAGTCCTTCTGCAGGTTTTTTGTGGTCCTCCTTTAGGTAGCAAAGAGCTACTAGAAGGTCTCGCCAGAGCCTCCACTTCTTCAGGATGAGCAACCTCAACAGGAGAAATGCTTGTTTTTACAGGAGAAATGCTTCCATCTTCTGACCATCTTCACAGCCTTCTCTGGACTCACTCCAGCAGGTCCACGTCCTTCACATGTTGGGAGCTCAGACCTGGATGTGGCACTCCATGTGACACCTCACCACAGTGGATCAGAGAGACAGGATCACCTTCCTCAGCCTGCTGGCCACGCTGCTTTTGAGGCAGCCCAGGATGTATTTGGCTTTCTGGGCTACAAGCTGGCAGCTCATATTGAACTTTTCATCCACCAACACCTCCCAAGTCCTTCTCCTCAGGGCTGCTCTCAATCCATTCTCCACCCAGTCTGCACTTGGGTCCATTGATCAAATCCATGTCTCTCCAGTTTAGAGGCAAGGATGCCATATATGGGACAGCGTCAAATTCCTTGCACAAGTACAGGTAGCTGATGTCACTCTTCCTTTATGCTGTAACCTCATGGTAGAAGGCAACTAAATTGGTCATGCATCATTCGCCTTTAGTGAAGCCCTGTTGGCTGTCACCAATCACCTCCTTATTTTCCAGTTTCCTTAGCACAGTTTCCAGGATGATCTGCTCTACAATCTTGCTGGGCACAAAGGTCAGACTGACTGGCCTGTAGTTCCCAACATCTCCTTTTTCCTCTTTTTAAAAATGGGTTATGTTTGCATTTTTACAGGCAATGGGAGCCTCACCAGACTGCCACTACTTCACAAATATGATGGATAGTGGCTTAACCACTTCATCTACCACTTTCTTCAGGACTGCCAGACACATCTCATCAGGCCCCATGGACTTGTTCACCTCCACATTCCTTGGTCTCAAACCTGATCTGCTACAGTGGGCACTTTCTCCATCTCCCAGTTCTCTGCCTGTGGCAGCCTGGGCAGTGTGGCTGGAGCACTTCTCAGTGAAGACTGAGGAAAATATAATTCAGTACCTTAGCCTTCTCCATATTCAAGGTAATCAGGCCTCCTCTTTCCTTCTGGAGAGAGCCCACATTTTCTGTAGTCTTCCTTTTATTACTGACATACCTATAGCCACTTTACTTGCTGCTCTTGATGTCCCCAGCCAGATTTAATTCTAGCAGGGCTTTAGCTTTCCTAAACTGATCCCTGGCTGTTTGGGCAATCACTTTGCTCTCACAGATGTGATACATCTTATTGTTAAGCAGGAAAGTACTTCTACACCCAGGAAAAAGCATTCTATCATTTTATTTTAAAAAACCCCAAAAAACAACAACAACAACAAAAAAACCACAAACAAACAAAAAAAACCAAACCAAAACAAAAAAACCCCAACAACATATGCTTAAATCACTCTAGTTCAACCTGCTAACTAACCACAGAAAGAAAATATGGGAGTACCCTGGCTTGGCAAACAGCCCTGGCATTCATGTGGCAAGAAGAGAACTCAAAAGCTACCTGTTGCCTATTTATACAGAAAGCTTCACAAAAATGCTCATTATCTCTTAGGCTCAAACCAACCCACTTCAGATGTCTCCAGTTAAGAACTCAAATCCTTGCAGGACAAGATCTGTGTTTTACCATCTACACAGTTCCAGGAAAGACTGGCTCATGCAATTTGTGGGAAGAATGCATCACAAAGCTCTGAAATTTACGTTTTCTTTTGTAGTGAAAATACATAATTTAGTTTTCTGCTGGCAAATGTCCTAAGCACTGAAGTTCTAAGACTCCAGCCTTAAAATAAAGACTAGTACACCTTAGAAGTGACAATTAATATATGTAATACTGCTATTTCAGATACAGTTGTGGCATATAGCTCCAAAACTAGAACTAGCCTCTTAAATTGCTTCCTCAATTCAGTATTTATTTAGGTATTTTCATTTAATGATGTGATATAAAAATTACTTTTCTATATCAATTAAATTTCTGAGTAAGAAAAAACCTTTGGAGAAGGGTCTACACAGCTTTATGAAGCACTAGGCTTTATATAGATAACAGATAGCCTGGGCTTATTCAATACAAACTGGAAAAAATTGGTTATTCCTTCCTTTTGTGTTTAGATGATAAGGACATTTCATAATCTTTCTCATTAAAAAATGAACACTTTTCTTTTGAAACAAACTTCTTAGTTTAAAAATGTTTTTAAAAATGGTAGTTACATTGTGATCAAAGTGATGCTGATTGATATTTGCAAACAAGAAACACAGAAATAATTAGAAAAGAAAGTAGTGAATTTATGAAATATTATCTAGATAGTTAAGGGCACTAATATTAAGCTAAAATCTAGTGAAAAGGAAAATCCATTTGAAATCTCCCCTAGTTACTATGGCAAATTTGTTCCTTTACAAGAGTTTGCAAATTCATAATTATTTTTTATTTTGTAAAGGAATGCTTTATCTGTTGCTGATAATGAAAAAGTTTTTCTTTTTTTTTTTCCTTTTTTTTTTTTAATCTGGGCTTAAGGACTATTTTCTGTGGCCTGTTTAAAATATAGTATGAGTTTCTTATCCAGGTATTTTTATATCATAAATTGTGATCTGCTTTTAACTAGGTTAAACATACACTCTTTTATAATAATGTATTTCACTTGTGTTCATTAACGAATGAAGGTTGCTCAAAAGATGGACTTGCAAAAGACCTTCCAACACAAAAACAGCCAGGTCCATTTCTGTTTCACAGAATGGACTTCCTACCTGAGTTATTTCAGTGTTGTTTTAAGGCTTTATAAATTACTGAAAGCAAGGGTTACTAATCTTGCCAATGGAAGCTTAAAGCCTAATGTCACAACCTATCTAGTCAACAAACTCAGGATTTTTGAATGTTTCTAACTATTTTAACATGGACACAAGTGACACAACAAGGAAGCTGTTTTAAGTTTCCTGAATCTGTAGGGAATTTTCTCATGAACTCCCTGAGCCAAGATTCTTTAATAACTTCACTCAAATACCCAGAGTCTCCACAAGTTCATCAGCCTCCTTCCAGCTAGATTCTTATTTTTATCTTGGAGACCATCTAAGCTGCTATTCTGAGGATGTATGAGTCTTATTGCAAGCACGTGTGTCCAAGAATGTGTATGATTCACAGAGGGATGCTCCTCAAAGTCATATTCTGTAGGGTCATGACAAAGTGAGACAAACTTAGAGATATAAAGTATTAAGCAAAATGCATGAACTTCTCTTAATCTGAAAGTTACTTTACCAGGTTCATTAAAAATATTTTCTTGAGAAGGCCAGAAAAATGGTTAGCATCAGGAACTTAAAATCAACAGGCAAACATTTTGATTTTGATACTGTGGCATTTAAGTATTTAAGGAAAATTTTTCTGTCTAATTGTTGTGTTTGATTTTGCTGACTGGGATTGTTGTCTTGAGTGGAATCTAATTTTGTAGATGGATGGAAGGCGATGATGTCCCTCTGGAAATTTAGAGCTTCTCTGAATAAATTTATTATTTCCATTTAATTCCAATTCAATATTGACACTAACTTGTGTCAACAGTTTAACTGAATTCCTGTTTCATATAATTAACACTTTCAGTTTTGATATGATTTGTTGACAATATCTCTGTTCAACATATAATGAAATTTGAAAAATGTATAGCAAGTTATCTCAAGAAGTCACAAGGTCTCATAATTTCGGATACATATGTACACATAGCTACTTAGTATACTAAAGGCCTGGCAAATTCTCAATATTTTTTCTGCTGTTCTGAAAGAATTCCCAGCACTTGAAATACACCATGCTGTTCTTCAGCATAACTTTTTTTTTTTTTCCTGTGGGTTGGTTTAGGTTTTTTCCCCTACCTCCTGTGCACATTAAAGCAATTGAGTAGGTGTCGATTGCAAAAAAGGTAATATTTCCATCTTGGTCTTCTTTGCTTTTTCCCTCTAAAAGTTTTTAAAATCTTGAGTTTTTTATTTTAGTATTTGTTAAAAACTGATTTATTAACAAATTATGATTGAAAATCAAAGTTGAAAAAAACCACTTTCTCAAACCCTAGGCTGTATCTATACTGTCAATAGCTAGAAATTTTAACAATGATGAAGAAAACAGAAAAACAGTAAGGCTGTAGAGCAGCAGCTGACACCTTAGAAGTCCCATGGATACAACACCCAGTGCCCTGGTAGAACACACTGCAAGTAAGATACCAAAACAGGCAATGCCCAGAGAAACTTATTTGAACACACATTTTCTACCACTGTGTGGAAAAGTGAAAGGCATTGCTGCTCAGATACAGAAGAAAACACACAGTGTTTACAGACGTGCTGATACAAACAACAGCAAATGAAAGCAAAGCTTCTCACTATCCACAGGACCAGGGAAAGGGAGAAAGACAGTGAGCCTTTCTTTTGTCCAACATATACACAGAGTCCATCATGCAAACCTGCCCAAGATACTTGAGAAATAACAAGATTATATTTCATAATCTTGTTATTCATAATTTCATCTTCATGAAAACTGGGGGAGGTAATTAATAATCTAAAAGAAAAAGGAAAGTCTGAGGATGGGAAAAAAAAGACTCTTGGGTGTTCTGAGCTTCAGGACTGTAGAAAGAAATACAGCAGACGAAATTCTCTAATAAAGAGAAAAGCACTTCAGCAATATCATGACAGGGTCATACTCTGGAAGACCAAATTAGGAAGATTAAGCCTTGTGAGGGTTTTTTTTTTGTTTAGTTTTTTGTTGATATGATCTTTTTTGTGTTTTGTTGTTGCTATTGCTTTCATTTTTTAGGGTTTTTAAAATATCATTCATGAGTATCCTCAATTATGCTGCACTAGAAGACAATGAGAGGTTTTGTTTCTCCAGTTCAGAGGGGAATACTGCAGGGAGAATCTTTGGAGTGCACTCTGAGAGATCACTGACACTAGTAAAACAAGCAAAGGATCATTGGAGCTTTGCTTCTCACCAGTAGAGAGGAAATCGTTAAGAACGTGAACATGAACAAACTTCATGATCTTCAAAAAGGGAATGAAGCCAAGCAGAAAAAAAGCCAAAAACCTTCCTACAAAAAAAACCAAAACAAACAAAACAAAACAAAACAAAACCAAACCAAAAAAACCACCCCACCCAAAAAATTCCTGTTGCCAAATAACCAATGCAAAACACTCTAACCTTAAAGAAAATAAGGAAGCAGCCACAACAGCAAAAGGAGTCCAGCAATCATGGAAGCATTTAGGAAATAATACCAACATCAGAAACAGAACCAGGCCAATTCAGGAGAGGGAGAAATGCAGGCAAAGACTGACCAACTAAATCATAAATTTTTCATTTTCTGGAAGAATCAATGGAAAGTTCCCTCTGCGTGTGTAACTTACAGTGATTGAGTACCAGAAAGCACACAAGACATAATTAGAAACACAAATATAACGCAAACAGCGAAGTATGCAAAAACAACTGAGATAATTCTGCAACTATTTAGTCCCTATTACTTAGTATCTAGTACCAAGTAGTTGCCAATCCAGAATACTATGTAAAAAATCTGCTGCTATTTGGCTCTATCAGCAGATGTCAAATACATTCAGTTGAGTGGGAGTTTTGTTTATGAGTATGCCATGTTAAGGGTCATGCCAGAAAAAGTGTCTAGCATAAGGTGAAAACCAATTTGGAAAATAATACTTCAAATATATTCTAACTGTATTTGGCTAAAATTGGTAACAAATACTCCCCAAAGTATCCATCAAGCAGGATCTGTAGTGTTTGTCTGGAACATAGTAATAGCCAACACTCACACTACTGTTCCATATAATAAAATAGAAACATATTAGACTTGTAAGAGACTTTACCCCAAGGACAAAGGAATGGCTTTTTACAGGAGGCCAGAATCAGACTTCAAAGCTCTCCTGACAAACTAGGAAAAAACCAAACTAGAAATAGAGGATCAGAGTAGACAAGGAAATGGCTCCACGCTTAGACCAGGATAAACAAGTGTAGAAACAGGGAGAAATGCACCAGTTGAGAACTGGCAGTGCAGAAGATGATGAGGTGGATATAATTGATCTCAATGGTAACAGGAGAGGATGGCATACAAACCTGGCTGCTGTTGGAAAACCTCTATCCTTGCCCTTTGGGAGTTACAGGGTTGGCCAGAGACCAAGATTCCAGTGCCTTTCCTACTTTTGCTACAAAAATACCTCCAAAGGTCAAACTGGTGAGGAACTTAAGGTTTTGTTGCTAGTTTTGGGGACTTTGTTTTTTTTTATTGTCCATCATGGTTTGTCTTGGGCAGCCTTGCACTTAACCAATATCTGACATAAGAGCTGACCTTGGTGACAGCTCATTCTCTCAGGTTCTGTCTTTGCAGCACACAGTTCAATTTTCAGAGGGGAATATTTAGCATGCTGAAGTGTCATTATGGGGGAGAGATGATACAAATTTAATGGACAGAGACCTATAGATAGGCTGGTTTAATACTCCATCATATCTTCATAGTCAGGGGGTGTGGGGCTGAGTGTGATCTTAAAGCATCTTTTAGATCTCCCAGGTCCATGTTATTCCAAAGGCTGGAGACATGCTGTTGTTTGTCCACTGCCCACAGCAGAGCCCTGAATCATTGCTCTGGATGTCACTGCTCTGTATTTCTCAATCCCAACCCTATTTCAGCTTCCTCATCTACTTTTGCCAAGACGTGCAAGAGACCTCGGGAATACAGTTTACAGCCATCTACACAGTGAACAGCTTGCAGAAGAAACAGGGATTTCACTTATGTACCTATAAACACCTTATTAAGTGTGAGAGAGTGCAAGACTTTGACCTTAGCCAAAGGCATTCTCCAGTGTCATCCTTTAAACTCCATGCAGAGTGAAGGCTGGCCATGGTCTCTCCCAACCTCAGCATTTTGTCTTCTGGATACTCCTGCTGCTGTTTCGGTGCCATCTCTGTTTTGATTGCTATTAAATCACATTTTATCCAATGCATCCCTCAATATTCTGCCCTCATTAAACTCTAATTCTCCTCTAAATTCTGTTGAAATTAAATAGATTTCTAACATATATGTCTTAAAACATAGTATCTAAAACATTATTTTCAAGAGGACAAAACTTCTTTCATGACTTATTCTATCATACATCATCAGGATTAATTCTTCTAGTGAAAAAACTACTTTTCAAAAACAATTTTTATAGACCATGTTATCAACTACTTAGATATAGGATTTTAAAGGTATTTGTTATTCTCAACACACTGCATAATCCCCAAGAAACTTGCAGTGGTGAATCCTTCCTCTCACTTCCTCCTGTGATCCTTCAGTGGTTTAGCTGAGGACCTCGTTTCAAACACAAAAGGGAAAAGCTGATGTCCTTCCCTGAGCAGAAAGTGCAATGCATCAATATGATAATGCAAAAATAATGTACAGTATAAGCAGAACTATACATTTATTACAACCCACATATAATTATAACTATAACTGCATCTTATGCTAACCAAACACATTTTACTCTATGTACATGAGTTTGATGATTTTTCCCCCTAAATAATATCCAGAAAGAAAAGTAATAGAATCACATTCCATTCTGAACTTTTTAAACCTCCAAAGAATACAATAATTCAGGAGATTGAGGACTTGTCAATTGTCTTCTGCCAAAAAGAAATAACACACGGGAATGTTCATTTGTTTCCTGAAGTAAATTTCTAAATTCTTTATCCTTGACTTTTTCAAAATGCAGAAGTCATAATGCAATAGGAATATTATTATTACTTTTCAGAAACACATTTATATTTTGATGTGCACTTTAAAAATACAGATTTTTGTTTAAAAGTTCATTCCATATAGCACCACTACTGTCAAATTATATTTAACACATGAGCTTTCAAAATACAAACATAGCTAAAGCACAGATTTAAAAGCAAAATGATTCTTTATTCCCTCTTTAAGCTGAACATATGCTACAATTAACACTTTAACATTCCGAGGATACATCTCCACTAAAAATGCACAGCTAAATAAATCTGATCACAAAAGGATTTAATTTTGTTTAAAAACATTAAATATAAAAATATAATTAAAACCTCCACACTATACAGCTCTTTATTTACCTGTCCCTGAATGCAACGTATGAAGCAGAAACTGAAGAAACTCAGCAAACATAGCAGCTTCAGCAAGAGAATGCTTAAAGCACAACTGGCATCTAGTAGGTGCTGAATCCAGCCTGCAACTGTAGCAAAACCGTAATGCCAGCAAAAATCCACTTCAGTGTGAAGGAGACGACAGAAAAGAAGTCATGGGATCCTTGCGTCCTGATTCTGAGCCAAGTTATCCTGCAGTGCCAAACGCTCAAGAGCGGTGACACCCAACAGGGTAAGGAGAGCTCTTGTCATCAGAACAGATCTCTGCAGTGGAGAGCAAGCATCGATTACTGCATCACTGCCTGCACGGCCGCTGCAATGACAAGGACTCGCAGTCTTTGGGAAGAGTTAATGATTTTAGAAATCCAGAATCAACCATCCTCAGGAAACAAGATTGAGGGGGAGGGGGGAAAGCTCCTTCCTCTCTGGATGGAATAGGAAAGAAGTTTCTTAGTGCTTTTAAGCCAACAATAGACACAAGCTCAGGCATCTAAGTAATCAATACTACTGCTGCAGTTATTATTTATATTCAGCAGTGGTGCACTGAACAAGTTTAATCAACTGCGCAGACGAAGCAATTGTGTAAAGGAAATGTGGCTTTTTTAATTTATGTAAAACATCCCAAGTTGCAGATTTACTTCTAGCACACTAAAAACAAAAATGGCCCTTGAGAAAAACTTACCACTTTTTAAAAATTAATAGGATAAGTTAATTGTTTTCATTTACAACAGATGCGTGCATGGAAACATAATTTTAGGTAAGAAAAATATTCTCCAAGCAAAACCCTCCAGGAAATAACATTTTGTATTCCAAATTACATGTTCAAGATAAAACAGAAAAGCAGAACTTGTATTTGCAAAAGCCAGATAATTAGAGAATTATAGCTAATAGAATTTACTAAAGTATTTAATCTACTGTAATATATCCAAATGATACAACAATAAAACTATTTCTGTGGCAGAGATAGCCTTCCTCTGTACAAACAGATGGTTTTCTGCAGCCTATCTACATACTGCAGGACTTCCAAAGTACAATGCAGAACATTTAAAATACAAAAACCCTGCTGTTTAGAAACTAAAATATAAGAAAACAAAGCAAACAAAGAGAAGCTTAGAAGGGATGAAATAGAAATAGTAAAGCTAATGAGAGCTTACAGCTCTTTCATACTTAACAAGGTATGGATCTATTAGTAATAATGAAAATACACTTCTAATCAAGTTGTTTCCCTATAATTCTGGATCAAACCCAAGGTACTGAACACCCTCTTTCACACTCCCACATGTCAGTCAACAGCAAAAGCCACAGAATCTCCATGGCCACTGCTGGCTTTAAGTGCCCCCAATAGCACCGTATCAGCAGAAGGAACATGCGACTGTCTAACTCTGCTTTATTCACAGACATGCTCTGTTTAGGAGGTGGTTTTTTGGAAGACAGTGTCCAGTCTTTATATATTTCAGTAACCATAATCTGCTACTGACCAAGGAACATATATCCAGCTTTCTCCTAAAGCCAGAAACATTTCTTGCAAAAGAAATAAAAGACCAAGCATGCCAAATGCCTGATGCTTCCACAGCACATCCACTGACCCTCCTGCATTACTCCTTGAAGGGTGACCTCCTCTTCTGCCAGGGCAGGCACTGAGGGCTTTGCATCACTTTCAGAACAGAGCACACCTGGGTCCTGAACACTCACCTCAACTCACCTGACTGCACATGCTAAACAAGGCAGGGGTATTGTCATAACACAAATCAACAGACGAAAAATTCTTGCTTGCTACAACCTCAGAATTTGTATCATATGGGGCTTGTTTTCTGACTTATTTCAAGTCTTCCCATCATTCCCATGGCATGCATGAGTCTGTGAAAAAAATAGTGAACTGTTCTCCCAAACACATTCAGACAGGTTGTTTGTGCCTCATGGTGTTGTTAAAGCTGTAGCTGTCTCCCACTCCCCTGTGGGAAAAACCCTCCCTGCTCCTCCAGCAGGCAGCTCTCAATGCCCATTTTACCCACTGCTATCCCTGGCCATGAGCTCTGCCCAATTCCTGCCTAACAGCTTCAGATGGCAGAGGTGTCTGCAAGGATTTGCTGAATAAGGGAAGAGAGGAGCAACGGAAGAATATTCTGAGGTCAGAAAGGGCATCTTGCAGAAAACAACAGTACCATCAGCTCCAGCATCCACTGCTCATCCCTAAGGGTGGATTTCATTCCTCCCAGCCCCAGGCACATCGAACCTTTCTGGCTGCCCCAAAGGCTCATCTGACAGTTTATGAATAAAGTGCTAATGGTTGGTCTGTTTACTTTTGCGCTCATTAATAGTATCACAGCACTAGGAAACTAACTGTAAAAGTGGACATCATTCCATTTTCCTAGTAAAAATACATAATTAAGTTATAACACACTTTCAAACTTTGCCCAGGATAGCATTGCCTTTGTAATCTCTGCAGGTTTTTACCCTTGCAAATGATTTTATTGCCACTGTCTTCTGAGGCATGTTACACTGCACATCTGATAGATATTGACCACAATATTTTATCCCTTCATAATCTTCCTGTTAATAGTTGGTCTAGATCTTAATCTGTGTGTGATACTCCTGCAGTTATAAAAATTTCTAAGACCATTAGAAAAGCACGAGATTGTTCAATCTCACGCAACTCTACCATTATTCAAGTTTTAAGAGAACAAATTCCAAGCATTAAACATACTGTTCAGCTTTATGCCTGGGTGAAAATGCAATTGTCCTCTAAACCAAAAGTTTTACAACACTTTTTTGGAAAGAGGAAAGTCAAAGAATGGTCCCAAGCTTAATTCTGTAGCATGAAAAGAGCAATTCAAGTAAAGAAAACCCCTATGCTTACAGTTGGAATTTAAATTAGAAAATCAGAGAAACAACAAAAAATGCAATCATGGATTGCATTACAATCTCCAGATCTCAAAGCCAAGTTACAGTGGGGAAGATATTCTAATATAATTGCAGGAGTCTTAGATACAATATTGTATGTGACATTTTGCACTGCAGCCCTGCCTGATCTGCTTCAAAAGGTCCTGGCTGTTGTGGGAGATGAACAGTGACTAGACAAGCCACATACCACACCTCTACAAGCAGGGCAAGAAAAGGACCTGGGAAACTACATAATGAGATGGTTATGGAACAAATCCTTCTGGAATGCAGTCCCATTTAAAAAAAAATCAACAACTCCTCAGATAGATCCTTTGGATAAGTGGCCTTGACTGAGGAGGATCTACTGACAATCAAGAGAGAATATCAGTGCAGATCTAACAGTGCAGCCACTGTCAGATTTACAGATTTCTGGACTTCCTCTGACATCACAGGATGATGAATTGACCCCTGTGTGTAAGGAGATTTTGTGGAGTATTTTTCTTCAGACAAGGGCAGTAAGTAACACATTAACTTACAATATCTATAAAAGATCTGCTGGATAGAATTTTTTTAAAGCCAAAAGTTATCTTAAACAAACCCTAATTCAAGCAATTTGCTCAGCTATCCAATTGCTAAACAAAGCCAGATGTTTTCCATTAAATGGTGAGCAATCTGCAGGCACTGACTTTTCAAGTTACTGATCAATGGAATCAAAATATTGGTTTTGTTCCCAACTTTAACTACTGTTTCTAGTTGTTGTGTTACTGTCTCCACAGAGCCAGATTTCCCCCAACCCCCACATCCCACAGCACAGTGGATGTGGAAGAACACCTACTGGAAGTCCCCTCCCTCCCTGCCTGATGCAGGGTTAGCTGGGTTGAAGGTTTGGTGTGCCAGCACCACTTTTGATAGCCATGTTCAATACAAGCTTGAGCTGACAGAACCAAATTGCTGCAATCCATTCAGCCTGCAGGAAGAGGCTGCAGGCATCCACCTGCACTTCAGTTTTGCTGCCAAAAGTTAAGCCAAGCAGAATGCACTCCATTCAAGCCCAGACTACAGCAAAAACAGGAGAATCAGCCTAAGGTGACAATGTCATTACAGCTTATTTAATTCAGCCTCATAACCTTACCAAAATTCTATAAACAACATTTTTCCTCCTTGAAAAACTCTCCACCACCATTACAAAGTAAAACCCAAAAGACTATGCATGTTCTGAAGTAATTCCTGTACAGGCTATGATTGAAAGGTTATACTGCTATGGGTAATAGACATTTGTGTGTTATGATTTTATTCTGTTTCTGTATTTCAGGATAATTTTGAGAATTTAACTCACATTCTTTCCTTTTCTTTTCCCTACTACCTAAGTGGATGTAGACATGGCTTAATTTCTGAACTCTTCTACAATTCAGATTCCTCCCAGACCCTTTAATTCTAAAAAAATGCCAGGATTAAACCTAGAAATTAAAGCAGCAGTACAATACATACTGACCATTCCAAAAGGAACCTCTATTAAGCAGCATTTTCTATTACTTTAAAATGTCATATACAATCCACACAAATAAAACAAAATAATTACTAAAACCACACATCTAAATGCAGGGTTTAACAGTGACCATGTTGTTTAAGCATTGTCAGAAAATTCATTCCTAATCCTTATAAAAATTTTCTAGGGCAAAGTAAGATTAGGTCCACAATAGCTCAGATAACTGATGTTATGATGGCAACATGCCTAGAATTAATTTCAATATTTGTTGTTGCAGCTTTTTTTTAAACAGGAAACAATGCTGATATATTAGAATTTTTAAGGGTATATCTGAAGAGAAGTCAAAATGTACATGGTACATTTGTTTAAGAAAAAAACAACTGCTCACTGGAAAAGTTAATGTCTTCCTAAGTGTTTCAGTGGCTTGTAGGAATAGTCATTCCCTAAGACTTTCTTAGCAGTGATATTTAAAACCTGGTAACTGGAATAGATTAACCAACTTTTCAGAGCAACCTTTCTCTGGAGAAGAGCCAGCAGCAGCACAACTGGATTTATTCCTAAACATTCAGTTCCAGTTCCATTCATAGGGGACAGTTTTGCCCTTCCCCAGACATTGTCTGCTTAAAGAAAATGACAATTCCCCTACTGGAAAATCCATAATGCCTCTCCCATCAGAGATAACTGAACCTACCTGGGTACACTGATAAGGTTCAGCATGTTACACAAAAATTGGCAGAAACAGCAAGCACCAGTAAGTTTTGAGAACCTACATCTATTTAAAATTGTGTTTCTGAGTTCCTTTGCAAGGTCCCATTTTATCTGTAAGTGCAAGTCACTTTTATACCATATTTTAAGTAAAACCTGAGCCCATAGACAATACAAAATTCCTTGGCATACCATGTATTTTGATATAAACTTACACTAATTTGCTGTGGTAGCATTCTGGAGCAGGACAGGCAAGAGCTGGCATTACATTTCTGAATGAGCCAGGACTTTGCAGAGTTGAAAGAATTATGGCTATCACCAGCTCTCAGCTCAGGACACTGGTTAGTATTCACTGCCAGAGCAGAAGTTTTTGCTCATCTCATAATTCAGCTGAGAACTGTATAAAGAGCATGTGGGTTAAAGAAAGTTGCCTGGGGAGCCCTGCTTTGCACAGCAGGAGCTTCCTGCTCATGAGCTTCTTGTGTCACTGACAGGACGCCAGTGCCAGGATCTGAAATTCCCACCTCAGAGACGGGAGCAGGGCTGAGGCACTACAAGGACTGTATCCAGCTGCTTCAGAATGATATTTCCTCTCTTGTGACACCTGAAAAGCTTTAATGCAGAACATTCTGACTTTCAAAGAGATGACAAAGGCAAAGAACAAACCAAAAATCTGCAGGATTTTATACTCACACATAGCTCTATCTCCCCCCTCTATAATGTTAACTACATCTCATGATCCCTGAGTATTTAACTGGAACAGACTCACTGGAATGCCTTCTAATAGCACACACACATTCTGTTTCATATAAAATGTATATTCACAAACTTCTACACGTCCCAGAAAAATCTTGTCTTAGTAATGCTTTGAAACTGTAGTAAAACAAAGAATATGGAAGGAAACATTCTTTCTTATACATTATTGTACATTTTCTTTTTGTTCCTGAAACCCACTTGACTGCAGCATTCCTGGAGCAGATAATGCAGGCTCACTAAACAAGTGTTTCTTATGCATTAGAAAATCAGGTAGGAAGGATATTTTGGGTAAGTAGGGAAAGAATATGCAGCTTCACCAAGATTTCTTAAGCACATAGAGAGTCAGCTGTAAATGTGTAACTCTGAACCACCCAATTTTGAAATTCTGGCTTGTGATCCCCAAACAAGAGTACCTTTTCCTTGTTATGTTTTGTGGGGTTTTCCCTGAGTGTAGGACTCAATTCGAGAAATTAATAACTACTTCCATAGACCTAGTCATGTCAGTGTAATTTCCATATGCAAAATATGTCCTATACATCACACATAAAGCTACAGGACAGTGTAAACCTGCCTATGGAAAAAATGCACATGCAGATAAGATCTGAAAAAGGTTTTTGAATTACTGGTTCAAAGAGTAAAGTGTGTCTGGATTTCTAGATGCTCTGTGCTGAGAGAGAAACTGTCTTCCACAGAGGCTGATAAAACAAGTGAGACTGGGCTGCTCCATCTAGTGGCTCATTAAGCACAATTTTAATGATTTAAGAACATGTGGCCTCATGGATTAAAAAGGGCCACGTCTGGAGTTTTTGTTTTCTCTGAGCAACAGGGCAAAATAAATTATTTTAATAGTATAGCATAAAAAATGTAGAAATTTTTACCTACTTTTAAAGCATAACTGTATTAAACTTCAATGTAATTTTATTTTATATTTTTATATTATTTTATGTATTAGCTAATTTATGCTATTTAGTTAATAAACTTTATTAAAATCAGCAAAGTTTTACAAATTGAATTTACAGCAAGTTACATTTGAGGTTACATTTCCAGTGAAAAGGTACCTCTGTTTTCACTAAAACAACAAAATTAATAACAAGCTAACCATTAAAATTTATACAGTGACTTGTTACTACAAGAAGTAAATTTCAAAGTTCACATCTGATTCAGCAAGTGACTTCTACTCTGCAACTGACAACTCCTAAGCAGATCTAGAGCACTCACAGAATTTTAGAGGAAAAAAGAAGTGTGTGCCCTGAATCTACACAAATCTATTCCATGAAAATTCTAAAAAATACTGAGAACTTGGGCTCTTTAGAAAACTAGTAAAATAACATGACAAGTTGCTTTATATAGAACTTTTTTTCCCAACAATCATTTTGAGAATAGCTTACTAAAATTGAAGCTCATACTGCAGAGGAAAGAATTCCAAAATTGAGGAGTAGGTTACAAATATTGGAACCTTAAATTCTAGAAATTAATGTGTACGCATTGTTGCATGTCCAAAAACATTTTGTCTTGAATTACACATGCCTGAGAGGTAGTCAAGAAATATAAAATAGAGGAAGAGTGACTTTTTACACAGGCAGATAATGGTAAGACAAGGAGGAATAGTTTACAACTAGAAGAGAAGAGGTTTAGATTAGATGTTAAAAAGAAATTGTTTACCCAGAGGGTAGTGAGGCACTGGAACAGGCTGCCCAGAGAAGCTGTGGATGCCCCATCCCTTGAGGTGTTCAAGGGCAGGTTGGATGGGATACTGAGCAACCTGGTCCAATGGGTGGATCCCTGCCCATGGCAGATGACCTTTAAGGTCCCTTCCAAGCCAAGCCATTCTATGAATATAACCATTTTACTTATTCCTTTACCACACACAGTTCCCCCAATTAATATCATACAGATTAAGCTATGACCCAATATGCAATCAAAAACCTCTGTGTAATGCAATTTAAATACATCCTTAAATTCCCTGCAGATCTGCATTGAAAATTGCAAAATAAACCCATGCTAATTATGGCCCAAATGAACCACACAATACACATTTCCCAACTTGCTCAATGGAGCAAGTTAGACTTGGTCCTATTTGCACATAAGGCACAGCAAAGACACCAGGTCACAAAGTAAAAAATGCTGATATTTTCTTTTTTAAAATAGAAAAGGTCATGGAAGGCAAAGGACAGGAAGAAGATGTATAAAGAATTTATTCTAAATAAATTTTTTTATTAGAAGTTCCCTCATGGCTTAAATAATGCGTAATAAAATATTTGCTATTTATAAATAAATTGTTATAAAACAATACTGATGTGAGCAGGCATTTACTGCATAGCATCACAGTATTTCCAAGGCTTCCACTCTCTTACAAAAAAAAATTCTGAAGTTGTTTAACAAATAGAAAGTTCTCCATATACAATTTTTACAGTCAGTTCAGGGTATGTGCTGAGGAATTCATGAGTAAGAGAGAGGTATTTTTAAGACGTTAGACATGTACAAATGCATCGATTTAAAGTGCTGGAATACCTAAAAAAGTAACAAATTCAACTCTCAACATCTAGAGAAGCTGGGCATCTACAGAGGGAGTGGTGAACTGACTAATTGTGTGTTGGACCAGGACCAGCAGCATGTAGGTCCTAGCTGTCTACAACACGCCTTAGCCAACCAAAAATCACTGATGCTTACTACATTTTGCACATGTCATGCTTGCAGACTTTCTATTCTCACAGAAAACTTATGCAGGAAAGACAAAAACACCTATCAAATTGAAAACAGAACTGTAAAACTGCCCTGTCCTTACACATCTTCAAGCTGAATGACAAAACAAAACTCCTGTCTCCCTTTGAACTCAAACCTTAGGAGAGTCTTTTTGTTGGACCAGAAAACTAACATGATCAGTTATCAGAATCATCATGTTAAGGTCTTAAAAATGCAGGGGGGTGGGGAATGTAAAAACTGAAAAGAGCAGAAAGGTCCAATGCACACACATATCACATTGGTGTATCTTTTAGTGGTGCTCAATCAGTAAAAAAAATTAGCAAAGTGAAAACAAAAACCCCACAATGCCATTTGAAAAAGGCCCACAAAACAAAAATAATAAAAAACAAACTGAAAAGACACCAACCCAAAGGATGGAAAAGGCTGTAAGGTCTGAAAAAAATGGAAGAAGGAGTTTCACAATATTTATAAGACAGAAACATACATAGTACACATACATGAATCACTTTGATATCTAATAATAAAACCAAACAGGTAAATAAAAGGGTAATTTAGCTGATTAGCAGCAAAATAGTATGTAGTGAAAACAGGCATCTAGGCTCATGGAGGCAACCTGCAGCTCTCTACAAGAGAATGCAAGCATGTCAGAGGACACTAGAACACAACCTGAAAGTCTGCTGGATGCTGATAAATGGACCAAAAAGGTACAATATTAGAAATAATATGTCCTTGCACTAAATAAGCATTCTAGTTTACTATCATCAAGGCAAGTTGGAGTCTCAGTCATATACTGAAATGTGACAAAACTAGGCAATGTACAGTCATAAAAAGAAAACCTGGGCTCCACTGAGCTTGCAATTTAAATACAAGGCAATAAAACAGCAGACTAACAAATAAGGAACAAGTGAACAAGTGCAACTTATACCATTGTGTTAGCCAGTGCCAAATGGGTTGTCATTCATACTGTGCCTTTAGAGTAATCCCTGGAACAGTTGTGCCCTGGTCCAGCACTCTGTTTACTACTAGGCAGGACACAAGCCAAGAATAAACCCTAGCAGACAGCTTCCATACACCCTTCTCTGGAGGAGTTCAAGAATGCACTGCAATTCATTACTTGGCCAAAAAAGCCAAAGAATGGCCCCTTCATTTACTAAATATAACCAATGGGATGGGCATATTTGAAACCATAACACATTGTGCTTGGCATCACAGGAGAAACAGAGACAAGAATCAGCCTAAGAGATTACAAAATGTAGATCAGGAGTCCCTGATTTGAAGCCCACAATTGTACAGGAAGGAACAAAGAAACCATCAGAAGAATATAAAAACACTTGAGCAAATATGTGAAAAATTTTCAAAGGGACATTCAAAATGGACAGGAACAGGATGAAACCGTGCGTATTTATTCAAAGAAACAGGCATCTCATAATTATTAACCTTCTTTCTGACACAACCAAGTTTTTGTTAGAGGTATTTGGCAGTGCACGGATTTTAGAAAACTCATATAGACCAGTCTATCTACTCAAACTAATGCTTAAAGAAAGAAACTGGAATGGTTCCTGTGTACTACAGAAACTGTGTTATTTTACACTAAAATACATATGGAAAGGTATCAGAAAAATATTAGCACGAAGTACTAACCAATAATACTCAGTGCCTCACAGTATAACCCTATGTTTGCATTCAATAGGACCATAAGAATGAATACACTACGAGAAGCACACAGACTGAACTTCTTCAGAAAACAACAGAATCAGATGTTTGTTTCTTCCTAGTTAACTCTATAATTAACTAAAATGAAAATCAATAAGGGTGCATGTATTATTCTAGCAGCCAGTAATTAGTTTACCTTTTTCTTTCATAGGCTTTCATTTTTCACCCAAAGTGGGACAGGTTTTCCATAGAGGTGGGAAAATGCAGAGGTTTGGATTTCAGTTCCAGGACTTAAACTCATCCTTCAATACACTGCACAGACCAGCCAGTTATGCAGCTTTACCAAACTCAGTTTGGTTCATCTTTCACATTTCATCACTTTCTCTAAGTTCTTAGATCAAAAGAGTAACAGTAAATGCTGAGTAGCAGTTCATATAACTTATATGGTATTTAAAAAGTGCATATAAAAAATACTGAATAGCAGAAGTGTAGGAAAGAATCAACCTCTGGCTATAACACCATGCCAAGTATCAAGTTACTGAGTTTTAAGCCCAGTTAACTTCATAAGTAGTCCTTTGAAAAGTACTGCTCAGCAGCTAAAATTAGTGCAAGCTTTTCAAAACTTTTTTCATCTTCCTCTTAGACCTTTAAAAAGTGCTCCATGTCCCAGAGCTCACGCTCACACTCTCATGTCTGCTACCCACAATGGTTTTGGTATGGAAAAAACTGACTGCTAAATGTTCTTGGGAATTGACCTTTCATGGAGAAGCCTCCAAAACTCCTGGCTTTCTCTACAAGTTCAAACATTCTCACAGCTCCTGAAAGTAAAGGTACTCTGATGTCAAACATTGTTTTTGAACATAAGACTCCAATCCATCCATGCTTCAGTATCTGCCCTTCTGTAATGAAAATAATCATCTCACCACTGGAAAAAAATACTATCAGGACAAATTTGTTTCTTTTTCATGAATTAGATGTGCAGAAGAAAGGTAAGCAACAAAGAACAACCAACCACTAAAATTATGAACTTGTGAAAAATCAAGCAACCCAGAAGACAGGGCATATTAATAGTAATGAAACATAAGGTCTTGCCAACTGTGATAGATATGAAAGAAATCAAGACTTCACACTTTTTGACATCATCTTGGTAAGTCAAAAGCTGCATTTCTTTTTTCCTTTTCAAAAATCAGATTATCATGCAAATTTCTGGAATGGCTTACAGGCTGACAAAAAAAGAATAAGGTACAGATAGGGGTACTGTGAATTTAGCCCCAGATGTTCCCAGCTTAGCTTGTATCCTGCCACGGGAACAGCAGCAGCATTTCTAGCATAGAGCAATCTCAGTGCAGGCTCTGAAGAAAATTATTTTTATTTTCAGGAATCCTCTGCATTTCAACTGAGTATGAAATTATGATTACAGTTTTCCTTAACTTTGCTTATCTGCCCTCAGGGTTAACGTGGTTTCTGGCAGCAAGCTTCAATCTTCCTAGGAGTAACTCAGCCTTCCAGGAGAAGAGAGGAGCACTCACTCAACCTCTCTCCCTCTAGCTACTTCTTTCTGTCTTCTTTTTTCACCCCCACTTCTTCCCTAAACTATTCAACCACAATCCATCCCACCTCTTCTGATGTAACATGTTTAGACACCTCAGGGACACTTTGCTCTTTCCTCTGAACTTCCTCCAGCATGCTCACCACCTTCTTAAGGTAAACTAGAAAAAGGGCTGTATTAGGACTTTAGAGGAAAATTCAGCCACATGTCTTCCATGACATCCTCATTTATACGGTTACATATTTCTCTGAAATGCAGGGCATCTTGGAAACAATTTGACTTTTTCCCTCCACTCATGTTCAGCTCATCTCACTTGTATATGCATGTACTTTAAATAATTTCATATACAGAAACTAGAGTTTTTACTGCCCAACTCTAATTTAACAACCACTTATTTACAGCTCCACAATCATTGTAAATAATTTCAGCTACTCAAAAGCAGTGAATACTGATAGCATTGAATATTGTTAGCAATGAACAAAACTCTGAAACTAGAGTAATTTTAAATTATACTTCCATTAAAATCTGAATAAGATTTAGGTCTAAATTACTGCACATGGGCTAGAAGACTAATTTGAACTAATTTCTAAAAACCAGCAATCTTCCTAGGAAGGGTATTTTATTTTACACTAAGTTAAGTATCAGCCACACTTTTAAACAAATTCTGCTCCAATTTTAAAACTCCATGCCCAACTCTCCACACAAACAGATGTTAAAATATGCTAGCAGATGTTACAGTACAATTTGACTTGCCTGCATTCCAGACTGAAAATACCTCAGTCAAAAAGTTTAACTAAAAACATTTCAAACCAGGCTCCTTTTCTCTACAGCCCTTTCCTGATGTTTTCTTTTGGTTCCTTTATAAGCCCTACTGCATGTGTGTGGTTTCTCTCTTAGCCCCCAAGCTTCCTTCCCTGTCAACAATGCTTACAGAGCCTGCAACAAATCCTTGGGGCAAGGATATAATTTATTCTCTCCTTCCCCTGGGAGCACCCCCAAGCACAAGTACCCAAAGCAACCCTGGAAAAACCAGAAGAGGCTGGAGGAAGGGGTCAGATCCTTTCCTCCTGTAGCTGAGCCAGCACTGACATATTTGCTAGCACTGACATATTTGCCAGCATCCCTTCCTGCTCCTCACCTCTACTCCTGTCCTCTCCTCCTGCTCACAACCTCCTGCTTCACACCTGGGAATAAACCAAGAAAACAGCAAGGTCCCTGCCCATAACAGTTTCTAACCAGACATTGAAGTCATAAGAATGAAATTAAATTAAACTGGGTCATCCTGTTCCTCACAGTACTACAAGAAAGGAATTATGAATGAAAAAAATCACATTTTCACTGAAAGAAAATAGAAATACATTTCAGGAGTTTGTTTTTCAAAGAAGGCACCAATTCTATCGTGCTCTCCTCACTCCCAAATAAATCCATTAGCAAGTACACAGAGTGAGTTTTACTTAGGTTTTCAACATTTTACTACCAATTTGTGAGTATTAGTCATAATACCAAGCTTAAAGCCTGAAGTGTGTGAACAAAACACACATTTAGGCAAATATGAACAAAATGTAAAATTGTTAGCATATTTATTTACGTTGAGCAGTACCTCCTCAACATTGCTCCAGTTTCCAATAATATTTATCTTCCAGTTTCAAAGATTGCATGACAAATTCTGGAGTATCTCTTGTACCTATATATAATAACTATTATACATCCTCATCTGGACACAGATCTACTAGTTCTACACAAATTCTTATTTTTTAACTTCAAAGAAAATACTTTTTCTCAACTTAGGCCAAATATAATTTGCATTCTTTATTAGATGGCAGTAGACAGAAAGTGTTACTTTTAAAATGAGGTCTGGATTTAACTTTTAATAGTCTGGTTTATGTTATTTCCAGCTTCTCTTTGAAGCAACTATGAATGCAATTTATGCCTTCTACAAGGATTCCTTTCACCTTGCCAGGACTTCACTGGAAACTCAGTCCACCTATTGTTCAACTATAAGAGATTTCAGAAAAAGGAGTTCTAAAGCATCTATTAACAATAGAATGAAAATGAGCAATATGTAGTGTCCTGCAAAGGGTGTGGATAATTTAATAAGAATTTGAGATGACATTCATCAATTTTTTTTTTTGGACACTCTAAAGAGCTCTTTCTCTAGATTTACTCCAACATGGAAACAATTTGTCACAAATCTTTGGATTCTCCAGCAAAGAAGGAAAATCCCAGTGGATTGCAAAAGAAAATTATTCTTTGGAAAGAAAGAATCTCCCTGGTTTTGTGCATAAATTTTAAATAATTTTGAAGCAATACTATTAAATATTTTAAATATTTTACTATTAAATATAAATAAATTTTATACTAATATTAAATGGTTACAGTAAATACCAGGGCATGTACTAGCTAAATTAGGTTGCTTTTTTCAAAGACTTTTTGGGCTCAGAAAATAGGGTAATGCAATACTACTAAAACATAACATATGCACAGTATCTGCTTTATATGACATTTTTGGCTAATGATTTTCAATACAGTCTTATCCACTCTACCTGTACTGTATCTTTCTCTGGGGCATCATTTGCTTTTAAACATCTCTGTAAGCTGTTTCTCACAGAAACTTCTATTTTATTTGTTCAACATAGAACTGAAAATAGTACATCTTTATTACTTAGTTGCAGATCATTTCATACTGGCACTCACCAAATGCAAACATTAATTTTAAGATCTTGGGGTTTTTTTATAGGGCCATTCAAAGTTTCTAGCTCCATCTATATTACTTTGGCACCAGGCTTCTGACTGAGCTGACATTCAGATAAGAGAGGATGGATTCCAGACCCTCTTGGGCTTATGAAATAAAGCACTGTAACTTTGAACCTGTGCTGTATCTCTTCCAAGCCACAAACAAAGAATTGAATAAATTCTAGTGAAATTCTGTTTGCAACAATGCTGTTAAATTGCAAAGAATGAGATTATGACCAAGGTTATAATAGCAGCATTTTAAATTTTTATATATATATATATATATATATATATATATATATATATATTTCTTTAAAGGCAAATCCTTTTATAACTGTAGCATATATTCTTTTAGAATGCTGGGGGATTTCTAAAATATTTTCTTAGGTAATAAAATCTCCTGCCTTTCCATCTATTTTTATCAAATACTCCAGAGTATTTCAAGTACTGATGAAAATGTAACTGTAAAAATAATGGATACTTTACTATCAAAAATGCTTCTGCTTTCTCATTTGTATTCACATTTCCTATCTCTTCTTTATGGGCTATACACCCCCGTCTTCAAAGGCTTTCCATTTAAAATCTTTGTTACTGAAAAGTCATATAAAAATCAGGCAAAAATTATTAATGGCTAAATATCACAGCTGTTAAATTAACAAATATACCTCTGTAATTAATGCATTAAATAGCCCTCCATACACACACACGTATATTTATCCTGACAATTAGATAGAAATTCCCAAGGAATGCTCAACAATGTAAATCACCTACATGGAGGTCAGTGGTCAGACAGGTCCCTAACATACTCCTATCAATAATTTTTATTCAAATATAGTGAGGTAGCACTTTGATACAATACAAACCAAGGTCTCCACTCTGTAAAGGGGGATCCTAAACATGTGTCTAGGAGGTAACCAGGAACTTGATTCAGTCATTGAGAACATAAGCCTTTACCAACATCTGAAATTCTCTGGAATTCATAACACTACAGGAAAAAAAAATCCAAGCCTTAATGTTTTAACAATACACAGGTCAGAGGCTGAGCCTGAAAGCATGAGCCTGAAAGCAGCTACTGAAACATTTTACTTATGAAAGACTATTATAACACAAATTATATCAACATAATTATATCAGTATCAGTAACTTTCAGCCTGAAGTTGATTAACATAACAACAGCCTTTCAGTTAGTTCATAGGAGTAAATTACACTGATTATAGGAAATTCTGTCCACTTCATAAGAAACTTCAAACTGATAAACATAATGAAAGCAAAAGACAAAGATGGAAAAGAAATGCTATACTACTAACTTCAGCTACCAACAGATGGAGTGAGGGAAAATCACACAAATCCAAATGTCAGCTTAAAACATTGCCACAAAATAAGGGAAAGAGATGTGATGTCTGAGAAAGACAGAATAGTTGAGACTGGAAGAGACCACTGTGAGTCCCTAGTTCAAACACCCTTCCTCAAAAGTTGTGTCAGCAGAGCAGATTGCTCAGGGCCTTCTCCATTTGTGTTTTGAGCATGTCCAAGGATGGAGACTGTACAAATCTCTGTGTGATAAATTCCAGTATCTGAAAAAATTCAGTCAAATAACTGAGATTTTTTTATGTTTAAGGGGAATCTGAAATAAAATTTTAGAGTATGATCAACATTACTCCTTAAAAATTAGCAGAAAGGCAACTTTCCATATTTTATATGGAAAAGCTCATGCTTAGGAAGTTAAAACAAGCAGTTATTCAGATGGGAGAGGAGTGAAATCTGCTATCTTTGCTATGTATTCCTGGAGCTTGAGGCGATGCTTGGAGACCACAACATCAGATAAAGACAGACAGACAGGTTAGCATATACAAATCACAGACATGTCAGGAAACAGTGCCAGGAACTAAAAGACAATGCAGACAAGCCTTTGGCATTTTCAGTATGAATACTAGCAAGAAACCTTCAAGGTACAAACACACATAATTAAACTAAGGAGCTAAAAGCTACTTCCAAAGACACAAAAAGCTTTCAGCCCACTGTACTGTCACCTAAAGACAAAGTAGGATTATAAGACTGTTGCTAAGTTCTGCCCCAGTCTTTCCTGACAATTCTTATTTTATCTGTTCACTGTTCCTAAATTTGATTAACTCTTTTAGCCAGAGGAGAGGTTTTGTTTAAAAGCTCATAGTGTACTAGAACTTACTCCTTGCTGCTCAGTGTTACCATGAACAGATGAAGACAAACTGAAATAACAGATTTTAAACTTACTTAGCTTGAGAGAAAATTAATCGAGACAGCAATTTTGTCAATTCTCATTTCTCTTCTACATAACAGAAACTTTTCTACATAACTCCCTTTTCCCCATATCTACTTGTCTTTAGTAACAATGAACTCTGGCAGATTTTTGATATTTTATTCAATGTAGTAAAAAATTTGCATCTCTTTTGATGCTTTATAATGGTCTCCCTCTGATTGTTACAGAACTCACTTTTCATTTCAGTCCATCCACAGAACAGAGAACTGTTCTACATAGAGACAAAAGAATGAACTAATGACCAAAGGAGTACAGATATCACCAAGAGAGTAGACTAGAACCCTTGAATTCTGTCAGTTCCAGGTGAAAGAAGAAAGAGAATGAAAGGAAACTCATCTGCTGATGCTACCCGTAACCACCTCATCTAAGAATGCAAAAGGAAACATTGTAAAGCAAATGTAATCAGGTATAAAACACTTCTCCGTTGGCAAAAAAAAGACAGGCAAGGGGAAAAAAAGTGTATGATTAAAAAGAGGAAAAGAGAGAGAAAAATACAGATTTTTTTTTTCCCCAAATCATGGCCATGTGCATAATATACAGAAAAGTCCTTACCTTTTTCACTGACACTTTCACTTTCTATCTCCACATCTTCACAGCTAGTATATTCTGGTGTTGATGCCCCTTCTTCCTCTGAGCTACTAACTGACATCTGCCTTTTCTTTCCGCCTCTTTTTGCTCTATGAGGCTTTGGAGGGGATGGCCGCACTGATTCCGACTGGTCAGAGCTAAGGGAATCATTCCTTAGCATGGTCTCCATTTTCTCCCGCTTTGCTTTTCGCATGAGAATAGCAGAGCTAGGATCAAGGCGGCTCTGTTTTATAAAGGAATCGTGGTTCTTGTATTCTACGTGTTCTATAGGAACTGGACTATGCCTGGGAGTTGGTGGGCTATGATTAGTTAATTGTTTAGAAACAGAAATTCTTACATCACCTGTTCTGTCTATAGAGTACGACCTCTGAGTTTCCACAAGAGATTTTCTGTCCTGAGTTCCCTGTAATTGTGAGCGTTTTCCTAATTTATTCTCAGGTACCTCCGCTTCCTCCATTTCTGTGTGTGGCAAAGCTACATCACTGTGTCTTCTCTCGTGTCGTGCTTTAGAAACTTTGGCGTGCATGCGCATCTGCTGCTCCTCAGGGTGTGGTTTGACAGGGTATCTTGCCAGATTGGGGTCACTCCTGTAACGGGTATGATATTCATCTTCCTTCCTTTGTTTGTCATCATCAGGCACTTTGCCTTCCTCAAGTTTCTCTGGCAAGTCTGGGTAATCCTGTGACTTGCCTTTCTCCAGCCTTCTACCTTCATGCCGCTCTTTACGCTCCCTGTCATCTGTTGGTCCTTCTTTTGGAAGTGAGGATTTTGGCACACGCTTACGCTCACTCTTTACACCTTTGCCATTCTGGTCAGAAACCAACACTGCCTTCTTCCTACAATTAAAAGGAGTACAGTAATATGAAGAATTGAATGGAAAATAGAACTACTTGCATACAGTAATGGAAAACAAATTCAAAACCAGGATAAGCTATGGAAAAACAGAAAATACTGAATCCATTAACACAAATTAAATAAATTATTACTTCCATCTTAATTTTATTTTCCAATAGCAAACAATTTCCAGAGCCCACAAAAACATAAATTATGAATGGTTCAATTAATGAGTAAAATTTTTTAAAAATTATATGGATAGATATAATTTACCCACATAAGAAAGAAGACCTAGAGTTGTCTTTGTAGTAACTGCAGCATTACGACAGAGTACTGGAGCATGTTCTCCATTGTTCTGGCAGCAGTCATGAGAGTTACAGACTAACCACACAATTCACTTCAAGTGCCCTGACAGCATAGATATAAATACCACCAAATGGAGTATCTACCACAATAATATTATAGAAAGAAGTAATATAGATATTTTAAAAATTCAAACAATAACATATCTGGAAATAATATTTAAACTAGTTTCCTTTATCTTATTGAAACTCTAAAAAGAAATGCCCATTTCATAAGCATGTAAAGGAAAGCAAATTGATTCCTTCAGATAAATTAATGGCAGTCCTTTCTCCAGTAATAAAAGAGGATGAGAAGTTTATTTCTCTATGCAGACATATGTAAAAAACAATAAATATAATGAGGCTGCAGGAAAATTTTTTTTCTCTTTCATATTCTGCTTTGGAAAAATAAGCAAGCCAAATAATCATACAATTCCCATATGTTGGATATTTTTATTTCTCTCATCATTCCAGTTGCCCTTTCATTTAGCAGTTCATATACGAATTCATTGATTTTGAAGAAGGATGAACACAGTGTACTTGAAAAGAATGCACACTGGGACAAAGTCACTAAGACGTTGTTTTGTGGCACTAAATCTTCCCTTCCACAACTGACACACCTTTGGATTACATATCAAAGACTCTCACAAAGAACAAAGTTGGACATCATCCACATTAAGCCCCTGTCTCTTTTTTTTTTTTTCCCCGTCTCCTGTTCCTGCTGAATTTTTGGCAATTAATGAGACCTGAGCTTGCTATAGATGATCTTCAATCAGAATGCTTGAAATTCATTTGAAACTCTCAGTAAGAAGTAAAGAACACTAATTTTGTATAACTAATATGAAATCTCATTTTGGGGCAGCAAAGCAGAAATATAAAGTGCTTTGCTGCTCTGAAAGTTGCAACTGCTCTGGGGTCCTTCCCTGTGTTGGGGGACAAAAGTCAACAGGATTAGGAGAGGGTATCATGTGTTTATTTACACAATATATGTACGTAACATTAACCTGAATTTGATACAGTTAAACCCAGACAGATCTCACCCACACAGTAAGTTACTAGCCACTGCTCATCATCCATTTTGAGCTCCAAAAGCTATGGGGGAAAAATCATCAACCATTCTGGCCAGAATCAGGAGAATCTTCTGTGGCAGACTCCTGTTTTATTGTCATAGGCTCTCTCCTCAACTGCTCTGCCATCTGCCAGGCAGCAGCCAAAAGAACAGCAACTGTTTCACAGCATTAGCCTCTCTTGATTTGCTGCTCCTCAACCCATTCAGGACATGGAATGTGGCTCAGGAATTACCTCATTTACTCACTTTAAAAAGTTTGCTTCTGGTTGCTTTATTCTTGCAAGCAACTTGCTCTGAACTCAACATGGTACTGTTGCTGTTCTACATGAATGTTAACTTCGCACAAGTAAATGAGGTCTTTTAACTGTATTATTTTTAAAAATAAAGTTGGAAATATCATTGATGAAGAGATAAAACATAACATTAGCTGAAAGAATTCCACAGGGTGTGTTTTCTGATTATTTAGGTGTGGATTTTCCAGGAGAGTGTTGCTTTAAAAATTTGAAAAAGCTAAAGGCTTGCTCTTTGTTTAATAACTTTAAAATACCAGTCAAATTTAAAATTTAAAAGTACAATTCTATACTAAAAGTGTACACCAAAATGCATTGAAGTTTATGGGAATATCCATAAAATACATTTTTTTCCCTCATTTTTGTCACACAGACCAAAATAGATGACGTATTTGCTAGCAAAAGTTTATCCTTCCCTGGTCAGTAAATCAATTTACTCTTTGTTTTTCCACAATAGTAAACACACAGAAGACCCAGCTGAACTAGCATTTATAATTGTAGGCTCTATCTAGACAGAAAGCATTACCTCTCTTTTGGAGGTTCACTTCTAGACCTTGAAGCTTGCTTTTGGTCGGGGCCCATAGCCGGCTGCGACACTTCTGCTCCTTTCCTACGGTCAGGCTGTGCACTGGCAGCAGAGATCTCCTGTGACGAGGCAGCTGCTGTACTTAAGGGAGTCTGTGACCTGGATCGCTCTTGCAGCCTGGCTTTCTTCTCTCTTGGTGCATCCGAGCTGGCGCCAGTGGCCGTATCACTCAGCGTCCCGTCCTGGCTGGGTGAGGGCTGCGGTCCGCTCCCAAAAAACCACGCTCCGGATTTCGTTAGGATTTCTTGCTGCTTTCGACACAAATTGCATACCCACATAACCTAGTTGAAGACAACAAGAAGAGTCAGTGCAGCTACCTCCCAGAGCCCGGAATGCATGCTCACTACTGCAGAGCAGGTACAACCTCTGGCTCTCTGAACTAATGAGGCTGGTGCTCATGACAGGACCCAGAACATGCTGCTCCACTGGCTAGAGCCAAGCATCCTACAGGCACATGCTATGCGAGCTTCTCCAAAATGTGTTGTCAATATACACCCGTCCTACCTGTGGCAATCCTCCCCTAGCCCAGCCCTAGCTCTCCTCTGAGCAGACACCGACAACATGACCAGTGCTGCTTGGGGGGGTTGATGCAGTGCAGGTGGGTTGGGTTTTTTCCACTGGTGTGGATCACTTTTGGGACAGACAAGGCCACCAGGGTGTAAACAGGACCTGTACACCTCAGGTGGCAGTGTCCTGCTCAGCTCACTCCCAACTTCTGTGGTCACAGAAAACTGACACACTCTTTTCTTGTGGTTAAATTTTCTTGTGATTAAATTTTCTCACATTAAATACCACCACATTATCCTGCAAATAAATTCATTACGTACCCTGAATGATTTTAGCTACACCTACTGCAACTACTTAGAGGTGTAAAGTAAAACCTTAAGAAATCTACTAACAGAAGACTAAATACATCAATGAAAAGACTGCAAAAGTACCGTATTTTGTACTACTTGCAAATTATCATAATCTCCTTGATTTATAGTTGAAAATAATAAGTTAACAAACATGTGTCCCTGTAAATCACAATTAAGCTGTGAATCACAATTAAAGACTGTGGTGCCTAGGGTTTTTGGGGGGGTTTAATTTCTTACACACAGATATACAGAAACACACACATTAGAGCAAGACTCTATGTTTCCAGCCTGTATACTGTAGAGACAGTCTTATGTACAGGAGCAACTCACCAGGGAAAAATAAATGGTTAATCAAGACTAAAGTATGTGAAAATTTAAGAAAAAATTGAGACAAAGAAAAAAGCAGTTTTCAGAAAGAAGAAAAACTAGGCAAAATGCATTAATAGAAGGATACAGAGCAGAGAGGATTTTTGTCAGAAATAAAAATAGAGGTGAGAGGAAACAAAACTGATTATTATTAAGGAAAATGATAAAGAAAATCTCTTAATTTAATATGGAAGGTATTTAGGAATGGGTAAAATTGCAATGAGAAGGATTGACAAAAGTTGGAAGGAAAAATACGTTTGAATTATTTTGTGTAAACACAAGAATGATGCAACAGTCACAAAATTACACAGTGCTTAAAATTAAAAAGAAGAGGAAGAAATTGAAACAGGACAAAGTTCTGTTACTGAGCTCTTTTAGTCTCTGGCCTGTGGAGGTAGTGGCTTACAAGGCACAATGAAAACTTAGGCATTTTATATATTTAAAATAATTAACATTTATTCAAAACATTCTAAAAGAGACTCTCTTTTTAGGTCTGAAAACAGCATCAGAACTTCCAAGTGCCTTTCTGCACTGTTTAACCAAACCACACAGAGAAGACATCCAACTCTTTACCCTCTGCCAGGATTGTTGGTTTTATCAAAAGATGACGGTTATATTTCTTCTGTTTAAGAAGGATAATAAAGTATCTACTAATACATTAATTTAAAAAGACCCAGCCTTAATCAAAAACTAGTTATTCCAGCAGGGGCATAAACATATAGCATGATGAAAACAGGTAACACTCAGTAGGATAATAGAAACAGCAACTTTGACAGAGATAAATGCTAAACCTTTAAAAAACAAAAAAAAGCTCTTGATTCCAAAATGTCTAATTTATTCCATCTAGTACACCTCAAAAACAAGCAATTCAGTTTATTAAACTACCTTTTCTATATAGAACAGACTTTTAGTCTATCAGATTATTACTACAGGTATTAAAAAAATCCAGCAAGAGTAAAAGGAAAAAAAAGCCACATTTTAAAATGCTTTTATAGGATCTGCCACAGCTGTTAGCTCATGTGTGCATGCAAATGTGTCTGTGTAGAAAATCCATGTCAATGCTATAAACCAAAGTCAGTAACAAAGAATGGCATTACCTGTATTTTACCGGTTTCCAAGAAACATTGAAAAAAGTGTTAATAAAAAAAATAATCAACTAGAGTTTGTTTAAAGGATAAGGAATACTAAAGGAAAAGTAAATTATTCTAATTAAATTGCATACATATGTATGTATGTAAGCCTAGTAACATACTTCCTTTACAACTTACTGTATTCAATAATTTTAAGTATGTATAAATTTTGTAAGAAACTTCAAGAAAGTACTCTTAATTTACATAATCACCTTTGATACTGTAATTAATTTATTCAAAAATTATGAGATACAAACAAATAAGAATAGCTAACGCACAAAGAGACTCCAAAAAATACAGAATACTGAAAGAAGAGATATTAGACAAGTAAATACAAACCCATTTTCTTGCAGCTATTTTTAAACTCTGCATCTTGGACACAATACGCAGCAATCACCACAGATTATACACGTAGGAAATCTGTATTATACTCACATAGAAGCTATACTACCATCCCTGTTTAGGAATCTCTTCAGGAATTAAAAAATGCTACAGTTGCCTTGAGATCTATTTGGTCCAAAAGGAAAAAAAATAAAAGCTCTTCTTTCAAAGGAAAAAAAAAATCAAAAATTGAGGTGACAGAAAAATTTCAGTGACAAAACTGTATATTGAAAAACATTTTTAGAGAAGTACGTGGAGCAAGCAATTTAGCAGCATGCAGGAACTATATCCTGATTGAATATACTGGGATGTGGTCCAAACTAATCTAAACTAAAGCAGGTCTGTGTAATAACTTATCTTAACAATCCACAGATGTTAGGCAACCAAACAAATGCTCTGATGAAGGATTACAGTTCTCTAATGTGGCTTCTGGACCTCCACGCGATGCATCAGTAAAATGAAGAATGTTAGACAATTTTACTCTGGCCTGTCACTTCAAAAATAGTTTCTGTTTACTCTCCTCTGGACAGTGAGCTCTGATGAAGTGCTACATTAAGTCGTTCAAGACATCCAGAGTCTGTTTTTTGTTTCTGGGTTTGTTTCTGGTTTATTGCATCCTTGCACATGTCAGTGCAATTTCACACGTGAAGCTGTTAAAGAGAACCAGTAAAAGGGTGTTCTTCATTCAAAGGGTTCATAGGCATGGCTCTGCAGAAAGGTGCATTTTCACAGCATAGCAAAGGGTTCTGGGCTTCACTGCTACAGAACAAAAAAGACCAGTGGCACACACAGGACTCAGCACAGGTGGGTCAACAGTTCCCACACAGATTCATGTGGAAACTTCACAGGCTGCGTGAAAACATGCTAGAAGGATCCCATGCTTGCCTTCATGTGGAATACAGAGTATTTCATTCACAGAAAAAATAGTCCTCAAACTTACTCTTACGGGTACTGCTGAATGTGATCCGCAATGAGGAGGAACAGTATTCCTGTACTAACACAACATGAAATTCCAACTTGAAAGAGCCCATAGTAAGTAATATATATATATAACTATACACACAGAAAAAGCATTTTCAGTTACAAAAATAAGAACAATTCTACATAATTACGTATTTCAAACCTGCATTTTAGAATGCAGAAAAAAGGCTTTTTTTTCAAATTCAAATTTGGAAACTTCCAAACATGCACTGGGAGGCTAAAGTCACATTGTGGGGGGCACAAAAGTTATACTAAATTTATGTGACACATGACAGGCAAACTCAGACTGAAGTCAGAGCAAGTTCCCCAAATCCTTCACCCAAGCCCAGATTCTGAGGAGGGTCCATAAGGCATACACTCCTTTATGCTTCCTGAGTTTAGAAATTGAAATCCCACAGTTAGGATGACTCCCATGAATCCTGCTTCAAACCTATGCAGCAAATTAAGTAACAAGTTGCTAATAGAGCAGGCCACAAGCTATTCCTTACTGAACTTTCACACTATCTGAATTATTTCCCTTCTGAAGGATGTACACACAACATTTTTTTCAGGTTATTGATTTAGTTTACATTCCTTCTACACACTTTTGGAAGACACTAGTTACTTCAGACAGACCTAATTAGGCAGACCCTGTTCACTGCCTGAGGCGCCATTAACTTCAGCAGAGCTCTGCCACCACCCTACAAATCATCTCTTGAAAGTCAAAGAGAAGAAACAATAACAATTAGCTCCTGCAAAATTTTCATTCACAAAATTAAGTTAGATTATGTATCACTTAATGTTTCTGAGATAACATAAAAACATGCAGCAAACCGTGAAATTATTATAGAGCATTGCATTTATCTCTTCTGCTATATCAAAATGATTTCTGTAATAAAAACCTAGCTAAAATGTTGTGAGTGCTTCATTCCCTTAAAATATAAATAAATAAAGCTGAAAATCTACTTGAATACTTACATTAGTCCAAAATCTTAATAAATAAGCAACTTTGCCTTTCTAATGAAAGTGTGCTCATGAGTTCAAGTTCCCATTAAATATATTTTTCAAAACGTACAGACAGCTGGGTGCATCCAATAGCTCCTGCTCAGCAAAAGGGAAGGTCTTCTACCCAACTCCTTCCAATCTTGTTCTCCTCTCTTCCTGTCTGGGTTTGTTCTCTCTCATTCTTGCTCACAGGAAGGTTCCCTGTGCCACATACTCACTTGTATATCCTTCCTTGATGGTCAGGTTCTCCCAGGAGCCACTTGTACTTAAGAACATTGCAGAAACTTATCTGTATTTTCTTGAATTGGTTTTGTTCTCTGTCATATCTATTTTTTTCATGGAGGGAATGATGAGTAGTGAAATCATGTGACCAGAAACAGGCAAATGGGGATAAAGGTTTGGTTTGCCTACAGCACTGTCTCAGCATCTCCCATCAAATTACATCTTGAAATGACACCAATATTATTAGCACACTAGACTTGCACAGAAACATTTTTGAGCATTGAAGCCAAATGACACAAAATAATCATTATCTGTGCTAGGATCTCTGCTCTACTTCAAAGCAAGGTGACTCCAAACTAGGTGCTTCCTGGAGGTGCACCACAGAATACTTCAACTCCCCACCTCCCAGGAAAAGTTGATAAGAAAATGCTAAAGGCAGAAGACCAAGAGTGTGCCAAGTAGCCTTGTGTCAGTTTACTCACACTGATACTCTAAAACTGAGGAATAGTCCCAGATTATATTTAATTTATTAGTAAAGAAGTAGCCAAGGAGTCTAGGTTCTGATTTTTCTAAAGCCTCTCCTCTAGACTGAAGTGTTCAACAGGACCATGCAATTCTCTGCTTCCCACCTCTCCAGTCAGGGAGGGGACCACTTTGCCCATGCCAACGGGCATCAGACGTATAGGGCTCAGCCATTTCAGGACAGTGACAATAAAGCCATTTTAATTTAGCACTTTCTGTTCTTCTGTTCTTCCATTCCTATGGAATCTGCTTCTTCCAGAGCAGATTTTCTTTAGAACTTAGGTTTTCAGCTAGATACTTTTACTCCAGTTTGGCAAGAAAAAGAATATTTTGCAGACAGCTGACTGGGTTCTTCCCTATTTTCTGCCTGCACCCTACAATAATGTGCTACCCAACTGGTCAAATGCAATCAAATTTTGCACAGACATGGAAGTTTCCAGGTGATTCTATTCTTAAAAGTTACATAAAACATGCAGTTCTATAAAAGCCCTATAAATATTTCATTAGTGCAATCTTTTTTAGCATCACAGAATCAACAAGACATGTTCATAGCAAATGAGGCTGCTCACAGAAGTACCTGTTGCCTTAAAGCCTGTGGTGCCACTTACAAGCTTGACTGAGAGCTTCCAGGAGGGATGTTTAGATGTTTAGATGTCTGCCTTACCAGAATTTTCCACTTGCATAAGAGACTACACCTCCTGCTCTTTTTCTGCTTGCCTGAGATGTTACATTCTCAAATGAGATTCTATGTGTACAAATAAGGATTTGAGTAAGATGCCTAAATTGTTTCTGTCTACGCTGAAATGACTGTAGGCATGGCAGGTATTTAAGTCTCCAGCCAAAGAGAGTCTACTCCCTTTCACATAGAAACAGCAAAATAAAATATTAAAAAAAAAAAAAACACACCTAAAAAAAGCTGAATACTTTAGCAGTAAGTCAGCATATCCCACCTTGCTGCCACAGGAGTTAGGTCCCATATTCCAGCCATATGTACTTGTCTTATGTACATAGGGCATGAAAAACAGCATTGGATGCCTACTGCTGGGCAACTGAGCACACAGTTCATGTACTGATCCTAATCATGTTCCTGGCCTAGGTTCTTAAACCCACAGCTGAAAAACTGCCTAGCTTTTTACTAAAAACTCCCTTAGGAGAGGGAAAAGATGCAGGGGAGCAGTGATTCACGCAGTTAACATCAAAAGTGTATTTCATGTTAGTTTTGTTGCCACTGCTGTTAGCAACACTGTTACCAGTCATTTTAAAATTAAAAAGGGAAAGAAAAAACACCTGATTTTCTTCACACTCCCCTCTGCCAAAATCTCTCGGCTACTGCTGCCAACCTTTCAGAAAGTTGCCAACAACTTACACAAAAAATTAAACATTATCTAGAATAATCCTGCAGCATACTGAGGGTTGGAACTCAGACACTTAGGCAACTCTAAAGTAACAATATGAAATATCATCTCTAAAACAGCACACAGCCATGTTCCAGACACATGTACTTCTCTGAGAATATCTTTGGAGTTCAAGGAAGGAAGTAAAATCACGAGTGGTGAAAGCAGTAGTGTCTAAAAATTCACAACAGCACATTTACATACAGTAATTTAAATATCCTTCTCCTGCAAGTTCTTTTCTAAATCTGCTACACAAAGAAATTAGTTGACACATGGCACTAAAAAAAATACTACAAAAACTGCATTATCATAGTTACAGCTGTGATCTTCTAAAGCAAGACTATAGCTTTGGTCTCCTCATAGATTAGATTCCTTTTCAACTTTATTTATCTTGCCTGAGTTTCCTTCAGTTTCTTCTGATAACACAGTAGCCATGAATTGCTAGTCACATTTTCTGTAACGTCAATCTCCATTCTTCACAGACCGTTAAGTTACCCTAGCAATTATTATCTCAGAGATAATTTTTGTGTTCTTCTAACCTTAAAAAACCCCTAAAGTTTTCTGTATCTATTTGAACATTTGGCTGTCTTGATGAGCCACAGAAGCTGTACTACTCTTAATCACTTCAAGGTTCTCATAGTTACAGATGCACATAGAACACTAATATTTTGTTTTTCACATTACAGAAATCTGACAAAAAAAGGTAAATGGCATGAAACAGCTTTACAGTCAGGACTGGCATAAAGTTTTAGTTGCTATTCATAAAACAGAAACAACTCTGTTTATCCACTTGGATATTTACAAACAGCAGTAAAAATATAGAAATGCTTAGAACCAGACTGTCTTTAGCCGTGGATGGGTTTGAGAGGTTGGCTACCTAAAACATTTGAGGTTCCCAACCTCTACAATGCCTATCACTGTTGAGTTAATGAGAGGAACATACCAGCCTTGAGAGCCACCAGGAGCATGGGGTCACCAGGAGATCTGTTCTGGGCACCTCTGCCTGCAGAGGCAATTTCAGGGGAAAGAAAAATGGACACAGGAAAGAAGCAAAGCTTACAGACACTGCTTGGATCCATAGGAAGAGACAGTGGAACTGAGACTAACAGAGCACTATGAAGACACGATGCAAAAACTCAGGGGCTGTGAGGAAGAGGATTATCACTAGCTGTGTAAATAGGGATAGAAGACAACGGAGAATGGCTGGAAGTTCAGGAATACTCCTAGTGGGGATGGGCTGAATATACAGCAGTGACAATCATGTTAAGACAAAGATTTTTATGGATGATGTAACAAGCTGCCAAGGGAACATAAGGGAGCATGTGCAACACATTTGGATCTGTCAGTGGTAACAAATGCCCAAAATCCTGTTTGGATGAACAAAATGTTTGGGAGAAGAAAAAAGCATACTTTTGACATATTGCAGGATCATCTCACTGCAGTGATCTCTGCCATGCAGCTTGACAGTAATCTTCTCTGACCACTTGGACTGATCATCTTTCCACTAGCAGAGAATCACGATTTATGAATATGAACTCTGCTTAGACAGAATTTTCCTCTGTTCTCCACCAACTCCCATGCTGATAAGTTTTGGCTGCTGAGTTTTGCTTAGAGCTCCCACACTCCCAAGTCCACACAAAACCTAGAATAAGGCTGTCAGAGCCTTGCAACCAGATAGTGAAATTAGGCATCTAATTTGTGAGTGATACAGTAGGAGGAGAATGGCACCAAGCATATGCTTCCTCCTGTGCCTGGGCAGCTTCACACAGCCCTGGCTCACCACCAATGTCTGGGCCAGTCCTCCGGAGGCTGAGCACAAAGATGTGAAATGATCTGGCTTCTGATCTGTTACATTTTTTTTTTTAACATCACATACAGATACCAGGACTAAACAGAATCCGGACAAACCTGGAAATGTAAGCTGAAACAAAATCATTACAAACCTCCACCACATTGATCCTGCACGTTTTAACTTTTCTTAAGAAAATGAAAGAAAGCTCTCAGTGAAAGAGCAAAATTCACAAACTGATGTTTGTGAAATATTTAGCTTTCAGAATAAAAAAAAGCACCATGGTGTAAATTTAGCTGGACAGAACTTTTTATGCTTGGCGAGCGTTGAGCACTATGTGATACCTTTAGCATTTTGCAACAATTACTACTATCCAGTAAGGGTTTTGACAAAGCACCAAATAGGATTAGGCCCTACACATGTTATATATATTCAGGTTTTACCATCTGTACCAGATAGATCCTTAAGTTTATAGTTTTCTTCACATAATTAGAAATACTTAAGCCTGACTTTTTCTTATGAATGTAAATGCATGGGCTCCTTTTGATTACAGAAAGCAGATTCTTCCCACTGATATCATCACAGCAACTTCTTATATGTTTAAAACAAACACTTTATTTGTACAACATTCTACCTGACATGGACCAGCAACCCGATCTCCTCACATGAAAAAGCTACCAGTGTCTTGAGGAAACACAACATACTGTAGGAGTTGGTTCAACACCTGATTTGCATTTACTCCCTTTCCAAAAGGATGACACAGGTTTTTTGGCTTTTTGTTGTTTGGGTTTTTTAAAATTTCATCTTTGTTGATCCTACCTTCTGAGATGTCCATGGTCCTTTCTTTTAATTCTCCCACCTTTCGCTCCAGGTGCAGAGTCTGAGGCTAAGTTGATTAAGTCTGTGCTATCTGTGCTATCAAGCTCGAGCACAAAGCAATCTCAGAAAATCTGGGATGGAAGATTTGAGGAAGGGGAAGAGAGAATATCAGTGTTCTACAACAAATTTGAGTGGATATTTCAGATTTATTTTTAAAAAAACTGGGGACAACAATGTTTTTGGTAAGGAAAAGTGCATATTTTTAGGAAAGCAAAGACTATGGGAGACTGAGAAAGGGTTAAACAGCTGTGGGTCTGAATATGGAAGATTCAAAAGATAAGGAAAAGGAAAAAGGGGCAGGAAAATGCACTAGGAGTTCTGTGCCAGTGTAAGAATATTGCAATTTTTTTAACTGATCTAAAGAGCACATTGTTGACAGCCAATTTACAGACTATACCCAGTACTAATATCAGAGGTTTACTATTCTGAATTTGCAATACTACTGGCAGACCACATAGGGAAAGAGGGAAGTTTCAGTAAGGTAAGATGATGCAAAGCAATGCAGAACAATACACTTAGAAAAATCAAACAGTAATGACATTTTATTATCTGATGAAGCTACTGTTACAAAAACAGGTTAAAATTTGAGATCAGAACGTTGTTAGATGAGGAGAACCATTCTGATCTTCTGCACTTACCTGTATATTCTCAGATATCTAATAAGGCTTTGTAGTTCCTAAACAAATAAAAGGCATACAGTGCAGAGACAACTTAAGGCTATTCAGGGAAGAGGCAACAGTTAAGGATATTTTGCCTCTCTATTATCTGAAATAGAGGGATGCCTACTCCATGGGGGTACAAATACATGGGCCATAAGCTGGACTTGGGCTCACATGCCTGTTCAACAGAAGCAAGCAACCTTTTTCATCAGGTAAGGGATTTGTGCGTTGCAGGTTTCTCTGTGTGTCAGAAGTTAAATTTAATGGCCAGCTAGATCCCTTATATAAAAGAAAGAGAACCATGTCAGCAACTAAGGAGAGAACTCTCTTATTCCCTGCTTGGTAGAAGGCAGCTCTGCCATAGCAACAGCTTCCAGAGCTGGTGAGGTCTATCTACTCTTGCCTAAAATTGGATCACCTTTCCTGCATACTGGTATTTTCTCAATACTCAGCCATATTTGAAGTTGCTGAACACTTAAAACAAAAATGGAGTTTGCAGGAAGCAGGAGTACCTCTGATCTCATTGTATATCCAAAAATAACTTTCAGCTACATGAGCCTTCTGCTGGGTTCAAAGACTGTGCCCATTTTGTGAACTGCAAAGACAATTTTGACCAAGCTGTGGGATAAACATTCCATGCTCAGTTGCTGTTCCTCGCAGTTTCGATTTGATCCTTGCATGTTCTTCTCTACTCCATCTTTGAGCTTTTTTAATTCAGATTATGTAACACAGCCAGCAGTATGATCTCAGCCAAACAAATCAACTTCAGTTATTTAAATCCAAACCAGACATAATAGACAAATCAGACAATTCCACCCTCATATACAGTCTCAGGAAGAGGTTTTCTAGAATATTTTATTTCAGTAGCATCTACTCTCTATAGAATCTGAGGTTAATCGTTCCTTTGTATTTCTCTCTAGTTTATAATTAATTTTAACTTTACAATGAAATCAGGTCAGTAGACTACATATTTATAAGGTTAGTACTGTTTTATTCTGGTTGTCCCTGTAAGTTTTAGGTGATTATACTAAAACCAGCGGTTTATCCCAGCTTAAATATAACTGGTTTACTGGAGGTCAGGTTCTTCTGACCCTGTTGTCTTTAATAACTTTTCCTTAACTACTTCAGTTCTTTACACAGAAGAATACAGGGAAAAAAGGAAGAATTGTGAGATGAAGTGACCAAGAAGAATTAATGTTCAAGAGGACATGGAGAGATAAAATGGTTCAAAGGGTGAAGAGAAAAGATAGAGAGATAACAAGTTGAGGAAAAAATTTGAGAGACAGACAATAGGAAGAAAGTAGGACAAATATCAGGGATTATGAGGAAATCAGTGTGCTGGAAAAGCAACAAAATTGGATTGTTTTGTTGTCACATAGCAAAAGTTACTGCATTTGGAACAGAGATGACACATGGACAAATAAAACTTACTTCAGAGAAAACTCTACTTCCTTTCTCGCTTTGAGTTTTTTCTTTGGGCTTAGGTTTTTAGCTTCAGAAAAGAAAGAAGGCATTTGGGGATTCAGGGTTGTCTTTCTCTTTTAAGAGAAATGCTTTTAGGTGAGCTTTACATCTCCTCAGGCATAATCAGCATTACCAAGCCTACACTCACATGCACTATGACAAGCCACCTCACAAATGAGCTTACCAGGCCTCTCAGTGCACAGCAGAAAACTGTGGCAGATTGGTTGGGAGGCACTAAAGCTCTAAATGCAAACAAAACACATCCAGCAGCTTTTGCAATAATCATGTGGCACTGCAGTCTTTTATTTGCAAATCCTTCACTTTTTCCCCCACTGCTTATTTTAAAGAAACAACCTATTCTGAAGCTTAACATTTAACCACTAGAAGAGGCCTCTAATTTTTTTTGCCCTGAGCACAAGTGATGAGAGTATTGCTGCCCTTGTAGGAATTTGCTGCTTGCAGACTATGACAGAACGGAAAGGGTTAAGATCAGTGCTGAATGTCACGCTCTGCAGAGGTCAGACTACAGCACCAAGTCCTCTGTATGATTTTAATGGCTGTCTTTCAAATTAAATCAAAGCAGAAGTGACTCTTCAATTTCTAAATCTACATATGTTTATTTCTCCCCCTCTCTACTATATAATCAGATTCAAGTATTTTGTTTGAAAGAGTTGCTGAGACTGTGCCATGTCACTTGCTGTGCAAGCACAAGGAGCTTTTCCTTTTGAAACATTGATGGTATTTGCTAAACTTAGCCATCCCAAAATGTTTATTATACAGAAGCCTAAGAATTGCTATATACTGCACTAATCTTGAACAATGCTCTCTTTCCTTGCTGCCTATAAGTTCTTTGCACTCATTTAATACAATAGTATGTGACATTTAAATTGAAAAATGAAATTACTGGGCAGCTAAAGTCAGCCATCAAGAAAGCTATCAGAAATAAAAAAAGGAAAAAGATTGAGAGAGTACATACCTTTCAGCTACTCAGTAAGATGAATTGCTAAGAAATTGTAATTACTGTTAAAATATATGCTGGAGAGGTTATATACTTAAAAGGACAGAAAAATAAAACCAAAACAGCAGCAAGAAGGAAAAGGTGATTTTCTTAGCCAAGAAACGTTGTGGTAGATACATTTATAACATAGATATGGCAAAAAATAGAGATTTTAGCTGGCAGTGATCATCTAAGAAAACACTAAAATGCAGATGCCTACCAAGCAAAATCAAGGTCTTAACTGAGTGAAAGGGCACAGAGCACCCTGTGTCAGATGAGTTTTGAGAATACAGACAACTTACCAGTGTTATACAAGGTGTTATACATCAGGAAGCTCTTCTAGTCATAATTTAGCACTTCCAAAAGAGGGGCTTTTAAAAACAAATGTTAACCTAGTTAAACCCCAAATGTGACCCTTCTGGGGCTAAAATAGAAAACCAGACATTTTATGCTGATGTTAGTTTACAGTTAGCTCTGTGATGATCATTTAACTCATTTTCATCCACACGGTGGATACAAAGATGCTTTTGTATGATTCTAATTTATTATACAATGTATAATGTTACAGTGGCATGCTAAGTACAGAGCTATTATCTACTAAATATTTAATTATAAACCAGCTTATGATGGAAATAAAGTCAAAACTTGCCATGATATGGTTTCAAAATGTAATAATCATCAGAAAAATTAACAGAAGTTGAGGAAAACAAAGGAGAAATGAAAGCAACTGAATAAGGATGATTGCAACCCATGTGTTACTGACTACATAAAGGATCTTCTAATTTTAAAAAAGGATAGAAAAAAGGGAAGTCTTCCAAAGTAATGTTTTAAAAGTCTGCATCATTTGCCCTGAAAACAAACTATCACTTCATGCATCAAATCCAAGAATTAAATCCAGTCAGTTCACTGAAGATAGCAGTAACTACAGGTACCTATGGCCAAAGAAGAGGAAGGGATTAAGTAGAACATGGCTAGTTTATCTCACGATATGCAGAGCTACAAGAAGAAATGGGCCTTGCCAGCCCCAAAGTGAGGGAAGCAAGAGAGGAGTCATCCTGCAGTCCCCTGAACAGGGATTCCCCTGCATCCTGCAGAGAAGACCAGGCTGGGGAAGGTTTTCCTGACAGAACATGCAGCCCCTGGAGAAACCACATGGGAGCAGGTATTTTTCCTGAAAGACTGTGACCCATGGAAGACTCCAAGCTGGAGGAGAAGGGACCAAGAGATGAGAGCTACTATGGACTGGTCCCAGCCCATGCATGATAGCTTGTGCCATGTGGCTGGACAAGGCAGAGGAGTCGGGAGGGGAGAAGGAAAGTTGAGACTGGGAAAAAAGGAGCAGGTTTTCAATTTTAGGTTTTGTCTTTGCCTCTCACAATCCAACTCTATTTTAGCTGGCAGTAAATTAAATTAACCATCCCCAAGCTGTGTCTGTTTTACCTATGGTGGTAATTGGTGAACAACCTTCCTGTTTTTATGTCAGCCCATGAGCTTTTCCATCATATTTTCTCCCCTTGTCCTCTTGGAGCCTCTAGCAGTCAGACAAGGTCAATCCACCACAAAAGCTTCTCTAAAAAGACTTACAAAATGAAGAAATGTGTAAGTTTTGTATATGTGAAACAAACTGCATAACAGTTTTTTATGAATGACTGAAAGCCCATCTACAGTCTTTGGAATCCTAACTGTTTGTCCCCATAGTTTTCAATGGGAGAAAAAAATCATCTGGATGCATTTCAGCAGCAGCCCAGACAGATTTAACAGCCTTCTCAATCAAATTTAACTTAGTCATAAACTTTCATACCAAGAGATTTAAAATTGAAGTTATTTTTCATGTAATTACAGTCACTGAAGCATTAATTTCTATTTATCATTGGGCCTTGCTAATAGAGGGAGAGATCTGTCAAGCTTCCAACTCTCTTTTCAATGGATAACTTGGAAATTTAGGCACATAGTCCACAGAGAGCTGCACCTAGCAGTATGCAACAGATGTTGAGACTCCATAAAGCTTTTGCTGCATTAACTTTTGATAGTGTACATCTCTCTCTAGCATTACAACAGGAGCACAGTTTCTGAGAAACACACACTAGGTCAGCATAAGACTGCCTGCCAAACCTGCCTGAAACTTGTGTAGCTTGAAGCATTAGGCTTGCTCCTTGACCTGGCTGCATGGCTAACTGCACCTGCTTTTGTATCCAATTATCTGCCTGTCACCTTCTTTTCACAAATAGAAGCAAGTTTCTCCTAAGTCAACTAGACTAACTTGGTTTTTCTCCAATCACCACTTTACCCTCAAGAAGGTTAAAACATTCTATCCGCAATTAAGGCTTTTTATTCCCTTAGCTGACTTGATTTTTATGAAGCTGAGTACTCAGCTGAACTCCACCATTCTCATTATCTGAAGACTGTGTATAGCAAATTTTCAACAAGAGTTTATGACTGTCTCATTGCATGGTTATAAAGTTAAAAAATTATTTTGGTCTTCACAGGCCTATGAATTATGCTCAAAAAATGGAAATGAATTTACCAATACAAATAAGCATATCCTAAATAAAATATTGAAAATTTAAGTGTGGCTTAGTACAGCTTTCAGTAACATACAACATTTTCTTGTCAGTGACTGTAATGCAGGGGAAAAAAGCCAAATTGAACCTTCTCCAGCAAAATATATCCACACCTTTCCACATATCACAGACTGCATAAGACCATATACCCTCTTTTAAGATGGGCAGTTCATGTAGGAGACAAAAGGCTTAAAAAAACCCCAGCTGTTGCATGAATTGTCAGGTTGCCTGTAGAGGAGAGAATGTGTAGATTTGCACAGAAGATTCAGACTGAGCATGTAGAGTTTCATTTGAAACAAGACAAAGCATAGGTTTCTAAACGTGTCTACAGACCATTGCTGCTGGACAATTTCCTACTGTAGCTGATGAAAATCTATTGTAGGAATCAACTGCCTCAACACTGACATTCATTTCTACCTTCAATGCCCTAACACTTCCAAAAAATGAGTGTGGAGCTGTAAGGTATGATGTGGGTAATACCTGAAAGCCACCCACTGGGGCAGCTGCTGGGAGTTACAGTGAAATGCTGCAGTACCTCGTAGGACATTGATGACTTGGGGCTCTATCTGGTTAAACTGCAGCCACAGTTGAGAAAGATTCAGAGCCCATTTAGTCCTGTTCAGAGCAAGATGAAGCACTCTGGGGCACACTGATCTCTCCCTATAAGTATTATGAAAGCATAAATCCAGCTCACTTATAATGTAGGGGTTCTCATCTGGAACTGATTCCTACTCTGGCAGGTGAATATATTGACTTAATCTCCTGTGGATGCTTCACCAGTGTCCTCTTTAATAGTTTACACAAGTGGCCAAGAGGTGAACTCCTCTAACATGAGCAATAGGCTCTACTAAACACTCACTGGTTTAGGAAAACATCAGGTGTAGAGAGTGAAGGAGTATAACCTGCAACACAGGACATTCACAAGAGTGTATCTATGCGGAAAGCTTAGGAAAGGAAAAAAGAGAAAAAGAACATAAAGTAGATTAAATCTTCAGTTTAATTCCCTTGTTGCTTTTTCTGCTGTGTTAAATTTAGATGGGCCAGCAGTTGCCTCCGTGGTCTCTTGACCCATTCACAAAGGCAGTGAGTTGAGTCCCTGAAATAGTCTAGAAAAGCAGGTTTCTTTACAGCTAAAAAGACTGATCCAAAGAAGCCTGAGGGGTAAAGCTGCCAGGCTGACAAAGGTCTTATGAGCAGTTTGCTGATGAACTTCCAACTGCCCTCTCTGTTTGTAGAAGCTATTTGGTCAGAGAAGAAAAAGTAGAGAGAATGATTAACTTTGCTAATGCATGCACAGGTATGAGCTTTGATCACTTACCACATGTTGCAGGGAAAAAGTTACACTGCCAGTATTAAAATCCCAGCAACATACAAAAATTTCCTCCAGTCATGACAACACAACCAACATTCCCAAGCTCATCTATTTATAGAGTCCCAGCAACATCTGCTCATCTCTATGATTAATCTGCACTTCTCAGTAATACCCGACTTTTTAGAATGCAATACCCCAAATAACTTATAGTGGTGATAACTTTCCCAAAATTCACCACTACCAAGGGTTTTGCTGTGGCAGCCTGTTTTTTATGAACAAGTTAATAACAAACATAATAGGTTATTGAAAAATTAACATTTAATCCCAAAGATTCCATAAACCTGTTGCATGTAAGTTAGTTGAGAGGTGTTTTAGCTGGAATACTGAAATTGCACAGTACACGGTTAAACTTCAGCCTAAATAACACACAGCTTTTTGGAAACCTCAATCTGGATTTAAAAAATTATTAGGTTTTATCTGCTCTTTAAGGAAATTCAGATTACGTTTTGCCTAGATTTTCACTTAATCTCTGATCAGTCACTAAACAACTGGTAACAGATACTTTATATCTTTTACAATTGCAGCCTTGGAGAGAGATTTATCTCCATAGGAAGGCTGACTCACAGATGAGTCCTTATATTAAAAGAATTTTTTAAAAATTCCAGAAATTTTGTCTATATATTTCCTTGCTTGAAGCATACACTTCTATCTTCAATTATGCTTAATAAAATCATGTACCTTAGGTATATGTATGACAAACTATCCTACATCCTCTCTAATTGGAGCACTGGAGATGTATAGACAGAAGTATCCATCCCTTCAGTAAAATCACAAAATGCTCCTGAATGCAAAATATATAAAAACATAGACGTAAGTATCTTTTATCTAGGGCATTACATGACTAAAAATACACTGAATTTTAATCCTGGATGAGGATTAAGGTTATTTATGATAAAAAGAGAAACAGCAAGAGAGCACAGATTACATTTAGCCCTCATAATTACTTTGTTCTCTTGAAATTTTTTCAGTGACTTGTCGATTTCTCATAATGCATAATAGGTCAAAAATCTTATCAAATCTCTCTTTGCAGTAAGATCTCTTTTTTGGCTAAAATACCTCAGGTTTTGTGGTGCCAGAATAGCCTAGGAATTCAGTTTACTAAATTATATTGGGCATCTGTATGTTTGCTACTCTGTTCTCAATCAATGTTTTTGAGGGAAAACAAAACAAAACAAAACAACCCCAAAAACAAAACAACAACAAAAAAAAACCCCACAAAAACAAAAAAAAACCAAAAAACAAAAACAAAAAAGAAAAGGTGCCTGCAGTCTCTAAAGCTAAGCTTTTACTGGAGTGTCACTTAGAAGAAATATCAAGGTGTCTTTCTTCTGTATGAATTAGATGGAAGTTCAGATGGTGTGAAATATTTGCCTGCCTGGTATGTCTATGTAAAGTGATCCCTTCTCTTTAGCCTTCCACAGCAAGGAGGGATTTCAGATAATATTTTTCTATACTTTCACTTTTTTTTTTCCCCCATCACAACTGAAACTGCAAATAACAAAACACAAACCCACCTCCCTTAGTTTGCCAATATTATGGCACATTGTTATGTGGGGCTCTCCATCCAGAAATAGATCTGTTAATTTTGGAAGCATTTATCTGAAACATTCAAGAAATAGCTCAAAATTATGACATTTAGGGTCCTGTCTGACAGATGTCTCCTTCATTGACAGGTCACGTCCCACATAAACAAATGCTGGGTGAGCATATTAACCATCTGATCCTACACAATACACACATTACATGTTTGTCAACAGTAATAATGGCATTTTTATTTAACTTCTACCTTCAAAGCCATACAGAAGCCTATTGGAAAAGTGGGTTATATCCAGACTCACTCCACTGTCACAGAGATGGACTCCCCATTGTCCCCATTGTCCTCCACTATGATTGCAGTTCACCAGTTTCAAAGAGCTCTAAATCTACCCAACGAAATGAACTTATTCCCTAACATATAAATAGGTGTAGAGAAACTAGGTGTCTACAAATTAAATTCACCTGCACCAGTCACAGTCTCTGGATTAGTCACTTATTTATTCTAAACTTATGTCTTAATACTCCAAGATGACTTCTTTATAAACTGAAGAAAGATTGTCTGGAGAAGAACTAATGCAGCTAAATATTACAGGAAACCACATTCTTAAAATTTAAATTTTTGACAATGGAGATACTTTTTCTGTATCTTCATTACTGAGATAATATATTTGCTTATCAGTTCTGTATTCCATAGCAAAAAAACCCCCCTCAGTATGTTTATTCTGTGTGGTATGTAGTGGTTTAGAGATCTCTAATCTCTTCTACGATTTCTGCAGTGCCAACAAGTAACAGATTATTCCATTAGAGAAATGAAGATAACAGAAATATAGTAAATACACAATATCTTGCAAAGAAAAATTTTCTGCTTAATTTGAAATGCGATAGGGCAAACTGAATTCAGAAATAACAATTGCAAATTTGATGTGGCAATGAAAATGGCAGTGGAGTTTTGGATTTTAATACACCATAAAGGCAAGAGTCCAATATTAATAGTAGTGAGATTGGATTTGATTTGTTAGCAAGAGGTTAGAACAAATTCAAAGCAACTCATTATAATGAATTAAAGGACTTGAAAAAATAGCTCATTGTGGAAAATTAAAACAATTAAATGTGTGTAATACACTGAAAGGATGCAAGAACAGCTCCAAATAGATAGAGCGATCTCACAGCTGAAAATGCAGCTTGCTATCTACAGGTTTTGCAGGGATTTAAGGCTGTTTGCTTTCTACTGATTGTAACATTACTGGAAACATGTTGAAATAATGAAGAACTGAAGGACTCATAAACAGCCTCCTGGAGTGACTTTGCTTTGAAAACTATCATCTACACAGACCAATCTAAACAAATATCCTAGCAGTAGCTAACCAACCCTATTCCCAAAAATCTATAAAAAGATCTAAACCTGAAAAATTTACTGTATAATCCTTAAATATTTATAAGGCTTAGTATTTATGAGAATTTAATAATGATTCAGCAATAATGATTTGTTCATAAGAATAAAAGGTTCCTCTTAAAAAATGGCCTCATTAAAGAAGAAATGCTCCATTCAAAATTAGGATTTTAATTGTATGTATCACTATTATTGCAGCCATCTACATTATTGATGGCACAATTGCAAGCAAAAGGTGATCAAATACTGTTAATGTATTTCTAGTCTATCAGAATTAATAACTATAAGCAGTAAGGTGTAGAAAGAAAATTTTTTTCATGCATATAAAGATATAATTTTAGCATTTTTAATTGATTGATTTTTTTCCCTCCTGATTTTATAAAATTGTATACATAATAATATACATATATATAAAATTGTATTCTGACTAATCAGAGATGATCAGAATTGTGTCTGGTTTAAACTGTTCATTTTTTCCTTTTACCTTACACCAGATACACATACATTATCATACTAAATCTCTATGGTCATACTTGTTCACTTTCAACACTGTAGTCACTGGATAGACAAGGATCAGAATCTACAATAAAGTTACATTCTACAGGATCATATTGATTATATCAAGGTATATGAACACATCTAACAGAAACCAAGCCTTTCTCGTGACTTCTTACTCTTGTGTTGCACCACTAGTATTTTCTTTCATTATCCTCTTTCTTCTTAAGGTGTATTGCATTAAAAAAATCTCAGATTTCAATTGTTATAACTTGCTTAATTTACTTGTCTTTTCAATATATATCTGCACTTGAAACAAATAAACTAAAATTGTGTTCCTTTACACAAGACCCTGAATCCCATCTCTTTACTTACAGATACTTAGGGCATAGATGAATCATATTTGACAAAAAGTGAATAAAAATATTTTTATATTGTTGTATTTTCTGAAACCAATACTTATTAGAAAAGTGCAATAAAATCATTTCAGCCAAGATCCAAACACTAAGTATACTTCTGGACAAAAAAACCAAAAAAGAAAAATAATTTCAAAATTTTGTATTCTATCTTTGTAGTGAGACTGACCCAAGTCAGGTAGAAAGATGTTCTTCTTCAATCCTGACAGCACTGTATCCCACCTGGAAAGGCAGCTTTTATCACAATGGAATTCAACAGTGATCTCCCACACCTCAGACAGTAACTGAGCCAGTAGATTACACAATATCTTTGGGAGAACCACTGGAAAGCTCTCCTGCTCTTGCTCCTCAGCTTTGTATCATCAACTAAATTGGGCCAAACAGAAAATGAAATTATGAGTGTTAAAATTATAAAAATACTACTTTGAAAGAAATGAAAAGCTTAAAGTTGATTTGTAGCTTTGGTTTTTCTTTCTCTCTGAACTCTGAGCTAAAAAAAAATCATCATAGTGTTAGTGTTCTTTCTAAAAGATCCTGTAAAATTCTGAAATTCATTTGTCCAAAGCTGTAAGTCACAGAATTATTCCTTAACAGAACTTAAGGAGGTTTTGTGTAAGTCTATAAGGTGTATAAATACAACAAGCAAACAAGTAATAAAAATAACATGAATTTTGAATTTTTCACTGAATTTTTCACTATTCACCCTGCAAGTCAGAAGAGACACATGAATATGGCAAGCTATAAGAACCAAGTTCCCTTAGGGAACCCTGCCTGAGCAGGGGGGATTGGATCAGATGACCTCCAGAAGCTCCCTCCAGCCTCAATCATTCTGAGGTTCTGTGACTGTTATAGCACAACATCTCTTTTTGTGCAGATAAATGGGCACATAAACAGTAACTCCTCAGGTGATTTAAATACCTTGAATCATTAAAAGATTTCAAAGGTCAAAAAATTCGGTTGCCCTGTACTTCCTGTATTAGGCTATGTAGTAGGATGCACGTATATGGAATGCATGTATATTCACTTATGAATAATCTATACAATACATGCATATATTATATATACACACATGACATTAGGCAAGAGAAGGTGGAATAAAGCTTCTCCTGAAATGCCTAACTGATCTTTGTAATCTTATATTTTTTTTGTTTTAATGCAAGTTTTTGCAGAGGAAGGAATTACTACACTCGAAGGTATTGCTTTGCATTCAAAATAATTCCCATAGTTCAGTTAAATTGAAACAACAATACGGAAAATACAAGACTAAAAATAGGATAACATGGCAAGAAATCACACTGTGATGGATTAAAAGTTTGGGGGTTCTAGGGCCCATTATACTACATGGAATTTCCAATATTTTTTATGTCAGGTATCCACAGATCGCCGTTTCCCAGCTTGCATGACAACAGCAAGAACAGATGTGAAGGATTCAGGATTCCTTTATCACAGGTTAAGAGAGAAGGTTGCAGTAGCAATATGTTTTCTTGGTTATAAAGTGTAGAATCACGTGACAAGTCACAGTTTAAGAGTTTGGCAAACAGGTAAACCAAACCTGAGTAAACCACAGAGCTTAATCAAGTGGTTACTGAATTAGTCATGGTTTAAGGTTATGGTTGAAGAAAAACCCAGCTGCCTAGTGACTCCTCTACAGTTCCATTATTAAATGAATAAACTCTGATCTGGTTAACTTCAGAGCATTAGCATCATCTGCCTACTATTTTATTTTTTTTTAATATATAAGAAGGAACCAATCATTATTGCTAGCTGGACCCTATAAAAATAGTATTTCAAGGCAAACACATTTCCTCAGCAAACTTGGTGAAGAGCAAGCTAATTTTAGGGATTTCCTTAAAAATTTTATACACTCACACTTGTATGAAAGCAAACTAACCTCCCAGAAGCAGAGGACAGTGATCCTCGCCTTACTTGAAATAGAATTCATCAGTTTCTTGCTGGCCTTTTTTTTTTTTTCCTCTCTGCTAGAAACAGCAGTTCTAGGGAGGCATTACTGAAAAGCAGTGACTCTTTCATGATGCACTTAAACCCCGTATCTTTTGGGAAACAAATTATGTTGAATGCTACGGAGAGAAAATGTATCTGCTAGTAACTTGCAATTTGCTGTGTCATTTACATCCTTCTGTTGGATTTTTTGTTTTGTTCTACAGCTGTGTTAGTCAGAACATACAGAAATTAGCCTTTTAATGGACAATTTGACCTAAGAGTTCTGTTCAAGAGATGTAAAAAAAAATCCCGACGATCCAGACATTTTGTTCTGACAATATTACCAGCTCCTGTTAAAGCATTAGTACACAGCTGAATTGCATGGCATATGTACTCAAGTTGGTAAGGCTTAAATTAGCAAGCCATTATGTAAGCAAATTCTAAGCATAATTTAAATGAACTAAATGACAAACTCCTTGGAGAAAAAACCCTGACATACAATTAAGGAAGTGTTTCCAAGCTGTCTTTCTTTCCAAGTATAAATCACTGGCATTATACTAAAACAAAAACAATCTCAGTGAAAGCCAGATCAGAAAAAGGGCTCTCTTCTACACTGATTAGCAATGTTATTTTCTGCAACCACATACTACTAAGTTCAGTGAAATAAATTCTCATATACTTATAATGTATTTTACATACGGATTTCGTACTACTTGTCCTTTACATATGAAAGCAAACTGCTCTATTCTGCAAAACATAAGAAAATTGTGACAAAATTCACTTTAATCATGTGCTCCCAATTTTTTAAATTTGAAATATGATAAAGAATACTAATCCTTATGAAATCTGTACAATGGTAGACTGATTGCTACAGGTAATTACACGGCTTAATCTGGAACACGGATCTTCCACCTAATTCTGTCAATGTCATACATATTTCACTTAGTTCAATACACCCACAGCACCTCATGAAATACTTGAATTTTGATCCAAAGAAACTACATTTGCTCATTCATTTTTGTACTCTAAAATGTATCACCTTTTCTATAAGGAGAAAGAAAGGTGATCAGGTGATCACAAAGGAAATACATATCTTTGCATTACCTAACCAAATACTTTGAAAAAGTTTTACAGGAATGAGGAAAGAAAGAAAGTTGTACTTTCAGTCATTTTTTCTGCTTTACAAGGTTGTGGTACCATGGCAGGGAAGAACAGAGAAAGTAGGGCAGCCAGGCCATCAGGAGGACTGAGGTTGAGTCCTTCCCACTCCTTCCCAAACCTTGGACAATAACTAGTTGGACATTTTGCTGACTTCTCCACTGCCCTAAAAACCAAAATATTTCACATCATGGGGGAGAGTGAATGGAATAGAGGGAAGTAACTTAAACTCACTACCATTTTGGCTTTACCCACCACTATCTTGGTGTATGGAACATAACTAAAAGGATTCAAAGTGAAAGTGCAGGCCTTCTACAAGGAACTAAAACCACCTAGAATATTCTGCCAAAACAGAAGTGTCATCTTTCTCTTAAAAAAGAAACCTACCTGAGTTCCTTCTAAAATGTTATCTCACATAAAACTGAATTAAACCCATTAAATCTGGTCTGCATGCAACTATATGATAGGAGAGCAAGCTCAGGTGTGCAAAGACCTAACCAATATTCAAAAAACATGAAAGAACTTAAGGAACATATTTGAGTATGCATTTTGACATATCAGAACAAGAATCATTGAAATTTATGTAACTCATCAGCCACTAGAATATGCCAGTTATTGCCTATTAATTTTTTAAGTGTAATGGAGTAATTTCTTGATCAGCCCAGGATGCCTACTAACTCTCACTACAAGGTGTTTTGGGATGTCCTTTATGATTATAAATGAGGAAAGAACATTAAGTTCTGCTATATATATTTGAAAAAAAAATCCTTAAGAAATATTTGGCACTTACTTGAAAAGGTCAAGGAACAGCTTCAAAGCATTACATTTTAAAAATATTTAGCTACAATCAAGAGCTGCAAGGTCCCTCTTAGGGACCTTATACATTGCCCTGCAGCCACAAGCAACCACATCACATAAATCCTTTCCTAACCTCATTAAATTTAGCCTTTAAAGTTTTATTGGGCTCTTTTTCTTTCCAATAAGCCACATGAAATAAATTCTCAAGGCTTTACTCTAATGCTTGTAAACATCTTTTTTCAAGCCAAGAGTGTTTAAGGCCAAGTTACACACATTTGGTCTGACTATCCTCTTTTCTTATTGTTTAAATTTTCTGCATTTCTACATATCAATTCCATACTTCCAGGTATCAACTATAATTGATTTAGCTCTTATCCCCTTAATATCTGTAGCCTTCCCTCACATGAGCAGCTCTCCATTTTCTGGCTCTTCCTCTGATTGACTTTCTTTGTGCCTATCACAGTTTGTATTTGTCAAAGACGGGTAATGTATGGGAAACAACACCCCAGGTGAGGTATCATTAATTCTCCAACTCTACAGGAAACACCTTGAATCTAGGCTAACACTTGACTTTTCCTGAGTTGATACTTTGGTAATTCATTTTTCATCATCCTTTCCAAATGATGCACTCTTAACTTGAAGAAACTTCATGCATATATTTTGTATTAATACAATTTATTGTGGTAAAAATTCATGTGGACACTACGGGATAAATATGTTTTAGAAGTTTTTACTGATAGGAAACTCGCCATATGTAATTAGTCAGGAATGTTGAACCACTGAAAATATTTAACCAATAATATTTTTCTCATGTTGCTCCATTTTAATTATACCAATTGTTCTAAAACGGGTTATTTCTAGGTATGTATTAATATTTTGAAATTAGTTAATTCTATATATTCCATTAACTTTCAGAGAGAGGCATTGCTAAAGCAATGGTACTTTAAAGAAGTGTTTCCTGTGTTTCTCACACACTCAGGACTTGTTATTGAATACTTTCCCTCTGACTACCATTACCTTTTCAGCTGTTAAAAGGGATGTAGCTCAGCTTTACCACAGCATACAGAATTTATTTTCGCACATTACTATTAGGGCATTTTATAGGCATGTGGAAGCCTGGAGTTCAACACCTAAACTAATCTAAATCTTTAGCAAAACCTAAATTAAGACAAGTGCAAATAATAAGGATATATTTAATTGAATTTACGACAATCCAAATGAGTCAGATACATCTTCAGAGAACTTTAGTGCAGTGGACTGCACTAATACAGACATACTAAAAACCTACTGCAATACCCAAATGTGATAGAAATAACTTTCTCTGGGTATCAAACAGTACTAAATTTCAGGTTACTGGTATGCTAGTATTTACATGGGGCCATAACACCAATTCATATCACAAGCATAACTCAACAAAGAATGCATCAAAAATGACACTGGATTGTAATTAATTTACACTTGTTTCAGCTGAGGTGCCAGAAGAGCTAGCTGATTTCCACACTTAATCCTCCATATAAAATCTGGACTACCACCTTTTGCAGAGCTGCCCCAGAAGAGGTGGTAAATGCACGTGCACTGCTCTGCCCAAGTACTGCCAGCCGTGATGCCATGCACAGGGTGCAGAGATCAACAGGGAACTACCCTCACCTATTTGAGACAAGGCACAGGCAATACTTGTGAATATGCCTGTACTTGACCCTAAAAGTTCTGCAGATTTTTCAAAATTACACCTATTTGCATTTTTGAAATTATAACTATTTGCATAAATTACAATTTCTGGCATTCAAGAAGGATTCACTCCACCTTGCTCGCTATACTTTGTTTGCCCATACATATTATTTGAAATGTCAATCAAAAAGCTGATTTTACAAGAATTCCCTGAATTTCTGCTGCAGCCAGAAGTGAAATACAGCAAACCATTTAAAATAATGTAAAACTACAATTAAAAGACTAAATTAGATTTCCTGAAGCTGATGGAAGTGCCTTGCATGCAAAAACTCAAAACTGTTAACTAAAGACCTATTTATGAAATAAAACTTTATTACAAATTATTGGCTCCTCTACTTTTCGGCCTATAAATAATTCTCAGCTCTTAATTTCTTTTATTGTCATAATTTTGACAACAGTCTTGGGTTTCCTTGTTGAGCCTATGTTCAGCTAAGGGATATGTAGGGCCTGGGTGTCAGGATTCCTGTTTCCCCCCCTCCCCTGTGGATGCTTATGAAATTTCAGTTCAGTTTTTCACATTAATATGTATCCCAGTTAACTAACAACATTATAATAATAAATTATAAAAAACATGGATTCTAACCACTTTGTCCTCCTTTGGGAAAGCATCCAAGGAAGCAGAATAAAAAGAGAAAAGAAGAAAAGGAGAGATAAAGAATAAAATAGGCAAGTATTAATAGACAGATTTCAAAGAAATGCAATTCTAATAACTATCTACAAAGAGACAAAAACACAAAATGAAGAAAAAAAGAGCTTTGAATAAAAAGATGACATTACTGCATATGTTGAAAACATGTTTTGCCACCCTGACCCACAGAAGCATAAACAATATAAGAAACAAAATGCAAGTTACAAATGAAATGACACTCTGCCATTTCTGTGGCTTGAAATAGTGGGTGAAAAATGATTAAAATACATATTCGATTTTTTTTCTCAATAAAGTTAAGCTGTAGCACATGCATTCATTATTAGAATAATGTAATATATCAAAGTGTATTTTCAGAGACTTGCTCTAATGACACCACCTACAGGTGATACAATATAATGCATTTACTTTTCCTAATATATTGTAAAACATACTACTATTATACTCATATATTAATACATGCAAATTTTCGTTCAATTCACCTATATAGTTTTCTTCAGAATGTGAATTTAATTTAATGGATCCACAAGTACATTGAGGCTATGGAAAACTTCTCAAATAACCGTGAAATGCATCTTTTTGAGGGGTTATTTTTGGTTTATGTGAAACTTTAGAAGCCTATTCAGCTAATGTCCATCTTAAAGAAAGTGGAAAGACCACAAACTAGTTCCCTTCTGAACACGATTACCTCCTATAATATCTGTGTTCACTTTCAAGTGAATTTATTCTTCAAAACCTGGCATCTTAAAGCCACAGGGGAAAGTTGCCTCATCTCATAACAGAAAAGAAAATTATTCATGTAATAAGAAGAGATGTGTAAAATGTTTTATAACACACCACAGTCCTTGATGACCAGCCAAAAAAAGTCACTGGATAACAGTATTCCAAATTTAGATCCTACTGTTTATGTACAAGAGAGTAGTCAAAGGCTTGGAAGGGACTGACTGACCAGAGGGTACTCTTGGATATCGTTTGGTTTTGTGGAAATCTACTTCAGCTAACTCTTGCAGATCAGAGGGAGAACTATTCAGTTCACCTGCCTGAAAGTAGGATGCTTAATCCAGACTAATCTGAAGTTTTATTCTTTAAATGAATTTTAAATAATTTGGCATAACACTTTCCCTTTGCTAAGAGAAGTGGTCAGGTTTTTTAATTATTTTTAACAAAAAAAACCCTGACTGATCTAATGAAAAAGAAATCTATAAATGTTTATGAAAAGCTTTATTAAAATAAAACATGTAATATTAAATGAGGCTTCAATAAAAATATATTAATCTGGAGTTGTACCGGAGCAAAAGGGTTTCTTCTTTTATTCTATGAAAAACAAGTATATTTTCTACAAGCTGGCACTGCATAGAACTAGACACTATAATTCTTTTGCTTTAATTAACTCTGTGATTCCCAAGTACCTTGGTGATCGTTAAATACATTTGTTTTACTTGCATGATTTTACATCGATTTACTTGTATGATATACACATCATAGTAAAGCAATGAATGAAACACTTAAGTAAAATGAAGCATGAAATGCCAAACTTAAGGTGAACAATCTGCAGCATGACAACGTCAAGGAGGCTTTTTCTGAAGAGTACATGTCAGAAGACTTACATTGTTTGATCGCAGAGAGACACGACCTCCACATCGAGCACAGAACTTGGTCCGGCAATAAGAGCATAAATGGCCACAGCCATCTGCAAACTTTGTTTTATGACAGATTCCACATGTTGGAGCATCATCCTTGTGCTCTCCCTGGTAACGGCGGGCTTCTTCCCCTATCTTTCTTACTTGCTCTTTATAGCTTTCAAATTGTTGATGCAACCTCCTGCACAGATGAGAAAAAAGTTTATATAGCACGAATAAGGGGGAAAGACTACTACTCTGTATTTCTTTCAGTTTGCAACTCTACTTCATATTTTGTGTCTGTTCACAATACTACGTGTACCTCATATCAAATGCACACTGCACACAGAAAACTGCATAGGGCAATCTAAAGGAAAAAAAAATAGACATCTTTCTTTTTGAAGGTTTACTTCAAAGATTATAAGCAAATCATTTCACTTGACCAGAAATTGATCCAAATACATATACTTAACAAAACTGCCAACCATGTACTGAATAAAAGAAATAACTGTGTGATCAAATTTGCATATTTTTAACCAACTTCATTTATACATCAGGTGTAATCAAAATATGTAAATCAATCTCCAGCTTCAGTGCTTTCAAAGTCTAGATTACTAACACATGTAACAAGTACTTCAAACCATGGTCTGAGATCAGATTTACCTTACAAGAATATGAGAACATCTTTTTATTTCAAAATCATATATTAGCCATCTGTTGTATTCTCTTTTGTTAAGTATGAGAGACTACTTAAGGTTTGCTATTCCTCATTACAGATATTTCCTCCAGCTTAGCTGTAGGAGTACATAGAAGCATTATCAGGTACAGAGGTTCCTATGATGAAGACTGGTGTTCAAAGAAGCAGCATTCCTCCTCCAGCTGCCCCAAAAAACAAACACACTGACCCTACGCCCACCATCTGGCTAAACATGCTGCTACGCAACAGACCCACCTCCTAATCACAGCTCAGGGAAGAGAACACAGTCCTCTGGCCTTCTCTCCTCCTTCTATAACTCAGGAATAACAATAATAATAATTAAATGCTTAGTGAAAAAAAATCTTATAATTATTATATTTTCCCTGAGGAAAAAAAAACCATTCTCCTGTTTCTTTCTATGAAATCTTCCTGGCAAAGATGACATTTCAGAGGGAAACCATCTAAAGGTCTGGGCATTTCCAAAAGGGGCAATACAGACACAGTCCCAATTCTGGCTGCAAACTGCAACTGCTTCTTAGGCACCAATTTCAATGTCCACCAGATCCCTCCCAGTGGCCTAACCCAGGAACCTGAACCTGAATCAACAAAAAACTAATTCTTCTTAAAGAAAAAAAAAATTCCCATAATTTTGCTTCTGGAGACCTGTGAGGAATGTAGGACATGAGCTCCTAAAGCCAGAAATTAAACAGACCACTAAAGAGCTGGATCATCCTATTTTAAGCAGCACCAAGCTCAGATGCCATGAAGCTTAATTTACTCCACCCTGAAGCTTAGTTTAAAAGGATCATATTTTAGCTGTTAACTATCTTACTAGTCATCAAATCATGCAAGAAAGAAACATTCCTGTAGGTGCATCAGGACAGCACTGCAATTCCTGACCTTTATTGAGCTTGGGCAAAGACCTCAGACAGCCTAAAGACTTGGATCCAGAAGGGAAAAACTTGGTCTTTGCACTGTGCTATGTAGAGCCCAGACTTTTCCAGATGCTGCTTCAAATCTACATCTCCGTGAGCAACACTTAAAAATCATGAGCAGCTACACAGATCATTAATAGAAACAGGGAATCTTGAGTTCAATAAATGGAAGCAGTAGGTGTGTTGTCTACAGAGGTCTTGGTGATAACCTTTATCTCTGCTCACTGCTTTGAGGTACCTACTTCCTTAATTAGCACTGAGACTCACACCATTCAACCAGTGTATTTTTAGTGACACAATTTTCATGTTTCTGTGGACTAGTGTGTGTGTGCTTGTATGCTGAACTTGTCTGGAGGTTTAACATGGAAGTAATCCACATTCTTTGTATGAAAAACTTTTTTAGTGAAGTGGGTATTTTTACTTTAACATGATATTCAAGCCAAAAAAAATGACAATTCAACTTAACTCACAGGAATTGTGATAAAATACACATAATTCAGTTGGATAGGAGTATTATTGCTTGTAAATACATAAATCAACCAGCTCTCATACTAAAATCAACAACTTCACATTCTAGTGAGAATGAAGCAACAGCAAAAGCTAAGCAGCCAAATAATCATTTTCCCTAACTACAAACATTGTACATTATACTTAATCCTTTATTCAAATAAAAAGCTTGGCAGGAGCAGCAAGGGGGTTTGTTTTACTTTTTTACTAACCTGCTTAAAAACCTTGGTGGTATTGAGTAAGATGAGAAAAGTAGGTCAAAGAATTAGGCAAAATACTGGAGAAATACTTAATACTTTTGGCCATATAACTGGATTACACATATGAATTATCTTACAGAGCTGCTCACTTATAATGCATAAAAAAACCTGAAGACATTCAGAAATTTTTATAATAACCAGCTTAAAGAACGCAACTAAATAATGGAGAGGTCTGTAGGTAAATTTCTTATTGTATCAAATATTCTATTAAAAAATGAAACCATGGAAACTAAATTCAGTTCTCCTCCACTAAAGTAAGGCCAACAGCCCTGGCTATTCACTAACATGGAAAGGGAAGACAGCAGCAATCACTGCCACTCTTCCTATTCTTTTCCAATTAGACCATATACATTTGAACTTTTTCTGTCTGAAATGAAGCTTAGGAAGAGTACTAATACAATTATGTTTTGTCCTTCTGTGTGCACCGATTGGTAAATGAACATGCTACCAATTGGGCAAAACCTATGTGACATGATATTAGGTTCTTTATAAATAAGTATCACTTTTTTATAGATGTGTTAATTTCTGCATCCATGTAAGACTCATTTTACTATGAGGGTTAGAAACCTTTATCTTGCATATCATACACGGCACTTCTGAAGAAAGGCTGACATTTTATCTACAGCAAGAATGGAATTAGAGAAAATGACTGCACATATCACAGAGCAGAAAGAATCTTACCCAGCTCACAGCAGGTCTTGTTCAATTGGTTCTTTTTTTAACCACCTTTCCTACCTTTTTGAGGAAAAAGCTGGATCTCTGTATCTCTGGCTATTCTATAATAGTGGCAGCAAATCCCTCTCAATAGTTTTGCCATGTATAGAAGTATATTAAGTATTAAGCAAGAACTAAAATAGAGATAGTAGGTTTTGATTTGGTCCTTAACTTCCAGGATATTGAGCACATTTTCATCAGATGCAAGGAAAATTTAAATCTACTAAATATCCCTTAATGTAGACAAGCACGTAAAGGTTAGACTAAAGACCTAATAACAGCATATGATATAATGGCTTGGCAGACCCTTGAGGCAGATACCAATTCAATCCCCTCTAACAGAAAGAGGAACCAGACCCCTGTATGCATATACCCATATAATTTTTCATCATGCACCTAAACATTCATCTGGTTCTGCTATTGAAGCGAAGGGCACTTGCAGGATTAGCTCAGTCTGAGGCGTTATTGCAGTACTTCACTTGTGCAGACCTCCCACCTCTCTGAACAAAGGAGCTGCACCCGCACGAGCTGACGTGTCTGGGGAGGGTGCTGCTATTTCACACTCCCAGGCATGGCACATATGCGTGATCAAAAAAAGATCCCTCTATGGGAGAAGCTTTGGGCACATCACATCTCCTATGACTAAACCACACTCTTCTGTTGCTAAAATATGGGAAGAGATGGAGCCTCTTGGAGAGGAGCATCAGCCTTGGGACTTCACTGCACCACCCACAGTCCACAAAAACCAACACACACTTTGCGTGTCCACAGGGAAGGCCTTAACCTGCTCACTTTTACAATATACATATAACTCCACAAAGGTTGCTACTCTTTCTTTCTTCAAGAAAACATGATGGCTTCCTCCTCCCTTTTTTTTTTTTTTTTTTAAGGCATTTCACAAAAAACCTTGCTTCAGCTGTGTTATACATACACCATATTTTCATTTGAATATTCATTATTTTACTTTGACAGAGTAAATTAGTTAAAAAATTACTGATAGGCAGTAGGCTATCGGATAGGCTTCAAAGCTTTACTCAGATCTTCATATACTTAGCAAAAACTGTAAGCCTTGGAGAACACTTGCCATAAATACCTTACGTAACTTAAACCTTTCAGACAGCTCACTGATATAATTAGGAGGACCAATAATGAACATCGAGGCCATTCATAACACTGACTGATCAAAAAGTGTTACATCAAGCCACAGAGAAATTATCATTTATGTTGTTGGGTTCTTTGGAGTTGGACCAAGATGTATATTTATATTGTTATTATTGAATTTCTTATTATTTTAATTATTGAAATTGAATTACAAGGTTGCATTTTTAACAGACCATATTATTGCTTGTTTTGCTGTTTCAAATTCATGTATTAAATTCCATTTTGCTGTTTTAAATACCTATCTAAAATATTTGCACATATATGCTGAAGAGCAGAAAGCTTCAATACACTGCATTTGCATATATATTCTCTGTCTGCACAGACTTTATAAAAAATTTATAGAGATTTTCGTCTATTTTATGCAGTTACATTTTAAATGACTTTAAATGTACGAAATTATATTTTGCACTTCCTTAGAAATCCAGTAGATGGCAATGCAGATTGCATTTTCACTCTCCCAGTTCAACTCAAATAGTTCAGTCCTGAAATTAAACACCTGATGTAATGTTATAAAAATATTATGCCCTGTCATGAGTTCATGTTAGTAGAAAAAGTGCCGCCTTCTAAGTGACATAGCCTTAAGTAACCATCCACCAGCAGCTACTGCATGTCTGGAAAAAAGCTCAGTAAAATGCAGTATCTTGTCCTGTTCACCCACGCCACACAAACACATCATCACACAGACAAGTTTCTCCCCAAGAAAAGCAGGCGTTTTACCAAGCTCTGTTCTTGGCTTTTTTATTTTTATGATAAATAAATAAAAAAATCTAAAATGCAAACGGCAATATTGTGCATGTCCACGAAGGCAACAGCTAGAGCTAAAAACCTGTTGGCAATCCTTAGGCACCCACGTTGAAGCTGTGACCTGAAAAACGCTGTTCAGCTGCTCTGTAAAGCTGGAATTACCTCAGGCACACCGGGTGCCTCGCTGGTCTGTCAGCACTGCAGGCACCCATCTCACGGAGGTGCTTCCAGAGGGAGGCTGGCTTTGGCCACAGCCTCACCAGCACATCAGCTGGGAAAAGCTGTCAGCTTGTCATGGGGTTTGGGAAAACGTTTTAAACAATGAAGTCAAGGCAGGCTATTTCAGCAAGTCTGAATAAAGAGAAGGGAGGGGTTTATGGGAAATCTAGTATGTGTTGACTAGAAAAACAACTGCAGTTGAGTGGAGAAGCCTAGATAAATTTTCTGGTTACTTCATTAATCATCCTGTGACATATAAATCCATTATTAAAGTTTATACCCTCAGTACAGATAGGACAAATTAAGGTTGAATAGTAAGCGGCATATCTAACTCTTCAAGCTCCCAAGTTCTTGATGTAGCAATGTTACTGTGTTAGACTATTTGAAGTCCATGATATTTTTAAATGTTTGGGGGTGTGCTGCTTTTTTAGCATGGGCAATACTTGGTTTGGCTCTTTTGATGAAATAACTGTGAGATGTACTCATATTGCAAAGTATTGTACTTCTGTAAATTTGGATGTTAATGTTTCTATATTAATTACTGTGCTTTGTTATTCATTGTGAACTGCTGTTTTAAAAACCAGAGGCAAGCAAGACATGGTTTGTGTAAGCTGTGAAACAGGTGGCAATATGATTAGTCAAATAATCTTTAGAGGGAAAAAAAATGCCATGTTTCTGTAAAAAAACATACAAGCATTAGTCAAAGGACTTCAAATGGTAGAGTTAGTGGCCTCCATATCCATATTTTCTCCTGCACATACTGACTGCTTCTAGTTCCTTTACTATTTCCTACTGTCCAACTTGTCACTTTTCCATAACTTTACTTATCACCCATTGGACCTTTCCCTAATCACGTTTCCTGTAGGTCTTGTCTCTCTCACTCCTACACTTTTTTTAAATAAATATATCAAAATAGTTATAGACAACGTATAGTATATTCTACATCCTATAATAAAAACAATGAATATTCCTCAAAATTTCAGATTTTACCTGGCCTGAAGCTTTCTTCATTCTCCTCCTCTTCACTCAACACACAACTATGGATCAACTCCATTTTATCTCAACTTGGTGTCCACCTGCCATCCATGACATTTTTCACCTCACCAGTAACCACCTTAATCCTGCTGGTCATCAGCCCTTCCTTCCTCCCCCACATGCCAAGATCTCTTCTTCCTCCCTGTTTCATTGGTGCAAATACAAATCCCACCATGCTTGTAACTCACAGGTGTGTCTCTCTACCTCACATTTGTCTCCTTCTCCCCAAACTGAAGTGTTTGGCATAGATACTGACTCCTGTCAAGGGTGACCTGTACACCAAACTTTATAAATTGAAATGGAAATTTCCTTCTACCTCCGGCAAAACTTACCACCCTCTCCATTCTGTTTTGCACTTGGGACCAATAACCACTGTCCTACACAGTGGACTCAGACCTACTTAGACTTTCATCTAAACTGTTGTATAAGGTGTGGGGGCTAATTTTACAAATTAAAAACAAACCAAAACCAAATAACAAAAAAAAAAAAAACAAACAAACAAACAAACAAAAAAGTCCCCCTGAAGTTTAGCTGATTTCATATCTTTCCAGCTTAAAAATTCAGCCATCACCAGCTCATCCCTCAATTCCTTTTCCTGCCAGTGCAAGCCTGTCAGTCTGATAGTATAATCGCAGTTCTGCAACAAAAATAATTTAATTTATTTTACCTCTCTCTTTGTATTCCCCCAATGAATCTGCTTTTCTACTGCATAAAACATAAATGGCTTATCTTCACCTTCAAAGACTTTGACAGCCTATTTCCACCCTGCCTATGATTTCTCATTCAGTGCTGAGATGCTTCTGCTCACATTAAACTTTCAAGCAAGAATCACAGAATGATTTGGGTTGGAAGGGACCTTAAAGATCACCTGGTTCCAAGGCCCCTGCCATGGGCAGGGACATCTTTCACTGGAACAGGGTGCTCAAAGTCCCATCCAACCTGGTCTTTGAGGACTTCCCTTTGTTGCCTCTAGCATGGGAGTATTAGGAACGTCACCATTATTACATGATCCTCCTTAAAACTCTCCTTCACCTTGACGCCTGCAAAGATCTGGACAAAAATTAGGTATGTCAAAAGTATGTTAGAACTTTTACTCAACAGGCCTGGCAATACAGACTCTCCTGTCTGTTCTTCTTACTGTACTATATTTGTCTAATATAGCACTACATTTGACTATATTTGCCTAATACTTACAGTGCAGGCTGCCCCTGTGGCAAAGATCACCTTTTTTCCTACATGTGAGAAAACCCCCACTCAGAAGGGTTATAGTCCATGACAAGTGCTTCCAGGCAATATGGTAACACCAAGCTCCCAACATGGTTCAGAAACACATGAAGTTAATTTCTTAATTTCTTTTCATCATGTTATGATTCTAGTAATTTACTTTTTGCTTTCCAGCCCTCAGGAAATCTTTCCCCATGTCCATAAGGGACAATGCATTTTTAATGACAGTTAGTATTTTCCTATAGGTCCATGACAACAGTCCAGGAGAAGCAAAACCACAGAACACTTCATTATGAGAATCATGATAAAACTCAGACTCAGCCAAGACAAAGGTTACACTTACATAGTAGACCTCACACAGGAACTTAGACTTGGCCATCACCACTGGAAAGTTGTTCACATGTAGCAGATACTTTTGCCCTCTATACAAGTTGTCTTAATTCCAGTTCCTTCCTATAATCTATTACCAAGCACATACTACCTGACAGCATCCCCACAAATCCCACACCTTGTCTAGAAAGTGTCCCTGCTCATCACATCAGAGAAGAGACACATCACCAAAGTGGTGTGGGCTGCAGTTTATTCCCAGGGCTCTTATCTGGTACCTTTTCAACAGCAGGAACAGTAATTTTTAAGTTAACATTTTACTTAGGGCAGGTTTTCTGCAAGCATATAAATGAGCTCATTAAATAACTTGTATAAAATGCAATTTTTCATCTTCCTGGAAGATTTCCTAATGTAGATTATTGGAAAACTATATTTTCATATACTTCTATTTGTTGATGGTTTTTTTTAAATAGCTACAGCCCACAAGCAGACTTCTTCCTTACACAACTGAAGAACTGTAAGTCAAAAATGTGCAATATCTACAATAAGGAATTTATGTTCCAGCTTCCCACAGTTCCTCCCAAATGACCGATATCCTTTCTGAGGTAAAAATGAGAAACCAGAGAACGAAGCAAACAACACATAACGGTACTAAAAAAAGCACAGCTGAGGAATTCAGAAAGAAACTGTGCGTGTCTTGTATTAAAAAGCATTTACATGGTGAGATATATTTAGTACTGAAGGAATCAGTGCCTTCTGCTCAAACTCAATTGACAAAGTGACAGCTTGACTGCAGCCAGTAGAAGGGTGGTGACAACACCACAGGATGTGTCAATGCCTCTTTCTTTGGTCTTAACCAGTATGGCCATTCTTACACACCTCTTACCTCTGTGGGCAACCTCACCAGTATCAGTATTCCCATGTAACCATTGCAGCTCTGCTGCATTTTCCTGTTTTAATTTCTTCACCACTCAGCTCTCCTAACACAGACAGTGCAGCAGAAGAGCAGCTGGTTTGCTCTGAGGAGTTGTCACCAATTCCAAATGAGAAAGTTCTAAAAGTTTCCTGAGTTCATACACACAGAGCTGTTAGCAGCCTGAACTTTACCAAACTGAACATCTAAAAAGTTATAGAAATGTCACTATGTTAGAGTCCCACCCTTACTATAGCATTATTATAAAGGGCAGCAGCAGAAACAGAAACTGAGGAACAGGATTTGACTGCAGCAAAAGTGTGAGCTTGAGTATCTCTTGCAACAGTACTGTCAAACCCAGGCATTTTAAGAAATAAAGCTCTAGGATAGTACAAGGTGCTAATATTGCTTGTATGTGACTTTATCAGGAATATGTGTCTCTTAGAAAAAAAGGCTTTTCTTACTCAAAACCAAAATAACATTATTTACTACAGAGATTGTTTTAAAACTTAATTTGACTTTGTACAGACATTGCTTTAAAACTGAATTTCAGTTCCCAAAAACTTGTCAGCTTAATATTCTCCATAAGACCCACTGTAAAAAAGGCCCGAGAAATTCTCTCCTGTCTGCTCACATTATGAGACCACAACAAGGAGACCATCTTCAAGCATCTCTTCAATTCACAACACTCTTACAATTTAACCCCTACTAAACCAGGAAGCAAGATCAAGATTCCTCTCTTCTCAGCTATTTCAGAGACAAAGATAATTTTTTTTTTAATCAGAGACTGATACATTTTACATATATATATATATGTATGCATATATATACATATGTGGTTCTTTTGTTTGATTTTTGAAAATAAATAATCTTATGCAAGGCTTTCTTAAATTATGAAATCAAGGCTTACTCTGACACAAAGAGAACACAGATAAAAACACTAAAGTCAATTAGTTATGGTTAGTTTGCCTTTGTTCTTTCAGTGAAATGTTTTTATTCTCTGTGTTTTCTTTATAAAGCATAACAGAAGAACTGTTCTAGTGCAGGTGTATGGCAGAAAACAAAGATCCCAGAGACACTTGTCCATGCCAGTACCATTTGTGACATTACAGGGCATATCCTTTTACATTACTGCATTTGCAGATACAAATAATTTTCATACACCGTTGCTTATTTCAAAGAACAAACCCTTAAGTATGTTAGACACAAGCTTCTCTTATAACAACTTCTAAAAAACCTACTAGAAAGTCCCTTAAAAACTTTTCCTTATCAACTAAGTGATGTCTTCATTTTCCCCATTTATTTAAATATTACTGATCACCAGCGTTACTGATCACTTAAACAGTACTGAATTTAATCCATCACCCCACTCTGTTCCCCATGATGTGTAACACACACACAGAACTTGTCTCCTGAATGAGCTGACCTATGTCACCTTGTGGTGGCATAACAATGCTTTAATGCCACAGAGTGATCCTTTAAGTAGGAGTCTCTGAGCTCCACAGGAAATTTCTGCAGTAAAATACTATTTTGTGAAGTGGCTCTGCCAGCAAATGTCCCTTAAAGTACATTAAATATATGAGTAAAGAATGACTTGATTTATTGTCTCTTCAAAAATATCAGTTTTATTTTATTATGGAATACAAATATCATTTATTTAAGCTAAACTTCACCACAATCAAATTTTTGTGAACAGACAAAATCTAATCTGTTTTCAGACTCAAGTGAAAGAGGATTAAATAGTGTTCTCTTCAATTTATTGAATTAATTTATTAAATCACATCATATGCTACTGCAGGCACATGTTTTTTCTAAGGATGGTCATCATATCACAACCAACCAGCCATAAACTTCAGAATATTAAGAAAGGAGCAGGGCAGGGGGAAGAGGATGGGGGTGGGGAGAAAGGGTACTACAGTAGAAAAACTCAATTTAAGGATCAGAGAATGAGGAAGAAAGATTAATGAAAATCTTAAGGAAAAGTTTTTAAAAGGGAGGCATAGATTTGCACCTACACAAAATCACACACACAAGTATTTAGCTCTCATGTTTTGAATACAGAATTATTAACCAGTAGACATATTAATGAAGCAACAAATGAGAAAGAAAATTAAAGAGAAGCCCATTTATCCAAGTGAACCAATTTAAAAACCAGTTCCTTAATGCAACCCTATCTAAATTGCAATCAGCAACCACAGTAAGAATAGACACTGCTATGCTCTGACAATATTTTGCTACAGTCACACTGTGGGAAAAGATGTTTAAACACCCTATCATCTGCTGCAAACAGTACAGTGCACATAAGGTTAAAAAAAAAATCCTCAGTGATGGAATATATCCTTTCAGTCATCTGGCACCTGGTAAAAAGTTTGGACATTTGAGAGGTATGGGTCCTTGGTTCAACATTAACAGGAAATTACTTGGGAGCAATGCTTATCAAAACAGTATTCTGAAACAGTCTTTCTCATACATGCAATTGAAAAAAAAAAAGAAATCTGAGTATTTTTGGCATCCAATGTGTTAAACAGATGATAGGTATCAGATGGCAATACAGGGTGAGTAGCAAAAATATGACAAAGCACAGTGGTCTGTAAACAGAGCAAAGCTACTGAAATTCTAACTACCATATGGTGGTAACAAACAGGACACGTGCAAAACAGGAAAAGATCTCACAGTGAGGGGTGTGATAGGAGCCAGCAAGATGCAGAACTGGAAAAAAAAATACAATAGGACTGCAAGCACAACAGTGATAACGTTTCAAATTAATTATATTCAGCTGAGGCTCACTGTATGTCTTCTACCTGAAAATAACTCAACAGCCTTGCTGAGAGCATCTCTAATTTATCATCCTGTTCACCTTCCTTTATAATTTCCATATTACAAGGAACAAAAAAGGCTCACACATCTATTTTAAATATACCATCAAAGTGCTTGAACACAAGATAATGATTAAGCTTGTCTCTAGCATTACTTAATTCTCTTCATTCTTCTGGATGCCAAAGTAAACACAAATGAAAAGCATATGGCATCTTAGTGAATTAGAAAATTAGAAAAGGAGAACATTAACTGGTTTATTTTATGCTTTAATCATAGCACATGGTAAAATTAAAAATGTCAAGGCTCTTTATATTTATAATTTATTTTAATTTCTTCTTTTAATGTACTCTCTACTGAAGTTAAATGTTCTCAAGAATACTATCTGTGAAAGAAAACTAACAACATTTTTCTCTACATTTTTAATGCCTACTTTTTCTCCAGAATATCACTGTTCATAACTGTTTTAAGAAAATTGTCTTGAGTTCGAAATTACTCTCAGTAGAAAAATGGAGCTTCCTTGCTTCTTGATGCTTACTGAGACTGTACAAGCTAAGAAATAAACCCATGTTATCAAAAAATTTTTCTGCAAAACTGTCTGACCTGATGAAGCTGTTGAGTAGAAAGTGCAAGTGCAAAATTAGTGTAAATTATTTTTTTCTTTGATCTAAATTTCCACAGCAAAGTCTACAGAAAAACATGACATTCAATGTCAGGTTTTCTTCTCCTTTCCTTTCTGTATATATCTATCAACATTTTTATTGATTCCCAAGCCAATTATTTATGCCCAAACTCTTGTGAAAAGACATTCCCATAAAAAAAATTTAGTCCACACAGTTCAGTACTGCTAATATTTCAAAATATCGATTTTATTTCTATAATAATTCATATTGGAAAAGTGCCATTTGGACAACATAGCAGAAGGACATCCAGAGGGATGCTTCAGTAACCACGTGCTCATTCATCACATCCAGCAGACCCACTGCAGTTCTCTCCTGAGGAGTCATACTCATCATAGGCATGACTTTAAGAGAAGAAAAGCTTCTGCCAACCTATTTAAGTCCTAGCAGAAAACCCCTAAGGCTCATTTTAAACCAATAATGTCTTAAATAACAGGAGTGAGTGTCCCTTGGGAAACACTGCACAAAGTCTACTAACCTGTTTTATGATTCTGCCTGCTACTCTGAAGTACCCATAAATTTGTCAGAGAGACATTTCTTCAAAGGTTTTCCTTGGTTAGTATTTTTCTGCTGTTCCATAGTGGTTCTCACCACAGCCCACTAAGTGTGCAGTCACAGAGATTCAGGCTCCCTGATCATTCTGGACCACCACAGGGGTCCACAGGCTGCTGGGCCACCACATGCCATAAGCTCAGACCTTCAGAAAATTTGGTTCAGTACCACAGAAGGCTCCAGGTATGAATCTGATACTCCAGTGTAGCTGTGTCCATAGACAGAGCACTGAAAATTTTCAAGTGACCAAGTCAGAGTTTGTGCCAGGGCACTTGGATCTAACCATACCGTCAGTCTCCTACTTACTCCTAAGTAGAAACAGGTATTTCATTCCCCTTGGCTAACCCTTTGCAGAGCCAAATGCTGTAAAGATTGAGTTCCTGTCATAAGTCAGTATTTTTTTAACCTAAAAATGGATTCCCAGATGGAGCTAGATGTAAAAGAAGAATATCAATCTTTTACATCAGGCTTTCTTTATTGCTTGAGCCAGCAGCCTCTAAGCAGAGTTCGTGTCATTTTGATGACACTGACTTGCCCTTTTGCTAAATTCACTGATTTTTCACAACAACATGGAAGAGTCATAGAATGTTTTGCAGTCTTGTTCTGCACCATGTTTTAAAAGGCACTCCCTCCCTTTACATGGGGTACACGGTAGTAATTTAAAATCCAAAGCTGTGTGTCAAGAGTCCTCAAGTGACATTTTTATCCAGCACATTGTACCATATTCTCTAAAAGATGAACAGAATGATGAAGAGCGAAGCTGTATGGATATCTAGAGTGAGATGCTTCAAAATGGATGATGATTTCTTATCAGCTCTCTTCACCCAAGTGGAACAACTAAAAATTTCTTTCTGTCAGCTATAATCCCAACAGCGCATTTCTGAAGTAGAAGCGAAAATCTGGAGGCTTCAAGAAAATTCCTGGAGCTGGCCAACAGTACAAACACTGAGAGTTTTCCCCTGTTTCAAAGAAAATCACCTACCAAGCCATCTGTGCATTGCACCACGCTTTGGTGTATTGCCAGGACAGCAAAGAGGTGAGCTGGACAGGGAACACTGACATCATCCAACCATGTCACTGATGTGGCCTCATACGTGCCAACTGCACCAAAAGTAGGAAGCTAGATACAAGCTGCCAGAAAAAACTGTTATATTTAATGATGGGGCAAAAAAAATTGACTTGGCTGATGAAAGGCAGTAATTTTCCTACCTGAAAATACACAAGGAGTAGGGATCTCTGAGTAGCAGCAACTCTCACCTTTTTTTTGTCTAAGTATATTGCCAAAATTATCAAAGGAATATCCTAGTATGTGTATATTCAAACATATTCAATAATATATGTATATTTAAAAAAAAAAAAAAACTTCCTGCTAGGATTGCACCATGTGAAATGTCATTTCTAGCTCTTTAGAAAGAAGTGACTCTAGGATATGGTGCACTGAAGGACAGACAGGATCTATTCTCCTGTGATGAGGACTGACACGTATGAGATTTTTGTGTGTACTGGATTTTCTGCCTGTGCTCACTGCCACTGCTATTGTAATTCAGTTATGTCACAGGTCACTAGAAGACCAAAATATATATGTGAGGAAGACTGGAGGAAGGCAGAGTGTAAGGAACTCAAATGATAATATCCCTAGATAAGAAGTTTGAACCAAAATCCACTAGGTACCCTATTTTATGTGATTTTTTTAGATCTAGTGACCTCGGGGACTATTTGGTATTTGATATGGATTCCTCAGCCAAACCATTACCCTGTCAGGAGCCTGAAAGGATTACTACTTTAGCCTGGAGGAGTGTGGAAGCGTGGCTTTACACACTTTGTGTCATTGCCTAGTTGATTACCAGGGAGTTATGATTGGTGGTATGTGTGACCGATGGCTGAGAAATAGTGACGTAGTTGCAACCACTGTAGTGGAAATACTATCATTACCTACAATTAAAAATATTAAAGCTATAAGTTTAGGTAAGTTGTCTTTACTAGACCATAAAACATGAATTAGTGCTTTTAGGAAACCTGTTTCTGAGTTAGGAAGACACACAATATGAGGTCATTAACATTTTTGCAACATAGTGACATAAAAGCTTTAGTTCTATCTTATGTAATAAAAATGGCCCCTTCCGTCTCTTTTAGGGGAATTAAAAATAAAAATTAAAAAGAAAAAAAAAAAAGAAAAAGAAAAAGAAAAAGAAAAAGAAAAAGAAAACCAATAAATTCTCCAAGTCCTGGAGTTCAGGAAGCGTGTAACACTGCGTTGATGGGATCTGAAGCTGTGTAATCATTAACTTTAAGATAAGAAGCAAGTCTTGTTTGGAGAATACTGAGAGATCAACACCTACTAGGTGAACCACACTCACCATTAAAAATGCATGCCCTGCTTGCAAGGACAGTCACTTCAACTCCCATCCCTCAGCGCTTATTCTGCTTTTCACCACTAGATTAAAAAGCTTTTACTGGTGAATACTGTGCGTGTATGAAAGTGTTTATAATTAAGTCACCTTTTGATCTCCTGTGTGATAAACTAAAGAGATTGAAATCTCTAAATCCTCCACTGCAAAGTAGTTTCTCCAGCATCTGAAACATTATTGTAGCTCTTAAGTGAACCTTTTGTGACCTTTCAACAAGCTTTAAAAATATAATGCCCTAAGAATTGTGTCCTTCCTTTATCCTTTCTCCAAATGCTTCATTACAAATGCCAAGGGTGAATGTCGAGCTTAATGGTCCAACAGCCTCCATGGTTATCCAAGTGCTCCTTTTGAATACTGCCTCTGTCAGAAGTCTAATAAATTTACAGAATTTTCCCAATTCCCAAAACTTAACAAAGGAAAACAGATCATCAGCGAGCCAGAGACTTTTGCAGCCAAGTTTTCAGTCTTCTTGTACACAAATTATTCAGGCCTACTTATTTTAAAATATTTATCAGAGGCAGGTGATGCCTCAAGTTTTGTTCTGCTACTATCAAAGCCAGAAACCACCTCTTGTCCTCACAGGGTTTAAATACATTTTCCATTTTTTCCTATGTACAAAAAGAAAAAATTAGCACATTTTTACATCTGGAAAAGAGCCAGCACTATCCTTAAGGTATCTTCTGTCTAAAAATATTCCAAAATTATTTTTTGCTATCTCCTACCAACTCCCTGTATTTCACACCTTATTATTTTAAATACTTTGTGTTTATAAAGAACAAAGATGAATATAGATGAATAAAGGCAGTTGGTGCTGCATCATTCTTAAGTAGATACCAGTTACTCAGTTAAAATATCACATTCTCTAGAAGATATTCCATATTAAACTTGACAGAATACTGTTGAATGCAAGCAAATGAAAGTTTCAAAGTCTTACATCAGTATTTTCATCTCTGAAAAAAAGCCAAAAATATTATCCTATTTTCTTCTTTGTAGTGTCTACAAAGAATTGCATGAAACCTTTTCTTCTCATAAAAACTTTACTATTTGCAGTAAGCACATTTGAAATTTTTAAAACTACAAAAATTAACTGTCATTAATTTGCATAGGATTTACAGATGAAGAGTCCTGCATATATACTTAATGAAAATTTAAATAAAAATGAAAAATGCAAAATGAAAAGTGCCAATAATTTCTTATGGAAAAAAAACACCATAATTTTCTTGGCCAGTCAGGTATATGCTTTTCTAGTGATCGTTTGTACTACTGAAAAGTTTTCAAAGTCAGAAAAAATAGCTTTTTTCATGAAAAAAATCAGCTATTCCTCCTTAAGAAACGTCTCACTCTTCGAATGTAACTATTCTACTACCCACGTCAGTAACTCTAGATAATGTGAATTACAGTAGAATTTAAACAACTAAGACTTATCTTACTTTCACCAAAAAAATACATCTATTAAAATGCTTCACTGTGTTCTGTCCTTATTTTCTTCTACTACTGTTCCCTAGCTAAATCTCAAAGCCTTCAGTTTGGAAATTCCTTAGAAACAATTCTGAAATTCTTCCTTCACCCTACTTCCTATTTTTAGCTTTCAGATGTCGGCAGGTAGAAAAGTCGATTGTTTGCGAATCCTGAATTTCAGCAGAGCTCCTTTGATTTCCTTCTTCGAGGTTGCAACAGACAACTAGTATGTCCCTGCTGTCAGAAAAGTTCTTAATTAAGTTCATGAAAAGGCTTTTGAATTCTTGACTGAAGTGGAACGCTCTTGTTTATTGCTCATGGTGTCATCGCTGCCAGGCTATGAATAGCTCTTCCGTTTCCCCTCGCGCGCGCTCCAGCAGTGGAGAGGCTGTGGCCCCTCGTCAGCTCCGCTGTTGCCATTGGCACTGCCAGCAAACCTTCCATATGCCTGGCAGAGATCACCGTGCCACTGCTGGAGGTGTGCTCCAACAGGCTGGGTCCTTCCTCTTAACTCGCACACATTCAACTCCTACCAAATCCAACATGCTACCGTAAAGAAAAAACACCCTGAGTATCTGCCGTTCAATTATTCTTGTCACCTTCTATGAACTGAAATGATTGCAGCAAAGGACATCTAAAAAGCCTAATTGGGAAAAATTATATTTCTATGAGATGAAATTCTGACATGTTTATATAAAGTTTTAGACCTCCAAACAACAATGTGGCATTCTGTGATTTTCTTTAAGTGAACCTGAGTTTTAACCTTAAAATATTTATTGTGATTTTACTTAGGTAAGTGTTCAGCTCTGGCAAGGATAGGATTTGCGTTTTATTTGTAAGGAGAGAAAATATGGATTCACACAAAAAGGGAGACCTAGAGTGACAAGAGTTGAGAGACAAAAAAATAAAATTTCCAGATTAAATCTTTGCAGATGCTGAAAACGAAAAGGGAATAGATGACAATAAAAATACTGCTGTAAAAAAAAGCAAAAAAGTTAAAGTACAGTGTCAGACAACTTTTGTCACTTATTCATTTTTAGCACTTTCAGAATCTTGTAAATATACTGCTCTGCTGTTCAATTTCTTCTTCTCTAATTGGAAAATACTAGCTGCACTAGCAGGCTTCCACTATGGCAAGCCAATATCGCTCTATTTGTTTTCCTTCCTTCCTTATTCATTAGCTTAAATTATAAAGTCAAGAGGATTAATAAGTAAGAAATTTTCTGTTTATAGATCTGACAGTGCAGCAAAGTCCATAATGTCCTAGATTCTTCAGCGACACAGTCATTTAAAATAGTTTTTTTAGAGACTGGTGACTGTATAAACAAACTAAACAATAGCTGCTTCACTCTGCACCTTAAAACCACGAGCCCCTTCAAAGCCCCAGATGTTCCCAAAAAAAGGTCCCAAATAGCATCTCCAATGGATGCACTACATTCCCACCATCATCCCACCCCTAGTGGAGTCTACAGTGTAACTGTCTCACACTAAAGCAGAAATCCGCTTTGGATTGCCCTGGCCCTGCCTGAGCTGCTTTAGTTTTAGTACTGAAAACAACTGTCAAAATAACAAGACAAAGCAGAAGCCTGTTACACTCTTTCAGAAAGTCACTTTTCCAAGGAGGGAAAAAACCAAACACCTCTTCCATGCGCATATAGACACAACTCCTCCTTTCTCCTCTCCTTGGGGAAAAAAAGGAAAAAAAAAACAAAAACAAAAAACCAAACCACGAAAAAAAACCCAAACCAAAATAGAAAAGAAAACAAGACAACCTCTTTTGAAAAGGAAGAGCATAGCAGGATGTTTAATTCAGACAATTAAATTGTATCAGCACTCTTTTAAAAAAAAGTTGTTCTTCAGAAATGAAGAACCACAATAACAGCATTTGTGCAACATCAACCTAAACAACGTCTGTTATCAAATTTGTTATTATTCTGAAATAACCTAAATTCACATTTATAAGGCACAAATCCAAACTCAATCTAAATATTATCTTTCTGCTTCTGCTTTAATAACAATCAAATATCACACCATCCTTCAAAGTTGATAGTAATGCTTAATAGTAAAGGACTGTGGTTTATCCATGCTGAAATAATTCTTCAGTCTAGTATGTTTCATACATTGAGTTAATGAAATAAAAGTATGTCTGTCAGTTTCTACATCATGAATTCCATGTGCTGGCAGTGTCTCTTGGGATGTTGTATGTGAAAATTTCATGCAAGGTATGTACAGAACACCTGTACATTCAACACTAATTAAGCACTTGATCATACAAATGACTAAAACCATTCTCATCAGATATGGCTCTATTAGCACAAATCAGACAATTACGCATTCCACTACTGGTGAAATGCTTTACTGTTCCCTCGTTTGAGGTCTTACATATATGTACATCTTCAATCTGCAGATGAAAAAAGTTTCTTCCTGGGATACCAAAAAAAGTAAAAGTAAGCAAAGACGTCAAAACTAATAATATACCTGATTCAGATGAGAAGAAAAACAGAGATCTCACAATTTCCTGAATTACAAATTACAAATTACATGGGGGGTTTTTTTCCAAGATCTTTCATCCCATGCATTCTTACTATGGTAGCATTTGGTAGGAATTTGAAATGACAATAGTTTCCTCAAGTTCACAAAGGTTCATTCTGAACCCAAGAATGTTACTTGAGAATGGATGGTCTTATCACAATCTGGAATTATTTCTCCAGCAATAACTAAATCAAGCCTAGCACACAGCGAGTATCTTCATGCTTAAACATACAGCTAAGTATATTAAAAGCTGGGAGTGAAGAGGTGGCAGGTCTGCTCATAGTCAAGGGGAGGATGGTAAGAATAGCAGGTTTTTTGGTTTGCTGCTGAGTCACACTAGTACAAATTGTGTCTTGTAGGTACAAGAAGAACAAGAGGTACCCACAAAACTGACTGTTGCACTGGATGGAGTGGGAGGTGAAAAGGTGGACACAAGAGAGTTGATGAGTGAGGTTTTATTCCTTAGAACTAAGCCTGCAGTGAAGAATTTTTTACTGTTTTTATAGGTAAAAGAGACTGACCCAAATAGAAATGCATGTAGGAGACTCATCTAAGATGAGGTAAGAGGCTGCACATGATCAGCTAGTTAGAGTTTAAAAGCAGGAGAGTGGACCACAAAAATGCAGTAAGCAAGACACAAAAACTCCAAAATATAAGGAGGGGGGTTTTGTTATGTGCTGCATTAATCACTTAAATGCAGTTCTATCTGTCACTTTTACAAAGTCACTAATTTTCTTCTGATTTTTAAAAATACTGTGTTCCTCCTTTCTACTTGGGGACCGACAATGCCTATAGGCTTGTCTCAGAATCTTTCAATTAAATAAGGTTTTATTTCTTTTACTATACAAGAATACACAAACCTAAAAATGCCTACCTTCCTGAACAGTTAATTAAAAGAGGAAGGTATCAGTCTGAGTAGGTAATTTTCTGAAATTCTCTTCTCTATCTTTTATACAAGGAATTACATGGATATATCACCTATACGGATATAAGTGAAACTCCAAGAACAGGTGCCTAGAATTTTGGTGAAGCAATACCTACTTAGTAGAGAATCTAAGGAATCTGAACGCTTTATTGGTCTTTGCTGCATGTTTGTCATGCATGCATTCATCTTCTCTCTTTGTGGGTCCTGCTGCTTTACTAGTCTTTTATTTCTTGTCTTCATACAAGATCAACAGTCCAGAGTCATACGAAGTCATCCAGAGTCATAAAAACCATCAGAATGAAACCTATAGGATTATGCAAATCCTCTGCCTGTCCCAAACTGCCATTCTCTAATATGCTTTATTAAAGAACTTAAAATTAAGCAAGTTTAAAAGACCAATACTTGGCTTTTTTTTTTCATTCTCTCTTTTTAACTTTTATTAAAAAATTATCTCTTCTTAATATTATTGCTTACAATTATAGCTTGAAAACAGACCTTTTATCCTTTCTCTTGCTTTTCTTCATTGTAAACATTCAGAGGACTTCTTCAGCTACTCAATACTGTCTAGTATGTGATCTATTTGAACTGAAATTCCATTCTGAATATTCCACAGGATTGCAATGTTACAAGTTACAATGTTACCAAGAAACATAAAGTCAGAAATCAAAAAATGCCATTACCCACGCACAGTCCATACCCTAAGAGAACCTGTAGTTGAGAATTTATGATTTCTACAGAAAAAACCCACTGTGACAAGTAGATTGAAGAATAGCATTAAAAGAAAGGAAGATGAAACCAGATTTGCTTGAAAACATAATGGATTAAATGAGAGGCATGCATTTTATTCAACACTTTTCCCAGTCCTGTGCTTCTATTCATGAAGGGAAAACACTAGAGGTAGTCCATAAGTGCCTTTTACAGTTTACAACAAAAGCTGTATCATGTTTGCACGGCCAGGTTTTGGTAGTGGCGGGGCACAGGGGGAGGCTACAGGGTTGGCTTTACTGAGAAGCTGCTAGAAGCTTCCTACATGTCTGGCAGAGCCAATTCTAGCTGGATCTAAGACAGATGTGCTGCTGGCCAAGGCTGGGCCAATCAGAAATGGTGGTAATGCCTCTGTGATAACATACTTAAGAAAAAAAAAATATTACACAGTTGTAATTGCAGACAGAGAAGAGCGGGGTGAGAACCCGTAAGAGGAAAACTCTGCAGACACCGAGTTCAATGGAGAAGGAGGGGCAGGAGGTGCTCCAGGCACTGGAGCTGGGATTCCCCTGCAGCCCATGGTGCAGCCCACGGTGAGGCAGCTGTGCCTCTGATCCCATGGAGGGCCACAGGGATGCAGAAATCCACCTGCAGCCCATGGAGGAGACCCACACTGGAGCAGGTGCACGCCTGAGAGGAGGCTGTGATCCCATGCGAGGCCCATGCTGGAGCAGGGTCTTGCACACCTATGGAGAGAGGAGCCCATACTGGAGCAAGTTTCCTGCTAGGACTTGTGATCCCATGGGGAAAGCATGAGCTGGCCGTGCCTGAAGCACTGCACCCTGTGGAAGAGTGACACACACTGTAGTAGTCTGTAGAGAACTGTCTCCCATGGGAGGGATCCCACAGTGGAGCAGGGGAAGGACTCCTCTCCCTGAGCAGCAGCAGGAACAACCTGTGGTGAACTGACCAAAACGCCTATTCCCAGTCCCCCTGCACCACTGATAGGAGGAGGTAGAGATGAAAAGGAGGGGTGATCTTATTTACTTAAGGTCTTATTCTACTTCTCATCATCCTGTTCTGATTTTGCTAGTAATAAATTCAATTAATTATCTCCACTTAGAGCCTGTTTTCCCCACAATGGTATTTGGTGAGTGAGTTCTTTTGGTACTTATGTCGAACCATGAACCCTTCATTATATTTTCCCTCCAGTGTTCAGATGTGGAAGGGAGTGGTAGGAAGGCTTTGGTTTGGATGCCTGACTCACAGAGAAGGTTAACTCACTACAGAAGTACAAAATAAAGACATTTCTATGACTGCTAAAGAATATCGCAATTATTCCCCTATTTCAGATTTTGTTTCATTCTTATTACACCCCAATAAAGTCCACAGTGGCTTCCCACTGCAAGTTAATACAGAGAAAGGTATGAGGGAACAAACCCACACTGTCCATCATGAAAACTTAGGACGTCATCTCTAACACATTCCCTCAATTCGACTCTGGAGTTTGAAATGTATTCCCACGCACTTCTCTTTGACAGATTAATGCACTGAATATGGTAGCTCATTAAAACATTTTAAAATAAAGTATGGTTTGGGGATTTCTAATATGAATATGATTTCTAGAATTACCTCAACATGGAATTTCTCCATTGCAGTATTTCCCCAGACATCATTGCAAGTACAGAAAAGCAAAGCACCAATGCACACTTTCCATTTTAATTTGTAATTGCTCAGCACCATAAAGTTGCATAGGGAAGGCTGCTGGTGAATAACTGTTTGGTGCACATATTCAACAACTCCTCACTACAAGCAAATGAAATCAACAGTTTCTATTAATGGACAGAGTATCAGCAGTAAATGATGAAGTGAATGTCCCTATTGCTGCACCACACAGAACAAAGAAATGGAAAATGCATGAAGATGTCCCAGCAATGATGGACAGAGCCACTCTGCAAGTTACTGCCTGCCATCTCTATACTTCTTCACAACCACAGTTAACAGTGCTAAGCTTTCCTGACAAAAAGACCAAAAAGATAAGGTCTCAAACTGTGAATAGCCATCCATCATCTCTAGAGTCTTGGTGGGGGAAACTGATTTCCTTCAAGTTTTTCATATCGGAGAAAGGGATAGTGTGGAAAATACTCACGAAGTGAAGGAAAAGGTGGACTTTGTAAAACAGTATTTGAGTAAGGAAGTTATGTTCCCAGCTATTCTGTGTTGGCCACAAAATTTGCTTCCAGCAGGCAATGATTTCAAAAATCTCCAGAAGTTAAACATATCTAATAAGAGCAGATCCATGGTTAGGTAGCTAGAACACAAACACTCTTTTAGATTAATTTTGCTAAAACTGGATCTTTATGTCAAAGAAATTGCTCATACAACAACTGGGAGAGTAAAAGTCCCTGCATCCACTTCCCCACAATGATCAGTGAGCAGATGCATTTAATACTACAGGCTATTTGTACACATACAGATAAGAATAAAATAAAGTGATACATTCAGGGCTTTGGAAAATTAACTGCCTGACAGAAGAGGTTCAGGACCAACATTTGCTCTAATTATTCCTCCTGTAAGCAGGAAAAAAAAAATGACTGCCATACCTTCAGTCTAAGAATCTAGAAGCAGTCTCTCCCCCTCTCATGCCCTCCTTATTTAATTCCCCTTTCCACTCACCCGCTCCCCCTTCTTCTTTGTTCTGTTTCCACCCTCATTACCACCTCCTCCTCACCTCTCACATTCTCCCTTTTGTCTCCCTCAGTCTCCTTCTCACTCTCTCTCCCCCTTTTCTACTCCTCATCCCACACAACCTCCTCTGTTAGCTTCACTATGTGAGAAGTTAAGAGGAAAAGAAGAAAGAGAAAAGACAGAAGGATTTACGGAGGTGGAGAACTACAAATAAAGACGGAGAGACAAAAAAAGAAAGATGTGCTAAGCCATCCTATTTGTGTCAGTGAAAGCAAGGATATGAACCCGGAGCCCCTGATCCGGCAGACAGATGCTAACTAGTAGGAAGCAATTCTGCCAGCAGGGACACCATTTAAGAACTCAATCAATAGCAAATCCCTGGTGAAAACAAATAAGCATGCAATATTCAAATGTAGATTAAAAACCATTAAAATCACACTGGGTTTTACTGGCAGAGTTGGAATTACAAACCGGAGTGCAAATGAAGTGACTCCCTACTCAGGAAAGCTTCAAATACAAAAATGGCTGCACAGTCATCTTCCCAAAAAATACCTGCAGCTGCTTACTTGCATATAGACCATCACATGCACATCTACTTACTCATATAAATTATCTGCAAAGCATACTTTTCAATATTGAGATTTTACTGTCAATATTCCTAATTACCAATCCAGTTTATTCTTACATATTCTCCACCAAGGATTCATGAAGTATGTGTCAGAGTTTGCAGCAGGGATCCTCCAGAGCTCCTAAGCCTGCCCAGCTTTCACCATTTCATGGCTTTAGAATCGATTAGGCAGTATAGGGAGTGGTGACTGTTGGGCTTTTTTTTTTTTTTAAATTAGATCATATCAGGATTATAATTAGCACTGTGTAGGAGCAGAATTAAGGTAACAGCAAAATGCAGAACGATGCTACCCCGCCTGGCATGGCTAGTGCCAGCAGTAAAGCAGCTATAAGCATCTGATCATTTTTGCCACGCCTGCTTTCGTTTCCAGTGCAATCCAGTGGAACCAGCTCCAGGAGGAGCGAGCAGAGGGTGCTGCCCCAGTCCCCCAGTTGCAGAGCTAGCAGCGTGCAAAGGTGTCGCGGTCACTTTCACTCTGAGTATTCCTGGCTTCCAGGAACAACCACAGACCTGCTGTGCCACAGACCCACAAAGAATACGGGTTTGGTATTAGGGGAAACACCTACTTGGCTGCGGGCACCTTTTCTCTGAGCTGCTGTAAGGGAGACCAAGGGGTTGGAAGCAGGCTATGCAGCACTCACTCCTTCTCACCCTCTCCCACTGCGAAGCTGAACAGAAACACACCGAGCCTCCCCTGTTGGCAGCGAATCCCTCGGGGCAGCCGCACAAACATCATCCCATCACAAGGTGTAAGACAAGTACAGCAAACTTCACACCAGGCAGTTGTGGCAAAGAAGCTCTACCGAGACCAGCAGCAATCATGACAGAGATGCCTGCTCACCACAGTTTGCAGACCATTGTCCTTGCAGCTCTGGCAGAGTAGGAGGTTGTCCCTTCAGAACTCCTCTAGGCATCTCCTTTGAAATCTAAGGAAGAGACCCAGCCATCTGCCCTCTCTCTTTGTATACATCTCATCATGAGAGAAAGTAGAATGAGGCTCACTTTGTTCATTTTATCTCAATGAATGGCTGCCTGATAATCTGCATCTATTTTAACAAAAAATAACTAAATACCACTAACTAAAGCCTCACAAAGCAGTCAGTAGGATTTAAAGAAATGTGACTACCACAAGAAAGGCAAGCTGGAGCACAGGCACATTTCACAGTATTAAAAAAGACAGGTAGGCTGTAAGTAGCACTACAATCAGTAGTAGCACTAATAGCCAGTTGTCAATTGTATCTTGGATGTGCACCCCCAACCTTGGAATGTAGCAACCCAACCAGCACTCAATGTTGTTTACCAGGATACTACTGGAGACTTTTCTGGAGAACTTGCTGAAGTACATTTGAAACAACATTCAATGCACTTCTATTGTTAACAGAGCCAGTCATTTCTAGGAGGCAATAATGTCAGGCATGATTTGTCATTAGTAAAGCCATGCTAGCTAGTCTCAACACCTTGTCTCTCATGTGCTCAGAAATGGGTTCTAGAATAATTTGTTCCATAATACTGCGGAGAAACCAACATCCCTACAGGTGTTCTTCTTCTACATAGGCGCAACACTTATATTTTTCCAGTCATCAGGGATCGCTACTGATTGCCAGATGATAAAAAGCAATATTGTTACTTTTACAGGTTTCCTCCACAACCTTAGCTGCATCGCTACCAAGATTTGTAAGAACCACTGCAAAAAAATTCCTTACATGATTTCTAAAATACGTTCTATATCTAGCAAAATTTCAGATCAATTCCATACTTTGCACAGGTTTTATCTGACCTGGGGTCCAGAAACTGACATTTTCACATGCCACTAGAGACTTTAAGATCCTATTGACAAAATTAGCACAGAGATTAACATTTCATCAACCAACAGCATTTGAAAAGTCCACCGGACCAAGAAAAAGGATTGTCCCTCTCATCTAAACAAGATCCCTTTCAGTTTGACGGATTATATATGTTGTCAAACAAGTTTTCTCCAATGCCAAAGCCATCCCTGTGAAGTTGGATAAGCTGGCTTTGAAGATATTTTCTGTTAATGCATAGCAGCAAGACACCATTCAGTGGCTCAGACGTGGTTAATCCATGTCTGTGTGTGCAGAATGCACTTTACCCATACATGCATCTTTTGGCTAACTTGGCCACTTGCACTTCTGCACATTCAGAGGAATGCTCCACGCCCAGTCTCTCCACAGTGATCAAGTTCCTATGTACTTTCACATAATGGAATTTCAGTAAGATACACTACTTTTGTCAGATAATCAGTTCATTTCATTCCATTTTTTTTTCCATTTTACTGAAGCCAGGATATAGGCATTCTCTCTATCCTGTGGAGAATTGGCTGCACTTTTCTGCTTCTGTTCGGCCTTCACTACAAAGGGAATTACGTTAGACTGGCAGCAGCAGTCTCATGGCTTATTAGTATTTTCTTTGCTGATCTTTGAAAGGTTGTACCCAGAGAGGAAGCATTTAGCAGCTAAGAAATGAGCCAAAGAAACTCAATACTTGAAGACAGTTCTCTCTTTCCCAAACTAAAAAAAAATATTTTTACTAGACTGAGTAAAAGCATTACACACACTATAAAATTAATTTAAGAAATCAAAATTTATCCAAAAGGTCAAGAGAATATTAATGAGATTGCTCCAGAAAGTCCATTTCCTGATGTGACCTCTGAAATTTGTGTAATTTCCCTATATATCATTTTTTTTCCCATATCACCCTCCTGAATCAGAACTATGGACTGAATCTTAGAAATTAATAACCAAGAAACATGTAATATTCCTATATAACATATAAGAATATATAATATAACATACTTTGTTCCAAGTTTCCCACTTACTTTTCAGCAGATGCTCATGTTTTCACATTAATGAACCAAAATACAACTCAGGTAACATGATTATGTTTATTAAAGAAGGCATCATTTTTTTTCCCCTTACCCACTGTTGTCAAACTACTTAGTAATATTTTAAATCATACTACCTGTTTTTTATCATTTCAAACAACTGTATAATTTATACATTATTTGATAATCATTTAACTTTTATTTAGCTTAAATTCAGATTCACAACAGCCCCTAACAACTAAGTGTTTTTCATCTTCTGATCCCACTGCCTAAGACTTGTCTGGAAAGAGAAATGAAGAAGCAGAAACCTTGCAGGGCATTTTCTGGATAGAAATCCTGGAGAAATGGAGGTGAGGGTGGGGGGGTGCAGTTCACCTGCTGTTATTTCACCTCTCTTTGTCTCAATGTCAGGCATCATCACTACACCAGGAGAGCTGGTTTTGGGGTCACTGTAACAGTTCTCCTGAACTAGGATTTTATTAACTCATAATCAGTTGCTGAGACACACCTAAGGGGCACATTTCCTCTTCACTACAGCATACAGGGATTTCGAAGAGAGCACCTTTTCCCCTGAATTGTTTTTGGGAAGTCATAAAATGAGTGCCCTTCAATGTCTGGCAGATGCAGATTTTCAAGTAAAGAAGAAAATCCAGGCTGGTATGTATCTATCAAAAAACCAAAAGATTTTAAGTTGTGACTGCTGAAAACATCTGCTTCTATTAAAAATGGAGTGGGAGGAGGAAGGGAACACAGAGAAAACGGGCTGAACCATGAACAAAGAGACCAGTACTGCTGGAAAACCTTAAGGTCTGACTGTATCTTTCCTCACTTTTAGGAAGAGCTTCCAAATATCCCACTGTAGGCAGTCCTTACAGTATGTACATTTTCACCATTTTCCTCTAACATGTTGAAGAGAGAGGTTCTGTCCTGGATTTTATGTACCTAACCCTTGACACCAAGACCATAGTTCTGAAGGATAATTACATGCCTTCATTATACAGAAGAAGTTAGCCTAAGGTCATCAGGGCAATACACATCAACTACAGAATACTAAATAAATTTCAATGTATTTCATCTGCCAAATGATCAATAAGGATTTTAAAGGTTTTCTCAACCATTTTGCACCATCTGTGGGGATAGCAGTAGTAAAAAAAAAAGAAGCTTAACACAAAAATGCCATGATATTGTTAGAGATAAGACAAACCTTAAATCCTCTGTCTCTTCACTAGGCTGAGTAGCTGCTACCCAAACAAAAGGAGTCGATATCAGACATACTCCAAAGACACTGTGTCAGATTAGTCCGTGATACTATCACATCTTATAAAAGCCAATACCAAAAAACACTGATTTGAAGTGGTGGTTGATCAAAACCATCCTTTGAACAATCTCTGTAAGCTAGCATGTACATAGTCTTAGTAAAAAGCAGGAAGACTGAAGTCCCAGGGTGTTAACTTCGTACCTATTTTGGCTAATACAGAAACGTTTAAACATTTTATTAGAAAATAAAGTCAGCAGGATGTTTTACAATTTAAAATGTTCTGATTTCCAGTGTTCTCTAAAAAAAAACTTCTCAGCACGCTCCTGTAAACTGGGCCCTCTGCTAAATGGCATCAATAAAATGGCAGCTCCCGTGGAGAAAATTTAAACTAAGAAAACAATCCCTTTTTAAGCTTAAAAACATAATCCAGAAAATTCACATTTTAACTTTACATATACATCCCAGAAAGATCAGAACTTCAGAGGCGCTTTAATGGCATTTGCTAATCCAGAACTCCATGCTCCTTAGACCTATATTTAGACCATTCTCTGGGACTGGTCATAAACACAGAAACCAAAGAAAAGGGAAACCATTTGCAGATTCATGTGAGAAAAGTTCACATTAACACTGACTTTGTGATTTTTTGACAGAAACTGTTAAATGTGATCTGGGTTCTGCCAGAAAGAGGAAAAAATGTTTTTAAAAAAAGGCAGCTAAGATTTCACCAAAATGAGCATCCAGCCTCCAGAGCTCAGGTCTGATAACAATGGATAGGTCTACACAGCAGTATCAGCAAGATGGATCATTTAGGCAGTAAGTACAATCCTTATTTACACAGACCATTAACTAGCTATATATATACACACACAGAGAGAAAACATACAGAAACTTTCTTTTGGCTAAGGTTTTATTTTACAGTGAACCTGGGGAGAGATGGGGTTTCATATAAAGTTGCAGAAAAAGTCCTTAAAAACATTTTGAAATGAATGTCAGAACATTTTCCATTACAGCTTATTTTTGATGAGCGATGATTTTTACTTCCTCCAAAATCTATTTTAAAAAATTTTGCCTAATAGAAGCTACTTCTAAATGACAACACACAATTCCATCTTTATGCACGCCATGAATTTCAGAGGTCACCGTGAAGGAGGAGTCGGAGCTGCGCTGGCAGTAGGCTAGCAGCAAAACACTTCTCGCAGCCAGCCCAAGAGAAATCCTGGCACTGGCCACCTAAGGGCTGCCTGCACCCCGATGCCAGGAGGGACCCCAGGGCTGCAGAGCAGCAGGACATGCCGTCCTCATGCCACTGAGGGACCATGCACCCTGAGGAGCTGCCATCCTGTGCCCCAGTTTGGGATAAGCCAGCCCGGCCCCAAGCACAGCGACAACACCCGCTGCCGACAGCTAATCAAACAGCTTTATATTAATACATAATTGATTCTTCTTTAAAAAAGAAACTTTCAAAACATCAAACCGTCTTTCTCAGTCATTAATTCAACCCTCTGAATATTTTATATCTCCAGACACTTCTACTTGTGCATACTTATTTTAAGAGCACTTCATCACAGCATCGATGCTACTTGTATACATTCATTGCTTCTTAATTTCATTGTGTACGCAAAGACAAATAGAAATGCGTGGAGTTTGATGTCATTGCACTACCCAAACCATACTGGAAAGATGTGAAGCCATTTTTACTAGCAATGGTGAAACATAAAAACCAAAAATTCATCTGAGTCCATACACAGAATAGCTAGGCCTACTTATGTAAGACTATTTCTGGCAAACAGCACCTTTTATTATTCATAAAAGAGCAGCAATTCCTCTTTCCTCTGAAAAGAAACAAAATTTTCCCTTGTGTGAACATCTTATTTTGACATAACTACCTTCATATTTTTTTAATTCACAGCATACATCTCCTGTTTTCAAACAGCAAATATCTACATTATTAATTCGATCCAGAATAATTTATGTAGGATGATGGATAAAAAAATAGCCTAGAAGAGCTTCTTTGGGGTTTTATTTCCTAAGTTTTATAGAATTGATAATTTTATGAAAATTGAATAGTCAATACCATAGGCATAATCAAACTACCAACTTCACCTCCTGCATCACCTTCCTGGCCTGTAAACCAAATTCCCAAGGAGCAAAGCATCATCCACCCACTTCCACTCTTCATGAATTTCCAGTTTCAGATTTTCGACAGATAATGCGTTAGAGATGGGGCTCATGTTACTATCTTGATCAACTGTCTGAAAAAAAATATGATGCACTGTTTTCTTGGTAATCAAGGAACTACATCATAAAAAGAACACCCTGCTGAATTCACCTGCTAGCTTTTCCTCCAACTCATCAATTCAATTGCTTGCAACTGCTGTCCCACCTTCAATCATCTAACTCAAGGCTCAATAAGCAGGAAGAGAAGTAGATATAATGAACATGTCCCCAAGTGGCTGCTTTTTAAAAGAATTCTTAGTAAGAAGTCTAATTTTAAAAGCAGGATGGGAAGAGAGGAGAAAAAAATTACACCGGAGCAGTGGTGAGGAGTGGGGAAATAATTTGTATTCTTTTCCTGTAAAATGAGTTCTATGAGACCTGCTTCCAAAAATAGAAGCAATGCTAGTAGAAATAAATATTATACCATTTATGTTCTGCTTTTCTTGAGCATCTTCTCTCCAAAAGCATCAAAATATTTTCTGTAATAATACCAGCTAAAAATTAAGTGTTCCACCAATTTCTGACTTTTCTCTGCATAGAAATATTTAGTGCACTAGTATTCATCACACAGTGCATCATCATCAACTGACAATGAGAAAATACATGATGATGACATAAACGGGTGATGGAAAATACAAATGGATGCCAACAGTGGCACTACATCATATCAGACTTGCTAAGGGGCTAAATTTTCCTCAAGGATTTAAATGTTTTCTCATTCACTAAGAAAATCCCATGGAACCTAGAAAAATATTTATGATCTCAGTACACACATAACAGAGTCTGGCAATTTGGCACATCTAAAACCAAGAAAAACAAAAGGAATAATCTCATTTGAAATTAACATCAATATGCAGTTCTTCACATTGATCTGCATATGCATGACCAATTATTAAGAATATTTTTAAAGAAAAAGTGCACTGAACTTACATGTGGCTCCTCTGGGAAAAACAACATTACTCTTTATCTAGGTAACTTTATGTATTAAAGAGTTAAACTCCAGTCCTTTGCTATTGAGACTGTTACAAAAACAGAAAACTTAAATGAGAGGCTTACAAACTTGATTTTTTTCTTTTTTTTTTTTTTAATATAAAAGGCCGGCTTTGTCACCCCACTAGTTTCTTCCCAGGGACAAATCAGCACATTCCAGCACCCTGGTGGAAGAGAATGCTGTAGAGCAAGTAAATCACTAAAAAAGAACTTACGAATGACAAATATTTTTAAGGTAGCATGCACACCTAGATCACACATTCAAAGCTGACTAATCTTTGTCAATTGAGATAAATCAGGAAGCTTTGCCACTCTTTTAAAATTATTTTTTCAAAATCTAGCAGCCTTCCATAACACCTTCTGAAATGTTGGAAGTTGCAATTTTTTTCAGAAAATTTCTTCAGTGGAGAACTGTAACCACATAACTGGCACATAACAGAGCAGTTTTCAACATGATTCCCCCACAGACAGAGATGGCAGGTGCTTTTTTCCAGCTCCTTCCCATACTGTACCCAACTACTACCATCTTCTTCCTCCATTAATTATCCCTTTGATTTTCAGCTATGCTATTTCTTCCCTATTGCTTATTCTGCTATGCTTTTCCACTTTCTATTTAATTTTTCAACTTTCCTTCCCACTTTTTTTTTTTTTTTAAATCATGATCTCCTTAAGATTCCCTGCCTATTCTTGGTAGGGCTGTAGGATACACCTACCCTTAGAAAACTAATGCAAAGTCTGAAAGAAAATTTGCATAACGTTACATATACCAATATTATGCAAATACAAATATCCCACAGCTCTACCTTGCTACATCTTCCCTAAGTCTACTGACTAGCCTAAAATGTCTCCCTCTTGTGTATTCCCCTAGCAAATTCTCCTAATTTCATTTCCCCTTCTTCTAAGTCCATCTGTATTTCAAATCACTGTGTCCCAGTCTCACTTTTGTTGCGCTTCTCTCCATCACCCCAAAGATACCTTCTTTAAGTTCTGTCAGGTCTCCCATCAGAAACTGGGAAAAAAGTCAGGACCAGAAGGCAAAAAATATTTGAGCTGGAAGGTCAGGACAGAACCACAACTGGCCCTTCCAATTTATTACAGAAGCTTTGTTTAGTTGTTTAAAATTGAAAAGGACGTAAAATAAATAAATTAACAGGATCTAGAAGCTCCCATCAAAATCCAAAGGCCAAGCAAGTCTGATATCATCAGATGAGAAGAAATCACCTGTCAAAGAAAAGCTGATGCTTATGTAGGGAGAAAGGATGGCTGCACTAGCAGTGGCAAGAAACCCATGGCCAGAGAAAGTACAAATGAGCCCAGGCAAAAGATTCCAGAAGTGTGTGGGAGGAAAGAAAGTGATCTTCAAAGCTTCCATTGTACCAAATGGGAAATTTAAAATGTTTATGAAGATAAAATCTCCAAAATCTCCCTTTCATTTTCTGTTACTTCTCTGTCTCTTGAATGTAGCACTCAACAGTATGCGTAGTTAGTCTTGGTTCTCATGCAGAATCATTTTGGTTGGTAGGGACATCTTGAGATCTTTCTGTTCAACCCTGCTGCTCAAGCAGGGTCAGTTAGTGCAGGTTTCCAAGGATGAGGTCTCCGGGTCCTCTTCTTGAACACTGCTTTCTACATGTTCATTCCCTAGGCTGTACCACTGCCTATAGTTATTACTCTCCAGAGGCAAGACTACATATTCCTCTGTTGAACTTCCTAAGTTTTCTGTCTGCCCAGTTCTCCAGCTGGTCCAGGTCCTTCTGAACTCCAACACACCCATCTCACACATCAGCTATTCCTTCAAGTCCTGTGTTATCTGTGAATATGCTACATGTTCATTTTGCCTTGCAGTTCAGCTCCTTAATGAAGAGGTTAAACAGTACTGGACCCAGCAGTGAACACATGCAACACTAACCACTTGTGAGAGACTTAAGAAAAATACCTTAGGGTGAACTACTCACTAGCTTGCTGAATGAGTTAGCTGAAAATAACCCAAGTATTGTTTACATTGGGTTCCTGTTTACTAGAAAATTGACAGTACAGGACTGCCGAGGCTGACAGGCAATATTTATTAACATCAACACTCAGTTTTCTATACTGCACATTGCAAGACAACTGCTTAATAGGCTGACATTTTCTTTTCAAAATAGTTCAAAAGACTGAATTCTGCTGTAGACTGCAGCAGGAAGTACTCCAATATACAAAAATAAAAGGAGGGCTATGTACAGCTAAAAGGCTGTGCTCCTGTCATATGTACCTGAGTGCACAAACTTTGCATCCATCCTTCCAGCTGACTGCTAGAACTGATAGAACTGGAGGCCAACTTTGGCACATCTGTAAACCCCTGTATTGAGAACAAACCTCCTCCAATCAGGACAAGAAAGAAATTCCCTCAGTTTAAGTAGACTAAAATAGCCTTTCCTTGAAATCATGAGAGGGCATTATTCCAGTCTTATCCTGTTAGACTCTCAATTCTTTATTAACAAACAGTTAACAAGCAAGAAACAGTTTATAAACTGCTCTGTAAGAGACACATGCTGTAGTTTGAAGATCTAATGGATGCCTTGAAGAGAACAGAGCAGATTGGGTCAACAATTCTTACCAACAGCAAATTGTGTTACTTATCACCCTTCCCTCATTTGCAAGTATGATGTCTCTTGACTCAGTCCCAACTTTAGCACCACCTGGTTTTCTCAAAATGGTTTTTAATTCATTAAAAATATGTTCTTAATTATCATAATGCAATAAATAGCCCATCTGATGTACTTTATGAAATTTTTTTCCACATTCACACTCTTAATTTTAGGTTAGAAGTTTAGGATATTACTTTAAATTTTTTTGCACATATACATATTTCTAAATACAAATGTTATTGATAAGAAAGAAATCCTCAAAGGGTGTTACATCCTTCTCAGTGAAGCACAATTAAATCTGTTCAACTAGACAGACATTATTTAGTAAGTACATTCCATAAGCTACTGGTTCTGAAATTATGCTGTAATACAAAGGAACCAATTTTCACATTAATTTGTATTAATGCAACGATTTAAGATCAAGAATTCTCCTTATCCTGTTCTTGCCTACTGTGAAACCATGGCCTGAATTCCAGAAACATCTCACACTTGAAAGGCAAAGCCCACAGGAAACTCCTATATTGTGAAGAACAGCTTTCACTCCTGAAGAACAGATTTTTTTGCCATTCCCTCAGGATGGACACTAGTTATCCTAACATTTTAGCTAAGGAAACTTTCTAGAAGTTGTTCTTTGCCAAAATTTGTGTTTTGTTCAGAAGCAATCCAAAGAAATTTAGAGTTCGGCAACATGCCTTTTTACACATGCACACACACACACGAATTGCAGAGAAAAATAAAAATCATTGCCCTGTAAAATATTTTTTCTTAAAAAAAAGGAATGTAGAAGGGTTTGGTAAATAGCCAGCCCTTTGGTTACTACACTGCTCATAAGCACCCTTAGTCTCTTTGAAACTTTCTAAAAGGTAGCCAAGCTTATCATAAATAAACACATAACCAAAAAATCAATATTCTCCCATCACTGCAGATCATGTTTGATCTCCAGGTCTCAGAGGTGAATCTGTACTAACTCCCACTACAAAAATCCTTGTCCCATGACCCATTTCATTTGCATATCCTGTATAATACAAGAACAATTCTCTGTATAAATTATCCCTGTTCGTGATTCATCAAGCTTCTTATCACAGACATGGTTTTCTGCACCAGTGGACAGAATGGCTCCTACAGGGAATGAAGTCAGCCAAAAGAGAAGCAACTCAACCAGAAAGAAAAAGATTAATTAAACCCACCAATTTATGAAAGAAAAGAGGGCAGCAATACTTATATGCTGCAATTTACAAAAGTTGTATTTGGCCATCTATCCAGGAAGAAAGGCACCTACAGAGCCTTCCCTAGCTCTATGATGACAGAGACTATTTGAAATTGTATCTGGATAAATTTCTCCAATTCTATTTAAGAAGCTGTAAAACCATTAACACGTCAAAAACGCATGACTTAGTTTTCCCATGGCAAGCTACGTTACATAAATATTCACCTGCTTACTCTCCAAATTGCACTATATTTTTAAAGCTATTATGAATTCATATTTTATCCTACTTCTGCTTTGATGGCTTGTAACAGATGGTAGAATTATTTAGTTTGTTTTTAGTTTATCATGTACCTACCTTGTATGTGTTTAACCCAGAAAGGAAGCAGGTGAAGAAGAGGAGGAAGGCCACCCCATTGCATTGCTCTACCTACATCCCTGGGGCCACACAAGAGACTGCTTTGCTCCTCAGAGTTCCCCTGCACTGGCAGCTCCTGCCATCGACCATCATAAAGGGAGGGCATTGAAGAAATCGAAATTTGAAAAGCTGCCAGACAGACTTCCAAGGCAAACCTCTGACAGACTGGAAGGAAGGGCACTGTTATGGAGACAGTGGAAAATGCATGGTTTGCATGGCTCAGGAAAATTCTGAAGTTGGACCAATTCTTCCTTTTTAAGAGGCTCAAATAAGATTCATCTAGCACACCAGAGTTTCCCCTAGTTAAACAATTATCTTGTTTTAGAATATCTGAGTCTGGTCTAGTCAAACACAAATTTAGCTAATTGGAAGGTTTCTGCTATCACTTAGTTTGTTCAGCTTGAAGAAAGTTGGGTACCTTCACTCAAAACCTCAACTCTGAGTAGAGTCTCCTGGTGGAGATTCCCTACCTCTATGATATAGTCATTTCATTTCTCCTTTTGAGATGGAAAAGTAAAGACACAAATAAATTACCTATATAAATACAGCAGCTGTCAGTGCTAATACAGAGTAGTTCCTTAAAGCCCTATGGTTTGGTGGAGAAATAGTGATTCAGTTATTCTGAAATAATTTCATTTTCTAAAAACAAGGAACTAGTCACCTGTAGTCTCTCAACAGTTAATGGTGAAAGATGAAGATATAAAGGATTACTATTCAACTTATTACAGATGTTTTTCTCAGTATACAAGCCCACTAAGAGCTTTTTAACAGCACTAAGTAGAAGAAAGTTCAGATAACAGGAAGATGTATATGAGAAGAATCTCACCCCAGACCACCTGCAGAGTTATGAGTTTTCAGACTTTTCCTTGCATTGCCTGTCATGTTATATTAGAAGCAGATACAGTGATCTACCTATACTTGTGGCTTCAGAAGTGGTAAGTGCTTTATTTGCTGTAACTTCAGAAAGATGAAAGCTCCTAAGGGCAGTTAAGGTTCCCCTAAAATATGCTTGGTTCATATAATAAAATCTACAAGAGTAATAATGAAAGTTTAAATGGTTTGCATTATTAAAGCATTTATTTTAAAAAGAAACTAACATTTGAGGCCAACACTTATATCTCTACTATGTTCCAAGTTCTGCCAGTCAGGAGGTCTGGTAGGAGGACTGGAATTACAGCAATAGGACTTACCATAATGCAGACCTTACGAAAGGGCCATTAGAGTAGCTGTTCTGAGTACAAGTACCATTAATGACTTCAGACTGGCAAGCAGCCTGACACAGACATGATCACTTCCCATGCCAACAGTATTAGTTGCTGTCAAGACCACTGCTAATGATGGTGTCTGTCACTTCTGACACTGTTGACTGTGACATCCAGTCAACAGTAAAATGGTTTACAAACCTCTGGCCGAATGTGAATCTGGTTGAGTAAAATGATTATGCATTGTGTGAATTCAAAGCACAATATTTATTTAACAGGGCTGTAAGAGATACTAATGGAAGTTCCCAAGGAACAAAGAATTCTGTGTACGTGATAGTGAAGCATTACAATAATGAGAACGTTGAAATATCTACACGGAACTGTAACACTTTAAATATTGTTATCCTGATGATATAAGAACTCAAACTGAATCAAAATAAAACCCTAGAAATTATTTTGACAATTTCATTAAGAACTCATTTAAGAAGACAGAGAGCTGGGAAAATAACACATAGAGACATGCCCTGATTTGGGTGAATTCTGCTGAATTTAATTTTAGAGAATCACAGCACCCTTGAGCTTCAGAAGGACTGCTTGAGGTCCCTCATCCAACACCACCCTGCTCACGCATGGTCTACTACAGCAGGTCACCTGTGACCATGTCCAATCGAGTTCTTGATTATCTTCAATGATGGAAACTTCATGAACTTCACACAGACTGAAGTTTAAAAAAAGCTACCATGGTTGGTAATTGGTGTTGCCTCACACTATGCTTAAAGCTTAAAAAAAATCATTTGACTTCTGGTAGTACAAAACAAATCCAAATTATTTTAAGATAATTTCTCAAGATGCATGTAGCTTAAATAGGCAATCAAATTTACCTGAAATATATACTCAAATGGGAGAGAGAAGTATATTATCAGAACAAGTAATCTCATTAAAATTTCAGCAGCTCTAAAGAGTGTAAATTATTCCTTTCAAGATTTATCAAGATGCTCAAAGAGTCAGACCACATACTACAAGACAATAATAGATAATTCACCATACTGAGAAAGAAGGACCGAAGGATGGAGGGAAGGATGGAGGGACGGACGGAAGAAAGTTATTCACTATTTCAAATGGCTCTTACTTCTGTTGACAGATTTCAAGATGCTTTAAAGAAATAGAATTATCTCCATTCTACTGATAAGAGTGTTACAGTCCACAGGAATAAAAATAACTCAGTGCATATGGCTGGACAATTAAACAACGAAGAATAGTGTAATCCAAAAACCTGGTACCATCTCAGGAAATGGGAGAGGGCTTGATGCGCAGATACTGCCAATGGGAATTTTTTTCCTCTCTTCTTCAATATTGCTGCTTGCTTTGCTGGAGGACCACAGCATACAAAAGCAAGCAGAACCTGAAATCAGACTGCACGTACAGCACAATAATGACAAGCTGTGTGAATTTCTGAAGAACAAGACAATTATTTTAAAACATGTATGGCATTGATAGCCAAAGTGCCAAGCTGATGTTGCATGCAATATGATCTAAGGGCACACCACATAATTGGCTTAGGGGAGGTTGCTGGTTTTAGCTGCTGAAACACTTTCCACTTTGCAAAAAGCCATGCCAATAACTTCAAAGGAATATTGCTTTCAGATTAAATTTTAATAATGTAATTTTAAATACTTACTTTTTTTGAATATATATATATGGTGTGGTACTATGAAATACGTCTATTACAGTATGCCACTCTGAAGTGCATAAGAAGTGAAGGACATACCTTGAGCTTAAAAACTTACATTTTTAAAACATTCTTTAAATTATAATAGGCAAAAGCCAGAAAATCTTGAAGCATTTATTCCAAACACTGAGAACCTCAAATAAAATAATGAAATTAAATTAATGAAATTATTGAAATTAAACAGCTCTAAAGGTATACTTCTTAACTATGTATGATCAGCAGTAGCTTCAGCTTAAGGCTATGCAAATTTCTAAACCAACAGAGATTGCTTCATTCTGTGTAGCAGAATTTATCATCTAGTGAAGAAGGAAGCATGAAAATAGAAAGCTTACTGTATCAGAATATTGCAAAGTAAAATGAAGACAAATCTTTCTTGCTTATACCTTAGAGTACCTTCAGAACCCCACTCTCTAGGGTATCACTAAAATCTGCTGGTTAAGATCTTGGCTTGGTTGGACTCTAAGTATGTAGTCTACTTCTCTTAAAAAAAAATGGATAGTGTAATTTTTCACTCTGTAACCCATTAAGAGAGGATTTTTTCCTCTCTGACCTCTCTTCTCTTCAGCCAGCCCCATACATCCTGGACACCATTTCTGAACACTTTCATATCTGGGAAGAAGTCCCAAAGCAGCTGCAGAATTAATTCTAGCAAATCCTATTGACATAGCATCAGTGTAAGGAAAAGGGTGACAAAGTGACTGTTTCCACCCAACTCTGGAATACCAGCTTCCCAAATCAAAGATGTGAATGGCATATTCACACATGCTTGAAATTGCAGTCTATGCTAGAAATCAGCACTAAAGAAAGAAAGAAAGAAAGGAAAGGATTGCTGTTCGTTAATCCATCACTTTCCTCTACTAGCTTTTTGTAACAAAGGCAAATGCCGACAGGACTCTCACCTGATTCCTTGTAGCTGGAAGATGAGAATCAATACAGGATTACCAAAGAAAGAAAATTCTGAGACATGTCAAAACTAAGCCTCCCAAACTCAAACCAAAAAATTCCATGAATGGAAAGCAGCAATCTCTCCCTTCAAATCACAATTTGTAATGCAGTGTAATCATTCACCCACCAGAGGTAGTCAAGCAGTATTTGATTCTTGCCTTTTAGCCATTATGAACAACTTAATTAACATCCTTTGCTAAAATGGATGCAGAAATGATGCAGGTTTAATCTTCCAGCCATGTTTTTTGATGTGTTTGGTTGTTGATGTGAATACTGCAATTCGGTAAAGCAAGCAGAACTAAACACAGCTAATTGTTTTTTGCCTATACAATGATTTTAAGAGATTTCTAAATAACAACACGGAAGTGCAGAAGGACATATTGCAAAGACATGTTGGAAGCAAAACTACTGACATTTGCAAGCTTTCTATAGCAAACATCTCCTTCATCTTACTTCTTCTCCAGATCTGCTCTCTTGCTACAGCATTAGTCCCATGCTTGTACTGTACATGTATGTGGAACACACCAATTGGAAGTACTTTGAAAGCACTAAATTTGATTCAGTAACTAAAAAAATTTATCAAATGATCACTTCATTACAGAACATTTCCCTTTCCTATATGAAGGTTGGGATTTACCTATAATTTAAAGCACAAATTCAGATCTTGTTTCCAAAACACTATTTATATATTACCAGTTTCATTGATTTATTTTACTGGTACCTTTTCAATTCTGCTTTATTTTATCATGTGATTCAAAGTGACAGCCTATTACTGAGTTCATATTTCCTGTCTGACTTATTTGGAGTTTTGATTAATAGATGTATTTGTAGTAATTATTTACATTATCACTTGGAAATCACATTTAACATCTTCCATAGAACAATACAGACTAACCTATAGCAGATCCACTTTGTGCCTGTAAAATATTGACTTTCTATTACCACCATGAGAAAAGACAGAATTTTAGGAAATTAATTTCTCACCCACCTACAATATACTCAGGTTGCTCATAAAAGGCATAGTCACTAAACCAATGGAGTAAAAATAGACATAATTGTTCAAATGATTACTTGTCCTTCCAATGCTTTCTATTCACGATAGATGATAAATCACTTATATTTGTGACTGAATCCAATTAACACAGGCATGACTAAATTAGAGTTACTAATTAGTTTGTTTAAATGCTAGTAATATGGAGGCACTAATTAGTTTTTTTGGTTTAAATGCTAATAATATAGAGGCAGGAGTCCAAACTAAAACTGTATTTTAAAGATACACGTGCATTTAACACTGAGATGCAAAATTTTAAAGTGTGCTTATTTACCCAGAACACTGTTAATCAATGAGTTGCTTCTTTGATACTGGTCATAAGCTGATAAAATATTGCCTAATGCTTTTATTGAAATTAAAAAATGCTAATTTTCTAAAGATTTTTTTTTTCTTAAACACTGATTTTTTTACCACAGGGTGGTGGTAAAGTGGTTTAACACTTTTGAACTGTTCTCTTCCTCAGATATTTTAAACCTAAAAAATAATAGTTATCTTGCATTCCAAAAAGATAACTGTGGTTTATAAAGATGTTTTTGTAAATTTCTTAGCTCTTTTGACCACAGAGAACTGGGATATTTTGTCGGTCGATTGCAACAGTATTTTGACAAAGCTCTGTATGTCTCCAGCATAGATGTGTAACAGGCTGTCATTTTGTCAGAACCAAAGAAATTCTCCATCTGATTAATATCGTAGGTTTTGATGTAAAAGAGCTTGTTAAATAGACCCTCAGAACAGTCAATTTGCTCATTTAATTGGCTCAGTATTCTTTCCTACTTCTCTTAATTGGGTGAGTAACTAGAATATAGATAATGCAGTGTAAGGATAAAATTACATGCTGTGTAAATTCTGCTACAAAAAAAGCGATGTTAAAACAGTTCAGAATGAAGCACATTTCAATTATATAATAAAAAATACACTGCAGTGACATTGCAAGTCTCCCTATAACTGTTCCTAGCATGAAAAAAGCAGTGGAATGGTTAAATTTGAAAATAACTTATCAAATTACATGGGTCTAACTCCAGAGTCAGGACAACCAGAATTGCATTAACTCTGACCACTGAAAACAATAAATGACAATCACATAACTAGTTCATTTTTTTGTATTTGTAGTCTAAGAAAATACTTTTCTCTATAAAAAGCATTTCCCCTGGCTTCTATCATAACATGTCAAACTCACTGAATTATCTCCCTGAAACTGCAAGGTTCAAGTAAAAAAAAAAATTAAAAATATCAAATTACATTAAGATATGGCAGAAAGGTGGTGATAAAGACAACCTAAGAAAAACCCCTAGACACTAAGCAGCAGAGCAATTACTGAAGCATTCTCTCTTTTTCTACTACCTAGACAGATCTCCTGGTTTTCTCAGATAATACAAAGAAAATATTGTAGTCCTAGGAAACACTATCAGATGCAGACAGTATCAAACACACAGAACACCTTCTAATCTCCTTTACTGCCCTGGAAATCCAGAAGGAGAGGTCATCGTTCCTCTGCGAAGAAGGAGTAAAGTCACACTGGAGAGATTTTTCTGTACTACAGGACCCTCCATTAAGCCAAGCTGCCTCTGTTCATTCCCTGAAGGGAACACCTTCTCCTACAGGAAAGAATCACGAAGGAATCTTCTCAAACAGGCTTCCTGACCAACATACATGTAGTGGGAGTACAAAGCCTTCCTCCGAGCTCAAGTTTTGTTACCATATGGCTTTTTCCAAAATTACCTTTTTAAGGAGGGCTGGTACACTGTGGATATGAACTCTTGGTCATTTTAAGTCCAGTCAGATATATCTGCCCAAACATCAAGGACTCCAGGTACAAAAATGTAAAACTAAAAGATGCTTTTATCATAGCCAAACTCAGTCATTTTTTCCTCCTGACTTCCAAAACACTTTGACTTGTGGGTATTCCGGTCTTCTTTGATTAAAAAAAAAAATCCTTAAACACCAGATGATATTCACAAACAGATTTGCTTGACTGAAAATCCAAAATTCTTTCAAAATAAGCCTTAAGGAAAGATTTAAGCTGCGTTACACAGCATACCATTTCTTTTTCTCCTTATCTACTGTATATAACACATCTATGAACTAAGCAATCTGTTTCTCCCAAAAGTAATAATGTGCCACCCCCCCCACTAAATTGCTATCACTATTTCTATTTTTAAATCTAAGCAAAATGTAATGATGATAAGTGCCTTGTAAGCACATTGTAAGGAAATTACAGAAGAACAACACAGCATATCCCAACACAGCTTCATTTAAAGTAACTCCAAAGAAATGGTCTCCTTTTCTGTTCAGGTCCTTACTTTATGCAGATCCCTGTGGTATCTGAAGGCTACCTCTCATCCATCAAACCTAAAACCTTCACAGTTACAGACACTATCAGCAGCAAGTCCACTTCTGGACTCAAAATATACTTCATTTTAAATGTGCTTTCCAGTTCAGAATTCAAATGTGTTCCATCTGAACATATGCGTGAAGCGAAAACATAGGTGCTACTGAAATCAAAAAATTTAGAAGTCATCGACGAATCACAGCTCGAATATCACAAAACTTAATTTGAAAAAGTACTGAACAATATTTCCCAAATTTCTGGTGTTATAACTATTTTTTGGTAAAATTTTGTATTTTGTTTTCCTTTTTTGTGAACAAGTGTTGTCATACTGTTTCAAGCCTGTCACTTTCTCTCATTCATGCCTCCCTAGCTACTCTTACTGATGGTTATTCAGTGTTGCTATTCCCCTGATCTTAAATGTCTGCTTCATGAAGATGGAAAACTTGTGCACATTTTTAAAGCAAGCTATCATCACTATCACCTACAGAAAAGTTCTGAAGTATTAAAAAGCAAAATAATGTAAACTGTAGTAACAATACATAGTAACATATCACCATTGCTTTAAGACAGAACCGTCTGACCAACTGAAAGCAGTTTTCTCCCCTGAAGCCGTTTTGAACTCATGTCTAGAAGGGTCACTAATTCCACAGGTATCCAAGCTGAAAAAACAAGAGAAAAGTAAATTGCTCGTAAGCCAGTAACTCTTCTTTTAGACCAGAGCACAATGTTACTATTGTTCCTATTTGATTCTCTTTCAGCATGGCAAACTTTTAGTCAGACAACTAGGTCCTGGAGAAGCATGTGGCATGACATATTTTTGTTGCAAATAATCAAGATAAGCTATCTTTCTGCAGACTCATATGACCGAAAAAATTACACCAGGAAATAAACTGTTGTCAGAATACAAGAGGTACAGAAACACTTCCATGGCAAGAAATGCTCACAGAGCTTCACAAGAGTCTGCGTAAAAAAGGAGCTTTTCAGTGTATGAAGGACGTAAATGAGAAGGCTGGCTTTAATTTCTAAGGGCATCCAGAAGAAACTATCCTGCATGGTCTGCTCCTTTCTGCAGAAACTTCAAATTTGATAGCTTTACAAAGCTAATAATACAGAAAGTATCTGATTTGTCAGCTGCCCTACATCACACTGTAGATGTCATACACCAGGCCAAGGATGCAATCCAGTAAATCCTTGTAGAGAAATACAGAAGGGTCTCCTCAGAGGCCTTGTGGTCCTTCCCCCTCAACAGCAGATGAAGCTTTCCAGAAAGCTTGTAAGCAACTTTCCACTCTCCTGTCTAGGCCCCTCACACTTACAGGGGCTCTGCAAAAACATGGTAGGTTTGCAATAGGGTCTTTCTTCAAGCTTTTTTTATGCTGTAAATCAACAACATCACAGAATCGTCAAATTGTTTAGGTTGGAAAGGACTCCTAAGATCACTGAGAGTGATACAGTCTCCCCTGAGCTTCCTCCTCTCCAGGCTAAACAAGCCCAGCTCCCTCAGCCACTCCTCACAGCACTTGCATTCCAGACCTTTCACCAGCTCTGCTGCCCCTCTCTGCATTCGCTCCAGCACCTCAATGTCCCAAGGTGTGGCCCTCACCATTGCTGAGTACAGGGAGACAATCACTTCCCTGCTCCTGCTGGCCACACCATTGCTGACACAGCCCAGGATGCCATTGTCCTTCTTGGCCACCTGGGCACACTCTGGCTCATGTCCAGCTGCTGTTGACCAGCAGCCCCAGGTCCTTTTCCACTGGGCAGCTTTCCAACCACTCTGCCCTCAGCCTATAGCACAGCCTGGGGTTGTTGCGATCCAAGGGCAGGACCCAGCACTTGGCCTTGTTAAATCTCATACTGTTGTTCTCAGGCCCATTGATCCAGCCTGTCCAGATCCCTCTGCAGAGCCTTTCTACCCTCCATCAGATCAATACTCCCACCCAACTCGGTGTTGGCCACAAACCCACTGAGGGTGCACTCAATTACCTCATCCATTGTTAAAGATATTAAACAGGACCAGCCCCAATGTTGAGCCCATGGTGACTGGCCAACAACTGCCTGTGACTCCATTCACCACCACTCCCCTGGGCCCAGCCTCCCAGACAGATTTTTAGCCAGTGAAGAGTGCACCACCAAGCCATGGGCTGCCAGCTTCTCAACGAGTATCCTGTGGGGGACACTATTAAAGGCTTTACTATGTACAGGTAGACACATCCACATTCCTTCCGTCACCCACCAGGCATGTCTTTGTAACAGAAGGACCCGCCTTTCCTAAACCAAGGCTAGCTGGGCCTGATCCCCTGGTTGTCCTGCATGTACTGCACAAAGGCACTCAGGAAGATCTACATGACGTTCTCTGGCACCAAAGTCAGACTGACAGGCCTGTAGTTACTCAGATCTTCCTTCCAACCCTTCATGTAGCTAGATGGCACATTTACCATCTTCCAGCCAGCTGCAATCTCCCTGCTTACCCAGGACTGCTGGCAAACGATGGCAAGTGGCCCAGTGAGCACTTTTGCCAGCTCCCTCAGGTGCATGCCATCAGGGCCCATAGAGTAAATGGTGTAGCACGTCACTAACAATTTCTCCTGAACTGTAGGTGTATAACTGTGCTCCCCATCCCTGTTCTTTCAGCTCAAGGGTCTGGGTATCCAGAGAACAACTGGTCTTGCTGTTAAAAAATGAGGCAATAAGAACTTCAGCTTCCTCATCACCTTTTGTCACTATGTCTTGTCCTGCATCCAATAAAGGCTGGAGACTATCCTTGGGGCTTCTTTTGCTGCTGATTTTTTACAGAAACACTTTTATTGCTTTTTATGGCAAAGCCAGATTAAGTTCTGTTTGGGCTTTGGCCTACACAAACACATGACCTAATCTGTGCTCCAGAGAAATGTTACAATGGGCAAGAAGAGAAACCTAAACCACTCCTTCTACCCTACTCTGACTGAAAAAGAAAAAAATACCAGCCAATATTAACAGAGAAAAAAACGTAGAAATATCTAGGAGCAGATGAGGACATTTTCACAGTTATTTTGGCAGAATATGATCTTTTCCATCCACATCTATTTTGCTCCGGTGGAGCAACAGCCCTCGCAGCACTCTGTTCTCCTCCACCTCAGAGCTGTCTTATCAGCTCCAACTCCTGAAGAACAAGAGCCCCACCTGTGTCGTTTAAGTGTCCTCCCTTCACCTGCCTAGATGACCTCCTAAGGCATCTGCTCATTTCTCACTTGCTGATGCAACGTGTGAGGCTGGGGTTTGGACTGACTTAGTTGAAGAGGCCTTTGGGACAGACCTTGAGCACTACAGCCATGAACAGAAAGAGTGTAAACTGAAGCATGGGGGATTGAAGCTGCCAGACTATGAAAAAAAAGAGCAGCTGATATTCCAGTGAGAATGATGCAGAAGCCTGATTCCCACCAACCTTGGCTGTGCAGAATTAATTCAGTATTATTTGTCCTTTCTGAGACTTTATTCCTCCTTTTGTTGTTGTTTGTACTAGTAACTTAATGTTCTTCCTTTCACTGTGCTACATAAATTATCCTTTGTACAGAATAAATGTATTCAGTAAATAATAAATGGAAAAAATGCAAAGTCTAAGAAAATAGGAAAGGAACAAGGTATAGAAAAGCAGATGCCCTCAAACCTGGAATGAAAAACAGGAAGAAAATGGCATGCAGTACAAAGTGTGAAGTGAGTGTTTTTTCCACAATCTCGCATACTCCAAAGATTTACTTTCAATCAGGAAAAAAATTGTTAATTTTGTAGAAGAATTACAAAACAGATCTCTCTCACCACCTCCTTCACCATACAGACCGCAAGATGGCGATAAATGGAACAGGACAAGAAGTGATTTGGGCATAGACTCACTCCATGGATAAACTTAATAATTTAAGAGCAAGAGAAAACCACCATTGTTCACAATACCATATTTTGGTGCATTTAGATGAGATGCATTCAGAAATCTGTCTGTATGGCAGATGTCCCATGAAAGAGCCTGGAACAAAAAGCTTATTTCAGAAATGGGCTAACAAGCTACTGAATTCTGAGTCAGTAACTGGCTGTTCAGGGAGAATGCCTTAGATTGCCTGGTACCATATTTTTTCTGAACTCTAGGGTACTCTCAGCTACACTAAATTTATTCTGGCTTTGGGTATTACATCTCAGTATACTCAGGTTCATTTTGTTACAAGCCACTAGAAATAAAAGCCTCTAGAATATGGGCCATCAAGAGGATTTGGTTTTATGAATTGGAACTGATTTTTCAAAAAACTGAAGAGATGTTAAAAAGAACAGACATCTCTTCTTCAATTGGACAGACATCTCCAATAACTTCACTTTTATCTAAGTCATTAAACCAAAACTCACAAGGAGCTAAGAGGCATTAATCAGTCTTTATCACTATTTTTTAAATTTTATATGTATGATATGAATTATATTTTATAAAAATATAAATAATTTTTTAGTCCTGGGAGATGGGATCACAGCTACACTGGATTTTTACCCAGCAGCTTCAGTTTTTCAGTGCACTCAAGCAGCATCACTGATTATAAATTTGGCAAGTCATGTGTTTTATTACTTCCATGTTTCTTGTCTCAGTGATGACAGCTGGACATTATTTGGGCAAACTACAGCAGAAGTTTTCCCCTTCTTATCTCCCTGTGAAGGAGCAATGGCTTCACTTTTCTGTCTACAAAATCCCATGCATTCCCAGGGATGTGTTCCTCAAACAACCTGTGAAGTGTGACCACTGAGTGTCTCAGAGCAGGAGCGGGAAGGTGTGTCAGAAGAGTCACCGCACACGCACCGTGCTCGCGTGTGCTCTCTTCTGCACAGTGTCCACTGACTCCACAGTGAGCACCAAACATCCCTACATTCCCCGTGGACATCTGGCTGATTGCTAAAACACAGTAATTATTTGTCTGAGATTCCTAAGAGTCTCACAGTCCAGCCAGCCCAGTCAAGAAGAGCAGCAGCTCCACAAACATCGCACACAAAACTGCCAATTCCTTTCTTCCCCATCTCAGCCCCAACCTGGATGAAGATTTTTAATATTACACTTAAGCAATCAATTGGAAAAAAAGGTTGAAAGCGATGGTTTCTGTTTATCAGGAAGACTACAACTTGGGGGGAAAAAGTGGATTTTTCTTTTAAGTCCTCTTGCATGAAAGGGAATTCTGTGAATGGAGAACATCATTGCCATAGGAAGCTCATGGTAACGCAGGATTTTAACCCAGGGTTTACATTTAAAATTCTTCAGGTCTGGAAGAGTCTAAGCCTTTGTCTAACCCCTAGTACATCAGGCCTGACACCCTGAATCATAGTATAATGACAATAAACAATTTATCAAAAAGTATTTAATCCACAGATGCACAGAGCCTTCACCTACAGGTGAACCTGTTGTTTGGGGAACTCACTGACTCAGTTGTGGTTTCTAGATGATAAGTTCATGCAAATTACCCTTACTCTCAGTAGACGGAAAGATTACAAAACAGGATTTTCGGAAGCACGAGTCCCCATATTTACACAAGATTTATACAGCTAGGAATCTAAAAAAGACATGCTTTTCTTCAAAACTTGAAAATATTTGCTGTATAAATTTGTTAGAAAAATTCTATAAAAGGTGGATTTATTCTGTTTGCACCTTTCCCCTTCCTCCCAGCTCAGAATTAAAAAGCAGCCATTTCTAATCATAACATGGAATTTAATATTGTTTTTGCAGATTTTTCACAGATTGGTAGATTTACTTTTTCTAAGCAAAACCCCTATGGTACCCTATGGTTCAAGGAGTTAAAAACCACACACATTTCCATTCACACAGTATATGCCCTCACTCTTCCTACTCCCTATCCTGTGCATTCTCTTTCCATTTTCTCACGTGTGCCCCTGGGTATTAAAAATTATTCTTTACAATGCAGCAAATAAACTTTTTCCTGCATCTAAATCAGCTTTTCTTTTTTTGGTTATTGAGAACTATTGAGACTGTAATGCTTTCTACAACAAGGCCAGTCTTCAACATTAACTTAGAATACATGAACAGAATAGAAATTTTTGTACTTGATGTTTATCAAAGTTCTCTTGGATCAGACAGTATTATCATCTTCCCCTCCATCATCTGACAGGACTGTGGCTTACATTTATGTCACTCACACTATGAAAAAAGCCTGGCTATCACTTTCCAGCTCTGTACATTTGCAGAAAAGCAGATACAGGTTTCCCAAAACCCACACACTACTGAGAGGCTAAGCTCTAAGCTTGTCAGATTATATTAAATAGTAAATATAAACAGAAAGAACTTCAAAAGGATTTGGCCTGTCTGCCACTAGTTCATACAAACTCAAAGTGGAAAAGGTGCTTATAGGGTGCATACAAGGTCAGGCTCTAATTTATGCATCTCAAGGAGGGCAATACCTGCCTCTCCCATCCACTGAACTGTCAGAGAGGGCTGGGTGCTAGAAGCAGGATAGGGACGTGTCACTCATGTGTGCCATGGCACACACCGTGCTGCTCTCAGCCAGCACTCAGGTGCTCCCTTGCCCCCCATCACAAATTCCTCCTCATCTCCAGTTCTAGAGACAATTCTGCAGTAGCTTCTAGAATCAATCAATCAAAAACAAGCTGCTAGTTAGTTTACCTCAACAGGCTCCACTACTCTTCTTCATAAAACCTCACAAGGATGTATTGGCTGTCTTAAACTCTATTTACTTTACTGTAACACAAGAAGAAAGGGTCAGCTTTCCAGGAGTAAAGGATTTTGAACCAGATTACATGGCAGTTCCAAAAGAATAAGCTAAGAAAATAGCCCTTACTGTGGAGGGTTTCTTTATTGTTCTCCTGAAAGCCTCCAAATACACTTTTCCTGGAAATCTCCATTACAGCCATACAAGACAGAACTACAAGGAGAAGCATGCATAAACATGTGCTGTCTTCACACAGAAACAGGTCCTTTGGGAATGATTTTTGAAAGTAGCCATGCTTAAAGGGAGGTTTTTGAGTGGGTTGATAAAATTTTATCAGGCACGTGAGAGATTTCAGTTAAGAGTCTATGTGAATTTTTAAGTTCTTAAACACTGTCCAGATTTTTGTCCTTGTGTCTAGGCTACAAGCAATGACAGAACACACAGCCACCTAGAAAAAGATAAGTTACTTGGCTTAGGAAATCACATTCACTAGTCTATCTTGAATGGTTTGTTCACATATAGAGAGACTTGACTCCTGTGACTTTACTCATGCACATTAGAGCCAGTCCCCCTGTGGTTCTTGCACAGCCAGGAGAAAAGGCACATGTAGGAATATAACATTTGTTGTCCATATTTACTTTAGACTGAGCCATGGAGCATCTAAATACAGAGTTTCCTATTCCTTTCAATAAACCAGTTTTTTTGGAGGTTTTTTTTGGTTTTTTTTTTCATAACCAACCACCCTAGAAGAAGCCAGTGATGTTGCAGATGTTTATGCATAGTCTGATGCATCCTATTTTACCTGCCTGGATGGCAACTGAGTACTGGTCAGTTAGCCAGTACTACCAGCTCTTTCACATTTTCCCATTTTCACATGGAAGCAAGCAAAAAACATAGTAGGTAGAAGCAATTTGTGAAAATCTGCACTGAGAGAAGATATTGGTTAGAATGTATACTGGCAGCAAAGATAAAACAGAAAAATGTTTCTGCAGGTAGGTTTCTCATCCTTGCAACAGTCACGGCACTTCTGTCACAGAGGCATTTGTATGTTTTTTGGGTTTTTTAATGTTCCAAGACAAAGAATCAATCACAGGACTATGATTTTTCTGGTCAAATAAATCTATCTCTGTCATTAGTTGTTAGCACTGAACTCTAAGAAACAATATATAAGCACAGAAAATACCTTACTGGGTTGGGCAAACAGTCCATTCAGTCCTATACTTTGGCTCTTACACTGATAAAGGATGTTAGATGAGGCTACATAGGGAGAGCACGTGAGCTGCCCAGCTTTGCATAGCCCTTTCTCTTCATTCTCCAGAAGCATCCACTGCTGTTGTTTGGGGGATGCAAAAATAAGATGGGCCTCCCAAAAAGCTGAGACGATATTAGCTGTATCTGAAATGTCACAGAAAGCTGTAGCATGTTACATGGGGAAGTTGCCAAGTTAAAAATAGAAACTGCCAATCTGACTACAGCTATGCATTTCACTGACAGACTAGCTTTCATCTCTTTTATTTAAAAGGATAATTCTCTTAAAAATTCCCAACATTGTAAAATATTACGTACTTTAGAACACCAAAACCTGCAGTGCTGACTGCTGAGAGAAATTAAAAGCAACCCAGTGTATTGCACTACATTTACTCATCAGCAGTAGGTCAGCAGAAAGTCCTGTGATGGATCTGCTGCTGCTCCTGCTTTTCTGCATTCTGACTGTTGCAATAAAAGAGACCATTAGGAATCTAAAAAGGGATCTTTAATGGCTGGATGCTTAATTACTAAAGTGGGACTAGCTTGCCTGGGTTTGAGACTGTTTTCAGGCCATCACATTCCCCTACATAATGTTTAAGAGCTGTACATGAACAGCTATGTATCACTCATCTCTAGTATCAGCTGCTCTCCAGTAACAGACAAGGACATCAAGCCAGCCTCCAAATATCACCCAGCTGAATGGGCTTAAAATTAACAGACATTACCCAAAACTTCCAAAAGATGAAATATCAGTAAGGTGCAATGCAAGCTTACATTTGATTTCTTCCCTCTATTCTGAAATGTGTCTTAAAATCAAAGAGAAATGGTTTTAAAAAATGTAGTTGTACAGCACATCATTTTTCAAAATGCAAGGAACCAAGCACACTCATTTAACACCCACATAATCTTATGAACAGGTATTTTTTAGGCACCTGTAAATCACTTCACTTTGATACAATAAATTAATTGCACATGTACTTATGTATAAGGAAGGCTTCAAAACCCCTTGTGTGCTGCTGGACTTGAGCAACTGGTCACTTCTCCATCTCAAAACCAGTTTACTGCAGGGAAGTGTATTTATTGGTGCATGAGATTCTGCTAGCCCACTCTACGAGAAAACATAACACACCTGGAGAATTCTCACCTCCACCCTGATCTTGCATACACTTAATCTCTCAGCAGGTCACATAGAATATTCTTTCTTCAAGTGTGTATTTTTCTTTGATGTACACAGATTACACTTGTTAATACTAATGAGAGCACTGAGAAATTCTTGAGAACAAAGAGAAACCAGAGCCCCAGGGTATATGCACTCACTCCTGCTGAATAAGGTGACTGCTGTAGTTTGAGCTGCCTGAACTACAACAGGAAGCTTCCTCAAAAGGAGATAAAGCACACATGCACTTTCATTAGAACATTGCCGTAGTGATATTTGGCTTATATATATATTTTAGTCAGAGCTTCTGAGAAAGCTTCAAAGAGCCTACAACGTACAATTTAATTACCAAGTTATTAGAGAGAGACTGGGGTCGCTTTGAAATTCTGCCATCTGATAAGGAACAAACATTCAGTGCCTTCTAAACCATACACAGACACTGCTCCAGACCTTCATTCCAAATGAAATCTGCTAGCTCAGCATTATATTCTTCCAGATCATGCTTAGAGCAGTATTGGACACAGGAGTCCATCTGCAAGTAGGTCAAATACAGGAAATTCCAGAGTGAATATTCCATTTCTCAATGGAGATTTTTGGTTCTGTAAGGGAGTGTTTTGGGTTTAGGACCCTAAGCCTCAGTTTAACAACCAAGAACCTTCTACTTTCAGGTGAATTCCTTAAATTTAAATGCAGTGGCAGCCTGGACACAAACCCAGCCTAAAATACCATGTCCCAGCCAGTCGTAGATCAGTCTGCAGTGACAGCTCTGCAGCTTTCTGAGAAGCTGGGAGCTGCATAGGCCAAACTAGAAGAGAGGGAACAGCTGATACAATAGCTTCTACTCACACCGAGTTTTGAATAAATCGGATTTGTAAATTTAAAATTGAAGTCTTTCAAGCTGCTGTAACTTCCACACTTTGGATAAAAAGATAAAATAAAATCTTGTCGAGACCATCTATGAGACTGGCAGTCATTGCAGTGAGGAGAAAAATATAGATGCAGCAATTTTTAGAGTGAGAACATAAAGGATGGCTTGCTGCTTCTGACACAGTCTCTTCTTAAAATTAAATGTTGGCTGTCATTTTTGTCTCAAAATTGGGAAGTAAAATAATATATTCCCTACTCTCATCAAAATTACCCTTTTATCTCTGGCTCAAGATCCATTAATTTCCTAAAACTGCTTATTTTAAAGGCAAAAGACATACTCCAGAGGTGTCAAAAACTAGAGGGCACTCTTTGAAAGTGATTTATTGCTTTTACCTGAACATAGAACCATTAGATCTCCATGTTCACAAACCACTGTGGGCTTGAGAAGAAATGAATCGAAACATTTTCCTTTATTCTAAGCAGCCCCTTTTTAATTAGACGCATTTAGCACACATCTTCTCATTACATTCATCATACCATATTTGAGCAGCTTCTCAAATCGCCTGTGATTGCACAAACTCGTCTTCTGCAAGAGCCTGAAAGGCGGCTGCCGCTGCTGGCTCCACCTCTCAGCTCTGCAGTTTTTTATGAATGACTAGCAATCACTGACAATGAATGACTGCCAACTGCCCACTCAACCCTTTCTACTCTTCCCTGCACGTACATACTAGAGAGGAAAACAAGCGTTGTGACTGCAAATGAGCCTTCAGTACACTTTCCAATATACGGCATTCATCTTTCAAAACAGGAACTAAATGTTCTTCCGGATACTTAGAGTATAGAAATTAAATATTAAAAGCTTATGCAACATCCTTTTTCTTTCTTCTTTTTTTTTTTTTGTTTTGTTTTTTTTTTTATTTTTTTTAATCAACCAGATAACTTTTGAGGCATTTAATCAAAGTGAAATTGTCTTTTTCTGAATGCTCCACTGCTTCAGCAACAAACAGGAAAACTGGAATTAAAGAGCCCTCACCTATTTCCAGCAAACTGAGATTTATCTGCAGCCAAAACACAAAAATCTTTCCATTTTTTTGAAATACTATTTGGCAAGGTTTCAATATAAAATATATCTTCCATTCAGAAAGCAGTAACTTCTATACAACTAATTTCTTAATTTAATGGATACATTTTTTTAAAAAGTACCATTTTGCTGGTTTATTACAATGAGAATGGCCTATAAAAAACGTTAAATGTCACAGCTACTATCATAGCCTGATCAATCTAAATTTGTGACTTGTAAGCAGGGGGTAAAACCCACATAGGAGAAACATTTTACTTACAGATTAGTTACCAGGGCAAAATATACACCAAGAAGTTGCTCACTGCATGCTCTGAAAAGGCTCTGCAATAACCAAAAATTAAAATAAAATAAAATAATAAAATAAAATAAAATAAAATAATTAATAAAATAAAATGCAAGGCATGCTCTATTGCCTACTGCTTACGTTGCTCTTTCAGTTCTCACAACCCTGCAGCCCCACATTGCCACTTTCAGGAACAAGCCATGGGCTTTGCACTGAGTTTTCAGAACTAACACTTGTCAGGCCTGCTTTGCCTGAACTTCCCTTGGCCTGTCTTCTGCTTGGTTTGACTGAGTTTAGCTATAGCAGCAAATAACAGAGCTTTGTATCTCCGTTATCTAGAAGAGAAAACAGGACATATTTGGGACATGCAAAGACGAATGAACATGAGCAGGTTGTAATTAGCAGGCTCAGAAACACGAAAGCAGCACTAGCACAGCAGTGCCTCCACCAGGCACTACTCAACCAGGAAAGATATAAAGGATCTAGAACAGAAACACATAAAGTTATCAGAAGATGCTGTGTTCAATGTCCTAACATCTAATGATTATCAAGAATAGACTTGATAAATGTAATTTAACACATTGGAAACTTTTACACCATGTTTCGGCATAATTATTGCTAAATAATGATCATGAATACGTACAGTCTTTGAGAGCTGATGGCTTTGCAGTGGCTTGTTTCTAGGCCAGGCACCCAAGGGATATGATCAGCCATTAAGACTTCAATAGTCAAGTAAGATTTTTGCTTCTGTCACAACAAAACCCAACATTTTCCATTTAAGAACAGCATTACTCAGTTTGCAGTTCTCATGATCATCTTCCAGCTTGAGGCACATCTAATAATCCCCACAAGTGTTGCACTCACTACTCCACAGAAAGATGCAAACAAAAGGATTGCAAAAATACCCAAACTGCTATCTAAAACACTCAATACATCCCCAAGTTTGTTTTCTTTTGTATTGGTTTCCCTGGGTATGTTGCATTTTCAATACAGCCAACATGACTGCTTAACACATTCACACTAGTGCTATTCATAGCAACCAAATCTCAGTAATCCCACTTTTTCTTTTGATCTATTTTTGCAGGTGTTCTGATGCTGACACAATTAGGTTCAGAGCATACTTCTTTTTCTGAAAGTACTTCTGAGGCAAGACCAAAAAACCTTTATCACTGCAAGATCTGAAATACCATCAGTCTTAGGGACATAATTATGATTTTTTTTCTAAGGTATTTAAGATTCTTATGACACATTATGACTAAACAATACTAACCATTCTTTCACATCCAATTCAAACAATCATGAAGAAAGCCAACATGTTAGGCATCCTAACATATTCAGGAAGACAGTTCTGGTAACATAGCACAAAATCAGCTCTTCAATTATTCTTGATTACATTTATGCTGCCCAGTTGGAAATATGTGAGAGATGCATTTAGACTACATGAAGGGACATTTATTGTATGAATTATTTGCAAACTGTCAAACACCAGCATGGCGTTTACCTAGAATACATGTATCACCCTTACTGCCTTCACTTTAATAGACATGCAATAATTCAGGTTTTTGAAGGGTTGTCTCCAAATAGAACAGCTACACTGATATTTTGAAAGCTGTTTTTTCCACCTTTCATGGTCTATTCACTACATAAATGATGTAAATGGAAGCCATTTATTAAATCTTTCACAGAGATGCATTCAACATGAATCCAGGCAAGGGATCTGTGCATGAATACGGTGACAACATTTCAGACTTTGCTGATTCTGGGCTAAAATAAGATCTGCAAAGAATCGGGGAGGCAGATAAAAGCAGATACAGTGGCATTTTATTTTTCTTTTCATGGAAATCTGAATATTCCTTATTTTAAAAATATACATTACTTGTCAAAAGTGAACCACTTTTGTGGCCTCTGTGAAGACATGTTCCATATATGGTCTCCACAGAACTCATTCTGTACCTAATCTACACTTACATACTCCTACACACAGGATCACAGGATATTTGAGGTTGGAAGGGATCTCTGGAGATGATCTATTCCAACCAACTGCTCACAGCTGGGTCAGCTGTGACGTGATATCAGGTTGCTCAGTCATTCTTGAAACCTTCAGGGATGGAGACTACACAGTCTTTGGGCAACTGCTCACTGCTTGACTATCCTTATGATGAGAAAGCTTTTCCTTTTATTCACTCTGAGTGAGTGAATTTCAGTTTATGCCAAGCATCTCTCACCCTCCAACCAACACAGTGCTTGGGAAAGCCTGGCTCCATCCATCTTCTGAACAAACTCCTTGTAGGTACTGGAAGGCCACTAACACGTTCCCATAAAGCCAACTCTTCTCCAGGCTGAGCAAGACCAGGCACCTCAGCCTCTCTCAGGACAAGTGTTCCCTGACCATTTTTGTGGCCTCTGCTAAACTCACTGCAGCTCATCATCACCTTTCCTATATTGCCCAAAACTATATGTATTATATCAGGGAAGATGGAAAAGGTCCAATAGTGGAATATTCTAGATGACACTTAATGAGTGCTGACTAGAAGATAATATCTCCCCTTAATGTCTCAGCTACTGGATGCTGTTGGCCTTTGCTACCAAGGTACACTGCTGTCTTATATTCAGCTTCCCATTTGCTGGGTTGCAAAAGTATTTTGCTGAACTGCCACCAGTCAATTTACAGCCCACTCTGGTACATTGTTTCTCAAAAGCAGGAGTTTACCCTACTGAATTTCATAGAGCTCCCGTCAACCCACTACTCTTATTCATCAGGGTTTTTATAGAAGAATATCCTGTCCTATCTACTGGCCCTCCCAGTATGGCATTATCTGCAAACTTAATCCAAAATGAATTCTGTTGCCTTTTTCAGGTCACTGAAAAAGACATTAAATGGTAGAAACCCCTGTGGCATTCCACTGGTAGCCAGGCAGAATATGAACCATTAACTGGTATGCCCTGAGCCTAAATATCCATCTGGGTTTCTATTTGTTGCTAGTCCACCTAGACAGTAAGGCCCCAATTTGAACATAAGAATATGGTGTGAAACTGTATAGAACTTTATGTTAAAGCCAAGTACTCAGTACTGTACGATGACACAGTACTCTCTCATCCATGACAATAGTGATTTCATCACAGCAAGGCAACTTAGTTGGTTAAGAATGATTTACCTTAACAAATCTGTTCTGACTGTTTCAATCACCAATTTTTCCAGAAACATATTACCAAAGGACTCACTCCATGATTTTCCTAGGGGCTGAAGTAAGGCTGACTGGCTTGTAGCTCTTCAAGTTAAAATTCTGGGATTTTTTGAAGATGTGCACATTTGCATTTATCCACTCAACAGAGAATTCACCTGACCTTCCTTTTCAAGATAAGACAGCAACCTTGTAAGGACAACTTTTGACAGAAGTCATAAGCCTCCAGTGTTCCTCTGCTTATATCAAAACTGCCCACAGACTTTGGCTGCCCTGTTTTGCACAGTCAGGACATTCGATTTCTCATCTCTGCAGGGTCTCTCTGAAGACACTCTTGACCCTTTTCCCGTCTTCCCTGACATTATACACATAGTCTGCTCCTCTCCTCCTTCAGCTCCATAACTTGGCCACAACCTCCCATCTAGCACACATCTCTGGCAGACATAGCTACCACATCCAACTGCTCCAGCCTCAGAGAGCCTGCTGTTCCAGAGGCTAATATGGATGGGTTCTTCCACAGGGACTCTCCTGTGACTGCACTGCTTCCCTGGACAGTCCCAATCATCAAGTAGATGGGCAAAACCCTCCTTCCGATATGATGTTTCCTTCAACACCCACAAAACAGCCTGAAAATTAATCCAGCTAGCCAGAGCATTCAGATTAACTTGTGAGTTGTTTCTCAGCATTCTCCTAAACTGAAACCTTCAGCAGAATGAGAAAATTAAGTACGTTTTCAACCACTGGGACCCTCCCTGCACATCAGGCACAACACCAGTCCCTGAAGTGTTGTGTTTTGTTAACGTTAAGTTGTAATGGTTTGTTCCTTTCCCCCTCCTGATTTGT
>VZSR01003807.1:43051216-43072945 GCA_013398615.1 Brachypodius melanocephalos
CGGGCTAGCCTGGGTGGACAGAGGATTTGCCCCCTCTGTGAGAGACACCGTGACACTGAGGAACATCACTTGTCACTGGTCTCCACCTGGACACTGAGTCACTGACTACAACCCTTAGAGTGCATCCATGCAGCCAATTCCTTATTCACCAAGTGGTCCATCAGTCAAATCCATGCCCCTCAGGTTAGACACGAGGATGTCGTGTGGCTACATGCACACAGTAATACTGGGCTACAAGTGCTACAAAATGTACCATATAACCACGGGTATAAATGTTTCATGAACTCCAGTGGAGCCTAAAGAACATATTGCAAATTGGATGGAAGAGAAAATGATGCTCAAGGAAGGGGAAAGTGGGTCTTCAGCACTCAGGTCCTTAATCACCCAGCATGTGGGGGAAAAGAATCAAAACAGTTTCTCATCATATTCTCATTACTAAATAACTAAAAGCCAGGCAGAGGGAAAACACAAAGACTCACCCCTAACTATTCCTTATAACTGACTTTATGCAAAGCCAGCAGCAGGAGTATTTTAGATATGTAACCAAATACAACTCTAATAAGAAGACAGTTACATAAAAATGGAGCTTATACAGAGACCTCCCACGGGCTGCAGGGTATTATTTGGTAGCTTGGTAGCCTACTAGATGTCCTAGTCCCTTGCCCAGTGCCACCCCAAGGTCTTCTCCCAGGCAAATAGATTCCCCAAGAAATACACTGTACTCTGGTGGTTCTTTAGGTTGCTTTTGTTGATCACTGAAGCCTCTGTGGGCAGTTGTCTCATTCCCAGATTGACAGTTTCTCTCCTGTAGTTTGCTAGCACATAGTGTTCACTTCACTGAGGCCATATTTTGCCATTTAAAAATTTAATTCAAGCTAGTTCTCCTAATTTTTTTTTTTTCCTAGTGAAACCTGCCACACAGTACTAGACCATATAAGCTTCACAAAGAAGGTCAACACCATCCTGACCTGCATGAGGTGGGGGCACTGCCAGCAGGTCAAGGGAGGTGATCCTGCCCCTCTACTCAGCCCTGGTGAGACCACACCTGTAGTACTCTGTCCAGTTCAGGGCTTCCCAGTACAAGAGAGACATGGACCTACTGGATCAGGATCTGCAAAGGATCACAAAGACAAGTGAGGGTCATACAAGGGGAGGCTGAGAGAGCTGGAACTGTTCATCCTGGAGGACAGAGTGTCAGGGGTATTTCATTTATGCGTGTAATATGTGATGAGAACGCACAAAGAAGACTGAGCAAGGCTTTTCTCTGTAGAAGCCAGTAAATTAACAAGGGCCAAATGTCGCAAACTGAAATACAGGAAATTCCTTTTAAACATAAGAAAAAACATGGGTTTTTAATCAAAAAGCTGATTGAACACAGGTTTCCTGCAGAGGCTGTGGAGTCTCCATGCTTGGAGATACTCAAAATCTGATTTTACATGGCTCCGAGCAATCTGCTTCAGCTGATCCTACTTGAGCACAGGAGCTGGTCTAGATGATCTCCAGAGGTTCCTTCCAATCTTAACTATTCTATGAGTCTGTGTGCATTGGGTGCCTTGTAGGTATGTGTTCTACGATATTTTGCGCTGTGCTAAGATTTTCTCCTTATTTTTAATGTATATGCTTCATATTTCTCCAAGAATCAGGCTAGAACTACAGTGGAATAAGTTCAGTAAGTTCAAAACTGTTCATTCAGGAATAATGTTCCAGAAACTGAACATGGCTGTAGCATCAGACAGTGCAGAAAATGCATCTTTCATTACTACTTCTTTCAGTGGTCCCACTTCTATTGCTCATGCTTGTGAAAACACAGTCAAGAAGCCCCAGAACACCAGCACCAAAGTTTCCTGCACAGTCTGCAGTGTACTTTCTGTAACTCTCATTATAGTCTCTACACTAAGTTCATGTGGGAGAAGGAGGGAAAAGGGCTCAAATCCCTCATTACCAGCCAACTGCACACTTACATCACTTCTGCATCCAGAAGTCTGGTGTATTCCAGGGAAGGAGGTCAGGAGACTAGCTTGCTGCTAGTTAATAAAAGTGTATCTTGCCCTCAAACCATAAACTGTCACATGCATTATTTTCAGGTAAGCAGTGGAATAACTGGTCTGTGCTTTCTGAGTTGTGATGGAATCTGGACAAAGCACAGTTCAGAAGGCCAGCAGCATCCGAGCTGAGCTAGCCTGTATCCAGAATATAGGTTACCATAGCAGCTGCTAATCTGCATGAATTCAAACCTTTGCCCATACTACCTGAAAATTCAGTCAAGAAGGGTGTTAAAAGCACTGTCATTTTAAAGACCAAAGGGTTGTATATCTTCAGGACCCAAACTATGGCAACATCCAAGCTAACTTCAGAGGTTGAACACCCTCTCCTCCACATGCAGTGGGTGCTCAATAGTCTTTAGCTAAATTAGATCCAAGTGCGTCCAACTAAGCGTGTCTGAAAATGGTTAATAAATTCAGACTTCTACACAGTTGATAACCAGGTTTTATGTGTATCAAAAATACAAGTGCCTTCCTTGCCATTGACACTAACTTCAACCATTGGTAGCAGAAGGTGGAAAAAAACATATGGATTTCAGTAAGTATAGTTTTGACTAATTGTCAAAGGTAGAACCAACTTAGTTTTTGAAAGCTATTTGACACATACAAAAGACTAACAACTTCCTTTAAATAAAATCTAAATTTAGCTTTAATAATTAGAATTTTTATAAAAAGAAAATTGTCTTTCAAAGCAAAGACTGGCACTAGTTCATGTTGTCAGATTTGACAGCATGAAATCATGGAACAAATGATGAAATTCTGCAGCTGCTAAATACTGTCAAATACACTTTACAAGTTTTATTCTTATAAATTCATTCTTAGGAAGTCCTGTTTTTGCAAGGAACTGTCTCTCTTCCCAATGTACAATTAGGGCAGAAATAGTTCTAAAACACTCCCCACTGTTGTTAAGATGACTTGTGGTACTCTCAGCATTTTCTACAAAGCCTTGGTCTGCACACAGCATTGTACCAGAGCCTACAGAGTTGGCAATAATTCAGAAACAGCTGTAACAGTTTAGGAGCAAGTTCCTGCAGTTGTTTTCCATAAGAGGCTGAACAACCACGCACACCACCAGCCAAGGCATAAGCTAACCCAGCTGACTTTGTACAGAAGTAGGTGACAGCAAACCCAACCCACAGTTAGCTCAGCAGCTGACTGTGACCTTCTGCTGGCAGAGAACAGCTACTGAGGAGTAATGTTTTAAACCACTTCACCCCCATGTATTGGATTTCGTTTTTCTAGCTAGAAAGTAAACATTTAGGCTTGGGTAACAGATACTGTATGTGCAGAGTCACATCAGCACTAGCCTGATGCAGGCTAAATTGCTGTACCTGTGTGGCTGGACACACAGGGTAGCACATGTCTTTAAAAATGTAAATGCAACCCCAAATATTTTAATATATAAATCAGACACAAATCCTTTGAATAACTGTATTGCAAAAAGGCATATTTATTTTAGAATAGCAAAGAAAGTGCTGCATGAATTTTAAAAATCCCATTGGTTTCTTTTAATTGTTGTTAAAGAGAACTCAAAATCAATGTGACAATAAAATGGCTTTTAGAAAAGCATATACTAACAAAATTTCTTATTGGACTATTGAATTATTATTTTCTGCACATTCCATCTGATTTGTTGCAAACCATTCACAATTCGATATTTCAAAAGTCAAAAATGTAACTGCATTCAAGGCAACTGTGGTGCACTTGAGTGGTCCTTGCCATTTTTAATAACAGCGCGCGTCAGCTGGACACGAATGAGCCCTGCTTCTCACATTCTGCTCAAGACTGTCTAAGGTAGTTCACTTCCTTCGACTAGGGCTGCAGACACAACATACTTTTTTGCAGACCTCATTACAGCAGTTTACTTCAGCATCTACTGACTACATTCATTTCTGCTTCCAGACATCATTGTGAATCACCTGACTGCTCCTGGTCTCCCTCAAAGAAAAATCACCAGTGCTGCTTTACATCACTTCATGCTGGGAATGACTGTAATCACCCAGATCCTCTACTCCCAAGGTCTAGAAAGATTCTCACAGTAAACATCCCTCATCCTATCTCTGGGCAAAGCAACACAAGCTGGTGTCCTATAAAAAAACTTGGAAGGGTCATTCCTACACCCTGTGACACTGTGTTAATAGAAACAGAGAAGGTGAAACACTATTTCTATATAGCCTGGACAGGGAGAATTTGAGACACCAATAAAGAAAGCATTATTTTCTTGTAGCAGTTAAAAAAAGTGAAAAAAAAATCATAAAATGTAGAAGAACTGCTTAAATTAAAAGCTCAAGCTCTGTGATTTAAGCAAAATTCATATATGACAAATTGAAGAAATCTTACCATAGTCACTATAACCAAAGATCACATCAAATCACATAATCAAGGAAAGTTTGTGGGTCTCTGATAAGCCAAGCATGAACACTGATTCAGTTCCTAAAAAATATATTTTATTTTATCACTAATAGGAAAAGCTTCATTAGAAAGCAGTTGTGTGTTATTATCACTATGTTTTATTTAGTTTTATGTGGATGAAGATATCTGTTGCTTCTATAAATCCATCTTTTCCTATGAAAGATGAGCAAGTCTATTTTCTGTTTACGATAAAGCTTGTTTCCTGACCTCTGCATGTTAAATACACGAATTATTTTTACCACTTTAAGTCACCTAATTTCCAGTACTATTAGAGCTACATTTGGTATACCCTACCAGTAATTCTTTTCCTCATATTTGGTTAAGTTACTGCATCTATTCATACAATATTTCTAATGCTATCTTATATTAAGACCTATTGAGTAAAATTAAATGGCAGTTCTACAGTACTTTTCTGGAACACCATACCTCTCTAGTACCTGGAGAAAACCCTTCAGCACCTGCACAGAAACTCCTCATTTGGCCTGACAAAGGCTGTCCTGGGTAACTAAAAAATGTGTATTGTATTCCATATATTTCCATATCTTGTTTCTCCTCAATCCCCAGGCAATCCATGGGAATCAGCATCTTTGTATCTAGTGACTTTTACTGTTACTTTGCCTGTTATTGATCAGTTTTTAGTACACTTTCATTTTTCACTTATATCTTCTCACATTTGTCTGTCCTCACTAATGAAAGGGTAGTCGTAAAAACTAAAGGGGAGGTAGCTTGTTTCCCAGGCTCCACCCTGTAAATTCTGTTAAACCAAGACAAAGGGTTTTGCAAGAAATCAATGCCTTTTCCACATTATATTTACTGGGAACTAGAGGTATAACAAGAAAAAAAAAATTTCAAGGTTATCCAGTAAGATACTGGAGAGTCTTCCAAGTTCCTAGTCCCAGACCTGTTAGGAGAGATGGGTTACCTTGAACATTTATTGACAGTTCGTGTTTCTTTTCCTTATAACATCACATCCAGCTCCAGGCAGTCTTTGCCAGCTCTGTATCCACAGTCCTGACTGCAAATGCAAATGTTCCCCATAGAGTTATTTTTATGTTTTCTCTAAGTGTTCATTAACACAGATTTTTGGAGCAAGATGTCCCCCTGTGCTGCAACTCTCTGATGCACAGGACAGGCATCCAGGAACAGCTTCCAATTTCCTGAGCCTGAGAAAGAGGATTTAGCTCTGACACATAGCTACTGGCAAGCAGCTCCATGTTGCCTCACTGCCACAAGGAGTGAGATTCAACTTGCCTGTCTTCACACACCTACCAAAAAAATGCTATCACTAGCCTAGTTACTCAGTCTAAGTTACTTTTGTAGTCAGGATAGAAAAACATGGACCTTAAGATGAGATGAATCTACCCTAACAAGTGGCCATTCCTCTCCAATGACAGCTCCTGAGAATTTTGTATTACAAACTTGCATGGAGATTTCAGGTACAGGCATGCACTTATACTTGGTAAGTTGAATCCCATTGATGGTTTCTAAGCACACAGTAGCACAGGCTTGGATGTGGATGTGGCATAGACAACACACCAAGAATATTTGGGGACAGATTTTCTTCTTTTATGGTGTCTGAACAGCCAGGGAACTGCTGTAGACACACCAGAGAGCTTGATCTTTACACATGTAACAGTGATGGGCTAACTCCTCTCAGCTCCACAAGGTTTAAGTAAGAACAGCATTGCACCAGCCTGGAAAAGACACTCTCCCTTTGACACTTCACTTTTAAGATCAAGTTTCAAACATGTCATTCAGTTTTTCAGCCCACAATCACGAATTTAACCACCTATCAATCTGGCTGGGAATTCCACATCCCTGGATTAAATAAGATCTTATACAGAAAGTTTTAGACTTTCCTTTCGAGAGCAGGAGAAGAAGCCTGAATAAAATGGCTCTCAGGCTGACCATCAAGAGTTCTATGAATTCAGATGAGAGAGAGACTGAGAAAAACCCAAACTCTCATGTAAGTGATTATTCACAAGTATGATAAATTCTCAATGGTTTTCCCTTTTCCTACAGTCTAAATTGAACCAAATCTGCATTATTCCAAACCATGATTTTCTGTCTTGGGGCAGTGAAGACATACATTTGGGACATCTCCCTAGCTAGCCACTGGGATCACAGGGTGCCCACCCTGGATGATGGTGAGGAAAAAGGTGCCTGGTAACAAGATATCCCAGAAGAGCAGCCAGGGACTGAAAGCCCACCAGTTAGAAGGCTGAAGACTGTGGACACAGTGCTGGCATCCTAGGGGAAGGAAGCAACTCTCCCACCTTCCATCAGAGACTGTAGAAGTCATAGTCCCATGCCACACTCAAGGAACACACCCATGTGTAAGAGAGGGGAGGAGAAGTACAACCCTATTTTTTCCCCTTCATACCTGGTCCTAATCCTCTCAGCACACGCACCAAGTCCTCTTTGACCTCCGCCACTCCTGTTCCTGTGAGACAGAAGCACGAGTTGCCTTAGCTTCCGCACCCTATTTTTAAAATCAGTACTGCTTTCTGATTTTTTCAGGTCAAGCCAAGCTGCCCACGAGTCTGTTGATGCTCCATATGCTGCTGAAAGCTGGAGAGGAAGAAGGGCAAGGGAACACTGGCAGAGATCAATCAGGAGGAGTTGGTATTTCAATGCCATTGCGTGTGACTGAAGGTGGAAGTCATTCCCAGTCAGTGATTCCCTAGAGAAAAGTTTTTTCTTTTACAGATCTTTACACATAAATCCTTAGTGAATATATCACATACTAAAATGTAAAATGCTGAACACTGGAGGACTGGGCCATGTTTTCTACATACAAAATACACAACTCCATTCAGCAGAAACAATAAATATGTAGCACACTGGAGTCCACCTCCATTTTATTCTTCATGTGTACGTGGTGTGGGAGGGGATGTATGAATTCCTAACATCGTGAAGAGAAGTCATTGCCACCATCACTAGCTGGTTAGATCTGAAAAGAAAAAGGCTGTTTTGTCAGTTGGCTGAAATTGAAATCTCATGAGAACAGCTGCTGTCATTTGAGTTCAGGCCAAGATGGCAACATTTGAGAAAAAAAACAACTGATCTTGTGAATTTCCCACCACTTGGAACTGAAATTTAGAGATGCCAGCGACAGATATTTTTAAGTACAGAGTCGAAGCTTAGGCAGGAAGCTAAAGTATTGAAGCAGCTATGCAGCCATCACCTGTGTCATCCTCTCACCCACACCTCATCTCCAGGGTCTTTAAAGGTCCAGGAGCTCCAGAAAACTCCATGGCTGGAAATGGTGGAGAACAACCACCATTGATTGTTGGTCACCATTTTGAACCATGGAGCTTTCTGGAAATGCAAGGAACCTGACACTTTAAAAGGAAAACCCCACTTGGCAGGAGCCAACTTTCTCATAGATCAGCTGAAATGAGGACTTTAAAGTCTCACCAGGTAAATGCACCATCATTGCCTTCTGCTTCAAGGACACATCCTCGAGGTCTGCCTTTTCTAATTCAGGCATACAGAAATAGAATTAAAATTAACTCTACTAAAATAAATTGTTATCCTACGTACCCAGCTTTCTAAGGCTGACAGTGAAGAACACACGACAGATGTTAATCATGCCACTTAACGCATGACTGGGTGGATGCTGTGGAAATGTGGGTGGTTTAAAACTGGATATAATACCAACCTACAGCTGCAAAAGTAACTGAACTCTGCCTCTGCTTTAACAGCAGATCTATTATTTATGTGGACTTATTCATATAACAGAAAGAACCTTTTAAAATGGCCTCATACCTAAAAAGTGTTAACCAAGCACTCAAATCACTACTGAAGAATCATAAGACAAGTTTGAAGAGCTAGTACTTGGTAATGCTAAAAACCAAAGATTATAACTGACACACCTGAAGAACTCCCTATACAGGATTGAGCACATTCCTTTATTTTTGCTCATTACAAAATCTTACCAAAATATCAAAACTTTCTTTTAAGACCTTTTGTTATTGAAAATTATTCACATTGGAAGATCTGCAAGTAATTTTCACTTCAAACAAAGCCCTCAAAATACTAATTATCCTAAATGTGAGTTATGCAAATGATTAGAATGCATGATATATTTCTGCTCCTTCACTGAACAAATCTGTAAGGCAGGGCTGCAATGCCCAATTGTGATAAATTCACATTAAATATTTGCATCAAACACGTAGGTATTTCTTTAAATATGCAGTCTGCTCGAAGAATGCTGTAAGAAAGGTGGAAAGCAAAAGTAAAATGGTTATCAATACAGTGAAAATTTAATTTAGTTTTAAATGGCAATGAGAATATGTTGAAGATGTTTCACTCTTTGTCTAGTTCTCAGGGCACTCAGCGGATATGCAGTGAAGAAATGCCTTTCAAATAGGGAAGAATGTAACTTTTTCAATAGTCTAAGTGGAAAACTGCTACATAGATACTCCTTCACTTGTACATGCTACCCTACACTCTGTACCTACAGATGCCAACACTGACTTTAAAAGAATAGTTATCCTAAAACCTAATAGCGGCCATAAAATTCTCCATTTGGAATACAGGCAGCATTCTGTGGGCAATACTGTCTCTATGTCAAAATTTAAGTCATTTAAATTATGAGTTCGGGTTCTTTCTTGGTTATATTTTGTGTACTTGAAAAAAAACATGTCAGAAGATCATGATTTGACCTCAACCAATCAAGATATTCAGTTTTACATCCTGTGGAATAGATGGCAATAACACAGTAAAACTAAATTTTAAATTTCAAATTATATTATAGCATAAAAGCTTACTTCAGAACTGTCATACTGTGTCTGAAACCTAATAATTTCAGACACAGTGGTAGGTAAAAACCTTTTTTCCTTTCATTAGAAATAAGTCATTAATATTTCTGTGATAACTACAGTACATCAAAACTGAGTGCATTAATCTGATCAGTCTCCTGACGTGCTTTTAACTTTTCAATTGCTTTCTTTAAAAAGGGCCAGTGTAAATTGCATTATAGCAGTCTATCTGTATTTTGATTTTAATGTTCGTATCATTGAATTCACTATAACAATAGGATATCTAGGTTTAAAGTATTCTTATGCGAAAGTATCAAAATCACTACCAATTACTGAGATTAATTAGCCAAGAATAATCACTCTGAAATATTTCCTTAAAGAAGACTAGTTTTAATAAAAAGTTATGATATTTGACACTATGATTGGTTTAATGGATTTTTTTTGCATTTTTTTTGCAAATATCTAGTGACCCTCATGAAGTCATTCACATTCAGTTCTGCAGTGTGCATTTTTGTAATTAAGATTCTCTGTTCCAGACAAACTATTCTAGGTAAGAGTTAAAAGCTGAGAGACGAAGATAGTGCATGGAATTTGAGGGAGGCTCTTTCTGCAATATGTGTGATCAATGTCTCACTGAAATCAGATAAAGCTTGGTCAGCATGGCAAGCAGGAATGTCATGTAACACATGCTTAAGCTTCAAATATTCTTTTGCTTAGTTTAACACAATTGCAGGTGTGGAGAAAAAGTGGAGAAAAATCTACAGAAAACTGTATCTTTTTTTTTTCCTAGACTGATTAGAAATAAGTAAGTCGTTTACATGGTTTGGTTCAGTGACCTGTAAGATAATCCATCAATACTAACTATGCTGGTAATTAATTACATTCATAATCTTTTAATGTAACTCCATGTTCTTTAGAGCAGATTCTGCAAATGAAGACATTAAAGTGTTTTAAAATTATTATTTAGCAATAATTTTAAATTCAATATTACTCATTACCACATAAACTAAGCTCACACTCCCCTTTTTCTTCTGGGGAGGCTGACATACTACCCTTCTGAGGGGGCTTAAACTCATAGCCATTAATCTATCATCTGACAGAGTCTCTAAAGAATCATGATTTCCTAAGTTTTATCAAATATGCAGCCAGAAAAAGATATGTCAATCCAATTATGTATTTTTTTTGTTGCTAACAAACTCATAAGGTTGAAATAAAGTGGAGGCAAAGCAAGGAAGTTCACTTAAGAACTCATTTACTACATTTTAACACATATTTACATTACTTATTTGTAATAACCTGATAGCCACAGGGTTTTTTATTCCTTATTTTCAAGTCAAAAGCATTCTGCCTCCATACTGAAAATTAAAACAATTTCATTGCAGACCAGCTTCTAACACTTGCCAAACATGAGTCAGTGCACAGAAACTGGCCCTTATCAACCAGTTCAATAGTTGTTACCAGTAGGACATTCAAAGCCCCTCAGACTTTTGAATTTTTCATTTGTTTAAGGCTTTGGACCCACATCCAGAACATCACAACCATGGAGCTCACCAGAGGCACTTCACTTATGCTTCTTACAAAGCAAGGAAGGTCTCACAGGATCATAGACTCATTCAGGCAGGAAAAGGCCTCCAAGAGGTCATCGAGTCCTACCTAAGCCAGCACTGCCAAGTCCACCACTTAACCACAACCCTATTAGCCACATCTACAGACATCCCACACACAGCACCATCCTCCGCACAGGACACGGCAATGAACAACAGGAGACCAAAAAGTGAACATGGAAGCAGCTGCAGTTCAATGTGATTGAGCCAATTTCTTATTATTTACTCCTGTAAGTCACTTCAGGACTCCAGAGTTCTAAAACTCAGAATTATTGACAACAGCCAGAGCCAGCATGCATGCAAGGCGGAGATGCCGGTCTACATATAGTTCATGTTTACTTGCATGGCTTAAGTGATTTAATGAGCAGGGTATGCTTTTGTAAATACAAAAGCAAAATGGAAAGGCAGATCAATTTTTGCCTCCTTACTTGATTTTGAAAAAAAATAGAATGTTTTTAATGCCAAAAGGTAAATAAAATAGGAGCATTCCAATCACTTTAGAAGAATTCCCCAGCTATGCTTCAGATTCAGTAAGTGAATACTAATCAGTAGACAAAATGACAGCAAAATTATTACTTAAGCGTTAGTAAATATTTTCATTTTATTCCTGTGTGAATTACACGTAAAAAAAAGGATAGTCTTATTTATGACACTTTCTTTTAATGCAACTAAGAAATTGAGGTACTCAAACAGGCCTTCCTTTAAAAAAAGGAACAGATTTTCAAACACCAACAACCTTGAAAATCCTCTAAGGTGTTGCATCTAAGAACTACTAAGGTGTTGCATCTAAGAACTGTCTTATTTCAATGACAGTTTTTAAAATCAAGGCCACCATCCAGGCATATTTTTTTCAATATTGGAGAAGAACTATGATGTTCTGGTCTGGAAAGGGCTAAAGGACTGTGAGGAATCATCAAACCCAATTATCTTGAACAGATACTGTGACTATGTGCTGAAGTTAAGCACAAGAAAGATTTAAAATACAATGCTAGAAACAGAGGCATGTTTCAACTGGGAACAAACACTAGCATCATATTTCAAACACCTAATGGTAAACAGCAAAAGAGCATGTCAGCATGCTACTGAATTGCATTATAGGTAAATGACATTCACACTTTAAAAGATGAGTAAAGGATGATTAATACCAACTTATGTCCCTCTTTAACTTATTTTAAATTCTAAAAGAGTGTTTTTCATCTCACTGATTAATGACATACTAGTATGGTGCAGGACTTTCAAACACATAGCTGATAAAGAGAAGCATAGTTAGGTTAACACATTACAAAACTTTTTAACACTGTGTATCTTCTAATTTTAAGTAAACACACATTTTGTCCTTACACCTCACTCCCACTTACCAGATTTTCTATACTGAGAGAGGTGCTATTGGCTGCACAGAATTCAGCATCAAAGAGCTAAAAAACAGTCTCAGTTGGCAGAGACTGGCATATCCTCAAGTACAGGTTTGCAAAATGACTACAGGAACTTCCTGGGTAGTGACTCTGTATGACTACAGGACAAACCCCCTTGCTGACTCTGCACTTCCAAAGGCAGTCAGAGTTTGTTTGAGTCTCATTTGTTGCCCAGTGAACATGTGTGTTTCAGAGAACATTGAAAAAAACTTCTTAAAATAATTTATTTGTTAACCTTTTCTTACTGCCCCCGGAACAAGTAGGTTTTCTTTCATCCAGAACAATCTTTCTCAGGTAAAGACCATGAAGCTTCTGGATATTAAAGGTTATCTCCCTTCTCTGTGCAGCTCAGCGATAATGAGTGCTTGAAAGGAGAAAGAACACAACTCTATACATCCTCCTCCGAAGACAGATGACATCAAACACACAGGACAAACTTCTACCAGCTTTAGAAGGAGCTACCAAGAGAAGTAAAAGCTTCTCCAAATGGAAGCCAAAACCCAAAAAAGTCAAAATCTGATAAATCTTATTGATCACATCCTGATCAGAGCATTGTGGGTGCTCTGGATGCTGGGTGGTCTAGGTGTGCAGTCACAAAAGCACAGTCCCTGACAGCAGATTATCCAAGTACAGGGAACACCACAACGCACGGACACCGACAGATGGGACAGCAGAAGGAAAGCATGAGTCAGTATTGGTCCATGTGTCAAAAGAGCTGGCACATGAAATTCCAGGTATAACTGCAGGTCCAGCAGGGGACGGTTGTACAGTGAGGAAGAACAAAATCTGCAACTCTTTGCAGAAGGGTGATTAAAGCACTCAGCAGCTTGGACATCCAATGTTTTCTTTCGATCTACACAGTACCTGTGACTTCAGCCAGACCTCACTCATGTGCTTTGGAAGGAAATGACTATCAAAGATGGAGGTAAATGTAAGGAAACGGAAAAGAAAGAATTTATGAAAATACAGGTCAGTCCTTCTAAATAAAGGGAAACACAGTTGATGTAAATTTCAGTAAAGCATTTGATACAGTCAAACGAGAAATCATTGGTTAAACTGAAGAAGGTTTCTTCAGCAACCAAGCTGAAGAAAAAGAAGGAAAATGGTTATCTGAGAGGGGTACTACCATCCAAAAGAAGGATGACTAATCAAGTTTAACAGAACTGGGATTGGGACAGCCTGTATTTATCATTTATCTCAATAGTATTTCCAGAATAAGTATAACTGTGATGAAGAAATTTTCTTGTGATACAAATTTGGGAGGCAATGATAATTAAGGGAAAGATTGAACTGTACACAAAGTCAAATGACCTTGAGTAGCACCATAAGATTATATTCAGTAGTACAAAGTATATTGTCAAGCAGCTACAGATTAATAGCATCTATTACAAGCTATGAGTTCATTACCTGGAAACGAGTGAGGAAAGAGAGAAACCAAACGAGCCCAAGTCTGTTCGTTCATCACAGCACGGCTGTGAACAACAAACACAGTCCCAGAGTATGGTAAATATAGCTCAGTACTGACAGAGATGCAAGAATGCTACCACTGTAAAAGCTCTCTCAAAACCTCATCTGTACTCAGAAATGCTGTGGAAAACCCAGTGAAAGCCTGACAATCCACCCAGCTTTAAAAGCAGGCGTAGAAACAGGCAGTCAAGGAGGGCCTACAAAACTGTATTGGATCTCCTGCTAAAGCATTTTGACAATGTTGCACATATTGTTACCTGAAAAAATTTGTATGTTGTATATATTGCAATTATAAGCATATTTAAGTTCCACCTGAAGGCTTTCTAATGCCTCAGTAATGCAAGAGGTATTAAACAAAGACAAAAAATTAACTAATGAGAAAACAGGAAACAGTGGCCTGTGATGTTTTTGCTGTAGAAGCGGTACAGGAAGGTTCCCCTCACTTTGTTATGCTTGCATACCAATAACAAGTAACAATTAGTAATTAGCAACATATACTCTCAATCAGTCCTTAATTCAAGGATTTATGGACTTGAAAATTATAATAAAAAATATATCAGGTATAAGGGCAGAATATTAAACTAGAATGGAAAGAAAGGAAAGGCACCACTGGAATGGCCAGAAAAAATGCATAAGAGGAATGAACTTCCCTACGACCCTGAGAGCCTCCTCGGCTGCAGCAAGTATTTCAGCCCTAGCTCAGATGATCAATCTGTCTGTAAGTTGCATATCTTGGTAGCCGCCCACTGACAATTCTTGAATTTCAAGAATATATCATGACTCTGGCCAACCTCCTTCTGCATTTGTAGGAAGAAGGAAGACAGGAAAACCTCTTGGAACACTCTGCTGGGCAAAAATGCAAGTAGGATGACATGGGAATGAAGCCTGCCTGAGCAAAGCAGACCCCAGGAGCTCATTTGGTCACCCAAACAAATCTTTCAAGAACGTAACACAGTCTTTAACTACATGAGGATAAAATGCACAGAGCAAGAGAGCTGAACAATAAATAATACATATACACTGTCTAGAAAATAAATTCAGCCTGAAATTTGTAATATCTAATTAGTAGGCCAGATGTGATGATTGATCTCTTCTAGCCAGCATCTGGTGGTCTTGTGACAGAGGAATCCTTTTGCAGAGATCTGAATATGTGTGCATAAGAAAAGCATCATTCCTAACACATCTGAAAATACCAAGCCCTCCTCTGCAGCTGAATACTGGAAAATGTAATTTTTAACCAGTTTCTAAAAGCATCCTATGAAAATCAAAAATAAAAGTTACAGAACTACAAAAATGGGCAACTTCATGTATCTTACTCTTCCATAAGTACATAGCAGCCAGAAGTACACTGGGAACGTCACTGAACAGACCAAATATTTAGATTGAGCTTTTCAGGTCAGGTAATAAACACTGCACAGAAAATCTGAATCAGGCTATAGCATGCAAGTGGAGGAGGACAGACAGAGTATGGGAAACACCAACAGAATTACATGGTTACTCAGTTTAGATATAAATATTATCCTTCTGATTCAGATGTGTGATCATCTTTTCATTGCTGGTCTTTTGAAGTGCAAACACATATAAAATCATAAAGAGATATTTTTATCAGTTATCTGAATTATTTTCTACCATCATAATATCTGAATTATAAGGGAAGCTGCTACTAAAAGCCTTTTTATCACACAAAAGCAGTATTCTGAAGTAGTTATAATTCAAATTATGATCCACCAATATATAAAAGTAGGAATTTTAAATCCAGGAATCATTATTTGACAAGTATCTTTCAAAACAAAAATTTAATTTACTTGTGTACGTGTGTGTCTCTGTGTGTGTATACACAAATGTTTTTTCTTCAGATAAGGATTTTAAAGACTAGTAAGTAATTCAACTACTATATAGTGGGAAGTAATTTTGGAAGATGCTGTTTTATAAAAAGTCTTTCCTCAAACTAGCACAGACAGGAGCAGGCAGCCTCCCCCCTGATGGTCTGAGGTTTAACACAGTGGTTCTCACCTGGAAGAGGCACATCATCTTTCCAGGGACTGGCAGAACTCCAGCCCTGCCTTCGCAGGCAGCTGCTGACACATTGATTTGAGCCACTTGGTTCTGTGCGCCGGCACACGGCTGTCCAGGGCAGCTCCCACGTAAGGCTGCTGTTCTGGATCTGCCTGCTTTTGGCTGAAAGGAAAGGTAAGGAGCCAAAAATAGCCTGCTGCTCACTGGTGATGATTCTGACCAAATGGCTTGAGCACAAATCACTGATCAGTGCTGACAAAACACTAGCAGCTGGGAGAAATTCAGTGCTGTAGCCAATCCTCATCTACCTCCACAGCTTCAATAATTTAACCTACAGCATGGTGTTGAACAGATCTAGCCAGAAAAAAGCCAGTGGAGGCATCACTTTAACTGAACTCTGTCCTTGATTCAGAAAGATATATTGGGTATTTCAAACACAGATTTCACAATGGTTCCATAACACAGACACTGCTCTTTTATGACGCTTCTTCTTTTTGGTAGAAGATGATAGAGGCAATGCTGGCTTTGTCTGGAAGCAGGAGGGTGTTGAATCCAGTAATTATCCATCATTCTGTGTCACTGTAAGACTAGAGTCAGGCCACAGTCAGGCCACATCTTACTTATTGACTGAAATCTTGCATGTCTGGCTTCAAAACTGTCCAGATTCAAAAGGACCAACAAAACAAGCTGCCTTCTAATCCTAGTGTGACTTGGCAGGGAAAGATTTTCTGGGAATTAGAATCTGTGATCTGCAGATTTCACAGAGAAGACTGCAGATGCATTGCTTCTCATACACCATGGCTTCATTCATGCATGAAAATCAGCTGTGATTTACACAACTACCCAGAATGTATCTCCAGGGTCTGGATCCTGAGTAAGTTTTAACTCTTATGATCACCAGAGAAGAAGGAGCTGTAACCCTTGTGTTATTTTTCCCATTTTAGGGTATCTATGCATGCTGACTACACAGGAGATGGGTGTGTAGGAATCTACTTAGTGGATCATGCTCCTCAAGCCAGGTGCCTAGATTTAGGGGGTGCAAAAGCTCAATTTCTACCAAAAGCCACCTTTGTGGGCATACCCTAACTACAGATCTAACCCAAACAAGTTTAGTCTCTCTTTCAAATAGAAGTTCCTCAGTTTTATTTGTGTCATTCAACCATGCATCTCTGTGCATACAAAACAGAAGCTGAAAAGAAACCATAAATACTGCATTACTGGGCTGTCACTATTTGTGTTGTTTCATTGGCCGTTTCTATTTTAATATTGTTCACCTCTTTGTGTGAGGATCATATATCTCTCACCAGTGTTTTCAGCTGAGAGGACTCCATGCAGATTTTTAGTGGCACCAGCACCACTGTGAATACAACTTGTTTCTGAGCCCACCCTGGCTCACGCCCTGAGTGCTGTTGCCGATGATGTATTGAAAAGCAAACACGGGAAGACAGATTTCCTTTCTGCAAGTAGCATTGCAAGGTCTTCACATATTCTCTTACAGCAGACTCCTCAGGCTGATTGAAGACAAAGATAATTTGAGGGAGACATATTATGTGATTTACACATAGAGAGAAGAGACTACCTTAGATGTAGCACAAAGAGCTCACAGCTCCCTACAGCATCTGGAAAGCATCAGAGGCATGTCTCCCTAACAGCAGAGGGCATCATCAGTTTCCAGCAAACTAAACAAACATCTAAACAACTAAACAAACTAGCATCATCAGCTACTCAACTGATGTGCTGACAAAGTTTTGAAAATTTACTTATTAGAGTTTTTTAATTATTTGCTGATGCATACTGAGAAATGCACATACAGGAGAAACATGCTTATTCAATTTACACATATCTTGATTTCTGAATTCTCACACATGGAAACCTAAAGGTTTCTTTAGTTTTTCAAGGAATTTCTATGTGAGTTTCTATGTGAATTTCTAAGTTTTTTTCATGGGACTGAATACCTGCACAATCTGGCAAACATGTACATACGAGCACACAGGTATGTGCACCAGAGCCACAAAGCATCATGTACATCTCCATCTAGTTTTTGGGATGCAGAATGCAGCCATCACATCCCAGTTGTTACCCCAATCTCCTTTACTAGCCAAATGGGCACTTTCAGGCTATGAGTCATTTTGTCTTAGCATAGAGGTAAAAAAAAAATAGGTTCTTCAAGGGTGTGATTCATCTGTCCTGTTTCTCTCCATTCCCCACACAGGGAGCCTTGGGTGACTAACTCAGATGTAGATGTCTACATTTTGCCATATGAATCCCACTCACAGTCTGTAATTTCCCAAGCGTATCATACAAGAGCATGAGATTTCAAAACCAAAGAAGAGAGGTAACAGAGACAATTTCCCTATCCTCCCCCCACCTGTGCAAAGTTAATTATATATGTTGCTCTTATATTGAATGTGGTCCCTAGAAGATCTGACAGTACACCTTGACTTATAAGACTATCAAAATATTTTCCAAGTACTATTTTTTTTCTGATGCTCAAGTTGAATGTTATTATAGAGCCAAGAAAAAGCTCACAATGAATATCACATTTTCAGGAAAGGAAGGAGTGAGATGAAAGTAGAATTCAATTGACTTGATGAAAATTGGTTCAGGGGAAAGAAATCTGCATGGCAGAAGGCTTCAGCACGTCACAGGACAACCTAGATTCAGGCAGTCTGAAAAGAGAAAGAGGGTTGATCTGTATTCTCACAAACAACCAGAGCTAATCAAATTTTCCTAAATTGATTAATAGAAACAAAAGAAGCAGGGGTCCCTGTAACTGCTCTGAATATTAACTTGAAAACTGTAATCTCAAGATGACCCTCAGTCCTGGCAAAGCTGAATTCTCAGTGATGCTGGATTTTTAGCCTTCCCTGGTGGTAGCAGCAAAGGGGGAAGAAAAAGAGAAGCCACTATTTCCTTTACTTGCAGAGATACAGAGATGAGAGGAAGAAATAGCACAAAGTGATGTCTGAGGAAAGAACGGTGCATGAAGCATTTCAGAGGAAGTTGAGAATCATCAAATTTTTTTATTTACAGCAAGGAGGAGAAATTTCTAATCCTTCTATGCAGAATATGCTCACTCTAGAAGTTGAGGCCACTTGAGCATTCTCAGCTATGAGAAAATAAATCCTTCACCTCATCTTCCCCTTCTGACTTTGATGCTTTTTTCTTGTAATTTCCACTTTTCTGAGCAAAAACACAACTACTTGCTTTTCTGAAATATTTACTGCTGTTTCTCAGTATACAAAGCCAAACCAGATGACAGATATAAAACATACTATTTTCACAGAGGAAGAAAAAACAAATAAAGCAGTGCTGCACATAGGTATCTTTGAAGTACTTAAAAACAAAGACATATCTCAGGATCTCAAACAATAGGATGTCTTCCTCAATAATCTGCGAGCTTCTGTTTGAGGAAAGTTGTCAGATGAGAGAACCCTATTAGTGAGTATTTTCAGTCTTCCCCTGAGAAGAGGCAGACAATGAAATTACAATTCATGACTCTGGAAAAACTGCGGTCACGAAAAGTTAATGATATTACCATATTGTGTAAGATACTAGTACATTACCCATAAATATACTTTACAGAAATACTGGACCAACACTGGAGTTCATGTACACAAATCTTGTCTGGAACCTCTAAAAGACAATACACCTCTGCTTTTCTTTCAAGACATTGATTTGAGCTGTTTTACTTTTTTTTTTTTTTTTCCAGTTTTCTCGTTAATCTTACAAGAATTTCCAGAGACATTTCCATACTAACATACTTGTCTTTTTTTAAAGTGAAGCACAAGAAGATTTCCATTTTTAGAGGATTTTTCACAACTAAGAGCAATGTACTCCTTCTACTAAAATACTTTGCAGACTCATTTTCCTCCAGTACGCATCTAATGCATTTAGGTCCCAAACCTGCAATGAGCACAGATGCAGGGGTCTGCCCACACACAGCAGGAAAAGGGCCATAATTCTGACTCATCTGGTAATTTATGCTTCTATACTGGTGCTACAATAATGTTAATATTGCATGAAAATATTTCTATAACACTTATAATATTGTCAAAAAATAATATTCAGAAATTGTCAAATTGCCACCATCATTCCTACATGATCAGAATATCTCATTTTCCAGTAGGCTGCACTGGGAAGGGTATGTAGGAACGCAGCAAACCCAGCACATATGCTTTAGCATTGCTACTGTTTGTAATGGTCTGAGCCACAGACAGAGCTCAGAGGGGCAAGGTGCAAATGCCAGCAAATAAAAATATCCAACTCAGTTGCTGTGAAATGCCTCCAAATTCCACGGCATAAAATGCTTTCCCTGCTGCCAACCATATAGCTAGCAGCAAACCTTTAAGGTCTAACACCACTGTCTCTCGTTAAAGTGCACATTCAGCTCATGTTCATATCTCTCTCTTAGAAATGCAAAAGATAGCCACAACTCTCAGATACTGCTTAGCTAGTAAAAACAACAAATTTACACTTGGCCTATGTGTAGCAATGACTGTACAGAACAGGTCTAATGTATAAGCAGGATAAGTCACATGTAGAATAAACATGGGAGTTTTACATTTTTATTATAAGCAGGATAATATGTAGATATGTAGAATAAACATGGGAGTCTTACATTTTTTTATATATATACTTCATTTCAGCTAGGATAAACTTAAGACTTGAGACCCAATTTTAAACTTTTGAATGCTATTCCTGCTATCTCATTTAATCAATTAATTTGGTTAAATTAAGAAATGTCCCTCACTAATTTTTTTTTTCAACTTCTAGCATCCATCACTGATGAAATATAAAATATAGGAAGTTTTGCAATTTTTACTTGGATGCACACAGCCAAATTTATGCAAGTTTGATTTCCTTTTGTATTCTGTCCTTCCATGCTTGCATTTCAGGTATCTTTAATCTTTTGTCATTAAGTATACTAGGAGTTACACAAATGCAGCTCCTAAAATCTCAGTAAGCAGTGATGGAATTGCTGGGATGCAGTTCTTTTTCTCCTATGCCAAGAAGACAAACAAAAAAATTCTCAGGAGAAAAAAAAAACCAAAACCACAGGATGGTTTCAAACTGCTGGTCAAACTAAAAGGAAATAAGCAAATGTGCAGGCAGTGGAAACAAGAACAAGTACTCTGTGAAGAGTATAGAGGTGAAATTCAGTTGTGTGGAGATGGGGTAAAAGGTCAAAGTGAAGCTGGAACTGCAGCTGGCAAGGGATGTAAATAACAGGAAGGCTTTCTAGAGGATACTAACCAAAAAATGAAGGTCAAAGAAGGTGTACCATCCAACAAACAATGCTGGAAAACTCGTAACAGTGGATGAGGAGAAGGCTGAGGTGCTCAACAATTTTTTTTGTCACAGTATTCAATGGTAACCTCTCAAGGGAGACTGCAAGATGGGGACTGGGGGAAGGCACTTCCCATTGAAAGTAAAGATCAGGTTCATGATCACCTGAGGAACCTGAACATATATAAGTCTAAGGGACTCAATTAGAGCATCCAGAGTCCAGAGAGAATTGTCTGTTGTAGCTGCCAAGCCATTCTGTGTGATATTTGAAAGGTCATGGCACTCAAATGAAGTCCCATGGAAATGACTGGGAAACACTGTGTTCCACTTTTGAAAGAAGGACTCTGGGGACTACTGGCCTGTCAGCCTCCCCTCTGTGCCTGGAAAGGTCATGGAACAAATTCTCCTGGAAGCTGTGCTTAGGCACAGGGAGGACAGGGAGCTGATTCAGGACAGCCAGCATGGCTTCACCAAGGACAAGTCCTGCCTGACCAACCCAGTGGCCTTCTGTGATGGAGTGACTGCATCAAGGGACAAGGGAAGAGCTACAGATGTCATTTATCTGGACTCCTGTAAAGCCTTTGATGTGAGTCCCCACCACAACTTTCTCTCTAAATTGGAGACAGAAGGATTCGATGGGGAGACTGTTAGACGGATGAGGAATTGGATGGACAGTCACATCCAGAGGGTCATGGTCAATGGCTCTGAATCCCGATGGACA
>VZSR01003807.1:43073045-43083280 GCA_013398615.1 Brachypodius melanocephalos
ACCTGCACTGCTGCATCCAGCTCTGGGGTCCCAGCACAGGAAGGAGCAGGTACAGAGGAGGGTCACCAAGTAAATTAGAGAGATGGAGCATCTCGACTATGAGTAAAGACTGTGAGAGAAATGTGACTGCTCAGCCTGACTTTCCAGTGCCTAAAGGGAGCTTACAAGAAACCTGGAGAGGGACTTTTTACAAGCATGCAGTGACAGGAGAAAAGAGAATGGCTTCAATGTGAGAGTAGGTTTAGATTAGATGTTGGGAAGAAATTCTTTACTGTGAGTTGTGAGGCACTGGCACATGTTGCCCAGAGAAGTTTTGGATGCCCCATCCTTGGAAGTGTTCACAGCCATGCTGGATGGACTTTAAGCAGCCTGATCTAGAGGAAGGTGTCCCTGCCTATAGCAGGGGCTTTGGAATAAGGTGATCTTTAAGGTCTCTTCCAATCTGAGCCATTTGATCATTCCATGGTTGAAACCAAACTCTTGCTCTGAATGACTGAGATGAGTTTATTAAAAGAATCTTTAACACACTCAAATGACAGACCTAAGTATAAAAGATATGACTGTGTGTGAATGCATGCATGTGGCAGTGTGGGAAGATGTGGAATTACGTAGATATGTATGTTACTGGATAAAACAAGCTCATATTGGGAAGCAAATAAAACAGATGTGATTCCTAAGGTCTTAATCTTCTCTTGGAAAGGTTAAATCATTCAACTCTTTAAGATCCTTCCCAAGTTTTGCGATATTGGGTCAATATCACTCAAGCCATAACACAATGAAAAACATTGAGTGCTTTTTTTTTACTTCCTACTAAATGATTAGAAACCCCCCTCTGATTCATTTCTGCCCGCATGAAATTACAAACAAAACCAAAAAATGCGACACCTTTTCCGACCACTATGTGAGCTGTGGCCCTCGGATGTGCAAACACAAGCACTATCATCACACTTTGAGGATCCATATTCCAAGGCAGCTGTACTGCAAAGGAGGAATGCAAAGAAGGATACCTACAGGCTCATCATTCTGAAGCTAGATGATGAGAAGTGGTGGCTGGAATTTATTAGTTCTTCAGTCAATCAAAGTCATTAATTGACTTTTTTACTTGTATTAAATTGAGATTGCTTGAAGGAACATGGAGCAATTTACCTTACATGAAATAAAGAAATTAACAAAATTGTACGTGAAGAAATCATCATCTGATCCCTGGCTGCAATATTTCACGCTTCCTTACCATCTCTCATCCAAGATCTCACAACACTCAGAAGCCAAAATCTTCTAAAGATGAGTCTCTACCTTGCTCAGAGGTTACTGCTTGCACAGGTTTTTGTTTACCTCTCACTGAAGGTGGCTGTGAGGCCTTTAGAGGTCCAATGCCACAGCTGGAAGGTGCACCAGGGGTGCACTACAGCTGGAAGGTACACAGGGACCAAATGCACAAGCACAGCATTCTCATTACCACATCTCCACAGCTCTGCTTGCCTGTAGGTCTTAGGGCACTTGACAGGGAAAGCACTTGAGAGCACAGTTTCTGCAAATGGCTGTATTTGAGACACCCGTTTTGGAGAGGGCAGACACACCCATTCATTATGGTTCACACATCCACAAACACGCATCTTTGGATTACTGAATCTCTTGTCATTTCCTGCAAAGAAGTTCATCTTTTCCTTTTCTCAATATACTGTAAGAAGATAAAATTGAAAATTAAGGAAATTAATAAATAAGAAAAATCAAGCACAATTGTTAGGATTGTTTGGCCACTAGGGAATCAAAACAGCAGTCTCCACCTCTGTGTGACACATTATGGGGCTTCATGAATGTAAAAGCCATGGTCTCACAAAGAGAAGCATACCTCCAAGGAGTGTAGACAGGGAACTGTGGGCAGAGGGTTGAATTTTGCACACTTTCAACTACTGGTATTTCATTTCCAACACTGAGCTTCCTTGGTAAGAGATGAAGTTCTCAAGGTGTGGCACTAAAGAAGACTCAGGATGGTGACAGCTGAGGACAAATCTCTGTATTTCTGACAGTCAATGTCACACCTGTAGAGTTGATTGCAACATCTGAAACAACCCAGAACTGCACAGGTACAATGCTGACATAAAGCTTTAATAACTCCCTTCCCTTTTATATGCAAATTCTTTTCTGCACATCACAGAATCACATCCAATGACCTAATTTCACACACTGAAATTTCTGAACTGATTTACAATGCATACACCTCTGGATGCACACACAAATATATTTATAAATGTACACATTACATAAAACACACTTATACTACAGAAAGACTGCAGAAATTTCCAGTAAGGAGTGGAAAAGATCCTCACCTGATATGATGAGTGACTTTGCATCAAAACTAGATTTTAGGACTAAAATTTACATTCTTCATGCAAGACCCCTAGCCAACAGGATCCAGAGTATTTGGATATATTCTCCCCCACAGGTGATGCAGCTGATATAAAAAATACTGAACTTACTGATTCAGTGTGGTTGAAATTACCAAGTTTACTTCATACCTCACTAGTTAAAACATATACTTAGGAACCTGACTAGGTATGATCCACACTCTAATCAAATTAATTTTTTTAATTCACAAAATGATTTGGGAGTTTTGTTCTTTGGCTTTGGTTGTGGGCTTTTTCACAGAGGGGAAAATGGGTGAGAATTTTCTGATTAAGTACAATTTAAAAATACACTATTTTTGGTCACTGTATATCCAAATTTTCTTCTTTTTCACTTTGGGACTACATCCCAAAAAGTAGCAATCAGCACACACACAGTAGTACTAACTAGAGGGCGTCTTACTCTTTTTAGTCTACATGCACTACGTAACACAGCAGGGCAAACATTCAGAAGTGTTTGGTTTTCTTTCAGGCACTAACACAAATCTGATTTCACAAGCATCTGGCCTGCTGGTGAGCACTGGCACTGAGTTCTTGAAAAAACGAAGGCAAGGAAAGGACAGGCACCCCTATGTATTTGCAAAGTACAGCAGACTCCTGCAATTCGGCATGCTGGTTGCTGCATCAAAGCTACAGCACATGGGTAGATGCCACATTACCAGTATATTACCACAGCAGTACCAGCAGAGGCATTCAATACATTCAGCATTTCATCTCTCCTTCAGAAACACTTCAACTGCACTGGAAGCAGTGAGGAGAGTGCCTGCTGACTTCAGTGGGCAAAGGATATCACCATGAATCTCTACAGAGAGTATCACATTTAACACACAACACTTTTCATATTTGTCATGATATATTACAAGGTAAATGTTCACTGTTCATTCAGGATTAGATTTTTCAGAGACAGAATATACAGTTAAAAAATTAAATTCAACACAATATCCTTTTGGTCTGGATGAACCAAATATTAAACAAATGATTCTACAGAAAATTTCCTTGCCCAAATTATTCCAGTGGCTTCCTTGTACACAGGGAACTTAGGGACATCACTCTTTCTATCTTGTAAGCAAGGCACTCATCAATGGACCATCAGAGACAACTGCACTCTCTACATTTTCCTCCTCAAATTCTTTCTTCATGTAATACCTTTGCAGTGGTTACTGCCTATTTCTTGCAGTGTATTGTAAACAAGCATTCCCTACTATTATACTGACTTACTAGTTCTGGAGAGGCAGTACATCCTTCTCTGACTATTGTCACCAAGGGTCTCATTCCACCTTAACATAAGATAGTCATCACTTGAAAGAAAAAAGTAAAGAGTAATGGGTTTGTTAGGAAGATAAAACATACACTCTTCAAAACAAATCTGTTTTTTTCTTATAACTTATAACCAGCTAGGCATGTATCTGCCTAGGTGTTTAGTCCTCCCTAAAATTCCCAACAGGTATCCTGGCTGCTAGAGCAATAGCATAGGGAGTCACGGTAGCACACCATTAAGTCTCTCCAGAGGAATTAGCATTTTGATAGATATAACTCTCTTTATCCTAACAATATTCTTTTGGAGGTTTGTCTGGGAAGTGAATGCAGTCACTTCCAATGCCACATCTAGGACTGTGCACCTGGAGATTTCAAGGACATGTCTCCTTCCCAGGTCATGTCTAACTGACCACTGCATGTAAAACCTACATGAATATACATTAATATTTTTAGAGCTGTGTATCAGAGCACTCTGCATCTACTTCCTTTCTCAGTTTTCTTGTATCAGACAGTGTTGGGACTAATTCCAATTATTTAACTAATTGTAATTATTTAAAAATGCATTAGTAATAGGCATACTGCATTCATTTTGTGCAAAATTCAGGAATAAAAAAAAAAAAAAAAACCACAAAACTCTGACAGTCCTCCTTCAAAGTTAAAGGAGCAGACTTTAAGAAGATCAGACCATCCTAGAAAAGGGGAATACCCAGCTATATCCAACCCTTCTTTTATAACATGGACTATAAAGTGATGGAGAGAACCTGGAAGCATTGAGCTTTACTTGTCAATACCCCAGCAGTAAAAAGTTCATGAGTTTGTTACCAGTCACAGGCTACTCTAACAGGTTCCTCAGAAAAAAACCCCACATTTTGGGTCCTGTTTTGATCATAGCTTGGCCAAACATAAAGATTGGATCTAAGTAACTCTCACCTTGTCCTGACATGACTTTTCAAAGCTATTTCTAAGTGGTTTGGTTCTTTCATCTTCATTAAAGGTTGACCTAAAAATTCCTTATTTGTTTCACTAGAAACAAAATACTTTTTAGCATGTTTGGAAAGGGGCTATTTTTGGGAACACAAAGACACAGCTGTTCCTTTTACAGTTACAACAGAAGGATGCGTGCTGTCTGAAATGTGCATGGTGTTACACACAGCTGCTTGCCTCAGCCAAAGGTGTGGGGGGACTGGAGGAAGGATGGGAGTCTCAAGAACAGCTTTCTCAGTGTCTAATGGATGGTTCTTTGAGGAGCTAGGACTACACAAACAAAAGCAGGAATTGCCAGGACAAGAGGGCTGAGGCTGTGGAGAAGAGAGGATATAAAGCTGGATGTGGAGAGAAGTAAATGGGAAAGAACAAGAGTGCAGAAACAATGCATGATAAAAGATGAGGTTAAGATGACAGATGGCAAGCAGGAATGCAGCATGGCTTATATCTGTGCCAGAAACCACTGATAATACAAGGATGCTGGCTATAGAATCATATATATGCATATTTTATAGATGTATACTGTATATACACACATACATTCAGGAAAAAAAAATGCTTTAGAAGACATTTAAACAATTCTTGGATAAAGGTTTCCCCATCCCTCTGTTCCCTCAGCCACAGGTTACCAAGACACATTAATGAAGCAAGCCTCCCCCTCAAACACGTTCACTTGAAACTGGCAGTAGTGAGTATCCTTCTCAACAAACACTCCTATGCATATTTTCCTTGCCAGCCTAAAGGAAACTTTGGTGGCGAATTAAAAATGTGGGGAAATTGCTGAACAAACAGCACACTAAAATATTGAGCAAATTATGAAGGACTTCCAGAAGACTCCATCTAGCACTTCTTAACATGTTGCATTTTTAAATAAATCATCATCTTAAAATAGAGCAACATATGAAAAGAGGCTACTAAAAGGCCCAAACTCTTCTCATTTCCATAACGTTCTTCATTTCCTCACTACCACAGCATCCACTCTTATCTCCGCTTCTCACAGTTGTAAAAATGTATGCAAACAGTAATGGAACAAGTGATTGCAAAATCCAATTTTCCTGCTCCTCGTACAAATTTCCAATATACCAAAACACCCACCTATGCTATCCTACTCACTGCAGGAAAGCCCATGTGCTAGCTGTTATAAAATGTATTTTAAAAGACAAACTTGGACCTCTAAACACACTTAGACACACACACCACCACAGACCATTCAAAACAAAGAGATCAATAATTATACTCCTAAGATTCTACTCTAACACCATATTGTACTTCTAGGATTATTTAATGTTTTAGATATTGTATTTCTCATGAAATCTCTGCACTTACTAAGCCATAAACATATACCCAGTACTTCATTTTCCCTGCAGAACAAAATAAGCAGGAAAAGGAAAAGTGTGAGCAGCATAAATTGACAGTGGAGGCAAAAAAGAAGGACTAAAGGCAATGAGAACTCACTGGGTCCTTTCAAAGTCATAAACGGGCATTTTTTTCACAGATTAAATATTTTGCCTTACACTTCTATTACTTTTTTGTGCATTTTTCTGTTCTTCCGGACATTAAGTTCTCTGGACACTGCTAAGTAATCCCTTCAAAAAGCTGACACAGTTCCGTGGCTTCTTACAGGACCTCTGAAGAACTCAAGGTTTTTAACCTTTAAAATGAGATACTTAGTCACAAGTTGCTATTATTATCAAAATACCATCAGTATAAAAACACACACACATATACATATAAAATACACATTCCCTTAGCTGAGTGCAACTCAGCGTACATTTGTTAATCTGCAGCATGCCCTCCCTGCTGAGGTTACATTAAAAAAAGGAAGAAAATCCCTTGATATGCGCAGAACATGCATCTCATATACAAAGATTATCACTGGCTATTAGGAATTTTTAGAGGCACCACTTCTTAAACTTCTGAGCCACTTGTTAAACTGTTGAAAGCATACCACTCATTGGGGTCTATGGTTTCTAAAACAGCCACTAACTTTTCAATAGCTTCCTGTACTTCAGGGTATAGAAGACTGAAACAGCTATACTTGGAAAGAAAATTGTATTTTGGAGTATGCTCTTTATCATACCAACGTTTATGGTATATGATTAAGGGCTAAAAAAGGTATAGAAAGTACTGAAACTATTCCTTCTAATACAATTTGCATTCTACATTTGTCATAGTTGAGACAGCCACTGCACTCAGAGTGCTTCAGTAAAAACTTCAGGGGCCTTCAAGTATCAGGACTTTGTTATGCAAAAAGTCTTTCATACCTTTTCTATGTATCTTTCCAATGTGCAGCTCCACCAGCTCTGGCTCTTTCTCTCCTTCTTCTCTCTTCCTTCTGCAGTTCCAGCTCGCTGCTTCCTGTCCCTGGTGTGGCCACCTAACTCTGTCTGTCCCTTGCCCATCCTCCTGTCCCTTCCTCCTCACAACAAGGCCAGCAGATTCCAACTGACTACTTCTTCACAGCACAGCCAGCAGACTCCAAGACACTCCACCTAACAGCTCAGCCAGCCACCTTCAGCTGACTCCAACTAACTCTTTATCACACCCTTAGCCTTGAGGGCAAGGCTGTTCCCACTCTTCAGTGATTAACACAGCTGCAAGGTATCAGCCACAAGATTGTCTTTAGCTCTATCTATATCTGCCTTCCCAGATATATTACCAAGAATATTATTTTAATACAGCTTTACATTAAGAAGCAAGGCCACAGAAGAAGAATGTTAGAAAATCGGAAGATCCCTTTGAGGAACAATTTATTTTTTCCTTTTTAAGCAGACAAAATCTTCATATTAAATGTCTCATGAAGAAGTATGGCCTTGGTTTCAGGCTTTCAGTGAACTAAAACTATAACAGAGAAAATTAACATAGAGAAGATGTCAAGAGTATTTTTTAAACCTCTTTTGTTAAAGTTGAAGAAGCATTTATTCTTGGTGTTATCTGCAGATCCTGTGTGGCTAAAAAACAGTATTACAATCACCTCTTTTCTGTATATTGATTAGATTTGTTTATATGAAACTCTGCAAAAAAGGTTTGTAATAACTCCCTTCAACATTTTTTGGATGATTTAAAAATTAAATTATATCTTAAAAGTATAAAAACACATGCTTAGAGAGGAACTGAACAAAGGACTCCATTATCACTACATGGCCACCTTGACCAGCATGGAAAACCACTTTTTGGATGGTATTTATCTGAAGGCAGAACCCCAAAAGGCAAACTCATGGCCACTCCACCAGTGCCGTAGAGATTTCCATTCAAAAAATCAGCAGATATTTCCACTTCTTACAATAAGGGCTTGAGTGACATTAAAAATATGAACTAGAGGAAAATAAAATATCACAGTATACAGGACCTAGTCTGCACAATTATGTAAGAAATAAGAACTTACCTTTAGAGCAATAAACAGTGCAAATCTACAATTGTTTAAACAATTCAAAACTGGCCAAAGAGCAATACCTGGATTAGCAGTGGTTGTCCCCTGTACTCTGCACTGGTGAGGTCACACCTTGAATCCTGTATTCAGTTTTGGGCCCCTCACTGCAGGAAGGACATTGAGGTGCTTTAGAACATCCAGAGAAGGGCAATGGAGCTGGTGAAGGGTCTGGAGCACAATTCCTGTGAGGAGCAGCTGAGGGAGTTAGAGGTGTTTAGCCTGGAGAAAAGGAGGCCCAGGAGAGACCTTACAGCTCCCTACAACTGCCTGAAAGGAGGCTCTAGCCAGGTGGAGGTCAGCCTCTTCATCTGGGTAACAATAGAAGAGGAAGTGGCCTTAAGATGTGTTGGGAGAGGTTTACATTGGATATTAGGAATGATTTCTTCACGGAAAGGGCTGTCAAGCATTGGTCCAGGTTTCCCAGGGAAGTGGTGGAGTCACCATCTCTAGAGGTATTGAACTGATGTGTGATAGATGTGGGACTTAGGGACATGGTTTAGTGGTGGACTTGGCAGTGTTGGGTTAAGTTGGACTCCATGATCTTAAAGGCCTTTTCCAATCCCAATGATTCTGTGATTTTATAATCTTCTTGTGGAGGGCATTTTAATGCAAATAGAGTTTTGTTAAACATGCTCCCTGCTCACGCAGTGAACAATATTATTCCCTGTCATCAAACATCAAAGCATGAAATTTCAAGAAGAAATGCCAGTCACTAGCTGCTTCAAATGTGCATGCAGTCTCAGATAACTTCACAACATGCAGGGAACCCACCTATCATCCACACCATGGGATCTTTGCCTCTTTGAGAACATAACTGAGCTGCATGGCTGACTTTGGACAGAAAATGCAAGTGGAGAGATTCAAGGATATTCTCAGCAATACATTTTGCTAAATGACAAAACTGTGTCTATGTGAAAGATGTGTTGCCTAACTGAATTAGGTAACTGAGTTAACCACATCAAACCTCTAAATTTAAAAGCAGCAAACTTGAACCTTTCCCATGAGCTCAAAGTCTTGAATTTGCTGTTAAACCACCACTGTAAACTAGCAATCCCTAGTACCATATATTGTATATAATAGAAATTTTTTTTGCCAAAATTACTTGTATTCACATCTGATTCTTAGGAAATTATCACCCAGAGCAAAACATAAGGCTTCACTATCCAGGAGGTAGCAGGCCAGACAGAATCTCTAACACAGTTTGTATTCTGCTACAGAGGGTGAAGTCAGATGCAGCTGCAGACATCAATGAAGCTGGTTATTTGGATTTTTTATTGTTATTGCTTTGCCTTGCAGCATCGAGCTCTGAAACCTCCACTGAGACCATGGATTCTTGGGACCAAAGCCTAGAGATTATCCAAACATACAGGAAAGGAGTGACATTGAGACAAGAAACAATCTGAAGAAAGAAGATGGACAACTGAAAAGAAGAGAAAAGCATTATCTCAATTTAACAAAAGCAAACCTCAGGTACAGGCAGACTCCAACTTCCCCAGAGTGGCAGCACACAAAAGTTAATTGTATCTCAAGTCTCTGTCTAATAACTTAACATCCAGACTGATTCTTTCTTAACGTGAAATCAAGAAGTGTGAATCTCAGAGTAGCACTACCAGAACAATGACAAATTTTCTGGATGACAATGATTGATAATTGCTCTTGCCACTTGTTATAGGATTACTACAAGTCTTACAGCTACAGTTATACCCAGCATCACAGCCACACAGTGCACCTCTGCAAAAAAAATCAGATACTCTGATTATAATTTCTGGCAAACAAGCAGCTGAATTAGCAAAAGCTCATCACAGTTAGCATTTCTGGCAAAATCCTACCCTCTAAGCTCAACAAAAAGTACTGAAGACACGGGAAATAAATCATTAAATTGTCTTAAAGTGACCCCTCCAGAAGTGCTGGATCCCAGCATGCAATCCATTTGTTGCCTATCAATAGTGGTTACACAACTCAGTATCAAGGGCTGCTACCTTTCAGGTGTTTCACATTAATTAAATTATAGGGGAAAATTGTTTTCAGAAGATTAGTATCATTAACTACTCTGCTCTTGGAATGGATGAATCCTAATGGACATTGGTGACAAGTGATGTCCATCAGATGTGTGTACTGGGACCAGTGCTACTCTATGTCTCCATTAATGACAGAAACAAAGG
>VZSR01003807.1:43083380-43201515 GCA_013398615.1 Brachypodius melanocephalos
ACCTGTTGGAGCAGGTACAGAGGAGGGCCACCAAGTAAATTAGAGGGATGGAGCACCTCTCCTATGTGGAATGGCTGGAAGAATTGGCACTGTTCAGCCTAGAAAAGAGCAGGCTTTGGGGTGATGTAACTGCAGCCTTCCAAGACCTAAAGGGAGCCCAGAAGAAAACTGGAAATAGACATTTATAAGAGCATGTAGTGGCAGGACAAGGAGGAATGGCTTCAAACTGAAAGAGGGCAGGTTTAGATGAGATATTAGTAAAAAATTATTTGCTTTGAGGGTGGTGAGGGACTGGAACAGGTTGCCCAGAGAAGTTTTGGATGCCCCATCCTTGGAAGTGTTCACAGCCAGGTTCAATGGGGCTTGGAGCAGCTTGGTCCAGTAGAAGGTGTTCCTGCCCATGGCAGAGGGGTTGGAATTTCATGGTCTTTAATGTGCCTTCCAATCCATTTTATGTTTCTATGATTCTCTGATTCCAAGATATGTGAGTGATCATAGCATCACTACCATATCCCAACTTCTTGAAATTACAAATTCAAAATTAATAGACACATGTTGGTACAGAAGCAAGATACCACTGATAAACCAGGTAAGCTGATTTCAAGTTTTGTTTCTACCAAAGTGTTTATTCTGTAATTTGTGGAAGAAATATAAAATTGTCAGTCCTAAGCTACAACATATTACAGATTTGAAATACCCATCTCTTTCCTCCTTTTCTTATAACAACCTCAAGGTGTTCTAGGTTCCTCAACCTTCTTTTCCAACTTAACTTGTGTCTATCTGCCTCTCCCTCATCTCATTTTTTTTCTTTTTTTTTTTCTTTTTTTTCCCCTAGTCTAATGAATTTCCCACATGTAGGAGCAGGAATTATTTTTTTTTTTGGTGGGGGGTGGGCTGCTGCTTCTAAAGGCGCACACTTGTGGTCAGCAGCACTCTGTGAACAGTAGCATTTGCTTTCGTAGCTGTGAAGACATGATTACATCTATTTCAGTTTGAGATTTCATTGTGCATGCCTTACAAAGCACACTGAGGCAGACACCTGTTTTATATTAAAGTCCACATCCTATAATCCTTAAGGTCATTCAAAACAACCAAAACTGAAGTTTAGTCCAAGATTGTGTCCTGCTGTCACCCCTCCAAAATATAGCACTGATATACATACCTCTTTGCTTCTTCCATATCCATCTTCTGGCAACCAAGACACAAGATAACACTACTGCTTATCTCTTCTCATCACCTTGGGAAACTCATTACTTTCTCCAAGATTTAGAAAAGAAAGAGCTAGACCAGCCCAGGGGAGTCAATGTTTAGTTATGTATTAATCACAGTATTAATGTGTGGCAATCTTTAATTGTGAAAATAAGATTTATACTGTATCCAAATCGGAGTTTCTGTACTGGAGGGGGAAAGACAACAAAGAGCTGGAAATGCTCCTCTTCCCCTTTCCAGCTGTTTCAGAGGACGGATCACAGAGTGCAGGATCAAGACAGCGACTTCTATGTTACCTTTATAGGATTTACATGCTGTTTGCTCTCTCCACTCCCTTTCCATTTTTCCACTGGGGAGAATGCAGAGGGGAACAGCCAGACATTTCAGGTGGTGGGATCAGTGCTGTAAGTGGTCAACTAGGCCCATGATACCAGAGCAAGAGTAAAATGATGCTATGCAGCCTATGAGCTTATGAACCTATGTGGTTTATCTTAAAATCTGGAGCAAAGTTTTCTAATGTAGTCTCCTGAACTCCTATATATGATAGGCATATGCACAGCCATGCACACACCAGGAATACCTCCACAAAAAGCCTTGGGGACCAAAGAGGTATCCCCACACACCAGAGGGGGAAGAACTACAGAAAGGTGCCAAGGAGTTTTCCCAGCCAAGAGCAGCTGCTGATTTAGCGAAGCAGGGACCTCTACACATTCTGATTAAGGTCTCTACTGTACAGTGAACTCTTTAGCCCCCATTATTCACCCTTCTCCTCACCTGCTGAGGCTTTATATGTACTTGCCTCAAATGTCAACATCCTTTTACTCCTTTTCTTTCCATTTAAGCAATTCTTTTTAGCTTCATTCTTCACCTACCCAAAAAAGCAGAGATGCCACCTTTAATTAAAGACAAAAACACACAAACACACACCGTTCCCTCAGGCACTGAGCCTGCACAGATTATTATGTACATGCACATAACCTCCAATATGCCAGGCTGGAGATGACAAGGCTGGACAGACGCAGGGGACATGGCACCCTGCCTATAAACCCTGAGACTAACAAAACATTTAGAGCTGCCTTACAGTAGATCTACTTGTGCTCTTTAAATCTCATCTTACTACTCTCCGCTTACTCTGTGAGGAAGGTATTCTCCTGGTTCAGGGCATTTCTACAAACTCCATCACACAGCTCCTGTGATAGGAGGGGCCTTTTCCTAAACAGAGGAGGCATTTGTCTTATTAGTAAAAAGATTAAAGCAAATTCCAAGTACTCAAAACCAATTCTGGAGCTTCAAAAAAGCTCCAGAAATCTGAGACTGAATTAACATAGCAAATTGCTTTGAAAAATAAAAATGTGGATTACTACCATCAGGTTTAGGAACTCTCAGATGAGGTTGAGCTTGCTTTCCAAGTCCTCTGATACAAACAAGTAGACCTAACCATCCTCTTTTTAAATCAGACCAGATCTCTTACGTGGGTCTCTTTTAGTGATAAGGTATGGGGCAGCTAAAGAGTAGTTAGATAATACTATAAAATTATTATTTTCTGGGAATGCTGAATTCAAATGAACTGAGCTGTGCACTTCCTTCTTCAGTCAAACTACCCTGTGATTCCGGATGCTCTTGCTGTTCCACCTGAACCTGCTGAGATCTGTGAAAGCAGCTCTGCCAAGCCTCAAGTGTCTGAACCTAATGACTCAGACCCTTCTCTTCACAGTGATGAGGCTGGCTTACACTCTGAGAATTTCTAAACCTTTGTGTTTTCTACTTGCCTTCTAATTTATTTATTATCACACTGAAAATAAATGTTCACCTCCTTCTGATTTGTGTGCTTAACCATCTCCAGTTCAAGCCCAAAGGGAAACAGTCACATAAATAAGCAAGTCCCAGGTCTGCTACCAGAAGATCCATCACTTTTCATTACCCAATTCTTAGTGTGCAGAAGTGCTTGTTCTGTACTATATGAATAGCCAGCTGCATCACTCACAGCCTTCTTCCAGACTCCCATCCCAGCTAATTCCAGCCTTCCCCTAACATCTCCCTCCTGTCATAAATTCCTCCTCTTCTGATCCCCACGGCACTGCCTGTAATCCCCTCTGAGTCCAACTTCTTGTGCCTTAAGGGACGTGTACTTTCCTACAGTTTCCCACTTACTTGTGTCCTTTTCTCTTCCCTGCAGTCCCTCACAAGGCCATAGACTGCACTCTCATCCTCTCTCTCCATTTCTCTTCTCTCACAGCAACTAAGCAACCACAGCTTTTCTAGTGAATAGCCTTGCCAGCACAATGCAAAATGCTGACTATTCTGCAGACTTTTCTCATTAATCTGGTGGTTACCTTGTTAATGCATTTAAAACACCTTAGCTAACATGAAGCTTAAGTTTAATGCAATAAAATAAAACAAGGATGTTATCAAAGAATCTCAGCTTCCCTGATGGCAGTTTAATGATAATTCGCATTCAAAAGTTACTGCTTCTCATGTGGAAGGAAACATGCTGTAATCTCAACAGCCATAATACTATTTGAGAAAGGAAAAATCCCCAAAGGAAAGATAGTGATCTCAAAAATTATGCAGGAGGGATCTGAAGAAAGTGGCACACTGCTACACAGGTCTGAAAACCCAGTCAGAATCGTTGACTGAGCTGAAACTTTTGCCATTGCTGTGTCCAGCAATGAAACATGAAGGACCACTTCCATGGGAGGAAATATCCAGGATGCGTTCAAGGGAGCTCCATGTTGGTCAGCTCCAGAATCCAACACCTGCTTCCAGGCTCCGTGCACTCCCTGCTGCCCACAGCTACAAAACCTGGTTTACAATAGCAACCAGCTTCCCACTCACTTCTCACTCCTAAAGTCGAGGAGTAATACCATTGGACATCTCAAATACCAGCTGACACTTGTGTTCAGAAAACAAAATCCCTTCCTGGGAAACACTAGCCCAGCTTCAGTGCTGTCACCACACCCCCAGGGACAGTGCAGACATACCCTCTGCCATGACTGGACAGTGCTTTGTATTTTTGAACACTGACTCCAGTTTGTCCTCTCAGCAACTTTTTATGAACTGAGCATGACATTTGCACTGAACAACACTGCATTTTCCTTACAATTTTGCAGGAAGTTCATCTTAAACAGAAATGCAATTTATTATGTTCACAAAGGCTCTTTAACTCAGATTGATTTGGCTAAGATTTTATTTTATGAAGAATATCATTATAATGCCTGGAATGAGGAAAAAGAAAAACTGCACATGGTCCTAAAATATTACAAATTGAACTCCGATGTCCTAGACACATTATATGTAATAAGTCAGATATAAATATAATATATATCCATGTAACCACCATGATTTAAACATCTGGAAGGTAAGTAAAGCTGAAAGTCTTAATGAAAAATACAGTATGAGATAAAAAATCATATATTATAACTTTATAAACTGTTTTTGAATTCAGCTGGGAAGAACTATATTACTATAGGGCATGATTTGAACTGTCTTCTAGAGAACAAACGCTAGTAGTACTTTTCAGGCTTACAACATAAAACAAAACTTATTTTGGGAACTAATAAAAATAGGATACTGATAGCCTTGGCATGCAGCTCTCCAAAGGACATTTTGCTACCAAATAAGAAAGGCTCAACTTCACAGTACAAAAATTTGCAGACTGCTAGATTCTGACAAACTATGGAACTCATTGGGTTTGAGTGGCAAGGTTTCAGTAGCTGGGGATCTACAGTGACTCCTGTGAGAAGCTGCTTGAAGCTTTCCCCATGTCCAACAGAGCCAATGCCACCTGCCTTCCAAGATGGACCCATCACTCGCCAAGGCCAAGCCCACCAGTATCAGTGTTAGCACCACTGGGATAATCATACAAGCATAAAATCATTAAAGTTGGAAAAGACTTCCAAGATCACTGAGTCCAAACTTTCCCCAAATGTCATCCTGCCAATTAAACCCTAGTACTAGGTGCCACATCTGGTCCTTTCTCATTTTCCAGGGAAAATGGCTCGACCACTTCCCTGGGCAGCTCACTCCAATGCTTAACCATCGTTTCCATGAAGAAATTCATCCTGATGTGTAGCCTGAACCTTCCCTGGTACAGCTTGACACCATTCCCTCTTCTCCTGTCACTGGTTGTCTGACAGGAGAGCTCAACCCCCACTTGGCTGCAAACTCCTTTCAGGCAGTTGTAAAGAGTGGTAGGATCACCCCTGAGCCTCCTTTTCTCCAGGCTAAACACTCCAGCTCCTTCACCTGCTCCTCATAAGATTTGTGCTCCAGACCCTTCACAGCTCCATTGCTCTTCTCTGGGCTCACTCGAGCCCCTCAATGTCCTTCTTGCAGTGAGAGGCCCAGAACTGGACACAGGACGCGAGCTGTGGGTTCGCCAGTGCCAAGTACAATCCCTGCCCTGGTCCTGCTGCCCACACTCTTGATGATACAGGCCAGGATGTCATTGGCCTTCTTGGCCACCTGGGCACACACTGGCTCCTGCTCAGCCACTGTCACCCAGCAGCTCCAGATCCTTTTACCTGGGTTGCTTTTCAGCCACTCTGCCCCCAGCCTGTAGTATTGCAGGGCTTTGTTGTGACCCAAGGGCAGGATCCAGCCCTTGGCCTTGTTGAGCCTCATACAGTTGGCTCTGGCACACTGATCCAGCTTGTCCAGATCCTTCCTGCCCTCCAGCAGATCAGCACATCCACCCAACTTGGCATTGGCTATAAACTTACTGAGGGTGCACTCAATCTCCTCATCCAGATGAAGACATCAAACAGGACTGCTCCCAATACTGAGTCCTGGAGAACACCACTGGTGACCAGCCATCATCTGGATGTGACTCCATTCACCACCACTCTCTGGGCCCAGCTATCCAGCTAGTTTTAACCCAGAGAAGAGCCCATCTGCCTAAGCCATGGGCTGCCACTTTCTCCAGAGGAAGTCAGTGTCAATGTCTTTACTGAAGTCCAGGTAGACTACATCCACAGTCTTTCCCCCATCCACTAGGCAGGTCACCTGGTCATTAATGGAGATCAGGTTGGTCATGCAAGACTTGCCTTTCCTAAACCCAGGCTGGCTGGGCCTGATCCCCTGGTTGTCCTACACACACTGCATGATAGCACTCAAGATGGTCTGTTCCGCACTGGAACAGGGGAAGACTGTGAGGAGTTCTCCCCTGAAAAGGAAGGAATGGCAGAGATAACATGTCATAAACTGACTGCAGCCCCCACTTCCCATCCCTATGCTGTTCTGAGGGAGAAGATAAAGAAAACTGGGAGTGAAGTTGAGCCCAGTAAGAAGGCAAGGGTGGTGGAAGGTGTTTTAAGACTTGGTTTTATTTATCATTATCCTACTCTGATTCTGACTGGCAGTAAGTTAAATTAATTTCCCCAAGCTGAGTCTATTCTGCATGTGACAGTAACTGCTCTCCCCCGTGATCTCCCCCTGACCTTATCTGGGGCCATGATCCTTTCCTTATACATTCTCTCCCTGCCCAGCTGAGGAAGGGAGCAACAGAGCAACCCAGCATCCAGCCACAGTGAACTCAGCAGGGCACACAGCAGTAAGAGTTTTCCTGTACTCTCTGTCGCCTCAGCTTTAGCCCTGAGGAAAATGTGCTTTTCTCTTTCCTTTTCCTTCAGGAAAAACACTTTTAGTTTTCTTGTTCATTCACTTCTTGGCCTCTGACAAAGGAGTCAAAAGAGTGGCAGTTGCCAAAGTCACTTATTGATTTTCTTGGTTTATTTATGAATTCCAGACATGCAAGAGCCTGTCTTCAAATTTTAACACCTGGTATTTCACACCCTTAAGTAAATTGCCAAGAAGACTACTTCTTTTCCCCCTCTGCAACTTTCACATAACTAGCAAGCTGCCCTCACAGAAAGTTCATCAAACTTTGGCTTTCATAGAAAGCTTTCAAATTTAAGTCTTCTTCACTAAAGCTGTATGTGAAACATAGCTGCCTTTTCTACTTTAAAGAAGACTTTCTTCTGTGGTCTTAATCTACCAGTACTTGTGAAGGAAAGCTCTGTATTAAGATGAAAAGTAATAGGAAGCAAAGGGAAAAGTAAAAAGGTACAGTATGAGATCAACAGGAAGTTTCAAGGCTAATCCCAGTACAATACATTGCAGTAATCCAACAGAATGAGACAAAAACCATGAATCACTCTGTTGAGGTCTTTCAGAGAAATATGGCAAACATTTATATACAGGCAGGAAAAAACACATGACCATAAATTCTTCAAGGACAGAGCTGAAAGCACTCCCAAACTACAAACCCCATAAAAAACTAAGAGGGCAAACTCCCTCTATAACAAGGAGCATTCCTGTTGCTGCTGTTCTCCTCAACATTCTTCTTTCATATCGTTCATGTCATTAATTTTACTTTACATCACAGAAATATCAGCTTTTTTCTTTTTGATCCCATACAGAGCAAAAACCAAGAAAGAAATAACCAGATCACCTTGGCTGAATGAAAGATAGACCATGATCTCACCAGCCATGTAACCAGAACTCCCCAGCTCCTTTTCTACATAGGCTGCTTAAACCTGGTCAGACAGGGACAAGCTTAGAACTTCAAACAGGCCCACCTGAAAAAGGGATGCTACAAGAGAACAAATCTCTAAATTCCTGCGGAATCCCGGAACTGATCAGATGATTCCTAAGAACTTGTGTTGATCCTTTTTTTAATAGTAAGTGGATAATGGTTTGAAAAATATCTTTTTAAGGGCTGATGTTTTGCTTTAAGCTGATGAAGAAAGATTTTAAAACCCCTTGCAAGATAAATTAAGATATTTTGCTTGAAAAAGTGAAAGCTTTTAAATTTAAAAACTGCAATCAATATCAAATCATCTAAAAACACAAAATACAAGAATCATAATATATTAGTGAGGTTCTATATTCTTAGAATAGATTTCTCATTAAAAAATCAATATCTAATTTTGCTCTGAAATACAAGAAAAATGTACTGTGCATTTAACCTCAAAGGAATTTACACACTTTTTACATATACAGTAGCAGAATCAATTCATATAATTCTGCAATTTCCACCTTTGAGTAAATACAGTTCCTTTCTGTGAGTATATTGAAAAACAGCGTCTTGGAGAAACCAAAGGAAAACAAAATACACTATTAAGACTGCAGGAAGTTAGGGGCAGAACACAAAGTAATTAAAAAATACAGATACACTTCTGAAGAGTGATAAATAGTGGGGTGCTTTTATCTTTTCCTTTTTTTTCTTTTTCTTTTATTTTCTTCTTTTTTTTTTTTTTTTCTTCAAAACAGTAGGTAGCCATGCCTTGGTTTCACTGTTCTCTAGGCTTACTTTCTATGTAAGGCTTGGGGTGTAACTGAACAAATGCTGGACACAGTTGGGTAAAATTTGCTTTGATCTGCAAAACACAAGATTTACACAGATGTATCCCATTTAAACAGACTGAACAACTCTTCAGTTTTACTCCAGTTAACAGATGTGCATCCAGTGAGACTTGTTCAAGGCAGAGTCACCACAGTTAATCAAACTCAGCAGAGACATGGGGCCACAGAAAAATAATGTTTTGCTGGTCCACAGCAGCAACTCTGTCGCTTGTCGTTAAGATATGACTGCAGGCAAAATTGTCCCTAATTTTCAGCTCTTGAACAACTTTCACCAGTGCACTCTGCACGTTTACAGCAGTGCTAAGCAACATAATGTTGCAATTAAAGTCCATAAAGCAACTAATACATATATCTGTACAGCCTGGTTCCATATTCCTAGGTACAAGCACATATACACATATAAAGCCTATTTTAATTCTCATCCATAAAGTGCAAACCCATTACTCTGACACTTTGCAGGTAACATCCTGGGCCAAAATCAATAGAGTTAACCTAGGATGATCTAGAGCCCTCATAAATTCTGTCCCTTCTACACTGCCTCAGCTCATGCTCCATGCACTCCATCAAACAGCTGCCCCCCTGTTCTACATCTATAGCTAAAAACACATGACCAGCAGAACACAAAACTGTATAGCTGAAGTTTGTCATGCAATGTCAAACTTCCTGCAATAAATAACACTACTGAGGAGACTTATCACTTAAAGTGACTAAGATACTCACAGGTTTTTCACATTCTTTTACTGCTCAAGCTTTCACATTTTTTCATCTATATGTACAATATCATTTAATCAGTACAAAATTTAGTCTCCTGATGTCAAATGTCAAAATGATTCTAAAGTTAATGCTACAAATAAGCAAAAGTGCAATGACTTTACTTTGAAAATAACTTCATATAAAAGGCTAATTAAAAACCTAGAGAATAATGAATATAAATGAAAAAATACTCTGCTTTCTTAGAACTTCCAAGTGCTAAAGAAATTGTGCAAAGAACAAAGATGAGAAAGCTCAGACTTTTACATGTGGTTTTGCATAACTCTTGATGCTTTTTCTAAGACCAGTGGAATCACTAAAAGAAAACAGTTACACTGAAAAATCATGGCTCAAAACACAAGTAAACATACTGAAGCATCCAGTTCCCAAATTGGCTTTTTCTTACATAAACTGCTTCACTGTAATTTCTTTAAAAATCCTATTACTAAATATTTAATCTTTAACATGATTATTACCCAGAGATGTAAATAATTCACGGTGAAAACTTTGGATTGTTTGTATAGTGTAGGACCATAGATTTTCTAAATATCTGTGTAAATATCTGTTCTAAATATCTGGAAAGAGAGTGATGTATCAACAGAAGTATTACAAAATCCTAGTTTATGGATATGATTTTGAACTCTTCACAGTGTATTCAAAGACTTTAAAATTAATATATATTTTTTAAAAATACAGACGAAGTTTTCATGAGCAGCAGCTACAAGATTTTTAGTGCTCACTAGGCTCACAGTCCAAAAAAGGTTTGAAAAAATTTATCATCATTTATTAGACCTGCTAGCATAAGATGTAGACAACGTTTCGGATACATAAATACTTTGATCAATTCAGAATATGCAGTACTGGTAACCTAGAGAAACACTTGAGGAGACACTTCACACTTAGGTTGTTCAAGCGTGTGAAGATTCCATTAGCAATTTTCAGAACAAACAGAGTGCTCTACTTCTTGCTAAAAGAGTAGTACCCTTTTTCCCTGCAATATAATAGTACTTAAACTAAAATAGTGTTGTTAGGCTGTGCTCCATTCATGAGCAATGTCCTAATAAATTTCACACAACAAAGTTCAAAACGTAACTCTCAATTAAGGATCTTAAAGTAAATAACTATTTTGATGCAAGGCATTTAAACAACCATTCTAGAAATTTACTAGAATTTAGTGTTTATGTAAAGCCTGAAATGCATAGAAAATTATTTTTTGGTTACACCTCAGATCCTCAAAATTTGAAACAGTAATTTCCTAAATCCACCACGGTCATCACTAAAAAGTGTAGTTCAATCTCCTAGGTTCATTCCTGACCAAAAAGCAACCCTCAGGACATATACCGATCTTCAATGATTCCAGGAGGCCTTAATATAGGAAAGACAGACCAAAACATTAGGAGATTTCTAACAATACATTTTTATTACAGATATCTTAAAAAACTCCATGTACAGACAGGTACATTCCCTTATCTTCAAAAGTATGAACAGTGCTTACCATAGGCAAAATGTACAAAGTCCTGACACTGAAAATGAGATACACATGATGTGAAGAAACTCAGAAATTTGTATCTAAATAGGTGATCTAATTCAATCTAGAACTGTCTGGAAACAGCTACTTATCATGGCATATCGCTTCATGCCTCTGAAGTGGCAACTGTATGAATGGTTTTGTGTGTCATTATTCTGAAAATTGCAACTAACTCTTCTTGCCTCTGTAACACTGCCAGAAAATATATTTAGAACATGGTTTTCTTGCTTAAAACCCTCTCTGGATGTAAGTATCTGACATGCAATCAATTTTTGAGGATGATTACTTCAGTTCTAAGTACAAAGAATTACAACACTATCTTATCAATTGTCTTATCTAAGAAACCATTAAATCAAACTCATAGTGGTATTCTTTTCTGCTGCTTGTTGTGAATATCAAGAGTAAGTCTGACTAACATTTACTGTCTAGATTCCCAAACTAAGCTACACTATAAACATTGCGTAATACTTTACCATATCTGTGAAGTATAAAATAAGGGATAAAACAACCATAATTCTTGACAGATGTAGGTATCTGATAAGGTATCTGCATCCCTACAGATCTAATACCTGGATTTGACTGAGGCAAATCATGCAGAGGTGTAAATCTGGTGAGGTGTAAATCATTTCATTAATTTTAAACGTATGCAAGTATTTTCAAACAGCAGAATGAAACTACTCATTCTGTGCTTGTAACTGATGATGAAAAATTTTTTTACATGTTTTATAACTGCTGGGAACTGAAGTTAGACTAGGGGCACACAAGCTTTTCCCCCTAAAACATAATTGCATGCTAACATCTATTAATTAAAACTGATAGGCCCAGAGGAGTAGACAAATGCAGCAGCCACCAGTGGATAGAGCAAAGGAGAAGGTAAAACGATCTAGAAATTATAATTGTCTAACCATTGGCAACCCAAAACAGAATTTTAGTTTTGTCATTTTCCACCTTCAATAGTGCCTGCATTTCAACAAGCTTGAATACAAGGGCAGCAGTATTTTAAATAGTCTTTTCTTAAGGCATTAATCTCAAGTCTTAAAATGCTTAGTAAACGCTTGATGAAGGAAGCATGCTACGTCTTTGTTAGATACTTTCCTATCCAAAGATGCAAAAAACTCTTTGTATGAGTCTTCAGAAATAAAAGAGTATTGACAAGACTGAGAATTTCAAATCTCTCTTAATGTTGTTCTACTTCTGCTATTTTCCAGAAAAAATAAACAACAGGATAGTACCCTCCTCCTCTAAGAAGAAGCCTCTTCTGCATAATTCTTTTTAAGATAAGGTTTATAATAATTCTGTACTTTGAGAAGTTCCTGCCCAGAGATGATGTTCTTTCACACAGTCTTTGTCTTCACCCTTCTGCAGGGCACAGATAATGCCCCTGAATTTGAAGAATGACAGACTTCTTAGTTAGAAAGTATTACTGCAATGTCAGACAAAGCTGGCAATGAAGCTCTGGCAGAATCTTGCATCAAGTGGAGAATCACGTGGGAAGATGCATGCGCAGAAATAATGTCCTGTGCATTCCAAAAAAACCACTTAAACTGGGGGGAGAAAAGAGCTCTGGACAACAGCTTGCACCTCAGATGTTCCAAAAGTTCAACATATGCTGATCTGAAGCCTGTGTCTAAAAGATGGTAGGAATATTTATTACTGTCTGTCACTCCCTATCACCTCCCATTCTCCTGTAGATTTTCAGAAATGCCTATCAATCTGCTATTGTCTGCTGACAGTCTCCTGCTCCTCCTCATCAGTGAGATGGCTGCCCAGTAGATCAGTCAATGACTGTCTCATAATTGCCTTGCCAGTGACTGCGTTCAATTGTGAATATGTTTGGATTCCTCAGTCTTCATAGAAAACTCAGTCAACCCTCAAGTGAAAAAATGACTATCAATTCTCTGAAATACCCTGAAAGGCATGAAAACACTCGCAATTCTGAGGTCACCACAAGTTGTCTGCTTTATCAAAACACATTTATGGCCATACCTGCCCTCTCAGACTGATGAAAACGTGAAGCTTCAAATGTTGTTAAATTCCTTCCGATGTTTCCATTGGCCAAAAGGCCGCAACAGTTTCTGCATTGTTCAATTCTCTCTCCTCCTCTCTGAGCAAAGGCCTTAGGCAGTAAAGAGAAAAGGGTGAAGAGCAGTGACCAAAGCAATCCTTTCCTGAATGATCTGAGAACATGTTTAGACACTGGTCTCCCTTGAAAGTCGAAAAACATCCAACATAAGGACATGCCAAGTCTTGCACAAGGAGAATAATCCCAGGGGGCCAACCAGCTGGAAAGAAGCTCTGCAGAGAAGCAACTGAGAATTCCTGGTCAACACCAAGCTGAATGTGAGCCAGCAACATACACTTGCAGCAAAGAAGGCCAGTGCCATCCTGGGCTGCACTGTAAAAGCATCACCAGCAGGCTGAAAGTGGTGATATTTGCTCTCTGCTACATTTGAATGATAAATCTACTGAGCTCCTCGATAAAAGAAAGACATGCTGGAGCCAGTGCAGCAAGGAGCCATAAATACAGACAAGGGATGGGAGCACATCACGTGAGGAAAGGCTGAGAGAGTGAGGACTGTTCAGCTGGAGGAAAGAAGACCCAGAATGATTTTTACACGTGTAAATTCCCAATGGGTAGGACTAAAGAAGACAGAGCCAAACTCTTCCCAGAGTTGCCCAGTGACTGGACCAGAAACAATGGACACAAACTGAAATACAGGAAGTTCCATCTGAATGATTACAGTGAGGGTAACTGAGCACTGGAAAAGACTGTCCAGAGAGGTGTGGAGTCTCCATCCTTTGAGATACTCCAAAGCCATCTGTACTTTATCCTGGGCTACAGATGGCCCTGCTCTGAGTAGGGGGCCGTACCAGACAATCTCCAGAAGTAAAATCATTTCATCATGGATTTGTATGCTCAAGTGTCAAGATCAGAGTTGGCACTGCCAGGAAGAGGTGCAAGGTAATACTTGAACAGTCTTTCTGGGTGATTCGAGGAGCTTAAGTACCTATGCACACAGTAAGCAACCTGCACTCTGCTCCCTGCACCACCATAGAGTCTGAAACATAGTGGTTCCAAATTGCTTTAAGTACAAAAGAAATAAAGGCTCTCAAGCAGAAGCCTCCATTTCTCCTGCTCCACTGCAGAGAAAGTGAGATTCATGCAGCCACAGAAAGAATAAATAAGAGAAAGGCCAAATCAGAGGAGAGAGTCTTGGTATTGTTTATCTATTTTATCCTTTAATTCCTTGGTGCCAAATGCACAACCAGTTCCCAGAACTCTCAATTCTTCCATTGTTTCTCAGTGGGATTAAAGATAGGCTTTTGACCCTTGATTCTAAAGATAAGACAAAGACAGAGTTACTCAAGATAGCCCCTTCACTCTCACTTTTATTTCTGGAAAGTGGCCCAGTTTCAAGAGAAAGGAAAGTGGCCCAGTTTGAAAAGGAGGAAGAATGATCCTACCTCTTCCTTTCCTACTTTTTATGGAAGGACAATTGTTTTCGGGGGACTTGCAGCATACCAGCTAAGGTCTTGGAACCATACTCCCTCCTGTTGCCCATAAGTACTATACAAAATGAGGATGAGAGCAGCTGCCACCTTGAGCCGTATTCAGTGTTTTCTGACAATGATAGTTGTGGTCCAAATGCTAGAAAGGGAGAAGGAAAGACATTTTCTCCAGGAAACTGGTTGAGAGCACAAGCCTCCTGGTCACTGGTTAATCTTCAGTTACACAGTAGTGAAGGCTGGAAGCTTCCAGGTGACCCAAGAAAATTATAGAGAAGTTACTTTGCAAACCCTAAAGCAGATACTCTCATCAACTGCAAGTGACCAAGATTTGGCAGCCCTGAAATATGAGCAGGTGCAATATCCCTATTGATTCTAGAGGCCTGAGTTCTATTAAAATCATGCTTATGTACCATACTAGGTGGTCAAAATAGGGCATTAGCATCAAATTCTTTCAAATTACTAACTGCCATGAAAAATCTTGAGATAATTTTTAAGATGGGAAAGTTTCAAGTACGTGCTACCCTCTCTACTGAAGCTACTCAATTAGAGGTACAAAACTACAAAGCACCTCCCTTGTCTTAGTTAACTTTCCTACTATTGCCACTGCCTCAGCCAACAATCTCACAGCCTTCTTATGTCCCTTCAGAAGTTTAGTAAGAGCTTTTATGCCCACTTAAGTTTCCTCCAGCAAATACGAATGCCATAGTAACTGGGAACCACTCCCTAATTACTGGCCAAAATTTGAACAGAGCTGGAACTTAACTAGCTGTGTTCTCAGCTGCCATAGTTCCCACTTAGTACTTGCCTAACTCAATGAGATAAGGCACATAACTACATATAAGCAAACTTCATCTTAAGTACACACTTATATATAATTCTGTGATTTCTCTGTGATCGAAATTTGCTGTAAATAACTGGTTTTTTCAGTTCAAGGCACCTTATACCCACAGGCAAAATAGTTGTCTCCGGCTACCTAGCGATTAAATGTACACTCTAAACCTTTAAACTATTTTTTCTTTCAATTTTACACACACACTCATACACTTTTGCAAATGATGATTTGTTTCTCTCTTCAGTCTCATTGAAAACTTACCCTTTCATGCATCTTCAAAATTTTTTAGTCACATCAGTCACCTGTTGGGCAATATCTGTACTTCAGGCTAGACATCAGCCACTCAAAATGAAACTCTTCCCTTCCAGCTACAGGAGTGTCTACCAAGTAAAACAGGAAAAATGCCTCCAATGTGAATTAGTCTGCAGAGGAGGCATTTTACTACCGTTCTATGCAAACATTTATTCATACAATAAAAGCAAAAGCTTGGGTGTCTAAGGCCAAGTACTACTAAAAGAAATTATAGAAACCATAGTCTTCAGAGATATGCAAAAAATCTGGCAAAGTCAGTGTGAAACAGGGAAACAAGAGTGGACGAGAGTTGAGTATACCATGGTAAAGCCCCGTCTACCCAACAGACTGCTCTCCATGCAGCTTTCAAAGGTGTGGCAAATCAGAAAGTGATGCTCTCCCAGCCAGAGAGGAACAAAACACAAAGCTCTGAAGCTCCAAGATGAGATAGAAGACCTGCTTCCTAATCCCAGACTGTGAGACTGCACTGAAGAGGTTTCAGTTTCTACTTAGTGCTTGGCAAGCTTCAAAGGGTTTATGTGGATTTGAGTCTTCAGTGCCATGCAACACACTGGGACCACAGTTCATCAAATGAAGGCATGGATATGGTCTCAGGAATACCTGGTGACACTGTCCCTATTACAGAAGGAATCCAGAACCTGCCTTTGGATGTGAATGCAATCTCAAGGCAATCAGTTAATGACAAAGTGTTCCTCAAGCCAAGGTACACCTGTTCGTAAAACAGCAAAAGAAGGAACCTTTACAAAAGCCCAAATTCCTCAACACATTGCTCCATGGTATTCAACAAATCATAGGACAGCAGAGTGCTCCCCTTCCACAAACACCACCCACAGCAGTGTGAAATCTGATATCAGAAGGGTGCGGGAAAGACGAGGTCCCTGCCGCTGACCAGGTGTGCCTTGAAAAAGAAAGTCACACTGGCCAGGACATCTGTACAGATGTACGTCTTTATCCTAAGAGGGTGACAAGCTCTGTTAGCCCCACACTGCTGAATGAAACTCAGCAGATCAACAAACTGACAGATAGGGCAAGTTCCTGGAAAGCAGCAAGCAGGTGGTCTCAAACCGAAGGATGCTTTTGTAATGCTCCAGTGGAAGCAGTGAAAACAGCTCAGTGTCCATAGTCCTGCACCCTGTAACAGCGCCCTGTTCGCAGGCCGGCACGCTGCAGTACGTGCTGATGTCAGCATGAACTGGCAGAGAGGGTTTACAAGAAGGCTTTTAGCTCAGAGTCAGAAGCAGAGATCAGGAAGACAGAGACATACAGACCCAAAGGAGAGGGACACAGCCTCTTTACCAATGACCCTAGCTGCTTTCACTTCTCCTGAAATCCATATAGTACATTCACAGAAACACTTCAAATTCCCCTGGACCCACAATTTTATGACCACTGTGTGAAGAATATAGTCCACTATTTTTTCCTATGGTTTTCTGCTATGAGGAGTACTGAAAAGGAAAATTACAAGTACTGTTTTAGAAACTTTCATTGCTATCAGGACATCCAGAGCAGGAGAGAAATGCTGCACCCTTTTTAGCCCTTATGATTCATGAGACAGCACATATCCGGCCTCTGATCAGCCCAGGATTGAAGGTAGCCTAGTTTGCAGCACTGATTCTCAGCTTCACTTTCAGGGAAAATTACAGATTTGCATGTGGGTGTTACAGATGGAAACATTTCTCCACCAGGTGGTTTTAATGAAAATGGGTGGCAGTTTTGTTGAGACATTTAGATAATCACAAAATCTTTTAACAAAGATAATAGGAAGGGGTGGTGATGATATCTGATTTTTATAATATAGCTGTGTCATCTGATAGCACCACTGTATATTTGTAACAACCCTTTATAAAATTACATGAAAGTAAAGTAAATTCTTGTCAAAATTCCAGTCTTAAAAGAGTTACTCTGTGGAAAGGTGTGTCAAACTCTTATCCCAAAAAGAACGTAAATGCTCAACACACAAAAAAGGCAAATGATACCACAAAATCTAGTGGCTCTCTCTAAGAGTTGAATCATAACACATAAGAAAAATATTTGCTGTGACTTGATTTTTACAAATTAATGATATAGCTAAAGCGAGTATACACGTTTGTAAGTTTTCCAATGTATTTTCCCTCAATTTCTGGCTCTTTTAAATAAAGACAGAAATCTATTTAAAATTTCTCAGGCCAATGGAGAGTATAGACTGTTATTCTCATTATTTGAAAGAACTTTTGTAGGGAAATAAACTTTTAATTTTGAGTATCACAAATCTTTGAAGATAATATAAATTAATTTCTAGCTGAATTCACAAAACACCATTTTTGCCCTCTTGTAAAAATTGTATTTGAAGTGTCCTAAGTTCATTTAGCGAAACTGCCGAAGATTCCCATAATCTCATAGGAAACAAAATATCAGTCCAGAATTCAGAAATATCAATGGGAGGAGGAAAAAAAAGGGATGGGAATGAAAAAAGGAGGAGAATTTATTCTCTACCCAATATTAACAAGAATAAGGCTGAGAAAATACCATCTCTACCAACGGAAGTTCATTCTCACAGAGACTGTAAGATTTATAGTACCCCTCTACAACATCATCAGTAGTAATCTTCTTCACAGAATAAAAGCTAAATATTTGTAGAGAAGTAGCTGTGCTGGAGGACAAGGAACAGAAGGATACATATCATTTGGAGCCTTTGAGCTACTCCTTTATTTAATTTTTTAATTTTTTTTCTTTTTTTTTATGAATAGAAACTGAGGAGGGATCCTTCACTCACGTTTCCCCACAGTGACTAACACAATGCATTTTCACAGAACATTTCTCATTCCAATCACCCCACCTCCAAGGGTAGCCACACCCCAAGCACAGTGAACTGCAACAGCAAACTGAACTCTTCGTCTTGAACTGAGATCCAAGCACCACAGTCCCGGACAGCTCCTAGCCAGCACAGCACAGGCAGCTGGGCCTCAGTACCCACCATTGCAAGGATCTCTAGTAACCCCTGTGAAAATTCAGAGTCAAAAACGAATAGGAAGGGACAGGGACAACAATGTGCTAAAACGTTGTCCCAGCTTCACCACGCACAGCGCACGGGGCCGAAGTCGGGAGCCTGTGGGGATTTCGTCCCCAGCCGTGGGGAAGAGCTGGCACCCGCATCGCTCAAGCGGGTATTTCCGATGCAGCCAAAAGAAACACCCAGATCACGTCACACCTTCAGCGCATCCCTTCCAAGCACAGGTGCACGCAAGCAGGCGACAGTGAGGTAAGGATACACCTCCTGTGGCACGGAGGGTCTGCGTGGCGTCAGAGGCTCGCACTGTTCCAGTCACCTCTCCCACCACCTCCCGCCCGGAGCGAACAGGCCTGACGGGCTGTCAGAAGAGGAGGAACCGTGATTCTCCTCCACAGGCCACGACTCCAATCTGTTTATTCTCATCACTCGCAGTAGGCGATTCAGCAACGTTACGTTTGAAGCCTCCGACTGACGGAGGAGGCTGAAAAATGTGATCACATGCGATGTTTGCCAGAGAAGAGGGGGTGAGGGAAAAGGTTCAAAAGAGGCTGTGGGGATCTGGTTTCCAAACATGGCACCTACCCACACTCCGCGTTCCCCGCACCCCTCCCCGTGCCGCCGGCAGCGGGATAAACCCACTCCCCCGGCGTCCCGCCACCACGCACGCCCGCCCGCCCGCTGGTATGAGCGACTAATTCCATCTATTTCCTAATTACGAACGCCCTGCTGCCCCACAGCGCGCTGCTGCCCGTGGCTGCCCTCCCCGGAGCCGGCAGCAGGCGGGCCGGGGCCAGCGACACGGGCGGGCGGAGCGGGGGCCGGGGGTGTGCCGAGCGGGGGCAGCCGCCCCAGCCCCGCGGCGGGCGGCAGCGGGGGCCGAGCCTGGCGGGGGCAGCACGGCCGCCGCGGAGGCTCCCGCACGGAGGGAAACCCCACCCAGCGGCCCCTCCTGGCAGAGGCGGGGTTTTGGGGACCCCAAAGGAATCCCACCTCGCCCCTCACCCCCGTGTCGGGGTTTCCGCCCGCCCTGCGCCGCCGGCTCCCTCGGGGCGGGAGGGCCCGCCGTCCCGCTCCGTCCCGCCGCACCGGGCTCCCCCGGCGGTGCTGCCTCGGGAGGAGCTGCCCGGGGTGGGGGAGGAGGAAGTTACGGGCCGGGAGCGGAGCGGGACCCGGGCTCCGCGGCGCCAGCCCCGCCGAGCAGGGGGAACCCGGCCGGCTCCAGGCACCGGCCGGCTCCCACTGTGGCAGCGCCCGCTCCGCCCGCCGGCAATCGGTGCGTGAATGAGTGGCGGAATGAATGAATGACTAGCGTCTGCTTACTTGAGCATGGCCTCTTCTTTTTCTTCCTCCTCTTTCTGCCGGTCCATCACTGCCATGATGATGTTCCTCTCCTCCTCTGTCAGGTGGCTCAGGTCGGGCAGCTCCTGCATCGGGGGTGGCACCGTGGGCGGGCGAGGGCCGCGGGGCCCCACCGAAGAAGACATTTTCTTTCCGCCTCTCCCTTACACCTTCTACCTTTGCACGGCGAACCCAGCCAGCCTCTCCTCCGCCCCCTTCACAGGGTAGTCCTCCGAGCAGCGGCAGCCGGCAGCTCTCTGGCAGCAGCGGAGGAGGCGGAGACCCAGCCTTTCATGGTTGCTTGCATCCACCCCGGCCCGGTGCTGCCTTTGTTCCCGCGGCTTCGGGGAGCTCAGAGGCTGCCGCGCCGCCGCCCGCAGCCCATCCTCCCGGCGGTGGGCGTGCGGGGCGGGGGTGCGGTGGCGCGGAGGGCTCCGGATCGCCGCCGGCGGGCTGCGTGCGGGAGTGGGGGGGCGGTGCGCGCCGCCGGCCGGCCGGGAAGGGCGGGTGCTGCCGCCGCCGCCGCGATGCTCCGGCGCTGAGAGCCTGGCGCTGGAGGAGGGAGGGAGCGAGGGAGGGAGGGGAGCTCGGTGCCGGTGAGGCGGAGTCCGAGGCGCGGCGCCACTGTCTTTGCCTCTGCCCCTGCCCGCGCCGGGCACCCGGGCCGGCCGCGCCTCTCTCTCCCCGCCGCCCCCCGGGCTCGTCCGGCGGCCACACGGCCGCGGCGCTGGCCCCGGCACCGCCGCCCTCCTCACGTCCTCCTCCAGGTTTCGTCACCGCAGGTGCTCGCCCGGGTTCGCGCCAGGGCTGCCGGCTCGCCCGAGGCAGGGCCACCCGTGGGAGGGTGCGGGTTTGCTGGGGGGCTGTCTGGGGCGCCGAGAGCCTTGGGGTCCCAGTGCTGCCGCCACTGCCTCGGGCGTGAGCAGTGCTGGCCTCAGCTGCAGCCCCCTTACCTTAAACCAGCGCTGTCAGCGCTCGCCCGTCCCTTCTTTAGAGTCCCCCACGCTTCACCACTTTCTTCATACGCTTCTTAAACCCCGTTAGTGCCACCCATGCCATGATCCACACACACCTCCCACGCGGGTGACAATTGCACTTACCTATCAGACCCATTTTTTAACTACTGTGGCCCACTAAAATTGGTCATGAAACATGTCACAGTGCCCACTGCTCAGCTGAGGGGTTAGTTCACAGTGAAACAAAACGTCATATCCAGACAGAGATTGCTTCCCTACCAATTTCTGGTCTACTAGCTCTGAGTAACTTCATTTTGGGGAGCTGGTAAAGAATGAAACAGCTTTTCTCTGCAGGAGATCATGTAATCCACTGGCCAAAAGCTCATGCCTCTAGTCTGAAGTGTCCTCTGCTCACATATATGCCTGTCTGTGAATGAAATCATTCAGGCTACTCAGAAATGCAAAGTTAAAATACAGAGAAAAATCCACTTTCAGGTAAAATGTGAGCTACCATTAACACACACTGATACTAAAGACCTCTCAGTTGTGCTTCTGCTGAGGTCACAGCATGGAAACAGCTCTGGTTTCCAGAGAGATCATCAGATGAGCACGAACTAAAGGGAGAAAAAAATCTATGCTGGCAGTGTTAAATGCTTCTTTCTGCCAAACTTGCCAAGTTTGGAATAGGGAGAGGGACCATATTTCTCCCAGCCACACTAATACCTCTCACACAAATTCTGAAACCCATGAACCTTCATGACCCTTTGAATTTGAGTGGAATTACTGTGGCCATCTGCTTGTGTCCCCCCAAGAGATTTTCTGCAGAACACAATTTGATAACACAAATTATAAAGAAAAAAACATAATAAGCACTACGGTTGCCGCCAGAACGTATGTAAGATAATGTCCGAGTTCAGTTCAGAAACTCGAGTCTCCCAACTTTTCCAGCACATGAAGGAAATAGAATCTTGAATGACCAACAGATGGCTCAGAAGAGATTACAGTGGTGTTAAAAAGCAAAGCACTATGAAAGGCTGGTAAATGTAATAATGTCACACTCAGTTTAAGACACAGACCCTCCGCTAACTCGTGTGGTGATTTGTCCCAGGGCCTGGCCACATTATTACTGCTAGATGTAATCCTTCTAGCTAAGTACTAACAAATCAATAAAATCACTTCCCACCATCTGTGACCGGCAGGGAAGATAGCCTTCATGTAACAGGCTTGTGCTGAAGAATTTATCCATTCATTAACAACAGGCAGTCACTTCAAAACTAAAGGAAGCAAGACGGAAAAAAATAAGATGATGAGAAGAGGATGAGGTACCACCATATGTTTAGTATCAGAAATAACTAAAACATGACTGGAATGGTAGTACTAGACATAATAATTACGTTGTTAAAGGTATACGTAGGTAGTCCATACTGAATCCTTCAAATAATTTGGGTGGACCTGCATATGCCAAGTAAAGGATGTAGCTCAAGTAACTGCATTCACTAGGGCAATGGCCTTACTAGTCAAGAATCACAGCTTTAAGCACAAACCAACCAAAATATAAAACGTCTAAGACCATAAGATCCAAGCGTCTCCAAGATAATTTTATGAAGAAAATATTACATGAGCTTATGTTATCCTACTCACCTTTCTACTTAATAATTACTGACACAGTTATTTATATCTGTTCTGTATTTGTGTTAATTGCTTTATACTGGGTCAAGCACGTGAATTCTTACTGCTCTGGGGAAAATACAAAATGAATACAAAGAGTATAGGTTCTTATATGTAGTTTCTTATAACTTAAAAGGAAAAGCTGAAAACTCTTGCAGAATACAGGTTTCAAAAGTTATGAAAGTTGAAGTGTAAACTTCCACCAAGCCAATATTGTGACTAAAACTGTTTTGCTGAAAAGCACATAATCACAGAAACATTCAGATTGGAAGGCACCACTGGAGGACATCTGGTCCAGCCAACCTGGTCAAGCAGGGCCAGCTAGAGCAGGTTTCTAAGGACTGTATCCAGATGGCCTTGAGTCTCTCAAAGGATGGGCACTCCACAGACCTCTGTGGGCTACCTGTGCCAGTGCTTAGTCATCTGCACAGTAAAAAAGTGTTTTCTTGTGTTCAGACAAGACCCCCAGTATTGCAGTTTCTGCCCATTGCCACTTGCTCTATCACTGGACACCTCTGAAAAGAGCCTGACTCAGTCTTGCTTACACCCTCCCATCAGATATTTACTCACATGTATAAGATGCCTCAGAGCCTTCTGTTCTCTAGGCTAACTAGTTCCATCTCTCAGCCTTTCCTTGTATGACATGCTCCAATGCCTAAACTATCTCCCTTGCCCTTCACTTGACCAGCTGCTCTGTCTTTCTTGTGCCAGGGAGCAATGAACTAGAATTGTCATTCCAGATGTGGCTTTAACGGTGTTGAGCAGATGGGAAGGTTCACCTCTTTCAGGCTTTTGGCAATGTTTTTCCTTATGTCTAAAAAGTCCTAGACACAGCAAATGATTTTGTATTATTTTTGTGCAAAAGCAGTAAAATTTACCATAGAAATATAAAGAAGAAACCGTAAAAGTCATCTCATTTATTGACAGGTCTGCATGAAGAGACTGAGCTCTTATGAACAGTATTTCCAACATTTAGTGGTCGTTTTCTGATTCACACACATTTGTTTTGTAATGATGAAACATCAGACACTGTTGTCCAATCAACAGGAAGCCCAGTCTAGTTCAATATATTATATCCCAAAGTTGGAGTGATACATGAGAGCCTTCAAGAGAATTTCATTGCCTGGTTAGTAAGAGTTACCCTTAGTAACATCTGAAGTCTTGTCACTGACAGGCATTCTGTTGAATCAATTTCTCTGAAGTCCTGTCTAGAATAGACTGCTGTGAAAACTAGAAATGGAATATCAATATAGCTATTGTAACATATCAGGTAAATTGCTTTCCTAAACTCGAAAAGCCAATCATTATAATGCAATTCATGACCTTTTCTTCTCAGTTCATAACAACAAATGTTCACTTGTTGCCATTCATAGGGCATCGTAACATATGCCCTGTGCAGGACAAAATGCATATTTCTTTATGATTCTAGACCTCCCCTCCGTCTTAAGAACGTTCCTTCTCCCCTATATCTTCCTTTTGTATTGACCAAATGCCACATTCTAAATTTTTCAGTTCCACCAATACTCACTTTTCACTAGCTGTAAGCAATCATGAATATTTTCTTGCATGAGGCAAACTGAAAGAAGAAACAAATAATTCAGAGGGTTTTCCTGTAGGTTTCTTGCCTAGAAGAGTAGTGCTCTTTCTCAGACTGATGGAAGACTGGGGATGTGAGAGCTGTGAAGGAGTTTTAAGTCTCAGTGGGTTTGCCATTTAAGGGACAGCCACAAAAGATGAAATGTCCTGTAGCACCAGGGGCTCAAAGTAATTTCTCACAATACTTTAATGAAAGTAGAACACTGTGACTTCTCTCTCTCAAGAAATGGAAGGGTTTTAAAAATTTCAAAGACTGATCAAATCCAAAGTAAAATATATTTTATCAACATATCATAATTTTCAAGAGCAGGCATTTTTTTGGCATCTGACTCATGACTTTTCATTCTTTAAGTTTGGTGGCACCACAGTATTTTAAGAAAGAGGAAAGGGTCAGAGCTAGCTCTAGCATGAGAAGAAATGGAAACAGTCCTTTCCATGGCAGAGGGAAAACACTGGCCCAAAGGGATTTCATCTCAGATAGGAATTTCAGGGCCTGTCCTGAACAAGCCTGATCTGGTATTACCCATAATTTTAAAATGAGTGCCAATATTTTGCAGCAATTAACATTTTAAAAATCATCTCAGGCAGAAGTCTTGGCCTTCATTTAGATGTATTTTATTTTCAAACAAACAAACAAACAAAACCAAAAAACCAAATGAACAAGCAAGCAAAAAATGCCCCTACCTCTAAATGACAAACAAGCAGTTCCATTGACAGCAAACCTTATGGAGCCTGATTTTGATGACGGCTTTGGATTCTCTTGTGTCAAATAATGCAGCTGAGTTCATATTTCCACCTGTTCTTTACTGGGCACAGAAATCCGAGTCTCCTCTATCTGGCTGCTGATTTTTGTAAAACCTGCAGGAGTTCAGTGTTTTTAAATGTCTCCTTTTTTTGTCAAGGCTTTTTTCAATTTGATCAAGACATTCAAATGTTATTGCTTGCATACTGACAGAAAAGCAGTGTGATTGCATAGCTTGGTTTCGTTAAGAAAATAAACCAGAGACCCTGTCCCACCCCCATAGGTCTCTAATTATTCCCTTTCCTCTTCTCAGTTCCCCCATGTTTAGCTGTGTATTTCTGGCATGACAGTTTCCAGAAAATCATCCCATCCTTCAGGTGCAGCTTGCCAAAAATGTATAAACAGGAATTGTCACCTTCCTCCTCCCCAACATGATGCTTCTGTATGTGCAGCTCCAAATCAGACCCTTTTAGTGCATTTGCAAACTCCTATCCAATTTGAATCCATTGAGACCTGATCTTTTATTTCAGTCAGACTACTTTCCAAATGTGTTTGTTAAATAATGATTTTTTAACTCAGAAATACTAACAAGGTTTCCCCTTTACCTAGAAGAAAGTGGAAAAGTGATGTAACTGACACCACCCTCCATCCTAAAAAATCATCATCTGCTTTTTGCTTCTCTTCTGACCCTATTGTGTAAAGCTGATAGCGCAGACAGATTCAATCCCATTTATTTCAGGGGGAATCTGCATATGACCATTGCATAGAAAAACCATACATTTGTAATGTCATTTTATATCTTTTAGAAAGGCTGAGAAGTGTTAGAGCTCAGAGACAACAAACAGAAGCCCAGTATTTTAGTCAGTAATCTGGAAGTTGTGAAAGTTGGAAAATTTTCAGTTCAAGCATTGAAATAACACAACATTTTCTGTAGTTGTGGCCCATATCTTTTTGGAATAAGAATTGTATTGTTGCTTCAGTGTTTTTGGCAAATGTGACAATAATAATAATAATAATAATAATAATAATAATAATAATAATAATAATTATTATTATTATTATTATTATTATTATTATTATTATTATTATTATTATTATAAAATCTATTTACTTCCAACTGAAGTATCTTAACATTATTTTTTTGCTCCAAAAGAGAATCTTCAATAAAATCTTAAATGTTTTATGCTATGACTGCGGTAGATAGTGCAGTATGGGTAAGATCTAAATTACCTAAATCACTAAATAAAGTGCTAAAGTACAGTGAAGTCTCTTGCTGTACATGTAGCCACAAGCCCTCCAAAAGCTGCCAACAACTCAGAAATACTATTGTTGAGAGAATACAAGAAACTCCCACAGTTTTATCAAACCTAATTGGCAGTAAACATCTGATTCCCTAGACAGACTGTAAAGAAGCAGCAGGTAAGAGGATTGCAGTGAGCAGAGGATGGTGTCATTTTCCAAAGCTGTTCATACAGTGGAGGATGTGCTAGGGCAAGTTCAGTTGTACAATTGCAGCCTTATCATAATCTCATCCATCTCTATTCATAAATTGCAAGATACTTTAAAAGTCAATGTTAGTGCTAAAATGGGCACAAATGTCCTGATGGAACAGTTTGCCTTAAAAAGAAGGGGGGTAAAGTTTTCAGGAGAAAGTATCTTAATTATCCAATGGATATAATCAGAAGAGATGAACAAATTTTAAGGCACAAAAGTGCTTCTACATGCAAAAAAAATACAGCAAAATTCACGCTAAGCAGAGCCTGGAAACAGTTGCTTTGAACTTAACTTCATTATTTTAATCAGCCAGACAACATGAGGAGAGAAAAAGAATGTTTGAAATATGTGGAATAAAGAGGATATTTGTAAGAGAAGCAAAGCATTTTTGGAAAAGAGAAGGAAAGACAGACAGAAAAATAATTGTTACCTGTGAAAGAAGATGTCAGATGGGAGGCAAGAACAACCAGATGTCATAAAACCAATATGCATACTGAGTTAATGACTTCAAATGAAATGTAGTTTCATCAAAATGAAAGCATTTGTCAGGAATGTGTCAGGATCAACTGCATTGTTCAACTGAGGAAAAAAACCCATTTTGTTTCTGTGGTGTAGAACTTCTTAATTTTGATTCATTTTGTTTGTATTTATACTTAACTAAATTCTTGAAAGAACAACCACTGATGAAAATGATGTGACTATATATTGCATTTAAGAAGTCAAACACTTCACTTTAAGAGGCACAGCTGTATTACAGAGAAAGCATGAAAATTGAAGTTGTGATAATTCCAAAGCAACATTTTAGGGAATGTTTGTTTTGCAATTTTTTTTTTTTTACTGTTCCAATTCAGTATCCTGGAAAAAAGAAAATAATCACATCAGAGATAACCCTATTCTCATCTAGTTGTACCATCTTTATAGCCGAGGAAACTGAGGCATGGATTGAGTAAGTGACATTATCCAAGTCATCAAATGAGTCACTGGAAATAAGAAAATTGCAAACAGTTACATCCAGTTCCGTTGGTCCTACTATTCATTTGCATTCCACATCCTAGGGTGCTCTTACAATCAAGCTGAACAATCTATGTAGTTGCTTCCCTTAGTCTTTCTTTTGTTGCTGTAATCTGAGTCACAACAAAGACTTGTAGTCCACCACCATACAGGGTAAAATTTGTGATCTCAAACAGGTGATTTAAAGTATTTGTTTCAATATTGATCTGTAAACAAGCTGCTTCCTTTTCTCGTTCAAAAATGTTATTTTTGTTACCAAAAAGCTTCTTCCTATTTATGTGTTAAATATCTTCTAGCTCTTTAGAGGATGTATAACTCTCTCTATGAGGGTCTGAGTCTTTAGCTGCACATACACTTTCTAATGCATAAGGAAGTACCAAACTGTGAAGAGGGAGGAAATTCAGAACCATTGCACCTAAATCAGTGTGTCCCTGCCAAAGGCCTTGCCCTGAATAATCTTGTTGCAACATTCAAACAATACAATAAAACAGTTTTTACAAAGTTCCATGCTTTATAAATTAAAAACATAGGAAGAAGTGTGAAGTAAGTAATTCACTGATGCCTAGCGATTATGTTCCAAAAATTACTTCCCATCGGTCTCCAATAGTTATTTTGTTGCCGAAGAATTATACTCACCAATTACTTTGCACGTCACTTTTAAAAGCTGAAATGCTGAAAGCAAAGATGAAAGTCAAGCTAGGTTTTTTCTGCTTCTCATGGTGTATGAAATTATGTATTGTACTCCTAAGAGAGAGGTCTGTGATGTCTCATCAACACTTGGGATTCAACATGGAAAGGAATATCTTTCTAAGTGTAGTTTTATGTTTAAAACAGATTCAGAATTATATATGTTGAAACATTTTCTGTGGTGAAGGCATAATTAGAGTGGAGATTTTTACAAGTAGCAGAATGTCTTCAGTTACAGTCAATATTGTTACCCTTTGGGCTAAAAACAAAATCAAAGTGTCAGGACAGAAGATTATCAGGATGTGGAAAATGGAGTAGAATTAATGATTTTGTAATGAAGGTGAAAGCATTCAGCAGAGTAGTAGAGAAACTGTAGATGGAACTCAAATGTTGGTAACAGTAGAGTGAGAGTAGCAGGCTCCAGGGTCAAAACACAACAGCATAAGTAAGCTCTGCTGCAGTCTGAAAGCAAAGAAATTGTACCAAAATTACTAATGATATGACTGAACAGTTACCAATTTACAACTGGTTTAGTTCCTGACTTTTTCATACAAAAATAGCCAGTGGCATGCTGTGATCCTGGTGTACAAAATGTAATGGGATGAAAAAAGTGTACCATGTAATTGTTACAAAAATTAACTAACTGTGTTTAGTTAGAGCTTAGAATCAAATTGAATTAACAAACTGACCACCTTAAAAGGTAGCACAAAAGCTGGATTGAAATGCCAGAACCAAAGAGGAAGGCTATAGAATGGGGTCAACACTATCAGCTTTCCAACCAAGAGGAGAGACAGGCTGAATTAAGTTGTAAGAAGCCATCTGAACATGAGCCAGAGTGTGCCCAGGTGGCCAAGAAGGCCAATGGTTCCTGGCCTGTATCAGCAATAGTGTGGCCAGCAGGACCAGGGCAGGGATTGTCCCCCTGTACTCAGCACTGGTGAGGCTGCACCTCAAGTGCTGTGTCCAGTTCTGGGCCCCCCAGTTCAGGAAGGACATTGAGGGGCTGGAGCGAGTCCAGAGAAGGGCAATGGAGCTGCTGGAGGGTCTGGAGCACAAGTCCTGTGGGAAGCAGCTGAGGGAGCTGGGGGTGTTTAGCCTGGAGAAAAGGAGACTCTGGGGAGAAACCTTATTGCTCTCTACAACTGCCTGAAAGGAGACTGCAGCCAGGTGAGGGTCAGTCTCTTCTCCCTGGTAGCAGGGGACAGTATGAGATGAAAGGGCCTCAAGTTATGCAATGGGAGATTTAGATCAGACATTAGGAATAATTTCTTCAGTGAAAGAAAGGCACTGGAACAAGCTGTCCAGGAAAGTGGTAGAATCACTATCCCTGGAAGTGTTCAAAAGATGTATGGATGTTACACTTGGAGATACCATTTAGTCATGTCCACAGCAGTGCTGGGTTAAGAGTTGGACTCTGATGACCTTTGAGGTCCTTTACAATCTTACCGATTCTATGATTCTGAAGTCAGAGAGTTGATAAAGACAAAAAGACACTTCAGTTACTGTGTAGAAGAGAGAAACCTCATTCAGGGCCATAAACAGTAGATGAAATTGTCAATGATTCTTTCCTGGATCAGCTGGCTAGCAACCCCACAAGAGGAAATGAAGCCCTTGACAAGATAGTGACAAAGATCTGTTCCAAACTTTCCTCTGGAAGCACAATTCTAAAGATAATCATAACTCAGATCCAGCATCCATGACACAAAAAAGTAAAAGATAAAATCTTCACCACAATTGTGCCATCCATTAGGCAATGAAGAATTAAGTTACAGGTGGTTTAGAGGCTGGAGAACACCAGAGTGGAAGCACAATAGCATTGCTTACAGTATATTAGAAGAGGCTTGGAAACTGGAAGAAGGAAGATGAAATGGCTAAGCCACATTCTTGGAATTTGGAAAGCATAATTTAAAAATCTGAAGTTGTATTTCAAAAAAATTTAAAAGGAGAATAAATTTGGGTAGATGAAATTTGAAAATATAATCAAGCAGATCAAAAAAGAATCAGACTACTTTCCTAAAAGAGCCTAAAATTAATACTACATTCTTCTCTTAGGGGATCAGGAGAAAAATGTCTGGCAAATATTTTGTAGCCCTTCCTTAACTGGAGTAAAAAAGGAGCAGTCAGAAGAGTAAGAGACCGTGGAGAGAAGCTAAATAGATTATTAGCATCCAGATCTGTTGTAGAAAAGACAGGAGATTACAATACAGGCCTCATTTTTAAAGGGGAACTTAGTAAACCATTTGTCTGAAAATTGAAGCAGCTTTGGAAGGGATTGTGATTCAAAGAAATACAATGAAAAGTAGCAAATACCAGGGCTAGGTGGTATACTCCTAAAAACTTAAAGAAGAAATAGATTAATTACTAATGGTATTGTGTATTCATTCCATCCACACCTGATGATGAGTATGATCTTGAAAAGAGAAAACATGGCTCTGCCTTGTAATCCTCCTGCAGTTCTCTGATGTGACTAATAAGTATGAGGTTCTGGGTGATCCTGTTGATGCAGGCTACTGGGATTTCCAAAAGGCCTTGACAATATCCTTCAAGAAAGAACACTCAACAATCATGGAAGAAGATGGAAAATTCTGTCTTAAAAGCATAGGAACCTGTAATAATTTAGTTTTGAATGGACTTCTGAAGATAATATTGTCCAATATCCTGCTCAAAGTAATGCCTGCTAAGAGCTCAAAGAAGGTGTCTTTGGGTCATGAGCAGTCAAATATTGGATATTCTGAAGGATAGAAATCCCACAAGCTCTTTGGATGTCTTGGTGCACTGTGGAAAAGGTCTTTCTTTTGTCTAATCCGAATTTCCCTTGAAGCAATATGTGTCTGTCACCTCTTCTCCTTTCTGTGTGAACCCATGAGCTCACCTCTGTGTTCTCTATAACCTCATCTTAAAAAGCCAAACAAAGCAAGGAGATTTCCCTTTAGCCTTCTCTTCAAGCTAAACAACACAGCTATAAGCAAAATACAATAGGAACTAAAAGTCAAAATTTGCAGTGAAAGAAGAGAATTTGACAGAACTTTGTGCTCGGACCCACATGCTTTAGCAAAGTTCAAAAATGATCTGGAAAAGGATATGAGCAGTGAGATTCCAAAGTTTCCTGATACAGTTACCAATTTAATTGGAACCAAGGCTGAGCATACAACTGCTGAAATATCTTACGAGGCTTTATGACAGAGGAGTAAAATGGCTTCATGACAGAGCAATAAAACATCTTGTGAAATGCTGGGGTGAAAAACAATCTTGGCTTCATATATCAAATAGTGGACTTTGACCTGACCATTACCACTGAAAAGTTAGAGAGTCTTCAAGGTTGGGATAAATAGTTCCAAGAAAGCACTATCTCAGTGCTCAGCAGCAATTTAAAAAAAAAAAATCAAACACTACAAACTATTAGGAAAGGAGTAAAGAATAAGACAGAACATTGGATTAATGCATGCTTCTTGTACTTTAAATACTGAATGCAGTTTTGGTTTCCTCGTTTAAGAAAGGACACATTAAAGCTTAAAAAAGATCCAGAGAAGGACGTTTTTGGCAATCAAATAGTAAAGAATGGCTTCTATAAAATGAATGATTAGGTGGGCTGGGATTCTGCAACAAAAATGGATGATTTGTGGGGATATGACAGAGATCTACAAAATTGTAAGTATCATGACTGAAATGGATAGGTATCAACTACCCACTGTCCCTTTAGGATTCATCAGGATATTAGAGGTCATCAAATGAAGTTTGGGATGGTAGTTCCTCACACCTTGGGTCTCCAACCTGTGGAAATCCTTGCAGAACACATAGTAATGGAAGAAGTTTATGTAAGTTCAGGGAAAGAAGTACTTGGAAGAGTGATTCATAAAGTGTCGCTAAATAAACAAACTATAAAAGACTTGGGAAATCTAAGATTAAAGCTGTAAGAAGCTGGAAGACTATTAAATGTAAAAAACATATATACTTACATGGTTCTTATTCTTCCCTAAATGTGAACTTACAATCACTTTTAGAGACAGACATTTGTTTTGAATGGCAGTTCTTATGTTCTTCCTACTTGGATTTTTTTTTCTATAAATAATCATCCTCATAATTAGCCTCACATTTCATCTGGGCTACGCAGTTGGCTAGCCTGTCTTGCTCCATTACAATATCAGCTGACATGTAGCCTAGAGTCTAGTCCATTTCATTGCTTTCCAAAACAAAGAAATACATATTTTATCACAAGCTAACAACTTTTGCTCCAACCGCAGAATAAAATAAACCCAAGTGATGTGTTTTCTAAGCACAGCCTGCTCCAGTATACCCTCAGAACAAAGAGATGTTCAATATCTCATTAAACACAATGCTTAATATATCTTCTGTGTTGACAGGATGGGAAAAAAAAGAAGTCCTTTGTAAGACTGGAGATAGATGAGATTTCCTTATTTAAAAAAGCTCGAGCCAGTGCTGTAAAGGATGATTGATAAATTTTTTATAGTGACCTGACCCAAGCCAGATGCTCTGAAGAAAACCCCAGAGAAAACTGCCAGCTGCTGCTGGTAGAAACTAACAAAATGGATGTCAGACTAAATAGCTCCTTATACTCTACAATGCAGTGGGGTTAAAAGACCCATACAGTTCTTTCTCTTTTAACTGGTGGTAGTATAGCACATAGATAGGCTGATGAGAGACTTGTATTAAAGAAAAGCCTTGGTCAGCAAGGAGACAGCAAAAACAAATTTCAGTTCATTGGAAAGGATTGTTGCTTGGCCTTCTTACTTTGTGTTAGGGAATCTATGTATTTTCCACTTTGATTTAAAAAACCCATGCTGTTTTCAATCTAGTAGCTGTACCACAAAGGAAAAATCAGGAAACCAGAAGTCAAAGCTATCAGACTTCAAAATAAAATAACTTCTTTCTGAGGACCAGAGATAGTTGTCAAAGGAAAGGTAAATCCATGTATTGTGAGAGTTGACAGGATCAGCTGTCCTCAGAGGATTTTCCTCAGACTCAGAAGCATCACAAACCAGAAAAGTGTTGGTAATAATGAAGAGTGGCCCAAGGAAATCTGTAGTGGTGTGGTTTCAGTTTTATCAGTTCCGTGTATGTATCTGTTTTATGCTTTCATTCTATTTGTATAGTTTATAATGGTTTGTTTCATGTACCCCTTTGTATTTTCCTGCCTTTCACTTGGTATGTACCCTCACCTGCCCCTGTCAATCATTTTGTACCCCTGTCCCTGGGTCCTGTCCATCACTTCAGGGCCTCACCCTGGGTCTAGAAAGTTCCAGTGAGACCGTCGAGTGATTGGGCAGAATCCTGGCTGTTCCCTCCTCTGCCTCTTTTGTTATAATATCTGTCCTTTATGTTCAGAGCCGCTCCTCCCAATCCACGGATTGGTTCCTCACTGTACCCCTTCCCTTCCCCCTCCCCTGAATTTAAGGTGCTGCACCGAGATGATCTGTGCTCTGACTGGCAGACTCTTTGGTGGTCAGGTGGTTCCTTGTGGACCCCAATAAACCCCAGTTACTGTTCACCCATCAGGGTCCTTCCTTTATTCCTCGTCATCACTCACGCTCTAGCAGCGGCAAGAGCCCACAGGATCGGAAAGGTATCCTTGGATACTGGACCGTACCTTCTCGCTAGTGCCGGGGTGTCAGGGCTAGCCATGAGGCAGGAGGAGACTCCTGAGACACTGAGTCGCATTAGAAATCAGGGATTATACTAAATCTGTCTTAATATTAATAACTACCCACCACCATAACTTAATTTATGGAGTTGTACTGAAGCAAACCTGTAGAAGAGATGTAATGTATGGACATGATGCATTGTAACTTACAGTCTTATTACTGTATACTGGTTTAGGCTATAATTCACATTAATAAAATGTATTTGCCTTTCAGGGAAGGGCAGGCATTGCATCTGCTACAACTCAACTCTAAGAGTCTCTTTGAAACAGTTTTTTCAGTTTATAGTAGTGCACCCTAGCAAGAGGAGTTCTCTGCTTAGCTTAGCTTCTCTGTTTCTGTGAAGGCAACAGCTCCTACAGAGGTGTAGCTACCAAGGAGAGTATCCCCAGAGAGGGAGCACACCAGCTGAGTGTTTTCAGGCATAGCCGTGATTTAGCTCACATGTTTCTCGCACAGCCTCGTGTCCTCAGACCACCCCACTAAGTCTACTGACTTCCTGCAGCATGATTATAGCCAAATCCTGGAAGCACACCTGAAGTTCTGTGAGAGTTCTTACCCTAGAAGCACCAAGTGGCAATTTGCAGATCAATAGCTTAGTGGATATCTGGCAGCACGGAGGGTTTCCTCAGAGATGTGATGCTGGAATTGCAGGGATAGAGCCCTTCATGCCACCCTGAGAAGAGGCATGCTGCCAGGCAGTCATGGTAGAAAGTGCTTTCTGGGGACTCAGACTCCAGCTGATTCACTGGCTTGCAATTGGTGGGGCTAGATAGGTCTGATTTGTTAGTAATAGTGACACAACCCTGTAGAATTCAGCATTAATGGCAGTCTCTGACCTGCAACAGCTGAACTACAAGCTGAAGACAGGATGAACACTATTTTGTTGAACTAACACATAGTTAGGATGTCTGTCTAGACTTCCTAGTGCTTTTTCCTCAGAGGTCAGAAACATGCTTCATTCTGACTCTCCTCTTTTTCGGCACTCTTTGAAGTGAAATACCCCTGGCATGCATCCTATCAGGCTCAGAGATCCTATTATTTTGTTTAGACCCTTACTTCATCTTGGCTTACAGAGACTCCATCTCCTCAGGCCTCAGAAGCCTACTTTACCTGAAGCTTAGGACTGACTTACAGCATTGAGTATTGCCACTGACTCAAAGCTAGTGCCTCATCTCCCATGAACCATTCAGAAATTAATTCCTTCCCTGAAGATTGGGACATTTAAGCATGCAGCCAGAGTGTACCAGGAGAGGGAGCATATCGAGAAACTGTATCTGCCAGCATGAAAGGTGATAAGCCTCAGCCAAGGACTGCTGCTAGTGTGGAAAAGGAGAGTGTAAGGAGACACTTTAAAGGAATAAGGTGGCTTTGTGGCTATTTACAGCATTTTTCCTTGGTGTGAAGGGCATGAGGGATTAGAAACCACAGGTAGTGTTTAGGTTTTGGTTGTGGTTTGTGGGTTTTTTGTGTTATGTTTTGTTTTTTAATTTAATAGAAAGTGGCAACTGGCCCATTCATTGAAATGAAAAAAAAAATTAAAGTCTGAGTCCTAGCACTGCTATTTGAAAGACATAGCCTAGCCTTTGTGGGAAACTGCTAAGTGAAATGAAATGTTATTGATATGCCCCAAAACATTTAAAGGATCAATTTACATTATTTTGTTTCCTGGGAAATCTTCCTGTATGTTAAAGTTTCGCAGAAGACAAGGTAACAAGCCAGCACACCTTTGGCTCCCATCTACTCTTGTAGCCAGGAGCTACTAAGCCTCAGCGCTTTCCTTTAGTCCTTATTCTATCAGATGGCATTCACAGAGCCTATGGCCTGTGAATTGAATGACCTAATGGAAAGATTTCCTCACTTCCAAATGTTAGTAATAAGTAAGGCTTATTTGAGAACATACCTTTGAATCTGTTTATTGAATGTTCTTAAACATACTTGTCTTCTGAACTCTTGAGTAAACAGATTGGAGGTATCAAGGATGAGGAAATAATTCTGTCTGGATATTTTAACCTAGCTGAATAATCAGCCTTCAATCTGCTAAAGAGAGTAATTAATGTATCATCATTGCTTATAGGCTTTCTGTTTTGCCTATTTTAAGTGGTTTAACTAAGTGTTTACTGTGGCAAATATCGGTCCTTTTGATATCCTAAGTATACAGAATCACTAAAAAAGCAAGTAAGAGGCTTCAGGAAGTCCATCCTACTGCCCAAAGTAGGATCAATTATTCATTTATAGTCATCATTGCTGATAGACATTTGCCAATCCAATGCCTCAGGATAGCTATTCCAGAGACTGGCTATCTTCATTCTCAGAAAGCTACACCTAATGCCACATCTAAGTCTGCTGCAATTTTAGCCCATTTTTGTACACAGAGGGCATTCTCATCCTCTTTGCAGAGCTCTTAACACATCTGAAGTATTACATCTCTTCTCAGTATTCTCCTCTGCAGTGTTCCCATCCTGGCAATTTCAGACTTCCAAACAACCAAACTTTTAGAATTAAAACAGATTAATTTCCCTTCTCTTTACTTCCCAAAACATGTACATTTTATTTTTAATGCTATCAGGAGGAAAGTGGCTACTCAATTCTTTTGAGTCACTTGAGAGAAAGGTGCAGGAAAGTAATGGGCAAATGAAACAGCCCACAACAACTGTACCTATTCATTTCACACTTAACAGAGCTTCAGTATTCTAATATCATGATGGAATTTAAGCATACTTTGATTTTAACAAGTGGGATCCATGATTTTAGATCCTCTATTACAGTCTGATCTGTGTTGGTGGGACTAAGAGAAATCTAGTAAGACCTCATGGAGATGTAATGATTTATCTGCACAGTCCATTTCAAAGTCTTCAGATGCACTGATTTACAACTGAAGTAGCCCCACTGAATTAAGTATCCTTTAAGTATAATATTACAAGAATTACTATTATAACAATTTTTTATAACTGTTACCTACAAAAACAGTGCATAAATATTTTTTGCATATAAACAAAGGAATTCTTTAAAAAAACCCAGGTGTTAGAATCACGCCTTAGGGTAATACAAAAGCAAAAATTACATAGTTATGAATTTCATTCAAAACTAGGAAAGACTGGCATTCTGATTAGATATTTATTTCTCCTTATTATTACAAATACAGCTTATTAGATCAGGAGCCTGTCTTGCTGCTGAAGGTTACAGCTCTGCTGCAGCACTATAAATGCAAAGGTCAGCAATTGCTAGGGCCCATTCAATCTCTCTCCTCCATTTATACACTTAAAAAGAAAAAAGAAAAAAGGTAGAAAGAGATTCTGTTTCTATTCTTGTTGAAGTTAACACAACAGTATCCTGCAGGCCGTAGGTGTTGCTAGGAAAGTACTGCACAAGCTGGTCTGCCTCTTTTATACTGTACTAGCTCTCTGCCTTCTACCAGCTGAGAATGCCATGGAAACAGAGGTTGGGAAGCAAAAGCTGGTCAGGTTGGGGATCGAGGACTGAAATTTTTTTTAGTACCAGTATCAAAGGAGACTTTCTTTGGAATGACAGTGTGAAACATTCTGCCCTATTTAGATTGATTTCTATGGCAATGACAACACTCCCACTGGACAAAGCAGGACAAAAAAACAGTACGACAAGGTAGGTGCAGGAATTGTTTAACTTGGTATCTCCTAAGCAGTACTTAAAAACCTGAGAGTATTTAGAAAAGTGAAGCATGCAGTTGCAAAAACATCTTTGAATGCGAGCAAATAAACTGAATTTAATTTACTGGTGGACCCAGTGGAAGTTAATGAACAGCATGCATCAGCAAGGATGAACACCAACAATGAAAAAAGTGTGATTTTAATAGTTTTAGTTATATTTAATTAATGATTTTTTTCTAATATATTAGCAAATATCTTGCAAAATTAACATTGTCTTTCTAATTGCCATGCTGTTATCACTTCTTGTCTGTCTATGTCAATAAGAGCCTGATCTAAATGGTTGCAAATAAAGAAACTTATCACTGCAATATCTCAACCCATTTCAGAGGCCTGGAGTTGATAGGTCTGTAGTTCACAGTGAAGTTGCCATGATTCAGCCATTTGTCCTTGTCAGGTTCCAATGTGTACAGTTTTAACCATTGACAAATATGGGACAACACATCTTTAGTGTTTTAATTTGCAGGGAAGAATAATCAAACTAAATGGAAATACTAAAATCGCTGTTCTGGGCCCCAATGAAGTTAGTTAGTGATTTCAGTAAAATTAAGCTCCCATGAGCCTATGAATCCAGATCTTCAAACATGTACAGTTGCTGTAGAATTGCTACAGCTCAGCTTACATTATATGACAAACAGCTCCGTAACTTGCTACTATGGAGCTTCAAAAAACAGTAACCAGTCCATAATAATCTTATTTGGAAGTAAAAAGAACAAAAATCCTAGAAAGACCTAATGACATGAGAAGACTAAACCACTGCATTACAACAGACTGCTGTCAGGGGAGAGTGTATGCCTGATTTTGTACCAATTTAAATTTGCACAGATTGTCAAGGTTTTGTTGTGCCTTAATTGTTTTGAGCTGGCAAATCTACTGTCATTCATGCTTCAGTATTAAATGAAATTTTAAAGATAGCCATTGTCATTGAAATTGTTATGGGGTATTTATACAAACACATGCCATTAGTGATAAAACATAATACATTTAATTACAATACTTGTGACCAAAAAAAAAAAAAAATCTAGAACTACTTAGCTGGTCTTGTGTTTTAAGGTTCATCAATTTCCAACCAATGAATAGTTTGTATCAAGCATATATTGGTGCCCTAAAATAGGGTGTTGATAAGCAAGAAGACTTAAACCAGGTAGTCCTTGGAGTTGCTTGCAGAGATCTAAGAACATAGATCTGAGGGCTGTGAACAGTCCCATTAATATCATAAGAATTATTTTAGATAATCAACAAACCAATTAAAATTATTAGCCACATAAAAGAAGCATCTAGTGCAAACTTGTAGGTGCTGCAGACTCTTGCGTGGGCTTGACAGACACGACCAAAGCACATATGGGACCCCAAGCAGAATATTCTGTGGCATCTAATTGACATTAGATAAATTAATTTGTAAATCTGAATTCTGCCCTAACTGATATAACTTGTAACCTTTCCACTGCTTGTGAAAGACAGAAGATGGAAGTTGGCACTGATAATATCAACACAAGCTTATGATTGGCGTCTCTATTTGGCATTGTGAAATAGTTCCCGGAAGAGCAGGCCTGTTTATTTTACTTGACGTGGTTTTGGTCATTCTGATCCACCAAGCCAGAACATCCAAACAGTATAACTAAGTCTGAAGTGTATTGGACCAGCATCATAAACTGTGCCTGTATTGGTAAGTTAGAGTACCTCACAATTGGCATAGACATTGGAGGTCAGTTGTCTCTACTTGCAGCAACATTTTCTTCTACATCTGCTATCACCTCTGTCAAACAACTCCTTTTCTTGGTTTAATACAACACAAGCCAGTCAGTTCCTATAAAGAATTTAAATAATCCAATATTGGCTTGAAGGCTAAAAGTGGGGTTTTTTTTTTTAAGTGTGAGCTGAGCTAAACTTCTCTAGCTGGCCTGTCCCAATACAGAACCTCTCTCTGTTCAACCTTCAAGCAGGTATTGGTAAAAAAACCCTTATGACTTCTTGTCTTCCGAAATCACAGCTCCTAAGTGCAGAGGTCAGTCTGATCTGACAAGGACCAAGAGGCTTTTTCCTAGTCTTCAAATGGAACCATTTCTTTCTCTGCTGGACAATATGTTCTGGCTCAGAAAGACCTTTCATGTTTCCAAGTTTCATACACTGTGAAGTCAAGAAGTAAGAGCAAAAGTAAGACTCAGATACCTTCTCTACCCAGTATTACTTTAGCCTTCAGCACCTAGAGACACAGATACTGGGCCTGCTCTTTAATCTGGACAACACATCAAATGTTCACCAAAGTGGACCTGTAAAATGAGTGCAACATGCTTTGTGCAGTATCTTGCTTTGGCATTTCAGGTGGGAGAAAATCGGCTTAAGTTGGATAAGATTTGACAGAAAACTACCAGTATCTTTTTTCCAGTGTGAATGCTGAGTCATTTTGAGAGTATGCTGCACACCAAAGAATTAAGCTTCTACCAGTTAAAGGCTGGATTAAGACATTTTGGTGGTTTAGGTCTCTAATCCAGAAAGCAAATGGGTTAAAGCCTCTTAAACTGCATCCTCCCTTGAAAAGCTTAAAAGTTAAGGATGTCAATAGCTAACTGCAATACTTGTTTATATAGCCAAAGACTAAAAAGCTCAGACTGAGTGCTTGGAAAATTGGGATCCAATGACAAAATGGTGAATGGATTAAAAATTACGGTTCCCATACCTCTGGTTTAGATAGCAAACTATATGCTATGTCAAGGAGCAAAAAGAAGGGAGTCACCTCATGACTGAAGACAAGGAGCTGACCACAGTGCAGGTAGGTAGAAACAATGACCACAGAGAAGAGCACAGTCCCCCACTATCCAAGCAAAACTAACGACAAGGCTGGTGACAGCAACAGGCTCAGACAACAGTCCAGTGATCAGACATATTCAAAGTGACATGTTAGGCTTGAGGTCAATTCAGAAGTCCAGCTGATGCCCTGGACTTGGATCCAGCAAGCCTGGATCATTAAGGAACAGAGCTGGATACAGACCTACCTACAGTGTAGTTCAGACAAAGAGTTGGGCCTGAGTCTGAGTTTAAATGAAGCTAGTGGGCCAGAGGTTGAGGATTTAGAGGTGGAGCTACTAGATGTTATGAAGTCAATCAAAGCTAATTTGTGCACTCAGGGCATATACTGTATTTCCTGTTCCTAATGTCTATCAAGAGGAATCTTAAGCATTGCTATTGTTATTTTTCTGGAAGTGACAAGATTTTTCATTAAATGTATGCACAACTTTGTTTTTACAATGTTACAGGAACTTCCTTATTACGCTTTTGTAATTATTCACAATTTTAATTAATGCAATGCTATAGTTATTATGTCCTTCCTACAAGGTAAGTAGCAACAAAACCAATCTTTTGACCCCATCACATCCCAAACCAAAAGTACATGCATGTCGTGAAAGGTAATGTGCATTGGGAAAAACAATAGGGGAAATCAATGAATACTGGCACCTGCTAAGGGAGATCTTATCTCACAACAAAATTGTCTAAGCATATGTTGGACACCTCTGTGATAGTGCCTGAATATAGCAATGAGGCTTCTAGAAAAGCAAGAGATGTAAGTTATCTTGGAGCTGGAGTTGAATCAGTACATTTGAATAACCAAACACCAGCAGCTGCTGGAAATTAGAGGAAAGAAAAGCTAATATGATAGGATCTGTCAGAGAGCAAGACTCACAGACAACGTACCATTTTCCTCTTCATGTGAGACCATTTCATGTGAACTGTTCTTCCTTTGGTCTTCTGATGTGCCAGCTGAAAGGGGTGAGGTTGTGACCTCTTCATTTTACTAGCAGAGCTGATTGACAGCAAAGGGCACATCAACAGCGACAAAGACCCACCCTATGCTGTCCTCTGACACCCAGAGCCTTTTGTTACATTTTCAAATCTTTTATATGACATCTAACTTGTTCTTAGAGCTTTGTCTGTAAAGTACATCTGTGTATAGAATATTTTATTCTTTTAAGCAGAGGATGGATGCAGAGTGCAGATATGATGGCACACTTGCATTAATGTGTTTACTTTAAAACTTGCACTCAGTCCAGGAAATCTCATTGATTTCTGTATTTGGCAGGGGAGCCAAATCTTTAGCTGAATCTTGTCATCCAGTAGAATTTTGTCTGCTTCTGACAGCTAAAGTTCAAACCTTCCTGGAGAGTTCCTAAAAATAGAAATTTATGGAGAAGTAATGAAAATTACTAAGGGAGAGAATTCCCCTTTGGAAGAGAAAATGAAAGAAATTTCTTGCAGTAAAGATAACTGCAACAGCAAGTATTGGGTTAAGAAGTACTAGCATTAGCCTTTAAAGATTTCCTCACATGCAAAGTGATTGGTGATGTTGGTGTCTCACCATAAAATATTCAAAGTAAGATGCCTCAAACATTTTTTCAATTTCACAGTGATTGAATACTTGCTTTTCAGAAATTAGATCCCGCAAGTTATTTTGAAATAATTACACAAACCAAATGAATTCCCAAATTTTTAGACCAAGTTATAAATGCATATTGCATCACATGCAATGATGTTATGGACGGACCATGGAGTGACGGTGAATAATTAAGCCCTCTTGGCATCCAATCACAAGTGGGGTTCCCCAGGGCTCAGTACTGGGGACAGTTCTCTTTAGTGTCTTTATCAGTGACCTGGATGACAAGATCAAGTGCACTCTCAGTCAGTTTGGAGATGACACGAAGTTGGGGGTGGGAGTGTTGACCTGCTGGAGGGCAGGACAGCTCTGCAGAGGGATCTGGACAGACTGGATCATTGGCAGAGGCCAATGGTGTGAGGTTCAACACGGACAAGAGCCAAGTCCTGCCATTGGGTCACAACAAAGCCTTGTAGTGCTACAGGCTGGGGTCAGAGTGGCTGAAAAGCAAGCCAGGGAAAAGGACTTAGAGTGCTGGTTGACAGCAGCTGGATGAGCCAGAGTGTGCCCAGGTGGCCAAGAAGGCCAATGGCATCCTGGGCTGTGTCAGCAAGAGTGTGGCCAGCAGGAGCAGGGCAGGGATTGTCCCTCTGCACTCTGCACTAGTGAGGCCTGACCTCCAGTCCTGTGTCCAGGTCTGGGCCTTTCACTACAAGAAGGACATTGAGGTTCTGCAGTGGGTCCAGAGAAGGGCAAAGAATCTGAAACACAAGTCCTCTGAGCAGTAGCTGAGGGAGCTGGGATTGTTCAGCCTGGAGAAAAGGAGGCTCAAGGGGGATTTTATCACTCCCTGCAGCTACCTGAGAGGAGGCTGTATCCAGGTGGGGATTGGTCTCTTCTCCCTGGTTACAAGTGAAACAAGAGGAAATGGCTTCAAGTTGCACTAGGGGAGGCCTAGGTTGGATATTAAGAAAGATTACTTCAGTGAAAGGGTGGTCAGACTTTTGAACAGGCTTCCCAGAGAAGTGGTGGAATCCCTGCCTCTGGAAGTGTTAGAAAGGTGTGTGGATATGGCACTTTGGGATATGGTTTAGTAAGAAAATTGGGTCTGGGTTAGTGGTTGTACTGAATGATCTTAGAAGTCTTTTCCAGCTTCAATGATTCTGTGATTCTGTGATTCAAAGTTCATTATTGCAAAGGTGTTTTAGAGACCTGGTGGAACTTGGAGCTCTATGAATGTATGAATTTCTAAATAGAAGATACCAAATAAGTGTTGGTCAGGAAAATATTCTTTACCATATTATTACACCTTTATGGGTATTGAAGATAAATTCTATGCCTTTCTATTAAATTTATGAGACAAGAGATCAGAAACCTCCAAAGTGCTTGCTTTGTTAGTTACTCTTCTTTGATTTTCTTCCCAGTAAAGTATTTCCAATAATCAAATGAATAGCAATATAATAATCCTTAAAAACTTGGAAAGTTTTGTCTTATTTATGTAAACCATTCCTCCTCATATTTTTTTGCTGACAGCTAAAAGGCATTCTTTCAGCCTACTAAGAATGCAGTTAAATATAGATGGAATAATAAGATGCTGATATTGATTAAGAAGAGCTAGGTAGTTTTATAGTTTAGTCTTAGGGTTTAGTGTTACCAGAAACCAAATAATTCTTTGGTATAGCAGCACATATGGCACATAATATCACCCACTGTTCTGAGGCACCCTGTTAGACAACCATATGTGCTGAAAAAAAGTCTCTGGTTGTTCAGGGGCTTATTCAAGATTGACTGGCTGCTTTTTCTCAAAATGTCCTTGATTTACTGTTTCATGTCTAAATTGGAACCTTTAAACTGTAAATATTCATGCTCAGTTTTTAAATGCTACAGTGTGTATAATTTTGGCCTGAAACACTAAGCTTCATTTCTACCACAAAAAACCAAGCAATTCCTTGACATTCAGGAGCTATGAAGAAAAGTTTATATCCTAATATTGCAGTCTAAACATTATTAACTTCCTTGCCTAAATATTTTTCCCACTTTACTCCCTACCAGTACAGACCTCTAGATGTGACCTTCTTCATGGTTGTATCACTGCAGTCCTTATTTCACCTGTTATCTTTAAGTACCCAGTTTGCACTCAGTCTCTGAGTTCTCTGTGGTTTGAAGAGTGGAAACATCCCATAGGAAATGTGTGTAAATAGCAGCAGTTATGGAACAACAAATAATGAATCTTTCGTGAGTCAGCTTTGGCTGCTCTGAATAATACAGTGTAGAAGATAGCTCATCACAGTAAAAGGATTATTGTAGAATATTTGCTTAAAGGAAATGCTAAAGCATGGGAATATATAATGAAAATAAGAGTGGAATAGTATTTTACAATGCCACTTTAACATGAGAGCAGTGCAGAATAAAACCACACAATATTTGCAATGAAATCTTTCATAAACTATCTTTAATGGGAATTAAAAAGTAGGAAGATAAAAATTTGAGTTAACACAAAACTAGGTCATTTTACTTCTTTGACATAAGAATTCCTTTGCTAAAGGAACTCAGATGATTTAAGGTAGGCTTCAGTAAAGAATACGATTTAGCACCTCATGCCATTCTGTTAAACAATTAGGACCACACAATACCTGCAAAGTGCATAATAAGGGGACTCAGAAATTACAGTCTGCAACATTGTCTGTCAATATGGAATCATCCCAGGGTAGTGTGTCTCTGATGGATTTCCTTATGACTAAATTTCACAGTATTCAACATTCTCCTCAGTGACCTAAAAGTAAATATAAAATCAGCATTAATAAAAGCTGCAGATGACATGAGGGTTGGCAGAATGGTAACTAACAGTGAATGTAGATAAGTCAGTATGATTTGGGTCAGCTGGCAGACCTGTCTATTTAAACAAGCTGTAATTTAATACAGCAAGGTACAGCTATCCCTGCAGAATACTGAATTCTCAGCTGAAAAATAATGAGTTTAAAATAAATTGTGGAGTCACAGTGGACAAGAATCTGGGTTCTCATTGTTATCCTGTGGCACAAAGAGGTAGTACAAATGGTGAATGTTCAAACAAGTAGTGAATAGAAACAAGGAAATGTTTCTTATTCTGCATGCAATATTGGTGACACCACTGTGCCACTTCAAGGTGTGCTACATACACAGTCTTAAAACTGTTGCTAAAAACTTAGAGGAAAGGGCAGAAAGGAACTGCAAATATGTCATGAAAGATTTAAAGAGCTAAGTGCTTATTTTTAGCAAGGAGGATATTATGAAGTGACTTGGATATGTTTTCTTTATAAAGAAAATACCAAATTCTCTAGTAGAGAAAGTAATACTACTGGGGGAAGGGGGGGAAATACTCCCTTTTAAAAAAAAATTCAGGTTTATCTTCTTTTCAGAAGGCAATTTTATCCACATCAATATCTGAGTTCAAGGCAGGGGTAAATGGGTAAAATGTGAGGATTTATGAAAGGCAAAGTGTCAGGTTGAGTAATCTAGCACTTTTTTTTTGATGCTAAACACCATGAATCCATGATACATAGATTTTTTTTTCCTCCCAGCTCCATTTGGTTGTTCCACAAATAGATTTAATTGTGGTAAGTGCTAATTCCATTTCTTTCCAAAAAGCACTGGTATTTTGAAATGGAAAAATGTCAGTTAATGTGGAAAATCTGCAAATATTAAGTGTAAATGTTTATATTTACATCACCCCGAACTGAGTGGGTAGGTGCCAATATCCCTTGTGTAACCGCATTAATATGGATTGTTGAGTATAAGTAGGAAAAAAAATAAATTTATTCATAGATGATTCTTGCTCCAGCCGTCTAAGTATAAGGAATTTTTTTAAAGTTAGAGGTATAGTGTTCGTTCTTTCAACTGTTACTCCCATGGAAGTTGTTACTTCCGACAGGAGCGGAGGAGTCCTGTTCAGCACCACGGCCAGCGCCCGGCGCCCTCCCGGCTCCCGGTGAGCAGCCCGCTCCTCCGGCAGGCCTGGCACCTCCCGGAGCAAAACCCTTTCATCCGTAACCTTCGGTGGATTAGCTCGGTTACCTTCCATACATAATATCCATAATAATCATGGGAAAAGTGAAAGACTCGTGTTGCGAAGTCCTTAAAGGTTCGTAGGTGCATGTCAAACTGCCAAGAGCAGTGAATGAAAACCTTGTCCTGCTGGTAGCCACTCCTGACAGGATGCTTTGCCAAGTCTGGTATGTAGTGGGATAGCTCCGACCAGCCGCCAAGCACCCAGTTTGCTCACTCTTTCCCTTCTCACAGTGGGAATGAAAAGAAAATAGGAAGGACAAGAATGAGAAAACTCATTTATGAAAACAAAAATTCACCAATAACTGAAGTTGTCACGGCAGACTCAACCTGGTGAATTTAATTTAAAACATTTAGCTGCTGATTTGGGGTTTGGGAAACAAAAACGACAAATATCTAAACACTTTGGGAAGACACGTTTTCTCTCCCACTCACAGATTCAACTTCACTGCAGGCTCCTCCTGCCTTCCCAGGCTCCATTCCCCTTCCTTTCACTGCAGCTTACATTCACTTCCAACAGCAAGGCAACAGATGAAGCAGGCTCCTGGGGCCAGTGTGTAGCTGTTTCTTTGTGCTGCTTTGTTCCTTTTTTTTTATTCTACTGCCCCTTCCTTCTTAGTTTCTTCTGCTCCAGTGTGGACTCCTCCATGGTCGTAGTCTCTTCAGGGAAGTACCTGCTCCAATGCAAGTCCCCCATACAGTTCTTTCAGGGATGTGACCAGCTCCACCATGGAGCATGCCTAACTGCTGTGGTCTTGCTGTTCCCCGTCTTTTTCACTTGTTCCATTACCCTTTGTGTTTTCTGCCTTTTCTTAAATATGTCCTCACATAAATTGCTCCAATTGTCCACACCACAAATTGCTCCAATTTCCTTTATCTTTGGCATGCAGTGGATCCATTGCTGAGCTGGCTTGAACTGCTCATATCTGGCATGGGGCAGTCTCTGATCTCCTTCAAGAGAGGCTACCCCTGCAGATCCCCCACTAGGAAAACCTTGCCATTGATACCCTGCACATAATGTCATATCCAAGCTAAAGAAACTAGCTTGGGAAGAGGTCAATCTGTTGGATAGAGGCTCAGCAGTCTGCTTTATATGACAGGAAATGTCCCCTAAGGACAAGGGGGGAGTAAGGGAAAGGAGTATTTGGTTCACTGCATCTGAGACCAAAACAAATAAATTCTTTTCCTTTGCCTTTGCTCCACAAGCTGTGATGGACCCATTCCAGATTTAAAGCATCCAAAGTTAAAAGGATAATGGGGACAAAATTAATTTCTTGTCCTCTTTGATTGAATTGCTCCTGCATTGTACATTGGGTAACTACTTGCAGATGTGCAAAGAAAATGTAGGATGCTACTTCATTAATTTTCAAACATATAAAAATCTATAAACATCTATAAAAATCTATAAACAATCAAAGGATTTGGAAATTAGGTCTCTTTCACCACTGGCAAGGTAAGGTAGACCTTTTAAGAAGTACAGGTGTTCTTGATAACAGAAGATAATCCTCATAACAGCATGTGGCATCAAATCTCTGTAAGATCAATCTAACTGTTGCAAGGAACATGCAGCACTGCAAACATTCAAAAGTGCACTCAAGAACTGGAAGGACTTTGTGTTGTAGGTTCTAGAGTGCATGGAAGACCATGCCATTGTATCTTCACAGTTATTATTTGATCTAGCTCTGTTAAGCTGGCACTGGCACAATTGCAAATGCCAGATCCATAATTCTACTTTGTTTTTAGACTCTTTTCATGTATCAGAGACTGGCTTGGTGCAGATCTGTTTACCTTTTGGGATTCCTTTGACCTAATTTGTCTGGGATTGATATCAGTGCAGCTCCATTAATTTCAGAAGCATATATCCAGACTTACACCAACATAAATGTCAGACCCATATTTATAATGACATCCATATATTCTTCATTATATTCATGGAAAATTGTCTACTAACAAGTCAATCAACTTCCTTCAAACAAGCAGACTAGTGAAAGTAACTTATCAATATCCAGCTTTTTTTTTTCACATACAAAATGAAATCATATCAAGAAAACTAAAAAGCCTCAATGTTTATTTATGTCTTTAACAAAAGAAAGACAACTATTTGCTCTTATGCCTTCAAAATTCTGCTTCTGGTGGGGTTTTTTACTGAGTTTTTTTAGTCTGCAGTGTGTGAATTAAATAGTAATTAACTACAATTTATAATTCATGAGTAGAATTTGTATTATAAACAGACCAAACTAATCTGTCACTACAACAGAAGAGTACATCATTGTCAAGCATTGTTCTACAAAAAGTATATTAAGCGTTATCTGTAGAGAGCTCTAGCTTCTGTTTTAAGACTGAGACTGTACTGAAAGTGGGTAATACATAGAAGATGCAGAAGTCAAATCATGACAACTCTTCATGGGGCGTTATCACCAGACTTCCATCACTGCTGCTGTTAATTCACACATATCTCTATGTTAGTCTGCTGCACCCAAACCAGGAGAACTAAATTTTACTAGGACCAAATGTTTCTATTTAGCAGCAATTTCTGTCACTTTTGCATTCAAAATACAATGATTAAGCATGATTCAAGTCATCTGTGCCTAGACACTCATATGCCAGACATTTCTACAGAGTATTTTACAGGGTTCAATTGGGTATTTTCTGTTTTTTAATCATAGCACTGTTTCAGTGAAAAGATTGTTGGGGAGTGAACAGGTTGAGAAAAAAAAAGTCAGAACATTGAGTACCTCCATTAACACAAGAAGCACTAAAGCTCTGGAGCAGCTTTTCAAAAATATTCAGAGTTCAGTGTTTCTCAGTGTTCTCTCTAGGAGACAGGATATGAATAGGCTGTGAGAAAACAAACTTAGCCCAGGTTCTGGAAATGTTCAAGTAAAAAATGCATTGGTAGCATCTTTGAAAATTATGAAGTTACATTTCTAGCCTCCTCTTCTCCCTCTCCTCCCTTGGATCCACTTTCATTCTCAAAAAAATTCAAAAATACTACCTGATTTTTAAATTAACCTTCCAAAGCTCTGCTTTTTTTGCCATGGCTTTAATGGACAAACAGATAAATTGTCAATAGGTAAAGATAGTGTAACAGCGGGAAAATTGTGATGATTAGCAAAGCTCTTGTGGAAACATACCTTTATGCAAGAGACAAAGTGTTTTTTCAAGGGAAGTCCGTTGTTTCTGTAGAAAGTGAATACTTCAGCAAAATGCTAGAAATTATTACCTTTATGATTTTAGTAACTTTTTAACTGTAATTTTAATTGAGGACCAGAATTCGTAGCTGAGATGTTCAAATCTCTACTGTTTCAGTAATATAGGCTTAATATAGTTAAGCAGAGATCACCTTCTCTTTCACTCAAAGTACCTACATTTTTAATGAGGCTGTGCTTAAATTAGGTAGCTAATAGAAAAAATAACTGGATTCTCTTTAAAAAAAAATTCTATACGTTTTGTTTTGACACTTGTCAGAAGTTTTTTTGCTTTAACACTTGTCAGGCTTTGGATTTACTTCATTTCAGTCAATAAGCTCAACCTTGTGATAACCAAGTCTGCTTTCTTATACTGGTGGGGCTTTCCAGCTATTGTAGGTCTTCAGATAGCATATTCCTAAGAAATTGACTGTGCCTCCTCCTCCAGCAGGAGGTTCACCTTTCATTACAGAAGTCCTCATTTTTTCTTTCGTGTCACTTTGCTGTTCTGCAGAAATGCAAGACCTCTATTTTCAATCTGGGCTTTCTTACCTGGTGGTTCATATGAGGTTTCACCTCCTGTTGATGTTGACATGAAGCAGCTTCTACAACAACCTCAAACTGACAGGACACAACAATAATGAAAGGTGAAAACTGGCAGCTAGAAGCTAATCAAATAAAACTTTGCAGACCTTGACTTGCTCTGTGCAAAAAGCTAATTACAGCCTCAAGAGATTTTTTTGGGTGTCTGAATCTCCATCTACATCTAAAATTAAGATAGCAGATTTATATCTTCTCTGTTTTTCACCTGCATTGTTCCTCTTAACATTTCATTATTATCATGCTGGAAGAAAATGGAAAGAAATACAAACAGCAGGAGTGAAGAGAGTCAAGAGGAGATTTCTGAAAAGAGCACTTGACCTTAACAAACCCTTGTCAGGTCAGCAGGTATCTTGGTGTATGCACAATGGAAGGCACTGTGGGTAGCAGAATAGACAAAATGGCTGCATAGAGGTTACTATTTTCAATCATCTGAAAAGCATGGACTTCGGCTAATGAAAAAGCAAAATGGAAAACTGAAAGTTCCAAAATGTTAAAAAATTTCTGATGTAATGTCTAGCATTTTAGAAAATTTTTAAGTCTGGAACTGGAAAAATAGATTTCTCTGACATTTTTCTATTAATTAGCATAATCAAGTCAAGCTTTATTAAAAAGCAAGCATTACTCAAAACTACAAGCACTACTAATGATGTTCTTCCAGCTGTCCCATCTCAGGCATGGAGGTCTGACCTAAAACCAGGTACCCTGGCCACTTTTCTGTTCATTCAGATTTGTTTCACTATTTCCCATGAAATGTTGCCAACTATTGCAATGCAGAATTTGGTACTGAAATGTCTCTATTGCGATATAAATTGTTCTTGATGCTCTTTTATCTTTCTCAATAGTCATACCTCTTTTGTCCATGGTAGGTTGTTGTAGAGGTTTTGAGGTTTTTCCTAATGGTTTGTTCCAACTTTTCTATTATTTATCTTGCTTCACTGCTTCCATCCTTCTCCATCACATTTTTTCTTGGAATCTTCTGGTTTTTCTATCTCACTTAAACAGCTTTGGTCTGTTGTTCATATATTTACTTCACTCATGGGCTATTTCTCTTGGCAGAAGAAATTTCTTCTCTTTACTCTCAGAGCTAGAAAGAAGGGAATACTCTTGCCTGTTGCTGTTCTTGAAGGAGCAGAGTTCTGACTGAAATGGAAGGACATTTCTGATGCTGATTTCCACCTAATTACAAATGGTTTCTTCCCTAGAACCAGGCTTTTTACTTCTCATTCCCAAATTTTTAGATATTTAGCCAAATCTTTAGCTGCACTTTGTAATCCAGTAAAATTGCTCTGCTTCTGACAGCTGAAGTTCAAACCTACCTGGAGAGTTCCTAAAAATAGAAATTTATGGAGAAGTAATGAAAATTACTAAGGAAAAGAATATTTCTTTGTAAGTGAAAATTAAAGAAATTTCTTGCAGTGAAGACAACTGCAGCAGCAAGTATTGGGTTAAGAAGTACTAGCACTAGCCTTTAAAGACTTCCTCACATGCATTTTCAAAAGTAACTGGTAATGTAGGTGTTTCACTTCTCGTTATCTAATTTTACCTGTTGGCTGATTCTGACCTTTCCATAGTAATTATTGTCCCTTAGATCTTATAAAGGAAAACTTTAGTCCAAATTTCCAAGAAGTGTTTCTCATACTGCATACTTAAATCTGTATTTCTTTGCCTAACTTCCAGCTGAGCAACATTCTGCATGATTCCCGTGAATTCCTGTCAGCTCTGAAATAAGTAAGGTGGAAAAAGAAGATAACATGAATTACAGCGCTACAAATCCTCCTTTTTCTGTTAGATTGTCTACAGAGAAATTCAGTAATAGCAAGGCAGTCCATGACCCCTGGCAAATCAACTCTTTGTTTTCTTGGGCTTTCCTATCTTTTTTTCTGAAACCCTGCCAGTAATCTCTGGAGGCAGGTACTTCATTTCAATATTTTTATGCCAGATATTCTAACTTGGAAGGCTCATCATTTCTTGATTTTTTAGTTTGTAAAAATAATTTTTAAAATTTACTTGAAAAGATTAGTGCCAAAGTCTATGGAGTTTTAAGAGCTCTTATGACTCTGATTTCTTCTATATAATCCAGTCTATTATTAAAGTGTGGTACTTGTTTCACTGCTTTGTATTTGTCTGCCTACAAAATTTGGAGGGTGGAAGATGACTGTAGTTTTTCTGCTATCCTTAGTGAAATTACGTACTGGTTTGCTTGGTTTGGGGGTTTTATCAGTAAGAGGAACAAGATGCCTGAAAAATTTAGTGTGGCTCTGTGCTTGGCAGTGGTAGGCAGATGGATCAGTGTCTATCTTCAAAATATATAAAGGATGTATCAGTAGGCAGATTTCATCCATGTATTTGGGTATCCTGGGAACTGCTCCCAGCACTGTGTACTTCCTATTGATCATTTTATTTGTCCAAAGACACACAGAAATATTCCAGTACTCAGGATGTAGCTTACTGTATCTTTATACTCACTATAACATTTATAATAGAAATGGGCCAGATCCACCAAAAAATCACCAGATCAATCTAAAAATTGCCAGTGCTGGGATTAGTGTACTTAAAACTCACATAAGTAATTTTCCTCTGCCTTAATTTTGCTGCATTTTTGTACTCAGGGAAGTCCTTTGCTTTGTCCTTCACATTCACTACTGGTCCCAACTTCAGGTGAGACTTTTTGGTTTTCTCAGCTTCATCCCTGCATTCTTTAGCAACCATCTTTACGTTCCGCCCGAGAATTCCATTCCTTCTCCCTCATTTCATGGACTTCTTTTTGGTGTTTGAGATTATTCAGGAGTTCCCTGTTAATCCATGCTGACCTTCTGTCACACTTGCTCACCTTCCTGCACATATGAATAGAGGGATTTTATTCTCTGGGGAAATTCAACAAGCCCTCCTGTGCCCTGGTGTCCTCTGCTCCCCACTGCCAAGAAGATCACAAAATAAGCCCAAATCTGTTCTCCAAATGTCCAGGGTTATGATTATAATATTTGTCTTCTTCATTTCACTCATGATTTTAAACTCTACAATCTCATGGTCACTGTTATCAATATTATTCTCAGCTGGTAATGGTCTATCTATTAGTTTCCCATTTGGTGGGATGTTTTAGGTTGCTTTGACCCCTTCAGTCTCTCAGTCATGTAGGGCTTGCATCCACGTCATGGCTGATACTATGTTTTCTCTCAGTTTTAACAGACATTGCACAAGATTTGACAAAGATCTCTGCAGGACCTGCTGAAAACACACCAGTGGATGATTTGCAATTTACAAATTTACATATAATTACATTTTGCAGTATATTACTTGGCTAGTTTTTCATTTGTTTGAAGTTGGTTGTACTGATTTTGTATGCTCTTAATTTTTATCAGGATGTCATAAATTTAAAGATATTACACCAGTAATTTGTGTTAACCCCGGCTTTAATGCAAGTAAAAGCAATATCAGATTTGCTTGATAAAATACAGTCAAGAGATCCTTGTTCATTGTCATTAATTAAAACACCTCAATTTACTTCCTTGCTGAATGCATTCTGTATCAGCCTTTTTGTGATTCTGCCTAAAATTACTGAACAGCTGATGGGCCTATTCTTTCAAGGTGACGGCACTTAAAAGAGAAAAAATATGGAAGGGAGAGAAGGAAAATTTGTAGAAACAAATATTTCACACCCTAATGTCTGTTCTCCTGATCCCTCGAGCACTGGCCATGTTGGAAGGAGGCTCAGCACATGTTTAGGTTAAACCCTGTCTCAGTCAGGAAGCCTCAGCAGAGAGAGAAGGCAAACAATATTTTTTACATTATTTTGCTGCAACAAAAAAATTACTTCAATTTCTCAGTTAGAGGATTTTTTTTACATATCCCAAACTAGCAGAACAGAAGAGTCAAGGTTGATGCTCTGTCCCCTGCTGCTCTAAGGGGTTATCATGGAGACAGCACTCCGTGCCTGTTGAGCAGAGCTGGCTGCTTCAAAAAGCATCTTCCTCTGACAAAGCTGAATGAGACAGAACTCAAACATAGAGGATAGGAGTTCACAATTGCTACAAGTTAAGTGTCTTATTGTTTCTCCATTGGATTTTTGTGTTTTTAAGTACAGGTTATTCATCTGTGTAAATGTTTAAATCAGGAAATGGGGCCCAGCTGACACTTTCTTGATTTAAGATGTTCCTCACCACACCCTTCTGTCTACTAGCCTTTGCAATTTTGATTGAGCTGGACAACAGTGTGTAGAAACACATCTACTGCAGCCTGGCTTACTCAGCCACTGCCATACCAACTTCTTTTTCATTAATAAATATATTCAATGCAATACCTCTCTGAATAATGAAACCTTTTTGTTTATTAGAAAATTGAGCCTGAGACACATTCTCGAAGGCTGACAGGTAACTCACCATCAATTTCCATTGTAAAGGGACAAACATGGCAAGACTCCTGCTAACGAGCCAAATAAATAGGTAAAAAATGTATTTCTAAAGTTACCTCAGCATTCAAATCTTTACGAAGTATTAGTCTGAGACTTTGTGAAAACTGTATTTCAAAGTCAGGGTGGACTTGGATTTTAAGGAGATGCTTTTGTTTCCTCTTTCCAGGTGAGTTTCACTGCTGATTACATCCCTAGAGTGATTTTCATAATCTTTAAAATTTATAGTACTTCTTATCATCCTCAAAATTTATCTGGACCATTCCAAGGACCAAAAGTCCACGACAAAATTCATTGCATGTTAACTGGGATTGCACTGTTGTGTGGGTCCCCTTCCTCATGTTCTTGTAGCCTGTACATAAAACAAAGGCTGATACTGATAGTCTTGCATGTATTACATACTAATTACTGTCACTAAATTCCCTAGAATTCACCTCCTCATCCTTCTCTTTCCTCAGTCAATCAGTACCCACCAATACATCAATCACATCTATCATATCACTGGAAAAATACTGGTAGAAGATCCATGAGGATTTTAAACTCTTCCCTCAGAAGCCCATATTCCAGTCAAGAATCTCTCCATTTGGTGGGTTTCTGAGCTCTTGGACCCTCTGAAGTTACCAAGGATTTTTTACAGACTTCAAAAGAAACAGGATCAGGATAGTAATATAAATGCTCACTATCCAAAAGAATCATAAATATTCACATAACTTCTGGCAGGTATATTGTCTGGTTAGCTAGGATAAAAAATGGCAGGCAAATAACTCTTTTTGTTATTAAAATTCTAGTGATTCTTTTTCTCTGTTCATCAGTAGACTTTGCCTTTTTGCCCTTCCCAGGCAGATCCTTCAGGCCACATCTCAAAGATTTAAGACATCCTTTGCCCAACAGTGCTGCTATCAAAATCTTCTCTCACCTTGCAAACAGCCTTCCTTCTCCACCCATTTAAAACCCCACATTTTTGCTCTCTCATTTCTTCTCCTAGAAAAACTAAATTTTAAAAATCCATCTGAGATTGCCAAAATACAGAAGGTAAGAAATCTTGTAGAAACAAGATACACAAATATTCTGATGTAGACCAGGATCCTTTTTGACCTGCAGAGCATGGGGACAATACCTGTAGTGTTAGCTTAACTGAACTAAAAACAATACCCCACTCTACTGGCATCTCATGTGAAAATAACCTGAGTGATTGTCGCTCCTAATACCTTCGAGCTAAATTTTTTTTTTTTAAAAAAAGTTGTTTATTTGGCTCTCACTGGTAGCTATTTTCAGATGATATTGCTTTTTCCTTTACAGATTGAAGTCACCCTTGATAACTTGGCATCTACAATTTCCAATTCTAAATTCTTGGAGCGTTACAAGAAAGTTTGTGTGTAAATACCTTTAGAGAAGCTAAACTTTCAAAATTCTGTCCATGTAAAGCAGAGCAACTCTGCATGGGTATGTATTTTAATTGTCTTATTTGTTTCTTAGTGACAATAACATTACTAGTTCCTTTATCTCTTGCTGTCTACTCCATTGCTTCAAGCAGGTTGAAAATTAATCTAACTAAAAACAAATTCTAAACCACTCAGTTAACATGCTCTCCAATTTACTATGCTTGGAATAATGCCATTTGAAAATAAAGGCCACAGAATTAGAAGGAGTACTGTGCCTTGATGCTTTTTTCCCCCCCTTATATATAATAAATACCTATTTCCTCCCTACTGATGAAGAGGAAATTCAGAGTGATTAGCTTAGCAGTAAGTGGCTCTGTTGTAGACATCTAAAGTTAGATGAGATGAGACCCATCTTTCTTCACAGTGGAATGTTTCAACGCTGCTGGCTGAAATCTCTTGCACTTGCTGGGACTCCTTCTGCAGGTTTAAGTGAGATTGTCCTTTGGTGACCTAACATCTTCACAGCTGTAAGCTCAGTGATTATCTGCAGCAAAGCAGCAACCCCTTTCCAACGTGAGATGTTACATATTATTCCACATGGACTCAGTGTTTGGAAACAGCATCTTGAATTTTCAACTTTGGTTAACAGTGTACCTTTATGTACTGGCCAAGATAGCAAATTATATGCATCTTTGCAATAAGTATCTTTATTATTGCTGTCCAACAGGCCATGGACTGGATTATCCTCCTCAGAGAAGAACAAGATTCTTACAAAAATTTCTTACTCTCAGTGGTTTTGTTCATGTTGCAGTCACACAGCTGTTACGGGTATTGCTTTCTCACACTTTGAATCTGCAAATGGCCAAAAAACATGGAAATGGGCAAGAAACATACCAGAAGAATAGGAAGTAAAACTGAGAACAACTTTTTGACTAACAAATCCAACTGCAACTGCCTCAAGCAATCATATAACACAATCTCTTTCATAACTCAATCAAGCACCAGGCTAACACATTTTCACTTTGTTACTGTTAGAAGATTCTTCCAGAACCTGAAGGTTTTGAGTACTAAAGTCCTTCTTTGAATTTCAAGCCTGGAATTAATTCATGCCAAATTCTCTTCATCTATGCTGTACTGCTGCCCCTTAGTTTAAACAGCTCTACTCCTACACCGATCTTTATATTTATAGGCAGTGATCATTTCTCTTTCTAGTTCTTGATTTAGTGTACTGAGAGCCAATCTCCCACAGGCTCTCCATCACCCTAATTGTCCTGTTAACTATTTCAAAAATGCACTCCGTTTTCTCTTTTTGCACACAGATGAACAGGTCTGCATGAAGAATCCTGCATGAAAACTCATCAAACTATTCTAAACTTGCATTAATGTTTGAAGATCAAAGAAAGCATGGTTGGAGGAGATTTTTCCAAAGATGTAGGCAAGAAAGATGTATATTCTTTTTATCTAGGATATATACAATAGCCACACCTCCTTTCAAAACTAAATGGGATTGTTACAGACGACGTCCAGTACACACTGGCCTGATAAGGAGTTAGAAAAGCAACAAATTACACACACTTTGTGTCCCAAGTCATTGCTGCTGGTGCCCTCCTCAGGGGTTTTTGAGATTGCACTGTGTGTACTAAGTGCAAATAATAACCCATAATAATGCCAACTGGATAAAACTTATTTTCTTATGTATGGAAAAGTGATTTAAAGAACCACCAAAAAAGATCTACTGTTCAAACAAACTCCAGTGCTGAGGTGCTCAAATGCTTGCACATTTTTGACAGAACAAAATGCTGACTTCTAAAGCAATCCAACTCCACAGCCACGACATGCATCAAAGACTCTAGAAATTAGTACTTATGTGCAGGACGTGGCACAAACCAGAAAATTAATTTCCCTTATTTTACTGACATGCTTTGAACTGAAATCCCTGGCATGACATATGCCCATACACAGACAATGATGGCATTTTTGCCAGACACAGCAGAAGGCTGCTGGAAAGGAAGGCTGTGTCTTCACAGTACAGGATCTAGCTCTACAAATCAGCGTGTCTGTAGAAGGAGATCTGTGATGTTCAGTGTTCACAAGGTGTTGAAAAGGATAGTGGGACATCTAGGTGAAATATTTTCTTGCCTGTCAGTCATTCAAAAAGGCAAAGGTCCAGTTGTTGGTCTCCACAGTAGCTCTAGTTACTTGCTGCTGATTCAAGATACACCACTTATATCACAGCTGACATTTCTACTTGAACCAGATCCAATCCATTTTATGCTTATTCCATCCTTTCCAGTACATGAGGAGGCAGCAATACAAAAATCAAAGCATAAATAATACAGAAATACCTAAGTATATGTGCCTAATTTATGCCATGAAAAATGCATTTTAATTAATTTTTCAAAAAGGCAGGGATGAATTAGATGAGCAGAAATAAATATTATACACCAAATGACATAAAATTTAGACTATTTTATAATCTTCCATTTAAAATGGGTGATGGCCTTACATTTTAAAAAGTTAAGATATAAATACTCCCCTCTCAGCTTTGGAGAATTTTGATTCAACTGCAAAATATGCATAGATAAAAACACCTTCCTGGGTCAGAATCATGGCTTAGCAAGTCACTAGTAACAGACAAAGCTTCAGAGCCTGATGAAAATTCCTTGGATGACCAAATTCTGTGAAACAGTAGGATCACTGAAATATAAAGAAAAAAACCATTCCTTTCCCTTGAGATTTCTCCTAAATAGCAGTCAGATTTTTTTCTCAATGAAATGTGAAAATTTCTAGACTTTATAGCACACTTACTTCTGTTCAATTGCAAAGAGTTTTTAAATTCTGATGAGGTCTTGAAGGCATTGTTTCAAAGAAGTAACTTTGGTGGACTAATTATGTACATATGGAAGTGCACTAATGTGTTCTCCTTCTAGTCATTCTTTACAAATATGAAATTGTAGCAAATGATAATTTTACAGATTTTGGTAAGATGTTTTGCTGAAACAATAAGTACACTTTATTAATAGAAAAAGGGAAGAATTAAAATTGTGGAACAAGAAAAGAAAAGAAAACTAAAAAGAAGAAAAACAAATGGTCTTAAAATAATTTGTAATTATAATTTTGGTGACTCTGGTCTTCATGTGACCAAAAATATATTTATATGGAAATTTGATATTAGGTTATAGGAAGAGAAATATTTTTCAAAATAAAATATTTGTCAAAATTACTACTCAAGAAACCAGATGGGGGTGAAAGTAATACTATTATGTATGGGGGAAAAAAAGCTTGAAAATGGACCCAGTATTAAGGAAGAAATTTGTTAACTAATCAAGAATGGGCTAATAAGAGAATGGTAATACAGAGAGCGGAGACAAGTATGAGAAGACTGTTTTAAGAAACAGCTACTATTATCTTTATATAATGCAGACAAGAAGAGAGGGGGATCTTCAGTGTAAAAGGTAGTTCAGTAATGAAGCATCAAAAGAGTGGAATTGGAAGAAAATTGGTCTGACTAAACACAGGGAAAGTATGTATTGTAAAGATTAAGAAAACAGAGGAGAATTAGATTAAATACTGTAAAAATAGAAGAGGACATTCCTACACAGAGAATGCTAAAAATTAGGCAAAAGAGAATGACAATATGGAAGCTTAGACTGCAGAACTTCTTATAAATAAATGTTTTGAATAAAGTCTTCTCATGTCTGAGAAGAAAAAAACAGACTTAAAGGCAAATGAAATGTTGCTGGTTTAGTCACATCTCTTAGGCAAAAGGATCCACAGCTTTTATAAGTCACGCATATTGTCATGGAAACAAAATTGGAAGTCTCGCTTTGGTGAAGGGTATTTCGAGCCCAACAAAAGCTAAGATGCACATTTGCTTGTTTCAGTTATGCTAAACAGAGGAGGTCTGCTGTCAAGTTATCTTTGGATAACTCTGTTATAAAGACAGCTTTACCTAATGATTTTAACTTAGCATCAAATACAGAAGGAAAAAAAGAATAAATAAGAAACCTATTTATTGTAAACAAATATTACTTTATTTTCACTGCTTCCATGTAATTTTCCTGTTGGATGAATTCAAACAAGTTTACTTTCTGGATTACTAGGTTTATATTACCATCTTACATAGAAATGTTTAGATATTCTGCTAAAAACCGACTATGTTGTCTTTTAGATAAATAGCATATAAAGGGGAAATGCAACTTTGGTTTCTCCTTGCACTATTCAATTCACAGATGGAAAATATTATGAATGGCATCAGAAGTTTCTGGCCATTCTGATATGTCAATTGATAAATGCCTTGTTTAAAACCCAACTGGTGTGACATAATAACCGTGTGACATAATAACCATATGACCCGCGATTGAGTTATTTTGTCTAAGCCAAGCTCTCATTAAAAAACAAAGAAAAATGGAAGAGGAAAAAAAAAGGTAAAATAACCTAGAAGGGATTGAGTAAATTCTTGCATGCCAGAGATTTATCTAGGCTAGAATAAGGTGTTCTAAGAACTGTGTCTTCCTTCTGAAACACTGAATCATGAGATACTTTCAAAACATACCAACAATGATATTCAAACCATGGAAATGTCAAAATATTTAAAATTTGCTGTCCAAACAGCTTAAAAATTTGAGGTTTCAGTGAATACTGTTCAAAAGGCAATTTTATCTTATTAGGCAGTCAAACATATCTACAGAAATTCATTTCATGTCTAATGGGCTGTTCAAAACATTTTCCAAGAAAAGAATAGAAATTTAAATGAAGGCAATAGGGACCGAGTTCAAAACAAAACATGGAGGAGTTGTTTAGGTGCAAGATGGCCTCAAACAGAGATTGCTTTGCCAACGGGGTCTGGGTGTTTCCTTTAATTCAAAGGGCCACTATAAGTTAATTGAAAATAAATCCCTTGAAGGTTACAATAAACAGAAATCATATGAAGCACAGGAAGTTCCTAAGATGAGGATGGCTAGGGATTGGTGGAGCATCAAGTGGATCAGCCTTGCTCTTAGGCTCCCTATTTGTTTATGGCTGCTGTTGGATTCACAAAAGGTAGTCATATCATGCCTGTTTATGTATTCTTCTAGTCAAAGCACTTCCTCCTCAGTGAAGAAACTTGCCTCTCATTGCCATGCTACCATATGTTCTAGTCACAGGTCTTGAAAAGCATAATCCTGTTTATATGGTTCTTTCTCTTTTTTTCTCCATCAGATTAATTTCTGTTCCCTATCAGCCATTCAGTATTTTTGGTGTTGATTCAGCAGTTCCTGTGTGTTTGTGTTATTTTTTCAGTAACTGCTGTTTCTAACATAGTTGTGCCACAGCAGTTCTGCCATGCTGCCCATATTTTAATATTTTGAAAATGCTTGGGAACAGATTGGTGTTTGGCAACTGTAATTCAAAGGCAAAGATCTTTATTACCTCTGCTGTGCAATCTCCACCTTCTGGAAGTCACATCTTTGAAATCTCCATGGTAGTTGGTGTGACCAATTCATGCCAAGCATTGAGAGCGCTGCAGCGCCTGCAGCTCTGTCCCCTTCTGGGAGCCAAAGGTATGGCTAAGGCAAGGATCTAACTCATATCTACAGGCAAACCACTTTTCCCAAACTTGCACACACACTAGCACCCAGTGCTCATCTAACTTCTTTGTCTACACTTTTTGGGTATTTCTGATGTCATTCCAGTGAAGAGATGTTTCAAGTAGCCTAGGAAATTGAGAACTTGTCCTAGCCTGGGTTTGTGACAGCTTTTCTTTTGCCATTTCAAGTGAAAGTGCTCCATCTGTGTACTTGTTCTGAAATAAAAGATCAGTGCTTGCTTGTACAAAGAGCCTACACAAATCAATAGCAAGCAGCGCTCAGCAGTATTTCAGCCTCTGATGCAGGGACATGCAGGGCTATCTGTACCTTCCAGTCTCAGGCACTGAGTTAACCTCGTGTCCAGGAAATATTGCAGTACTATACATGGGAAATGGAGATGTCATAGGGGAAGAATAATACAGTACCATGCTAGGAACTGTAAAGCAAAAGGGTTTTTTTATTTAATTAGTAGGTTCTTGTTAACAATTTGCTTTGATCCCAGCAATAAGTTAATATAGCATAGAAGCAGATAAGATTTTTTCCTCTTCTGTCCAGTCTAAAGGCATAGTGGTCAAATTCTTCCTAACTGGGATATCACATATATATTTCAGTTTTCATTACTCCCTCAAACAATTAGCTAATTACTTCACAGAAAACATCTGGCAGTGAATTAAGTCCAATTCAATGATTAAAAAATCAATATAGTAAAAATGGAAAATTAATTACAGAACATTCTATAGGTAGTGGTTTAGTTGATCAGATTGTGAGACTTTTTGAAGATCTGTGATGAGTCCATTGTAACCACTGGCATTTAAACTAGTTACCCTAGACTTCCTTTTAAATCTGGCAAGACATATACATGCTTTTTAGGTGTGTTTATCCTAAACCTTGTATCTAAAATGTTCCCTAGAAACATGTACTTCTCTTTATGGACCATAAAGTGTGTTGGCTACTTTACAGTGTAAATAGTGCACAGTAGACAATTCATGATTAGGTGAGGTGAACCCCACATTGTCTGAATGAAGACTAAGATTTCATTCAGATTTTCCTAAAAATGTTTGTTCCTTCTTTCCGGTGTGTAAATCATCCTCTCAGCAAGATATTTACCGAAGTGTGTTCAGTTCTGTCTAGCTCCATTTAACATCTGTCTCTCAGCAACACTGGAACATGCCTTGCAGAAGGAAACAAGTTAGCTAGAAGTCATTTGTCAACTTTGATGTCTTCCTTCCAGACACGCAGTTCTGTGAAACTTTCCCTTACTCAGTTAGACTGCCACAGCTCATTATTGTCCTACTGTAGCTTGATGTATTAGCTTTGCACTTTCAGAAAGCTTGATAGCCATCAATCATTCATAATACAAAACTCAAACCTCTGCCTAATTTTTTATGGGGGGACCAAACCAAATTCTTCTTATTACAATGTCATTCTGCTTGTTTTCTTTGCATTTGGTCACATGAAAGTAAGGACAATATATGATACTTCAATCTGCTGGTCACACTCTTCAAAAATATTGTGACACCAAATCAGCCCAAAACAATCTTATATGCCTAATTTAATTGATTCTATTAGAAGCTTGCCTTTAGAAGATATTCCTCAAAACTATGCCAGAGTTAGCCCTTTCCTAAGTGAGAGCTACTTATTAGGCCACGGAAAGTTAAAATAACTTTGTTAATTGAAGGCAGAATGTTTTTATAAAGAGGGTATCAAGATTAAAAACAGTTATTTGTACAAAGTTCTGTCCAGTCACACATAACTTGTATAGCTGGTTGAAAAAATTTTGTTGTCACATTTTTCTACAAAAATGCTTTTCTGTGGAAATAAAAACTTTGTGTAGGAATGGACCAATTTTGGTCACCTTTCGTAAGGAAAAGGCAATTTAAGTTGAAGGATACCAGTGAGATCAAATATTCCACTTTGATCTCAAGTTTCAATTTTTCTTATTAAAACCTCTCTTCATTTCCAAATGGGATTTTTCCATTGTGAATTATAAAACATAAAGGAAGAAAACATGAGAAAATAAGCCTTTCATTTTATTAAGAGGGAATTTTAAAATATGTAATTTTCCTGAAACTTTCTTGAAAGCATTTTTCTTCATTCTAGTATGGAAGAAAACCAGTTCCTTAAATCCATTTCCCACAGAATATGAAAACCATTTCCTGAACAACTCCAATAATTTCTGAGGCATATATTTCAGAAAGAAATCCTTCTCCACTTGCCATTTCTTCTAAGACAGACAGATGAATCATGCCCTGGAGGTGCCTGTTTCTTTCAGCTGGCTATAAAGGGAATCTAGGTTGATGAGTCTAGACATCGACAACCAACTTTCAGATATTTACCCTTAGGCAAGACGACTACTTTCTATTGAAAAGATGAAAATAGTGTACAATTACTTTTCAGTAAGCATGATTTTTTTTAAATCATGCTTAAGGGAATGTTTATCAACAGTTTGCCTTCTAATTATATGCCTTGAAAGAGATTAGCTGGGGAGGTGGTGGAATCCCTGCCATCCCAGTGCAAGAATTTACTGAGAAAAACTATGGATACCTGACAACACCTTTGTATAATTTCAAATTCAGCAACCCCGAATTTGTGAGAAAGCTTAATAAATACAGATACATTGACTTCTGTCCTCCCTCTTCTTCCCTTGGGAACAGCAGCCTTGGGAAGGCTGGTAAAAATCCCAGTGTCCTGCTCCCAATGAAAGTAACTGCAGCATGTGGCAAGAGCAGCATGGGTGAGCTGTGGGTCCAAAAGAAGGCATCAGGGGATGTTCTGTGCAATAACAGGAGCTCTATCAGACCTTGACACGTGATCAGAGAAAAAAGTGATGTGCTAGTGCCTTAAGACATATAATAAACTACATTTGGGGTTATTTTGCCCAGAGAAACGGAAGCTCAGGAGGGGCATTATCACTCTCACAACTACCTGAAAGGAGGTTGTAGTGAGGAGGGGTCAGCCTTTTCTCTCAGGCAACCACTGACAAGATGAGAGGAAATGACCCCAAGTTCCACCAGGGAAGGTTTAGATTGGATATTTGGGAAATTTTTTTCAATGGGAAGGTGGTCATGCATTGGACGAGGCTGTACAGGGAAGTGGAATCAGCATCCCTGGAAATGTTCAAGAAGTGTGTGAATGTGGCACCTGAGGACAGGATTTAGTGGCGAATATGGAGGTGCTGGCTGGTCATTTCCAATCTTAATTTTTCTATACATTTTAGAAATTTCATGGAGAAAGGTGGGTAGAGTCAGCTTACAGGTATTTTTCTTGTCAAGATTTTCAACACTGAAGCTGGAGAATAATATTGTTTGTGTAGAGGCTAATTACAAAAAGAAAAAACAAATTGTACATGTGCATCCCGCTAAAGATGATGTAGCTGTAAAATTTAGCAGGTGAGTTGTACTTTTTCGGACTAAGGCCAATAAGACCACAGAGAAAACTTAAGCAGCCTCTCTTCCATTACAGTTTTGGAGACAAAAACAGAGAAGTTATGTGTTTATTGGGTCGTTTTTTTCAAATAAAGCAGAATTAGTATTATTTGAGAACTAAAAATAATTCTTCATTTTGTGATTTTCCGAAAGTCTAATATTTGTTGAATTTCTCAATCTGAAAGGGCAGAAGATATGCCTGGGACACCCCTACTGCCTTAGCAGAGTTTTGCATCTGTGTACTACTTTGAAGAGAATGCATTTACTTTCATTTTGTACATGCCAGTGGACTTTTAAGAGCTGCATATAGCCATTTAAGATGTGGCTATGGTGATGCAGTTCAGGTATGCAAAATCAGGCAGTGTTTTTCCTTGCCATGCACTGGAGGAGGAAACAGCACTGTCAATACTGCACAGAGAAGGAAAAGGTCAACTCACAGGGCACAGACACAAGTGTCTCCCAAGGCGAGTGAGCAGCTCTAGAGATCCCACATCACTCTTCTCTCCACTAGCTCCAGGGGTGACAGAAATGCCCAGTTCCCATCCCTAAATTTCTGTTTGTTACAGCACAATGGAGATTGGCTAATGGTTGTCTGAAATACTGTATAAGAAAAGAGAAAATAACTTGGCTCTATAGCTGATGATGTCAATGACCTTTCATGACATGATGGTTACAGTAATGGTAAGCACTTAAAAGCAAGTTGATGTCTGCCCCTGTCATCATCTACTTCCCCATTTCAGAGTATAAAAGTTATACCCATACTGGCCATTCACAGCCTCTTCCTTTTTTTTCCATGCCATTACAGCAACAGTATTTAAGAAGCAAAAAACATTCATAGAATCTGATAGCTGTTATAAAAGCTTGCTCTTGCTTTCTCCAAAGGCTTCCTTTGGAGAACCTCAGGACACAAATTCCCCAAAAGACATCTCAGAACCTCCACGTCTACAATGCAATCAAAATTGAATAAGCATAGGTATTTCAGAGCACTTACACCAGCTATCCTTTGCACATGAAAAGCTTCTCTGGGTCATTCATCCAAACACTGTTAAATGAGTGCAGGTACTCCTAGAACAGAAACAACCTGGAAGAAAACCATCTCTGGCCATGTCCCCCATGCTGCGTGAAGGAGGTCTGAGATAGCCCCTTGCCATGAGTTTCTATGGGAGAGAGCTGAAATGCTTAGCATTGACTAGGAGATATCCCTCATTTACACACAAGGGAAGAAAATGGGTAACTGGGGGAGGCAGCAAGCCTTCTGTCCCTTGTCCTTCTTGCTGCTCTGTCCTTTCCTTTCTCTCTGACCTGAACTTCACTATATTACCTTTCCTTTACCAGAATGATGTCTTTCTGTTCCTGCTCTTGCCTGACTCTTTACTTCACTCCAGTACCCCTTACATTTCCTTTGTAAAATACAGAGATTGTCATGTCAGTTGGCTTTTAATATACTGGATTCTGTTACGTCTGTCTGAGAGATCTCCATGGACTTCTATAAGTTCTTGCTTGGGATCAAAATCTGCTAGAAGTTCTAATCTTAAAACCCTCTTTTCCACCCTGTGAAGATGTGCTTAAACACCTGTTTTGTTGTTTGATAGTGTTTTCATCTCAGAGGAAAATTAACAGCAGGTGAACTCTTATCAGGATTCTATGGTGAATCTATTCAATTTAAGATATGCATATTTTCTCTAAATTTCATTTACGCATAATATCTATGAAAAATTAATTTGCCATGTATGTACCTCTGAAATACTTGCTTCTTTGGAAAAAAAAAAAAAAACCAACCAAAAACCAAAACATAAAATTAGCACTCTGTACCAATTTACATTCTGTTAGAATGCTAAAAATAACTAGATTTCTTCATTATATGAAGCAAACAGCTCAGATTTATTCTGGGAATCTTTTATCATACCTTCAAGTATATTAATTATAATTAGGGCAAAATGAAAATATTTCTATTTATTTGATACATTTTGTCTTTTTGCTGTTCCTAAGTTGTTTGCAACTAGACAAAGCCTTTCTGGAACACGCTCTTCATTTACATTGCAAAACCAGTTTGAAAACAGGGCATTCTGAAATCACAGCTGAGGAAATGTAACCTCTGAGGTGTGGATACAGCTACTTATGTGTACCAGGAGGCTCACCCAGTGGTGGGATTTGCCATCCTTTTTTTCCCAACATTGCAAGACTGAGGTGTGAAGAGGGGCAGGATACAGTCACTGAGCCACCAGGCTGTTGCTTCCAGTTTCTCAGGATGGTTGCTCTTCCTTATAGATACCATCTCATGTGCAAGGCTGAAAGGTAACCCACTAACATCTATATACTTGGTTATTTTTAACAATAATTTGGAGTATATTGAGAGAAGGATGTTTGGGGAAAGGGGTAAATCTATTTTGGCATCAATCCTTTTGAGAAGAAGTTATTGCAATTTCTTACCAATGTTAGATAAAGTATCAGAGAGCCTTTAGGGTCATTCTGGTGACATTCTTCAGCACATTGCTGTTAGCCAGAGATCAGCACTGCCCAGGAGCAAGGGTTGTTTGCTTCACTTATCTCCAGCAAGAGCTCGGTGCCAGCTGATCTATCCACCATCAGCAACCTTCAGAAGCTCTAGCACGGCTTAGATGATGCTGTATTACTGAAACCTCATCACTGTGAGAGCACTTTATTTTATTAAAAGTGCAATTAAACCAAAATCAAATACTTTCATTAACTTCAACAACTAAAAATTATACTCCCAGTTGCTTTCTTCTCATTAAGAAAATTTGCATTTGAATAACTTTTCAACTGTGTGTATTTGTAATTAATGCAATTACAAGCCAGAGATATGTTCCCAAAAGTAAAGAAAACTTCTTTATCAGTTTTACCATTTTAATTGAAATAAGACTTTGTATAGTGAATTATTTAATGTCTGCTATCTGAAAAGTACATATAGAGATAACAAGTCAGCCTCGGTATTTGGGACTGTGCTCATTTATTTTAGAGCTGGTGTAAGTCCTGGGAGCCACAGAGGATGAATTGTTGGGTTCAGCCCTGGAATACTGAGTATTTTGACTTTGTTGGTTTAAAACCAGGGTCTATTGTTTATTTAACTCTGTAGAATTATATTTTCCAAATTAATATATGAGAGATAGGAAGATAAATATTCATAAAAGGGAAAACAAACTTTAGCTAGGTTGAGGGAGGATAAACATGTTCATGTCAAGAAGAGGAAAATTCTATCATTTATAAATAAAATAATGCTACCTGGAATTGTCACATAGCAAAGGCTTTCAGACAAAATCAAGGCAATATCATGCTGGATGCTGCACAAACACATGATGTTTGGACCCTTTACTTAAAATAATTTATCATCTCTGTTTTCAGTCCTGAAACCTTCTTTTTGCAAATTTCTCCTGGACTTCAGAGAGCCTCTTGGTCAAGCCTCAGCATTGACAGTCTACACGTAAGTATTACTGCAGGGCCCCGCATCTTCATGTCTGTATTCCTTGATGAAGCCTAGTTTGAAACACACTACCAGTAAACTGACATGAGGCAAAAATGGTTAAAAACATATAAATCCACAAATTGGACAGTTCATAAACAGCTTTAAAGGTTTTTAAAAAGGTGCATCTATTGCTAGCTATTATTGTTGGGTTAAGAACTTGTCAGCAGGGAATTGTCATTTAATTCCTTCTTTTCTTTGACTACACAGAAATATCTTTCCTTAATTTTCATTTTTCATCCAGAAAATGTATTCAAGATGCATATAATTCCTTTAAACATCTTCTATCCAATAGTGGGAGAATACACACCTTCCACTAGTCCTATGGCACAAATACATTAAGATTTTTCTTACATGATATGTCCAGCAGCAAAGCAAACCACATGTAGAGAGTAAACAAGTAGAAAGAAAAGACAAATTGAATAGATAATTTTCCAAACTTTTGTGATCCCCCTCCCTTTCTTCCCTCACAAGTACAGGACTCACAGCATGCTCTCAAACTGTCTATCTTCTAGCTTTGGTTCACCGCTGAAAGAATATTCTAGGTGAAGAATAGAAAAAAGAAAAAATTTCATAATGACCTGAACACCAAAGGTGCAACCCTATGTAATGGATAAGAAATCCAATCCAATCAGGAATTGCTTCAAGAACATCCTGTCTGCTACACAGTAGGTCAAACAATATGGTCTCATTAGCTCCTTCAGTGTTATATTGTTGTTAAACTAGGAATTTGCCAGGAGTTACATCCCAGAATCATAGAAATGTAGAATTGTTAAGGTTGGAAAATAGTTCTAAGATCAGGAAGTCCAGCCATCAACATAGAACACCACCAGGTATCTATACAGGACTGTTCATTAACTGGTGTTTTTCCAGTCTTTTACTGGTATTTCTTCCAGCCATTTACTGGTGTTTTTCCACAATAGAAGGCTTCCTCCTCTTCCCTTGAGGGGATTGTTACAAGAAGGAAATTTAACATCACAGATGCTGTGTTCTAGAACTGATCAATACAACTTTTCTTCATTTCATCCTCTTCTGTTCTATACTTTGTTCACTGGAGTGTGTAATTCTCATCTTCTTCTGTACACTATTCAAGTATATATAAATTGTTATTGTGCCTTTGTAGAGTTTTGGTTATCATGTAGCCAAGTGATACAAGTTTAGTCTCCCTCTTTCTCTTTTCCATTTCTACGATGTTTTTTATTGCATTTTTGGTGTTACTCTGACTTGTTGAGACCTTCAGGACACTGACTCACCCAGAGCAAAACTCACTGCACCATGCTTGGTACGTCCCCAATGCTACAGAACCCTTCAGCTGCTCTGTATTGTTTCCTCATATATATGAGGTAATTTCCAGGTCCCTGCAACAGCTTTCATTGAATTTGGTTGTCTCTGTCACAAGGATTTCCATCTTGGATCAATACTCTCATCCTCATAAACCAAGAACAAAAACACTTACATGGAATTTTGTGACTCCAGGCCATGTATAAGGAACTCCTAAAATCTGGCATTTAAAATTCCTCTGCAGGTAAACACATTTAAATTTTCTTAAATTTTCTTTTTCTTGTCCATTAAATTAATTAAGGGCAATATTGTAATATCTTTCTCAACACTCACCAGATTAATTTAAAATTTGAGATTATTACAGGAACCCATATTCCACCAATGCAAATTTTAACTATGACTCAGCACTTCTCTTTTCCATTAAATTTCCACCCCTGTAAGCCACTGATGACATTATCCCTCTTTATTTCTACTGTCCTTTTAGTAATAGTGCACTAGTTCAATATAATACATAAATTATTAGAGAACTTAAAATTTGCATCACAATATTTGCTGGAGACTTTTCCACAGTTTCATATTATTTTACAGTGTTCTCACTTACCTATTATTTGGAGTTTTGACTTTCAAATATTTGAAAAATTCCACTGAAATAAATACCCATGCCAAGAAATTTAAAATGAAATCTAGTATCCTATAGATACACCTCTCAGGTTTGAACAGCAACATGGCTTCTTTGATAGCTTTTCAGTAAAGAATACTCTTACACACAATCCTTCCTTCAAAACTGCCCAAAGCACCTCTCCTCTTTGAACATCATAATTCATGAAACTTGTAGAAAATGACCTCTAAGTTTTGCTTCTTTTCAAATTTGGTTGAAAAGGGGCACTAGATTCAAAGGTTCCGAAGGATAGAAGAAATATGTTCTATCAAAGTGTAATTACTTCAAGGAATCTACTGTTCAATTAAAGAGAAATTAGAAGAATATATTTTAGAAGAATTATGTAAAAAGAAGGTAAGAACTTTTAATGAGGAAATTGATGACTAACAGACAAGTCTGCTATCATCTACACATAATGGTGAAAGTATATTTTGTCTCACAGGAAATTGAAAAAGGCAATCAAATTTCTCAAATTTAAAAAACTAATGACAGGTTTCCAATATCATTTTGCAGGCATTACTGACTGCTCCTACTTCAGCCTTTAATTCAAATACATATTCCTTTTACAAAAGAGTTTCTTCAGATACTAGTGTGCAAACAGAAACAATCACTGTGCTGCTTAAGATACACTTAAGCTGCATCAGTTTGTTAAGTCATTCACTTCTTAACCCTCTTTATAGAACATACATGCTGGCAAAATATATATTTTTTTAAAAAGAAATAGTAGGTGTTAGGAAATATAATTTATCTAAAATGAAAAAAAAACCCCAAAAACAAACAGACAAAAAAAAAGCAAGCCTCAAAACCCACTCCCCAAACTGTATTATACTAATTATCTAAAATACCTGTTCTGCAGTGATTTTCTGGGTTTTTATTCTCTCAGAAGTCTTTTGCTTGCACTGAATTGCTGTGCAAAATCCAGCCATTTCAGCCTGAGAAGATCTTTACCCAGTGGTTTAAGGTGGCGTTATTGGTGTGAGGTATCTGAAGGCATTAAATCTGAGAGACATCATATGAGATCAAGTTTGTGCCTTTTTGCTTGGAGACACCTTCTATGCTGCAACCACTCTGTATTTATGGAGGTGTACATCACAAAATAGGCATTTCTCTTTTTTAGCAAATGGCATTATCATTATCAGGTAAGTAGAGGCTGGAGTCAGACAAACTCAAGCACTCTGAGGTGGAAATTCAGAATTTTGTGCTTGTATGACACCCAGCAAAATGCAGCATATCCTGACTGAAGTTATCACCATATAAAATAAAACAAAACACATTTAATATTTCTTAAATAGTTCCACTTCACATTGTCTGTCAGGTTTTTTTCATCTAGGTTGTGGATTGGTAAAAGTATTTTAGATCAGTGAGCTAATGTCAAAGCATGTCTTTGATGCCTATTCTCGTTTTACAGTCTAATCTTAGGCATGTTGAGGCCATGAATGAAAGAATGGAAGTGCCTTATGAAGCATCCTGATATGTGCATAGCAGGAGCAAACACCCTTCACAAAGTCCCCCATGAAGAAAACACTGCATGTGTCCAGCCAGACATAATCATACCATCATATGGTGCTCTGTCAAGAAAACTTTTTTACAAAACCTGTCTGCTATGTTTTCTGATAGCAGTCAAGTACAAGAGCAGCATTAGCACTGACCTTCTGGATGCTTCTTTTCCACTGCCTTTGATATTCTGGACACTATGAATGAAGACAGGGAGTAAAAAAGAGTCGATTAAAATACCAAAACCAAACTCTATTTAATATTAGAAATCACTAAGATTTAAGTTTGAAATTAAAAAAAAAAAAAAAGGGATCTCTTGAGAAACAGAATTCAGCATACCAAGATCAGCTCTGAAAGATATTTGGGTAATCCACTTCAAAAATTTTCCAATAGAAATTTTTAAAAAACAGTAATATAATAGACCTTGTCTTGTTTTACACAGAAGATCTTGAATATAGATTTTGATAAAAAATTAAATTGCTGTCCTCTTGCTGAAGTGTCAGGTCTTGCCTTTGTAACAGCTTTCCACAGATGGGAGGAGTTAATTAGTTTCCATTAAAAGATTCTTTATATCCATAGATATATACATATACATCTCAATAAACACTAAATATTATTCACTAAACACATACAGGTAAAGCATGACTCAGGTACCTCAATGGGAGGCAGTGTTCTCCACTCCCCATTTCTACCCTGCACTCTGCTCTCTTACAGGTTGTATTTTCTACTGTGTTTGTATTTGTTGTTGTCCTCTGTATTCTCTCTAATGGTGTGTTACCCTCTAGCAGCCCAGTGGATGCCACACATATCACATAGCCCCAGTGCTTCACATATGGTTTTTATTTAATGCACCACAAAACAAGCTTTGGCTTTTCAACGACAGCATCATGGTGTCAGCTTAAATGGCATTTGCTGTCCATTGGTGCTGTTTCCTTGTCTGTGTTGTCCCAACCTACTGAGGAGGAAGGTGGAAAAGGTATTGTTCTGATACAGGGATCTATGCCTGGGATGAGATATTGTGAAGAAGGAGTGATACTGAGATGACAGTATAAAATCAAAGCTAAATTAGAAGCTTGACTATTTACTTCACCAAAACTTTTTGTTGGAGAAAATTGCATATCTCGTGTGGTGTTTAGTGTCAAAGGCTTTATACTCTCTGTGAATTGTATCTTTATGCATATTTGCATGAAACTACTTGTGAAGTTTTATTCCCATTTTGAATAATAGAGTCCAGAGCTGGTAGGACCAAATGACATGTCTGGTCCCAAGGCAGTGTCTATTATCTCTGACAAATATTTGTCTGACCAGCTCATAAACAAGAGTCCGAGTGCTTTCAATATGCCTGGCAAGAATAATGTAGCAATGATATTTAGCCTGAAATTTTCTTATTATTTAAGCCCATTTTATATTTTCCTACTCCCATTAGCCCCCAGCACAACTGATTATCTTTCTACTTTCAAGTCTTTTAAATATTTGATATTTGTCATGTCTCCCCAGCACGTTTACTTTTTTATAGTAACACAGCACTGTTGACTCATGCTCAACCTAAGTACCACTGTCCATTCCTCATATTACATTTTAGATAAGAAATACCATCTAAATACAGTAGTACTTTAAAATTGTCCCTGAACTGCATCCTAATTTTCTCTGACTATTTTTCCACATCAGTATTAAACCTCTCTTGGGTGTATTTCAGTCCTCCCAGCTTTAAATTTTCTGTAAACATAAAATAACTGTAATCAATTTTGAGAAACATATCTCATGGATACTATATATCTGCAAATCATTGCATACAGGATATTTTCTGCCATTTCAGATCAGTGTGAGACAAGAGTAGTCACACCAAGCACATTTATTCATAAATTAACGACTGGAGAAGTGATTCATGTAAGGAACAGTATCCCTAAGCAATTCTAATTTATGTATCTTACATTTACAGAACATGGCAGAAATCCACACTTCCCCAGCTTTAATGGTATGCACATCCATATGCAAGCCTAGCCTTAACTATGCTCTTAAATCTCTTTTGTAAAGCTGTTTAGGAATGTTGAATATTTTGTATCTTAGTAAAGTTTAAGTTTAATGATTAAGCCACTGTTTCCAAATACAATCCAGCTAATTTCTTGTTGCTTCAATCAAATTGGTAGGTATATGTTCAAAAGGCACACTAATAAATCAGTGAGGCCTTTTTTGTTATCTTCCCCAAACTAAGGCCCATTCCATGCTGCACATTTAAGGCTTCTATTCATCTCTCCAGCCACACACACAAACTCAGCCATCGGAAAATGTGCTGTTTAGTTCTCAAATACAGTTTTTTAGTTTGCACTTACCCTTTACAAGTTTTTATATAATCATCCCAGAATGCTTTTACTTTTCATTCTGTGAGATAACCATGGAGATCTGAAGGGGTTGACGTTTCACAGCAAGGAGGACTAAGGCAGCGCTCCAGAGTCTTTGTAGAAAAAGCAATCCAGAACTAATCCTGTTTATTGAAGCAATGGTTGTTCTACAGACTTCACAATGCAACATTGTTCAGAATTTTTAGCAGATTTTTTTTTCCTTAATCTGGATGAAGTTCTAAGGAAAAAAAAAAAAAAAAAGAAGAAGAAAAATCAGAGAAAAATGAACATTTAATTATTGTGGACAGTGAGCAATATGAACAGCTATGTCAGAAAAACTGCAACAGTAGCTTCAAGTGTTGTTCCCAGGTGCGTCAAAGCAAGCCAATTATAGCAACCCTTATGTATTCTCAGAACATGTGTTCAGTCTTTATGAAATTGCAGGATATCTTAGTAGAGGGAGTTCGTGTAAATTATTTATGATTAATCCTGTGGCTTGGCTTAGCTTATGTCCACTCTCAGTGAAAGAACTTTAAACTTTTTAAGTGGAAGCATGATGTGAAATATTAAAGAGAAATATTTATATATACATTCTCTTTCTATCTATGGATTTCAGACACGAGATAAAAGGTTTCTATTGTTGATTTTTTCAGCTCTCTTGGTACTACTGCAAAGCACTTACTGCTGAGCTTGAAGTTACAGCTTGGGGATTTCAAACTGACAGAGAAATGCTCCAAACTAGCAGTCTCCTTTTGATTTGCCAAAAAGTCTTCTGAGCTAGCAACAGCAGTTTTCTTCTGGTATGAAAAAGATCAAACATAATGAATCACTCTCATCACCCTCTAGAGAAACAATTACATTGCTCTATGAAATAAAAGCAGTTTGTATGAGGTAATGATTTCAGGAGTCCACAGCAGAGTCTATCTATATTATGCATCACTTAAAGTTTTGCTCCAGGTAAAGGAGATGTTAGCTGACAGCACAGCCAAGTTTATATTCCAAACCAGCAAACTTCTCACAGTCCTTTTTTAATGGATGCACTCAGATACAGAACTTGCAATGCTGTCCAGCCAGTTATCTTTAGAGTATGTTTAAAATGAAAATTAATTCAGTAGCTGTTCAAGTAATTTCCATTACCCTGTTTAATGCTCCCTATTATAGACAAATCTTCTTTATGGAACCATACAGTGACAGATTGGCTTTCCTTGTTATCAGGTATCTAGCAAGTGAGCCTCATCAAACAACTCTGGTGACTATAAATGATGTTCCTGTTCCCCTGAATACACCCTTGTGTCCTTTGCAATTTTACCTTCCTTTGTCTTTTATAAGAAGAATTGCCAAAGAGCAGAATTTGGACTTGTCCACCAGGTTCAAGGTTGTTTAGTGTTTTACATTAAACATTCACTATTTCTTATGGCTACCATATTAAAGTAATTTTGTCACCTAAACTTCTTCACTGGGAGACAATTCCCAGGGTACAGCCCTTACAGTTGTTGCTTGTCTTTTGTAACATGCCTGCTTTTCTTCCTGAAAGCCTGGAAATTCCTCCTCCTCCAGGTGCTAATGTAATACCCTATATTGGGCTTTTTCTCCAGGTGTGTAATGAAGATTAATGAAGGCTGATTTGTGTTCATGACTTCTCTTCACCCTTCACTGATATTGTGCTTTATGCATAAACCTGGGCTTCCATATTAAATGAAAGGAAAATCCACAGATCTCAACTTACCATAACAATACGTTCCTAAACTCTGTGGATGATTTTTCAAACTGTAGCAAATCAGTTAACACCCTGAATTTCGAAGCCCTGTACAATCTGCATAAAGCAACGCATAACAGTTATTATACTTTCAAAGCTACAGTAGGAGTGTACTGCTTTGGGTAAAACAGGTGTTGACCAACAAAAAAACTAGAACAATTCACTGGGCTGTTTGACCCAAAGCACTGTGTTCTGCCTCTCAGAATGCAAGGGCAGGTGAAGAAGGCCTTACAGTGTCTGTGCCAGGCAGCAGTTTGCTACTCAGGGCCTTGCAGACCTGGCAGAGGTTAAAACTGTTTATGATTCAACCAGAGAGCACTCAAAAGCAAATTTTCTGAGAAAACCAAATGGATTTTGCTGATTATCCCGGACATCCAAGGAGTGCTCAGTTAATCAAGTCACAAGAAAATAGTTTAGAAGTCAGCATGCTACATAGACTACATACACATCACTACATTGTACATTGCTGAGCATACTGCATACATCAACCATGCAGCAGGAACTTCTAATTCACATCTGACAGTCAGAAATATATTCTCAATATATTCAGAAAAATATTGCACTCTGACTTGGCATGGTATTGCTATACCATTTCCAAGAATTACAATAGAAAACAACAAGGGGAATATTCATGTTGCCCACTTCAAGAGCCTACAAAACTAGACTAGGCTTCCTCCACAGTAAATGTTGAGGGATAAATAAGTATCTCAGAGATTACTTCAAAGGATTAAAGTTAGGCAGCAGCAGAATTCTTCTGGAGGGCAACCAGAGCACTACCTTCCTGCTTACCTTAGCTGCTCTAAATTGTTCCCTGGAGGTGTCAACTCTACTTTGCTGATTACAAATGGTGCCTAGACGCCTTATTTAGAAACCTAATTTGGTGTCTAAAATCAGATGTGGTGAATAATTCCTGAATATTCCCTAAAACCTCAACATTTTCAAATCGGGCAAGTAATGGGTTTTAATTAAATATTAATGAGTCTAAAACTTAATTTTTGTAACTTCTCCAAAAAAGGTGCATCTGAAGCAGCCGACAGTGAAGTTAATGCCCTGCAGACTGCAGATCTTCATGCTATATTTAAGGAAATACATGCTAACAATCTGTTACATCTCACCTAATGGATTTTATATCCAATACCACCAGTATAAATACAAAGTGATTTCAATACAAAGCAATTTCAATAATGGAAACTGATGCAGAATAAATATCACGCTCATTGCTTCACAGATCTGTGTAAAGTAAATAACATTTATCCCGTTCCAGTGGGATTTTAAGGTAAAAAAGTCTTCTTTTCCTCACCTTGATATAGATTAATTTAGCAAGAAATAAAATCAACATATTTATGAAAGATACAGGAGGATAGCAGTGCAGATCCATCCCTTTTTCAGAATATACTGCAAGATCAGTGGTCATACAAACTTCTTCATAATGACTGCATACTTGAGCCTCTTTTCATTAAAAGACATTGGTACTGAGCTTTCTCTCCTGTTAACTACCAGTCCAAAATTTAGCTATCAGTGGTAAGTTAGTCATCTAGGTCTCCCTCTGTCGTCAGTAGAGTGGCAGGTACTTCCAGAGGATGAGTCATCTCATCTATTTTAGACACATCTCAGAACTGTATGAATCACTCTGAAAATGGCTCTCTCCACAGTTACAGAGGAAGCCTAGACAACTAGCTCAGCCAGGACACTTAACTTTTTTGCCAGCTAAGGGAGGTGCCTGCTACTTGATGTTCTTGCAAAAACGATGTCAGTTAGGAAAGTGGTTTTTTGAATGTAGACATGTGTCAACTGATGGCAATATAGAGTCATGTTCATGCTGAACTGCCAGACCATAGCAGCATTAAATCAGTATTTGCTTGCCTTGTTACTGACCTTGAGGTGAAAAAATTCCCATTCCTCTGCCAACTTTTTGTGCTAACTAATTCACAGTTGAACACATTGATAAGGCAGGTGCAGCTGGCAAATACCCTAGTGAGCATTGAGCCTATAAATTAGTGACTGGGTAGTAATTTTTTTCTAGCCAATTCAGATAGTCTTTAATCTCCATTGGTTAATACCACTTACTGTTTTTACATCACTCTGGTTTCAATTTATACAACAGTGCTTTCATATAAATTCCATTCAAAATATGCAGTTATATTCAAAAAAGAATGAAGTAGTATGACACTGGTACATATATATATAGAGAGAGAGATAGATAAATATAGATATAGATATAGATATAGATTCTCTTTTTTTGCCCTACACTTCAAAATGGGCTAGAGAGGGAAAAGGAAATCTGCTAATTAAATTACAAAAATTTGAAGAGGTCAAAATATTGTAACACACACCAAGCTCTAATTCAAAGAACATGGGAAGCAGAGCGATTCGGATTTGTCATCCTTTGACACAGGCTGTAACAATGTAGTCAGAATTTTGAGAGAAAGACGCATCTTTTTCATTCTGTCTCTCCCTCTAGGATCACTGCACTGTGATCTATTTTTACACAGGAAAAAAAAAAAAAAAGGAGTTTTCATTGTTAAAACAAGTTGGATGCTTCCATATCTCATATTCGATCAGATAGCATTTCAGAAAGCCCAGTGTCCTCCTTTCAATCAGCTTGGAAGCACTTCTACTGGTTATAGTCAGCATTCATCCACAATATTCTAATCATAAAAACTTCTTTTTTTAAAAAAAAGTGGGGGAAAATGTGACTTCCAATGACTTAAGAAAAAATGCTATTGAAATGATTTCTTTAAAAATGTAAAAGCTAGAAAAGGAATAAAAGCAGCGGAAAGATAATAGATCTAACCACATATCCTCAAAATTTTAGGGATACTTATGTTCAGATGTTAACTACTTTTTCTTCAAAATTCCTCTGCAGAAACAGCTCACCAAATATGACAAATCTAGTATTATCTCATGATCTTGAATTTTCCGTCAACGTGAAGTACCAATTCTGCATTGCCATTTTTTTCACGAAGCCCACTGTACAAAAAAAGAGAAAATTTGGAGGAGGAGGGAAGAAAGGGAGGAGAGAGAAAGAGGAAAAAAGTAGAGGAAAGGAAAGGGCAGCAATGGCAGTTGCCTTGGAATTGACAATGTGTTCCTGATTATAGCAGTAGTCAACTTGGCATACCAAACACAAAGTATAGTTACAAGAACACAGATCACATTTTAACCTTGACATCCTAAGAAGGAACACAAGCTCTATCACCAATACTGAGAGTCCCAAGCAGTGTCAAGGCTCACAGCTGTGCTACCTTAGGTCCACACCACAAACCTCCTTCCCAAATACTGTTCAGAGTTCAGCTCCCTTCTATGAAATATCCAACAGTTGTAGAAGACCACAATTCCTGAGAGTCTCCTCTCCCCTTTCCTGTTACACTGGAAACTATCTGATAGTCAAACCCAGAGCGTTTTTTGGCTTTACCTTGGCACTTTGTTCACAAAGCCTGTTGCAGTTCTTTGGACAAATGTGACACTCCAAACTAAGCTTTTAAATTCGAATTGAAACTTTGCACTTGAAAACCTAGCATCCATTGCCCTGAACATACACGCCAAGTAGGTTTTATTAGGTGTGCAAACATTTGGATGAAGAAATAAATCTTTCCTGCATAGCCCAGCAAAACCCACAATATAACTTCAATGTGTGAATGCCCTTAGCAGATCTGTTTCATACTATGCTAATTTATACCCAACTGAAGGTGGCTACTAATTGTAACAATATGCATGATGATTTATTTCAAAACTCCCTTAAAAACATTCTAAATTGAGACTATATCATGAAAGAATATTAAAATAAGGACTTAATAGACAACATCAGAGGCTATTCATAAGTGCATGAAATAGAGAAAAGGAGAATTTGTGGTTCATAAAATACTTTATTTGCAGTTTACAATTCCACCTAAATCTGCCTGCTTTAATACAAGGTATCATATTTGTATTTGTCTCATTTCCTAACATTTATTTCAGTGCTGAAAACAGTAGAATGGTAACAAACATTTTGAACCCTACTCTCTTGATCTTTTCTACACTCAATACTCACCTTAAACCAGTCCTAATTACATTTATTCATATGTTTGTGTTTTGCTAGTACTGCAATAGTTTTAGTCTCTGGGAATCCATACACTGGGAATCCATATCTATTCATTTGTCTTTACTCAAAGATCAGATGACAAATTGCCTCTTTTTGCAACCTTAGAATAACACCTAATCCTGAGTTTTCTTTTCATATGAGCCTGTTCAGGAATATGCTGGCACCAGCAGCGTGATCCAATCTTCAGGAAGATAACTAGTTTTGCAGCCATCTAGGAGTCCAGTATGCACATGTAAGCTGCATTTTTGCTTACCTGAAGGTAAACAATGTTTGCTGCTCTCAGCAGCTTTAGGAATCTTCCCAGATAATGGTACCAAAATAAACAATATTCCCCACCTGTAATCAACACAAGTGACACTCTGGAAATCTGTACATCTGTTCTTGGATTCTTCTCCAAGCTCTCATGGGATGATTGCTTTCTGTACTGCAGCTGAGGGCAAACATCACTGCTTTCATCCCATGATTGAGGAGAAAGACAAAATAATGCTCCCACTTCCATCCAACTCCCTTGGTTCCCCATTCACATCACAATCAATTTAAAAGTGCTTTTTATTTCCACTATCTTTGCATGGCTTACCCGAAGACCTCACACAAATTTCATCACCTGTTACATTGCATTTACAGAGACCTGACATCAATTCTCACTATAATAGATCTATGTCTGTGCCTGGCAGACATCAACTGGCTATCTCATTTAATATTCTCATTTTAAAAGACACCTTTTTTTTTTTCCCTGTCACCAGCCTTATGATTGACTTCTTTGATTTATACTGGAGAATTTTCTGTTAGCATAGTATTCATGGCCTGCTCTCTGCAGTATTCTTGCATTTTATAAATAATTTGATAAACATGTTAAAAATCCTACCTGAAATATGGCATTTAGATGTATATGCAACAACACAGGTTTTAGTTACTTCATTAGAATTGGTGCTGACTTAGGGGTAGAAATAAAATAGAAGGTGAAGTATTCAAAATAAAACTCCTTAGCACTTGGCATTTCCTTTGTAGTTATTTTCATACCAAAACTGCAACTACAGTGATGTCTTAACTGTAAGCTTATCAATTATTACTACAGTATTACACATACCGTGAGAGTTTATACTTAGGTGGAACTGAAGGGAAAGAAACACAATTCCTCATTAAAAAAAGAAAACACAATGTTTGTTCAAAACCAGTCTGACAGCAGATAAGATGTATTAAAAAACCTGACATTTTCTTAAGAAATAAATTGAGGAAGAACTTTGGAGAGTAACCTTTCTAAACATGCATTTGAATCTAGTTTTATGTACATAGCACATATTTTTCTAAATATTCCTTAATGTTAATTACTGTATTAGGAGATACTTTTATTGGATACATAAATCACTTGCATTAAACTAACTTTATCACTTAAAATTCCATCATTTTTCTACTGTCCCATCTCAGCTTTTTATTTCATCACAAAAAACAAACATTTTTCTAATAATACACTAAACATTTGAACTAAGCAAAACTATCATGCCTTTATTTTTTTCTAATGGCCACACATAGTAATTGTAATCCTCCTGATAACTAAGTAACTGCTATATCTAAGCATACATGCAATGTAATGCACAGCCAGCAAACTTCCAAAGCTTAATTTTTCCCTGCCCACCTTTCTGCAAAAGTAAATGCCTCCACAGGGTCACCTGCAGGTAATGATGGTGACTCCCTAGAGCATCAGTTATGAAGTTTTTATGATTTGAACCCCATTTCAAATCACAAGAGGGAATATTGTATCTGACACAGGAGCCCTGTGATTCTCTCCAAGGCCTGGAAACATGGTAAAGTCTTAAAAAAGTTATTAATTTTTTTTTTTTTTGATTCCATGGCTGTGTGTCCCAACTTAGTTTCATTTGTTCCTATTTCATCTCTCAAGTATAAAGAGCATTTCAGTACACACACTGTACAGACACTTGGTATATATCTGCCATGATGATGTTTTTATTTCCTGCATTCTGTGATTATTTCCTGCATCCTGTGTTTAGGGTCACTAAAGGTTCATACATTTGAGTGACAAGAAGTCACAGTGAAAGGACAAACTTGAACAGCTGTTCATTTGTCAGTTGATTAATTTTCATTCTGTTCCCATGATGTGACAGGCAAATCTCCTATGAATTATTTTAAACTGTTTTGTGCTATCTTTTCTCCCAAAGGTTTTCCATATATTGACAAAAATCCACCTCAAATCTTTACTGTGGATACATCTATCACCCTCAGTAAGCCTGCATGCATGACAAAATTCTTAGCATTGTTACTGTGTTACTGCTAACGTTTATTATAAACTTTCCTGGAAATTCCTGAAGTGTTTAGAAGCTTGAGTCTTTATCTCAAGTAATATTTAAGAAAACATCTTCTAATGCATCCTAAAAAGTAATGATGGTTTTGCCTAATATGAACGATGCTGAAGCCTTTCTTTTAATTATAGCCTTAAGCATGTTAATTGTATATCATTAAGAACTAGAAGAACTGCGTTTTTCCTAATGTAACCAAAATGTAAGACAAAATAAATCTGAGAGTTACATAAGATAAATACTTCCTAAAATTCAGTGTTCTAAATGCTACAATTGTTGTGGTAGCTCTGGAGTTTGTGAGGTGTTTTGGCAAGGGGCATGGGATTGAATCAAAGCAGTTGTAACCCTTGCCAGGCTGAGGGAGCCTTTTTCTCTGAATGGATCGATCCAGAAGCCTCCTGTACTTGCTGGGAAGTTGTAAGCCTCTGTCAAACACACAGACAAGTCTTCCAACGCTCTTGTGTTTTATGCAGATCAGACAAAACAAGAATATCTGAAAGAGTTTCACAGAGGTGATGCAAAGATTTGGATAAACAAAGAATTGAAAATAATCTCAAAAAGTTGAATTTGATCTGCCTTCTTTGAAGTTAAAGTGATTAGAATGGAGCGGACTGGGATTTATAGACTTCACAGGCTGTGGGAGGGACTTCAAAAGTATAAAGGTGACAGAGGAACATATTTTTTCACCAGTACAGTGACAAAAATGCAACATGGTTTCAGGGTTCTTGCAACAACAGGAAGAATAGGAAAACAAAAAGTTCTAATTTTAGTCTCTGCCAGTCACCCATGTATCAGTCTGGTTGTCTTCTACTCAGGACACTCACCTCAAATGCACCTTTAACAGAGCAAACAGCAGATGAACACTGATAAAATCTCAGTAAATGCACAGTACAGAGAAAAAGGAGCCACCAGGACCATTTTTAAACTTTAACTTTGAAAACTGGTCGAATGCATAGCTTACACAGTTGAAAGTAGGATGTGAACAGGGATTTCCCGTGACCAGCACTGCAATTTATACCACTCTCCCTTCTTCCCCTCACAGGGAAGTGGCCTCTTAGAACCATCCACCTGTGTGCAACATGCTTAAATACTAGGAGCAGTAGGGGACTGTTAACTTCTTGTTTGGGACAATCTGCCATGGGGAAGACATCTAAGTTCTATGGTTAAAATCTGCCCAAAGCGGGAAAATGAACCCATCTCCAATTTAATCTCACTTCTGCACAGAGGGGGAGGAAATTCTAGTGCCTCTTCCCAAGATAATATTTTCGGCTGAACTATTCAACATGCAGCTCATTAATCAATTAGAATTGATCACAACTGTGTTTTAGTGAATATCTCATCTACCATTTACTGTCCTACTTCTGCACATTTCACTGCTGATCTTACCTGAACATAACTTTTAACTTTGCATTAAAAAATTAAACTCTCGGAGGAACTGTTTTTTCCAGCTCCCCAAAATGGTGACACACTCTTCACAGTAAGAGTATCGTAAGAAGTGGTTTACAGACTTAATCAAATTGTGCATATGAACAAAGTTATTCAACATGCATGAGTTTTTCCAGAGTGTGACCTGAGCATCCTAATGCTGCAGTGATCTCCATATGACAGTTCTGTCTAATATAAAAAGATCCAAGTTTGCAGACTTTGTGAACAGCATTCTGTTTCTGCATGCTTGACACTTGCTCAAGCAGCTTTCGCATGGATCAACTCTGGTTGCTCCTCCAATCCAATTAATAAAATACACAGCACTGCTCTCTGTGCTATATCAGATTTTGAAGATTTTAAAATAGTTTGTGGATAAACACACAAGTTACTACATAAACATTTATTTTAAAAAGATATTTATTATAAATATGCATTAAAGCAGTTACTTTTACAGTGTATTTCACTTGCTTTGCTGGTTCCTGAAATTAACATTTCAATTAGATTCTAGGGGAATTCTTTCTCTAGAAGGAGGGCATGTCCTTAATTTATGGATTTTGCAGGAAAATAGAAGGCACAAGTAGAGTTGTATTTAGTCACTGGGAATGCAGAGTAGACCCTATGACATCAGAGTGTTTTCACACACATGTTCCTATCCACATGTGCCCAGATCACTTATTTCCCCACTTCAGCCTTACTCACATATGATAATGTCTTCCCATCTCTTTCAAGTAAGGCATATTCAGCTCACAAGCAGGAAAGTTAATTTCCAAAAGGCTCCACATGCAATCCCCTTAATTTATTCTGTACATTTTATAATTCATTTCTCAGGCAATTATATTACACAAAGGTCTCTTATGAAAATTTGCAAGAGCAAAATCAATAGGTTTCCAGAGCAATTATTTAAAACTTATTCTAAGAGTTTACATAGCTTTAGGACAGAGTCCTGATGCGCAATTCAGTGTGCTAATTTTAAAAAATTAAATAATAATCATAAAACTACTTATACTTTCCATTCTGCTCTGAGAAGCTTTACAGCATTTTAAAAAGCACATAAATGATTTGACCACAATGACAAAGGCAGTGGCCAAAGAGGGCTTAAGGTAAAAAGTTGATGTAGAAGCAGATTATTCCAGTTCTATCAAGTGACACCCTTGTTTTGATGAATCATGATGTTAAACTAATGTTAAAATTTCAACTTAAAGTTACTATATAACTTTTGTGTTCAGCTGTCCATGTAAACAACCAAAATGATTCTTCTAAACTGTTTAATCTAAATAGTACTTGTTTCCTGTCTTGACACTACCTGAAAACAAGATAAATATTCTACGAAACCAGGGAGCACTCTCAAATAATTAATGTAAGAAATTTTAATGTCTCTGTGTTAAGCCTAACGGCGACAAAGAAAAACCATCAGGAGTATTTCTTTTTAATTAAACCACACTAATTAATTTTCAAACCTTCAGGATCAAAACAGATCTTAAATTGAGTGACTTCACACCGCCACAAATCCCTTCCGTTTTGCACAGCCATGTCCCATGGACATCCCGAGTGGACACAGTGTTCAATGTGTCCCTGCAGCCTGAACTACACCACCTCAACAGAGACAAGGGAGCAGAGGCGGTCAGCAAAGCAGGAATGGTGAAGGGAGGCCAGATATGTGCCAGTAGTTTATACAAATTTCCCAGCAAATGTGGAGAGATCTTTGTTTACACTTCTAGTTGCACGGGTAAAGGGAGTTCAGAATTACGCGGGGTTTTTTAATAAACTCTATTACTTTTCAGAAAGAACCTTTAGCAGCTCTGCTTTTAGTTAGCTAATGTTTGTTTCACCAGCAGCATATCATTACAAATAAAACAAATGTCAAGCTCAGTTTTTTGTTATCAGTCTGGGAACAGTGTGGCCACATACAGCTTATCCTCACCTATATATATATACATATATATATATATATATGCGCAATGTATATATGTAACGTATGTATGTAATGTGTGGGGTGTGTGCAAAGATCCCCACAGACCGAAGCTCCCTCGGCCTACAGCTCCTTTCAGCTTACAAAACTCCACGGGCAGCCCGAGCTTTGGGCACGGGAATAACCCGGCGCGGCCAGAGGGAAGGGTGGGGACGCGGGACGTGCTGCTGGGGATCGATTTTGGGGAGAGGCGCCGTTTCTCCAATTTAACTCGAGGGCAAATCAAGCAGCGGCAGGCGGTGAGCTGGTGGAGGGACAGCGCGGCTGTGGCCGTGCACAGGGCGGCGGCGGCAGCAGCACGGCGGCTGAGGAGAGAACCACCGCGGGATGAGCGCGGGTCAACAGGACCCGCTGCCAACAACCCACGGCCTGACCGCGCTGCCTCAGGGCCAGAGGCAGCGGCCCTGCCCTTGCGGCGTGCGGGGCGGAGACCGCGGGGCGTGAGCGGCAGCGGCCGCCATGTTAGGTGCGGGCACGGCTCTGCGCAGCCGGGGGCGCCATGTCTGTTAAGGGCGGCTGCCGGCAAAGGGTCCCTGGGAGTGCGGCGCCCCGCGCTGCCGCGGGCATCCACACGGGAGCGCGCCCAGGCCAGCCGTGGGTCACAACAAGGACGGGGTGTTCCAGGTGGGATCTGAGTCCGCACTCCGTGGGAACGCCGGGGGCGGGCGGGAGAGCGGTGCGGGCCCACCCTGAGCGGAGGTGGCGCCTCGAAGCGCGGCAGGGCTGGGTCTACGGCCGAGGGTAGCCTCTGCTAAGGGAAGAGCGTAGCTGCTGACTAAAATAAAAGCCTGAACGGCCTGGCTTACGGGATGCTGTGCCCCACAGCGGCCCCGGCTGGGATTTCCTCTGGTCCCCGACTGTTGCCATCCCGGCCGGCCTCCCCTGGGGCAGCAGGAGTGCGAGGGACCGAAGGAGTGCGGGAGGCTCTGTTAGAAGGGTTTGCCTGCAGGAGAGAGGAAAGGCTGCTGGATTCTATTCGCTACAGCCTCCCCGAGAAACTTTTCACGAGGGGAGTTTTCTCTGTGAGGTGCCCTAAATTTCAGTGGGAGATGAGTTAGCTACTGCTTCTTCCTTTTTCTAGAAGCAAAACCCCTGGTTTGCTTCACCAAAGATGTGTAGCAACTAGCAACAATCTCTTTTGCTCGCAGGAGACCATGAGCAGTAACAAGGTGTTGGCTGCCAGGTGCGAATGAACACTTTGTTTTCCTGCTCGAAGTTCAAAGTATTGCAAGAGGTCAGAGTTCTGGGATCCAGGTGGTTGAGCTGGGTAAGCCTTTAACTCGGGCCGGGTCAGTTGCCTTTCTTTATTGCTGGTGATCTTACTGTACTCTGACAACAGGCTGCCCATCTAAAACAAAGAACAGTTCGCAGGTTCAAGGGTTACTCAAATGCTTGTTCCCATGTAATGTTTTATCACCAGACAGGGTTCATATTAAGCAACAAGATTGTAGAGTAACTTAGCCTGGCAGGGGCCCTTCCTGTGCCACTTGACCCAGACCCTTCCTTAAACCAGGGCTGGCCCTAGAGTCGCACCGAGTTGCCTGGGGCCTCATCCGGACTGAATTAGGAGCTCCTCCATGTGAGTACTTGGCTTCCCAGAAGGTTAAAACTGTTGCAAGCTACCGGTATGTGTTACCTAACCTGCAGCCTCTCCATGTAGAAAGAAGCACATGCTAAAGACTACCCCTTCCAATCACCTGACCTGTGTGCACAGCTGAAAGCCTGGGGAGGAACTAGGCAGGATGAAGCCTGTCATCGTGGTGCATGGTGGAGCTGGCCGCATCTTCAAAGAACGAGAGGAGGGATGTCGTGCTGGTGTTGTCAGAGCTGCGCTGCGAGGTTACAGGGTCCTGAAGCAGGGAGGCAGTGCCGTAGATGCAGTGGAGGAGGCAGTACGGTCAATGGAAGATGATCCTCATTTTAATGCAGGTAATTTTTTTAAGAATTAAGTGGACTTAGAATCATATTATATTTCAAGTGTTTTTCTCTGATGTTTCTGAAAATCCTAGCTTGTATTATTATTGTTGCATTATTACTGACCTATGTACATTGCAGCGGAGTAAATACTGGTGTCACAAAATAGGTGATTTCTCAGCGTAGTACGTGCTGTAGTTTCTCGTGACTACCCTTAGGAAGATGAATTATGCTTTTCCTATGCTTCAGTGTTCTGTATCTGTCATTTAATTTGTGTAGTGCTGTTTTACTTTTTTGTAAATCTTCTGTTATTGTGCTGTGTATATCCAGTTTTAAGATATACATGGGCTCTTACGGAATATGTGTTAAGTTAATATGCCTCTTCAAGGCACTTGGATATACCTTGCAGCATTGTTTAATCCTGGGTGCTCGACTATTACCTATTGCCACAGAAACACTGGTGTTGGGGATCCTAGGTGTTTTGTTCTTCGCTAATGCTTGCAATTAGTTATTTTGTAAATAATACTGGAAAAGCAATGCACTAATGGTATATGAGTCATAAATCTATAACTTCTTATGGTAAGGGTTTGTAACTGGATTTCCTAATCAGTAACGTGAATTAATGTTAGTGGTAGTAATCAAATACTTGCTCCTCTTCTTAGAACCTCAAGTTTATTATTTTGATGAATTTCAGCAAAAATATTTCACTGCTCCCATCATGGTACGTCAGAAAAGAACATGGAATGAAATACCTGCAGGTGCTCAGTATTTTAGATGACATAGATAATAGTTACATGCTGAGTTAGTTTGCAGAGCTTCATTTGTTCCATCTCACCTTGCAGTCAAGAGCAGGTTTTATTTAATATGAAAATTTCATTGTTTTGTTATTCACTTGGGTTGGACATTCTGATTTTTAGAGCATTCAAGCTGAAATCATGAAGTGGAGTTGCAGGTGTAGTGTGTACTTTTGTATACTTAGCATCAGGGCAGCATTCTCTCATTTATCTTTTACTTAACTGGACTTGAACCTTCACCCATTGCTCGGATTTGACTATGATGATCTAAGTGGCAAGTAGTCTGTTACAGATATATCTAATTATGTTAGCACTCATTAGCTACAGCTACTCTGAGAATCTGGTAAAAATGAAAGCTATGTGACAAGGACCCTGATTGGAGTGGCTGTTTAAAACTCACTGTGTAGTATTTATCTTCATAAAAGGATAAAATCAGTTTTGCTGTAGTATTTTCTAGGCACACACAGACATTGCTAAGAGACAACAATAAAGGTGAGGAAGAATGGGCAGAACAATCAAGTTGTGTCTTTTTTTACATGATAGCGTGTATCCATGCTGTATGGGGTCATCTTGATGTAGGCTTGGTGCAAGGGCTCAGAAGCTAAACTGGTGTATAAAATTACCATTTTAGTGACTTGTGCAGTGTAATAAAGTCTCAAGTTCTACTTGTGGCATGATTATATTTCTGTGTGATCTCTTTGGCTAGCAGTATGAACCAGCTTGGCATGAGTATTCCAGGTGTAAGAACTGACACACTCTTGATCCTTGCACGTTCTTTCCTATGCAGCCTTTGCAGGACATAGGACAGATCTATCTATCCACAGATAAGAGGGATTTGAAGTATTCCTCTCAGTATCCTAGCTGTGATTAGGCTGATGTCAGACATGTTGATTGTTTGTTTCATGCTCTGTTTTTTCTTCTGTTGTCTGTCTCTTGTTTTCCCAGCCCTTTGCTTGATAAGTAAGCCAAAAACTTTATTTTCTCATCACTGCTGCCAATGGATACCATGGCCTCAGAGACTGGTAGTCCCTACCCATTCGTTTGGAAGGCAGCTTATAACCACAGAAGGAAGGATTCATCCTGCCTGAGATCTCTTGAAGTTCAGTAACTAGCTCTGCCATGGTGTACAGACTTTTATGGTGGTTAGTGGAATGAGAAAAGTTGACTATACAGCTCTCAGAGGTGTAGGAGTTGTGGATGCCCCATCCCTGCAAGTGTTGAAGGCCAGGTTGGATCAGACCCTGAGCAACCTGATCTAGTGGGTGGCATCCCTGCCTGTGAAAAAGGGTTGGCTCTAGATGATCTTTAAGGTCCTTTCCAACCCAGGCCTTTCTGTGAGTCTATGGCAAGCAGGATAAATTGTTCTTAGAAGGTACCTGTCTCCCTTTACTAGCTGTAAAAAGAGACGTTTTTAGAAAGCTGCCTTTGATTACAGAAACTGTCTGCAACTGTTTTCTGCTCAGCAAATTTTAGAAAATCCTAAAATGTATCCTATGAGATATGTCCAGTAGACTTGGGATACTCTTAATGCAGTAATGAAGGGGCCTTGCTGAGTTTCCCCTGGAACCATGATTCTGGTCACTGATGCTTGAGGAAGGGGTACCCTAGTTCTAGTGGGAATTTCGTGATCACTGTTTAGAACTTTCCTGTCAAAGGAAGTTAAAAGATCATGGCAGGGTTTAGCTAAGGAAACAATTCCTTACTAGCATAAGGAAAAGCTGGAAGAATGGTGTTAACATGGATGGCACAATTAACCTGTAAGCTCTTTACAGATCAGTCTAGAAATTAACATATTGTGAATGATGCAGGACTGAACTGTGGAGTTATTTATGCAGTTGGAGACAGATAAAAAATAACTTTTGAGCAGTGTGTTGGTATGTGGCAGGGGCAATTTTTGAGATTGCAAGAGGAGGACTGCAGGATTTAGCTGCCTTTTGTCACAGAGGATTTAATTTCATATATTCAGGTCTGAAGTACATTGGTATAGAAGTTCTATGTCAGTTATTGACAGAGGTTTCTGGACTGCTTTAATGTTGGTTTAACAGAAAGGAGAAAAATCCTACTGGATTAGTTATAACAATGCTCAGGTCGTTTTACCTGAGGTACTGTGTAAATCTGCCATGTTTTGGTTTGGCTTTTTACTTCTTTTCAGATTTAGTCTTCACCATCTGTATTAGCAAGGCCTGTGCACTTGATGACTTGCAACCTGTTATTCCTCTGTGGTACAATTATTGGCATTATTTTAAAAACCATTGCATTGTCTCATTATCCATTATCTGCATTGTCTCATTTTGTATGTCATTAATTTTCAATTAGGTTAGTGATAGCACTGATAATTATAGAAGAAGATAACTACCTGATATTTTATTACTTAATTTTTATTTTTTAAAATTATTTTATGTAGTGTAAGAAGCTTGTTATTTCAAGCTTTTGCTACAGTAGTGAGGGGGCGCTTATTCTGCTCCATTAATTTTGGCAGTTTCTTGGAGTGCTGTGTGACGTTCATCTGTTGATAGGATCAAACACTTTACTGTTTCTTTAAGTAGTGTTGTATCCTCCTTTGGGAAAACTGTAAAGACTAAAAAGTGATCTGGGAATAAAGAATTCTGTTTATGATGGCTTCTTGATTCAACTTTAATACCAAGTATATCATTTGGATGGGATTGGAGTGTGTTTTTCATTTTATAAAAAAATAAAACTTAGTTTTTAAGTAGATGTACTCTGTGAGACTTCTGTTAATGGCTAGATTTTGTGGTTATACTCAGCAGTGTTTCTGCTGTTTTGTTTGTCTTTGGGAGATACTTTTGGTAAGTCGGCAAAGTGGGAAAGAGAAAGGTTGCTTGATGAGAGCTTGCAGTTGAATCACCTGGGTGGTTAGTTCTTAATGACTTTCTTATATTTTTCTTTATTTGTCTTTAGGTCGTGGATCTGTTTTAAATGAAAAAGGTGAAGTAGAAATGGATGCCATTATCATGGATGGAAAAAATTTAGATTCTGGAGCAGTATCTGCAGTTAAGTGCATAGCAAACCCAATAAAACTCGCTCGACTTGTTATGGAAAAGGTATGCTGGTTATCTACTTGAGTATGAAGCATTTTCTTTTCCTTTGAACTTCATCCAATATATTGATACACCTCAGTGATGATGTTTGTGTAGTGCTTTAAAGCAGCAAGGAAGGGAGAAATGGATTGGAGTGTTTGGAAGCTATGGTCATGACCAGGAAGTACTTACTTTAAGGGTTTTTCAGAAATATTTATAAACAATAGCATTCTAAGGAAACATAACTTGACCTATGCATCTTGGTCTCCTGTGGTTCTGCAGTTGTTATTCAAGGGTTTTTTTGATTTTTTTCACTTGTTTTTTGAAGAGCTTTTTTGTTGTCACCGAGTGTTGTGCTTGATCTTGCAAGATTAAAATTAAGTAATACACTGTTCACTTTGCAGTGATATGGAACTGAGTTAAATGACCCAGTTCCATATTTGGCTATGTAATGCACTCCTGTGTTGTTCTGGGTAGCTTTCTCCTGATCAGGTGGTAGCACTAGTACAGATGTAGTCTGCCACCAGTAGAAGATAACATCAGCTCTGTGTGGTGCTGACAGATTTTCCAAGATAATCAAATTTATCAGGGCAGTAAAATATTAGTTGACCTTCTATATAAGATCAGTCCCGCCTTACTCCACTGAGAAGTCCATCTCATATTTGCCACAGCAGACTTCTATTTTTCAGATATGGTGCAATGTCAGGATGGGAGTAAGTGATCTGTGTGATATGTCTCTTTTATGAGGCTGTGACAGTGATCAAAACATTTGCCATGTCTTTGGAGTTTACATTTTCATCCTACTAGTGCAGCTGCCTCATCATTGAAAAGGTTCATATTTAAAAAAACACTTACTAATAAAGAAAACATATGTTTCTTTAACCTTTCAAAGTGGCTTTTGAGGAAACAAAACCTGTTTTGGTGATCTATAAAGATGATTGACATTTATCTTGTCCTTAAAGGCCTCCAAAGCAGATAGGTTTTTTGGGGGTTTTTTGTGCCCTTAATTGAAAGATGGTTCTGCTTTTAAGATCAGAATATTTCACTAAAATATTGAACGTAAATACTTCAGTGAAATATATGTCTCTAAGAAAACAATGTTAAAACTTGTAATGAATAAGGTTTTTTTCCTTCATACGGATTTTATTTTGTTATTAACTAGATCAGTAAATAAATATAGGTGGTAGACAGCTTCACAAGACAAAATTTGAGAATATAGATGGAAGGTTGGGGGAGAGGTGTCTCTAGCATATTAAGATGAATGTTGTATATTATTTTATTTTCTCTGTAGAGAACTTATTTTAATGCCTATTGTTTACTTCTTATTCCAAAATCATTGATTTATTTTCTTTGTTGTCTTGTCCATGAAAAAAATCTCATTTAAGTCAACAAGAATAAGGTCAAAACAATACTGTTGGATTTTGATAATACAACTTTGCAAAATGTGTTTTAAAAATTAAACAAAAAAACCCAAACCAGCAAACAGAAAGCCCTCTCCTATGTCTTGTCTATTACATTGTCTTTCTTGTCATTGCATGGTGCTTCAGGTGTTCAAAAGTTTTGAGGCTAAATTTGAAATGAAATCATAAAATTCTACTGTACAGGACCAAGTATAATGGTGTAGTCCTAACACCATGACATTTTGTGGTAAAGGTATTAATCTTTGCCAAGATGCAAGAAAATCTGTGTGCTTGATGGTAGATTTCAAATGTAAATGTTGACCTAAATTGCTTGATGTATATTGAGATGAGTTTCTGTGCTTTTCCATCTCCTGTAAATGGGAATACCAACTGATGTTGCTCTTCTGCTCATTGTTGCCCATCTGTTCATCTTGGACAGGAACTTTGGGACACCAACCCAGGATATTTCACAGTACATTTCATAGTGTGTTTTGTTGTACTGTGCTAAATTAAAAAACATTTTAATTGTGTGACTTGGGGGTAATAAGGGTAGTTTTCCTGGGGTCTTTAGTCTGTATGCATAATTGCCAACGGTTTGAGGTGCCTTAATGCCATAAAGAGTTTTGAAACATGCAGCTCCTGAAAACAAACCGACCAACCAAAACCACCCTGTATCTGCTTGTAATGGTATTTCCATCCTATTTATGGAACAGTGTCGGCTCCATCTGGTGGCCAGAGTAGCTCCTCTAGGTTGTTGCAACACATTTGTCCTTTTTGGTTGTCACTTTCCCACTGGGCTCAAACTTGTCCAAATTAATGGAGTAGATAAAAGGAGGGCAACAGAATAATTTCCATTCATGATGTACTGTACTGTTGTTCACAGGAGCTTCTAGAGATGGAAGACTTTTAGTACATTAACTAATGTAACACATTATTGAAAAAGCACTTAAATTTCTGTTGAATTATTCCTGTTTGTGTTGAACATAAATAGAATGATACATTGAATTTGGGGGGGGGCGGGGGCAGGGACATGAAACCCTTCTCAGCTCCAACACTTCATTAGATGGGCTTCTCATGAACACTGGAGCACTAATTCATTAGTATACGTACATTGTGTATTGTGCAGGACTTTACCTTAGGCAAAAGAGAATTTAGCTTAGAACACACATTTCTTGAGGCAAAGGACCAGGGTTTTTTTTCCTGTGCTGCCAGAATTGTTAAATTAAGAACTGCAATGGTCTGAGCTTTAGGCCAGGCAGAAATTTGGGGTATTTTCCCCATTTCCAGTGAAATTAACTAAAAGTGCCAGCATTTGTTGCTTATTTGTAAGATCTCTTGAACCCTTTTCTTGTCCTTTTAGGTCACTTCATGTAAATGTCTTCCAGAAAAAGCAGGCACTTTACATTAGCAAACATATCAATGAAACTGGAAGAATGAGACAGGAAAATGTGCTTTTTGCATTGTTTGACAGTGTTCTACTAGTTCTTTTGATTGACAACATCTGATGCTTAAAAGAATGAAAAAAATCAGCTTAAGACAACACCTTTTCAGTGAGGACTGAAAAAGAAGAGAAAAGCCCCCCAAACACAAAGTCCTATCATGGAAATTTATTTATCAATATGCAAGTATTTCCTGTTTGTGTAGCCTAGGAATGTGCATATGTTATTCGTATTTGCATATGGGATGGAGTCCTATGAAAATATTTTTAGAAATAACTTCCATTTTAATAAAAACTTTCTATTTTTACAACTTATTTAAAAGAATCTGATATAGTCTTAGTTGCTGAAGAAAGCAAAGGATGGAGGACACAGCCTTCTGGTACAGATCAAGACAAAAGCAAATTTCCTGCAAAAACCCACCAAACAACCAAAAAAAAAAAACCCAACCCACACCCACAAATAAGAACCAAAACTATTTTTAGTATTATATTGTGTGCTTCTCGTGGGTTAGTGGTAGTGGCAGAGGGGGGCAGTATTGCACAAAGAAGTTGGCTCTCAAGTCGAAGAACACTACTCATTAGTTTTGTTAGAAATAGGTAGGTTTGCATCGTCTCGTACTGTGGTAACAGCACTCAGCATGAAAGCCTGATATCTGCTTTCACATATACAGGGGACTTCTTCCTTGTCATCCTTAGTATTCCCTAAAGCATACTCTCATGAATTAAAGATTAATTAAAAAGGCATTTAAATTTTCAGAAATGTTTGATATCAGGGCTGCAGCATCAGAAATGTTTCTAAAGTGTAGTCCTCTGTCCCTGTACAAAGGGCTTAATGCGGAGGCTGTAATAGGCTTAAGTAGAGGTCAGTGTTTCTGACTTGGGCAAGAGGTTTGTCTGGAATCCTTTGAAACAATGCAGTGCTATGCACTGGTCATGGTAGTGATTACTTGTCATTGCTTTAGAAATCAACAGCAGTTGATGGTCTGCAACATCTTAACCTGAAGCTTTGAGGCTGTAAATGTCCTCCAGAATGTAGCATGATACAGAAGTACCCAACCTCTGCTGTCCTTGCTTCTGGCTGAGAGCTGGGGCATGGGTGCTTTGCAAGGCTCTCAGGCCTGCTGCCTCCAGCATCACATGGTTCTGTTTGGACCCCAGCTGTCTGGTGGGCTCTGCTGCTGCATGGACAGAAAGGCTTGATCTAAGTTATGTGCTCTGCTCTGAAATTGTTCAGTGCTGTATAGTCAGACAACCACTTCTCTAAAACATTCCCAGGCTCCGATGAGCAATTGACAGCTGTTTAATTGTGCAAGAAGCTGCTGCTTACTTTTTGACACATAAAGCAAAACAAAAAATCAGATTTCAAAGCTACTACTAAGTATAAGGATTAATTAAACAAATTTATCTGGCAAGTTTCTCTAAAATAGGAATTAACCAAACTCTATAGACATTGAAGCATGGAATTAACGAAGGTTGTTGAATTCAAATCTGGATTGAAGTGCTTTGTAAATAAAAGAATCAAAATAGAACTTTCAAGTATTGTTAGAAGAGAATAAACATTTTTTGGTCAAACCTATTAGAAAGTATTCTGTTCATAAATTTGATCCTCTGAGTTAATAAGAATAGCAGATTGTTGAAGGAAATATTTAAAATTAAATTGTTCAGCTGATAAGGAACATTTTAGTTGTATGCTATTTACATTTTTTGGTTGTTTTACTAGGTGTAATGGCTTTAAACAGGACTTTATTTAGCATTTGAATAAAAGCCTTCTAAATCTCTTAGTTAACTGGACAAAACAGTTATGTAGTAATTTGGTGATTCATTTGAAACAGTACAAAACAGTTGCATACAAATTAGCTAAAGAAAAAATTTACTAATTTTTCTTCTCCTATTATAGTAAGTGTTAAATAGATAAGTACAATTATTTTCTGTTGATGGTTAAACTTTGTGGTTTGGAGAACTGAAAGCTTTCTCAGCTGTAGTAGAAGGGGATATGGGCAGAAGTTAAGAAATTTTTAAAATAAAATTTGTAATTTTCTTTGTGTGGATACTTCTAAAAATAGCAATTATACAAAACTGCTCAGTACAAGACAAAACAAGAATTGTAAATGGATCTCTTGTCTTTCTGCAGACAAAGCATATGCTGCTGACTGACCATGGGGCACACCTGTTTGCTCAGGCCATGGGTATTCCTGAAATTCCAGGGGAGAAACTCATAACTGAGAGATCCCGGGAGAGATGGAAGAAGAACCTTGAGCCAGATTCCAACCCTGAAGAGTTTCAGAAGTAGGTAAAATATATTTTATTTTTAACTTTGGGTAATTTAATTTGTGCTATCTAGTTACAAAAAAAAAAACTTCAAAAGAAACCAAAAACCCCCAAACAAGCAAAGTGACCAAGAAAAACAAAACCCCAAACAAATAAACACAAACCTTGAAGGCCTTGAATATTCCCAATATTATGTGGTTTGATATAGTCTTTACAGTATGTCTTTATTGGAAGCAATAGAAAATCAAGCTTTCAATGAATTTGCTTAAACTTAAATGACTGGAATAAACTTGATGAAACTTGTTGCTGCTTAAGAAGATTATTGGTCACTTTGACAATAGCATAGGTTTTGTGGGTTTGTTGGAGAACAAAGTTAGAACTTGTTACTGCTCTTAAAATCATCAGTTACAGAAGTGCATAGTGTAGCTTTAACAAATGCAGGTATTATTTTGTATAGCTTTTTCTGTGGAGGAATTGATTTTAAAAAATCTTCAGTGCACATACTAAAACAAGTTAATTTAAAAAAACCCCAAAACCTCAAGAAAGCTGATCTTGGTTAAGTAGACGATCAGATTTGTCTTTAAATTGGATTAGATAGTTAAACAACATCAGACTTTGACCAGTAATTCCTTCTGAGTAGTGATTGTGGCTGTTGATTATGAAAAGGAATGAAAAAGAATGAACACATTTAGTGATGGGTGGGAAGAGAGATGCTGCTGGATAGTATTGCCCAACAGCAAAATGAACATCATTTGGAAAACAACCCAATCTTATATAAAGTAGAGGGGAAGGTGAGGTGGACACTAAAAGAATGAAAAACATCATGTGTCAAGAATGTTTTCTGTGCCTGTGAGGTAGGCATAAACACTAAATTGTTTTGAGCTTCCGTTTGTATGTCCATTGTTGTGGTGCAGAAAAACGCTGTATTACGTTACGTAAATGCCGTATTATGTGCTGTTCATCTGTTTTGTGAAACAGGAGCAGAGCTGAATTTGTAGATCAGGAGGAAATTTCTTCTTGTGAGCATGTTAATTAAAGTCCCTGAAATGAGGCTAAAAATTACAACCTATATGTTATTTTCAGTAAATTGCTAAAAGGAAAAACAAAGTTATGAGACAAGTGTAAATATGGTCTTGTAAACAAAGTGATGTTGTTCTTTGACCATGAAGTCTTGGTCATATTTTGTCTTATATCCAACAGAAGTTTTCTTTTGATCCGTGGTCAGTCCAAGGACTGTGTGCGAAGAATTTTGAGGATGGTGTAGCCACCAGTGCCTCTTGTTCTCTTGAACATAAGCTGGAATAGCATGGTGTTTTAAGTCTTCATTCATTCCTTATAACTGGTTCTTTTTTTTTTTTTTTTCTCCTCTGAAAACAGTGTTAGGCATCTTCAGTTTCAGCATGGACTTCTTCTGGAATATCTGGCAATATAAAGTTTGTGTATTTCTGAAAGGCTTAAGACTATTTTTTGTCTTGGCCATGCTGTTCTTTTTCTGAAAACCAAAGCATCAGCACAAATCCATAAAGTTGAAAACGGGTCTTTTTTAATGCAAACCCATTTCATTCTGTATCACATGTGGAATGTTCTTTTTCCCTGTTATGTCCACAGTGATTATGCAGAAACTTGCCTGAGGCGAAAAAACAGAAGGTGAAGTAGTATTAGTGAGAGACAACATAATACCAGATCATACTGGGAATTTGAAGGTTGGTGTATATTTTACTTCCAGTCCCCTGATCCTCAAAGTGTTGGAAACCCTGGGGTTTCATAGGCTTTGCAGGTAAAGTCTGGTATCTCCATAAGAGATACCCTTCTCCTCTGCTGGTTAGAAGCCTGCATTGATTTATGCTGAGAGCTTAGGATTCCACTGCATGTACAACATTCCATCTTGCACACCTTTTGCCGAGAACAAGGTGTGATTTGATTTATGTGCAGTCTCACATTGCAAAGACTCTGACAATACCCTTGTTAAGAATTACTGGAGTTTGCCTGAGAATCCCACAGAAAGGGTGTTGAATTGAGTCTGGCTGTAAGGTGGGCTCCTAGCCCCAGTGTGAATCACACTGCTAGAGTAACTTGAGGAGGTATTAACTAACAAGGACTCTAACAACAACAAACAAAAAACCCCACTACTGATGTAGGGCTGAGAGACAAAATAGCAGGTAACTCATTAAGTAAATGGCAATAGTGTAAGTACATGTCACTTCATAGGTATTGGATAATGAAAGATTTAGAGAAAAGGGAATTAACAAATCTAAATAATACATTCTGTATCACAGTATATGCAGTATACAGGAATAATCCTTGATTGAAAATATCCCTAATAGCATCCTCAGGTATACCACAGGTACTTGTTGAGGTTCTTGCTACTGTCAATGACTAAAAATAGAGAGATGGTTATAATTTGATAGCAGTTTTGTGTTCCTTGTTAATGTTTTGGAGTCAACTAGCCATGCAAAAAAATTTATTTGTATCTTCTTTGCCTTTGTTCTGGAGATGATCAAAGGAAAGGTTACACTGAAGCAGTAAAAAAGGGACTGTAAGAAATCAAGTGTGATTGTCTATTTGCTCCACTGCAGATGAGGTGTGTTGGACACATTCACTTTGTTATTTATTGCCAGTTGTGCTCTCGTACCAAAACAAGTAATACTAAAACTGCCTGTGTTATCTGTGTGTTTTTTTTCCCACAGTTGCTTAAGGTAAATACTTATCTAAGAAAATGTACATCTGGATACATCTTTCTAAATTACTCAGGAAGATCTAACTTTAGTTGGTTGAAGGGTGCTACATGAATGTGCAAGGGAGTACTGAATTTACTAATGTTCTTTTCAGCAAATCATTTGTAACAGATGGATGGGTGGGAAGCCCATCTGCACCATCATATCAGTTTGAGATGAGGTCCGTCTCTACATAAATGTCAGAGCAGCCTATAAGGCCTGTGATTCATCAGTCAACTTTGAATTGCTGTGAATGAAGTGTAGGGACTGACAGTATGATACTTTACATAAGCAGAAGGGAACAGGAAGTTGGGTCTCTGAGAATCTGACTGTGGGTTTCAAGGTACACAAAGACTTTGTCAGACTTAATTAGCTTAGATTTTGCAAAGCTGTAGAGAAACCCTCACCAGTGTCCAGGCAAATTTGAAAGGTATTCCTTTCCCAGTTGCCTGTTGGGTAGTTCCTCGAAAGATTGTTGCAAATTATTTTCATGTGTGGAGAAATTTGGATTATTTGTGGGGTTTGGTATACTTCTCCTGGTCACATACTGGTTTATGTTCCTATGTGAATTGCTAAGACTGGAATATATGGATATTTAAACTGTTACTTCTCAGTAATGTCTCACTTCTCAGTGCAGCAACTGTTACAGTGTGTCACGACAGGCTTTTTTTTCCATACACAACTACACACGAATATTTTGAGCAGGCTATTGTATATTTCTTTTCTGTGTTGAAGAAATAGAGATATAATTGAGACTTCCGTTTTCTTTGGTGTCTGAAGATTTTTGAACCAACGTGCAGTTTCAGCAGAGTCTACTGGCCAAGTGATTTAAACTTCAAGATTATGTAGCTACAGAGTACAAAGACTAAAGTATGTCTTAATGATGCATTGTGAGCAATACTAGTTGAAAGGAAAATAAATAAGCTTTTTTTTTTTTTTATAGCATTCAAACATTAAGGGGAGTAAGGAAAAGGAAAGAGGAGGAACAGGAAGGAAATGATTCGGTGCATGCATAACATTACTGTCCTTTTCTGTATTCACTCATTTACGTGCATTGTCATTAATAATTCCGGTTAACCTCCTGTTGAGACAGTGGAGCCAATTGTTGCATCTTTGAGTTGCCATTTAGGGGAAAGTTGTGTGTCAGTTTGTGTGTCAGCCAAAAAACTACTCCAGAACTATAATGACTAGAAGTATTTCTGCCCTGTGTGCTTTTGTTTTGTGGGTTTTTTTCCTCCCCAAGTTTCCATGGTATGAAAGTAAACAAGTCATGGGGGAAAGATTTTTTAAAAAAAGCGTTTTCTACTTTATTAAATACAAAGCTTGTGAGAATTGTTGCATGTTTCTTGTTACTTTTGTAATGAGAAGCATGGCAAAAATAGCTTTATGATGAGCAGTAATTCTGTTGTAGAAATCTTCTTTAAAGCTACCTGGGAAATAAAGGCAACATGCTTTGGCAGGTATGCTTTAATTCTGTCTAATTTTGTCGACTGTTTTTCTTGGCAGAGACCTTGGAACAGTCGGTGCTGTTGCCATAGACAGTGAAGGCAATGTAGCTTGTGCAACATCCACAGGAGGACTCTCTAATAAACTGATTGGCCGTGTTGGTGACACAGCATGCATAGGTATGGGGTGTGGGATCTTGCCTTTTACTTTTTGGGAGTATCTCATTTAAAGAAAGAAAAAAAGTATTACAGTTCTCCTTTTCATTAGTGAAACGAAACAAAAATACTACTCCATTTGAAATAGAGGTCTAACATTCAAATCTGTCAAAGCTAAAGCTCCTTACAGCATGGAAATTAGGAGGAAAGAATTGGGAGTTCTGTTTGGAAAATGGGAATTGGAGATTGTTTTTTCTGTCCTTATTTCAATGCTAATGCCTGTGTTCCCTTTCTGTTGATTCTGATAAAGCTCTTCTTTTTTATGGCTCTGCTTTCTGCTAAGTCAAAAAATGTAGCCTGCTCCATACTAAGATGCTGTTTCCTTGATACTTAAGGAAGTAGTTGTAATTCCAATTACTACTTGTTGTATTAGTGAGCAAGAATTATAAAGTGACTTGCACCTCTGAGTAAATTCCTGTTCTTGAGAGAGCCCGGATAAGACTGTCCCAGAATCTAATAGATACCGTGTGGAATAAAGGAAATATTTTAAGAGATCTCTTATCCAAGTGTAAAGAGACACTTGAAATCCTTTCCATAGACTTCTTCCTCATGAAACAGACTTGCCATTTGATTGCTTCAGGGTTCTACCATACAGCTGGGATTTGGAAAATAAATATTTTTAGTAAAACATGATCCAAACTCAAATAGCTTTGCTGTTGGCAGTATATGATTATTATAAAACACTCTTTCTTTTGCCTACAAAGTTGCTGACATTTTGGTATCCTCTGGATTTTGACTGTGGTTTTCAGTTCTGTGCCTGGCTGCAGCCTTCTGACTGCAAATACCCTCCTCCTGTATAGCCTTCATATAGTTTGGGACATGGGTTTGTGAAGAACAAGTGAAACTGGGCACTTTTGAGCATATTGCTTGCAACTTTTGGTCTCACTAGGCATCTTCAGGATTTGATACAGAAATGTCAGCTGTGCTTTTAAACATCAGAAGCTTTGGTAAGGGGGCATTGACTTAATATGGCAGTGCTTTTCCACATGTCACTCAGAGTCCATTAAAGGGGTCTGATCAAGAAAGTGCAGAAGGGAAGAAACTTTCATTGCTCTTCTAAGGCCTCTATCCCCTCCCCCAGTACCTTGTTTATAATGCTGTGGTGTGTTTCTTACTAGCTCCTGGGAAATATTTTTCTTAGGAGATGTGCTAGAAATATGGATATTGAGCAAGCAGAAGCTTGGTGGAGATCTGGGTGTGGAATATCCAGCAAAACAAGGATGGGAGAAAAAAAAAAGGAGGGGAGAAGGGGAGTTCAAGAGAAGAAACACTGTGCTTGTAGTGAGGACTTTGAAGATTCATCGGGGGTGCTTTGTGACGTTTTACTAGAGCCTATGCTCTTCAAATCTCTTATGTGCTGTGGGGGTTAAGTTCCCTTCAAACTGGTCAGCTCACCAGTGTCCTCGCTAGATCTTCCTTCATATCTTCTCAATTGATATGACCTGGCAATCTGGGTCCCGACCCTATCTTGCTGATCTTCAATATACCCTCCCTTGCTGTTCTGGAAAATATTTTTGCTCATTCCTATGGAGTGTTGCCTGCTTCTGCCTCTTGTACATAAACACATCACGAGTCTTCTCTCTCAACTTGGCAACTGACTTGCTCCAACTGTTGTTCATCTCTTTCATATATTTGACTTTTGAAATTGTGGCGGAAATGAGAAAGAAGCTTTTCTGACATTTTGCTCTCAGAAATGCAGAGAGCTAATGGACCTAAAGGAAGAAATGCTTGGTACCTATTTTAAACAATGCAGGGCTTTTAAATTGTATTACAGAATATTGCCTTCTTTTTTTATTTTTTCCTTTGAAAAGGAAGTGGAGGTTATGCTGACAACCATTCTGGTGCCACTTCAACCACCGGACATGGGGAGAGCATTATGAAAGTGGTCCTAGCCCGACTGATTCTCTATCACATGGAGCAAGGTATATTCCAAACTTCCTATAACCTGAAATAATGAAGATAGGAAACGTTGCCTGATCACAGGTTTCAGTATATATACTGTCATCCTAGAACAGTTTTCAGAAGAGTTGCTCTCAGGGGTATGTGGATGGGTTAGAACAAAAACCTTAAAACCAAAACAAAGTACTACATTATTAATAAAACCAAAATAGCTGAGGTGAACATAATTATCTCTGCTGCCTGATACTGAATCCTGCTTTAGATCAGTGTACATTGACAGACATTACTCTATACATCATTTAATGGAAGTTCTCTTCAGTAGTTTCTCCCAATTATAAACTAAAATTCTGTGAACAAGAAAAAGAAAACAAGTAAAAATAAGACATATTTAACGGAGGGCTAGAAACAGATTACTGGAGCTGAAATAGAAAGTATGGCATACTGCTGTTCTAGTGAACTGTAAAGGTCTTTATTGTAACAACTCTGATTACAGCAACAGAAATTATTTTAAGACTTTTTAACCATGATTTCAATTTACATTTTGTTTTGGAAAACATACTAAACTGACTGGGTGGGTATGTGGTAAACAGCTGACACAGTATGTCTTATGTGACTGTAATACAATCTGACTGTGGGGTGACCCTTTGTAGCTTTACCTTCATGACTTAGTTTGTCATCTAAACCCTTGATTATGTTACAGCCTGTAAACATAGCCAGACAGCATACTTGTGTTGCATGCAGTTCAAGAATCATTAATAGAGATATCACCATTATTTTTAGAAAACTGTAGCTTTGGGGCAGTACAGTGTAACTTACTTTGAGATCAACCAAAGCGGAAATAGTTGGAAAACACTCAATTTATATTTTCCTTGGAGAAGCAGTAAGTAGAGAGACAAGTAACAGCTGCGAATATTTTTGTTGTGCTTTATAGGGCTGTTTGCATATAATGGGTGCATTTCTCTGAATTTCACAGCTGACGTGACAGTTTCAGCATAAAATATAACCTACAGATTATTTTCCAAAGCTCTTAACATGTTATGCTCTCTAAATTTACTCTTTACTTTCTAAATTATGTCTCTAAGTATTCGATTTGTGAACAGCTTTCTAAGCTCTTGTCTAAACTGTGTAAACCAATTTCTTCTCTGTCTTGAAGTTAACTGCATTGCAAGACTTATGCATTGACAGCAGTTACCTGGTTTGCGATTAATCAGTTTGAAAGAGTCTCAAATTAAAAAGTTTATTGGAAAAAGAGAAAAACAAAATGAACCCACATGTATTCATGTCTAATTGGTTTGCGCTCGTTCACCCTGCCCATGCTTGCTTTACCTTCATTCATCCGGGCCAGAAGTACAACTCAGCTGCCGGGCAAACACGTCAGCAATTAGATTCCCCCCGGCCCCTCCTCCCAATGTTTCCATGAAGGCACTGAAAACAAACCCTCACATTATTACAGCTTTTTGATTCCTTGAACAGTGAGCTGAAGTTGCATATGTAAGAAAAACTGTAGAGCCCTCATAATTCTGTTCAGCTATTCACATACTAAATATCCTCTTTCGGACAAATGCTGCAAAATTTACTTCTATATTTCAGGAATTGCTTCAGTGAACTGCTTTGCCAGTCTTAACAGCTGTTGGAATTTCAGTCTTATGGTGGCAGCTGTTGTCTTGGTGAAAAATCAAACAGTGAAATACTGACCCTTTGAAGACGGTGCCACTGACTTAAATAGTCACAGTGTCACCCGTGCGTCAGAGTAAGGAGCTTTATCCTGTCATTCACCAGTGCTGTGAATAATTCCGACTCTGCTGGTTTTATTTGGTTTTAACTCAAAATTTGCTGGGAAGCCATGAAGGTCAGGTTTTGTTCCATAACTTAAGCTGCATAACATTACTGGGGGTCTGTATCCTCGGGTAATTAGGCCAAGCCAGATGCATTCCTGAATGTATATAGTGAAAAATATTTTGCAGCTATTATGGGTCTGTATGTATGATGTGCCTATTAAATTTGATTTATTTAGAAAAATACTTCTGTTAATATGAATCAAGTAGTGAAAAGCTAAAGTTGCATTGCTGGTCCTTTGTCTGATGTCTAGTACATTCAGACCTCATTTTGCCTGATGGTTTCAGAAGTTTCAGGAAGAGTCATGCTGATGTCTGCTTTTGATAAATTATGACAATGTGTAGTACGTGCTTTGAGCTCTGTTGCAGCCAGTGGAACTAGAACAGAGATGATGACTGAAATTTTTGATTGTTTTGATGTGTGTTTTTACAAACTGTAAACGCTTTAGTTTGTCACAAACTTTTGGTGAAAACCTTGCAGATTGGCATTTTTTTCCAGTCAAATGATGGCTTAAGAAACGGTGTGTCTTGGACATAAAATTTGTGAGATAGTTTGTATTAAACACTGAAACTGAATCAAAATCTGAAGCTATGTAAAAAATACTTGGAGAAGTACTATACCATAGCAGCTCTTCACAACTGTCCAGAGCCTTTCCAAAAATGTTTCCTTTGTTAGACTGGAAATTTCATGCTGATTTAGTTGAAAGAGAAGTTAGATTTGACTGCTTCCATGGGGAGGGATGAAACTGTAAGAGAATATTAAAACTGTCAGGACAGGTACTATGCAGTTATTTTGTTTTTTTTTTCAGGAATGTCACCAGAGGTAGCAGCGGACACTGCATTAGACTACATGAAGACACGAGTTGGGGGCTTGGGGGGTGTCATTGTTGTCAACAAGGCAGGAGAGTGGGCAGCAAGGTTCTCCACCAAGCAAATGTCCTGGGCTACTGTAAAGGATGACAACCTGCATTATGGCATTTATGCTGGGGAGAAGCATACAAAATCTGTTGATGAAGCACTTGCATCTGAAAGGGAGGTATTCTAAGAATGAAGAAAGTTGACTGACAGAGAAGAATTAAGATCTCCAGTTTTTGCTGGAGGACAATGACAATTGATTTTGTCTTTCTGAAAGATCTTTTGGTTCACAGGCATTACCATATTTACAGTCAAAACAAAATCTGGACATAGTTCTTTAGTGGACATGTATATATGTGTAGTCTTTTAATGCCTTTGTGAAGTTAGATCCTCTATTTTTAGATAAGAAAGAGAATGGTTTGTAGGTTCCTTGGTTAGCATACCTTGATCTTACATTAAAGGGAGCCTGAGTTTCAGTATTGGAGGAACTTCTTTCCACATCCATTCTCAGAGACTGCTGCCAGGAGTATTTGAGAGAAAAATACCTATTAATTAAAAGCTGAATTTTAAAAATTCAGTATTTGGAGCAGCCATCTCATGGTAACAGCTTGCTAACAGTGAGTGAAATACCACAAAAGACCAGTGAAGAGTTAAAGTTAAAATTGCTCTCAAAGGCTTGAGGTAACTTGTCACAGGATATAATGACGTAAAGAAACTTTCTCCAGAGAAGGGAAAGTTGATGCTAAGGAGGTCTAATTCATTCCCTGACATCAGACTGGAAATCACAACCAAGTAGGCTACAGTGTTTCAAACTGTATGTGGACAATTAACAGGAAACATCCATGCTATGGATGTAGTATCTGAGGCACTAATAAAGAAGGTAATGCTTTCAATAAAAATAACAGCAATCTTTTCTACTCAAATGCAAAGGTGACAGGCATAATTTAAGTCAAAGCATTAGACAGAGATGCTGATTAACTGGAAAAATAATTATCTGAAAGTAAGTGATCAAACCAAGTAGTACTAAAATAAATAAAACTGCCTGTTAACAAGCTTCTTGTGTGAAGTCTGGAACACTGTCTACAGAGATTTTCTTTCTTAAAAGAATTGATATTCTATGTTACTTCTAACGCATTTTCTTCATTAAGATTTTGTATTTTTAAAAGAAAAAGAAAAAAATCTTTCTTTATTTTCTGGCTCTCAACTACGTAATTTTTTTGTGTTAAGAACTGTAATAATTTTATGTATTTCAGAGGATGATTAGATTTTCTCTTGCATGCCATCATTTTGTGGAATGTTCCTTTCACAAGACAGCCCAAATAAACATAACAAAAATCTTAAAGCGTGGTTTGAAACTACTCATACCTGTGTCCCAACTGCAATAAGCTGTATTACTGAGTTGGCACATACAGAACAGTATGTTGCCAAGGTTGCCAAGACTGCGTTAACTTGCCCTATACTGTGATCCATGTTTTTTTGGACATTGCAGATGATTGGATATGTACAGTGATGGTTCAAGAGAAGATGGCAGATGCAAAACATGACCAGGGAGTACTTATGCATTTTTTTTAACAGAAGATCGTGTTGAAAATGGCTCCTATGTGACCATCAGAAGTTCATAAAACAGTAACAGTAATTCTGATGTGCTCATTTGTCATGGGGGGGGGGAATCCCCCGCGGCACTTTTTCTAAGGGTCCCTGGCCAGCAGGGTTGTGGCGTTAAAAATAGCGAGACAGCATTATCAAGTGTGTCTTGTAAAATAAAATGTTTAATAACAAAATAAACTTAGGAAAATACAAATAAAAGAGTTAAGCCGGGCACAGCAGAGAGACAAGCTCATCTGCCTGCTAAAATAGCTTGAAAATGCCGTTGGAGTCCTTTGTCTTATCTCTTAAGTACCTGATGGTCGAGGATGGTTCTGCTGGCCACCTGCCAATAGAGACAGGTGCAGGTCTTGACAGACACAGACAAGGTCCAATCGGTACCGGTTCCTTGACGTTGGACCAGTGGCAGCAAGCAGCGGCAAGAAAGTTCTAGCTAGTTTCAAAAAACTCTAAAGGTAAACTGATCCTTTTTCCTTGTAAGGAAAAAATGTGGGGGTGCATTGCTACACTCATTGGTAGAAACAAGTAGTCACATATTGAGTAAAAATTAATTCATTTCTCCTTCTGCTCATGAGATACCAATCCTATAGGGCCAAGCTGTTTTCTGGGGGGTAAAAAAAAAAGGCAGCTTCATTTCCAAAATACATCCAAAGTATTTGTCACAAATAGTCTGCTTTGTTTATCTCACCTGTCCCTAGTGGAAGATAAAACTGGGGACAGGCAATAGTAAAATAACCTCAATGAGTTCAGCCAAAATTCACTTTGTAGCATTATTTTCATGAAATTGCTCAATGGGGCTTTTTAATGAAAAATAATCCACCTTGAAGTATGTTTTGTAGAGCTAAATGGTGATGCATATAGGCATGGATGTAGGCTGTACACAAGAATATGAGTATCTTGTCACATGTACTGGCTTTGTCAGATGAAAGAGTGCACAGAAGGCACACTCCTCATAACTTTTCCTTTGCTTGAAGTAGCTAGAGGGAGGTGTGTTTACCTGGTACTGCCATAACACCTGGTGTACCTTCTTTGTAAAGCTGTTCGTGTGTTAACATCTCTTGTTCTGGTCAGGCTCCAAGCTGACCAAAACCTGAGTGATGGTTAGTGTAGCAGCAAACATAAGCTGATACACCTGGGGGGTGGTTGATTGGTGAGGATTTGACCTTATGCTAACCTCGACAGCTGGCTTTGGGTTAGCTTTGAACAAGTTCACATTGACCCAAAAGGCACCAACCAAAAGCAACCTCAGCAGCACTACACACAGGATCTCGGGGATGTCAGAAGGAATAGTAAGTGGTTACTGTGGTTAATTCACCTCAGCTGTTCTCAGGAATACGATGTAATAAATTGCTGGCACTTGACAAAGTCATTATCCTCTATAAGTTCTTCTGTCACTCATAACTAGAGTTGCTGGGCACCTTCCAACAGTGCATTAAGCATTGTGACTACCATCTGCTGTATATGATTTCTTCTGTCTAACCCACCCCTTGGTGCCATGCTCTATATTCCTTTCCTATTAAAACTCTTATTTTCAAAAATATGCATGGGCTGTTATGTTGCCTAAAATCAAAAGACAGAAACTTGCAACTGAGAAAAAGCAGATCTTCAAGGAAAGCTTTCAGGTGCACAGAAAGGGCTACCTGCACATGTGATAAAGGATTTCTACAATTTTTATAAAGTTAGTTAATTAGTATATCTAGCAAGTATGTCCAGTAGGAGATCAGTTGCCCCAGTAACCTACCCTTGGTCAGTGCCTTGGAGTTGGTCCAGGGGCTTCCTTGCCCTATTATGTCTCTTAAGTTCTGGTGGAGAACTGGATATTCTTGTCAGAAATTCTCTTCCTAAGAATAAGGCTAAACAAAATTTCAAGAATGTGTTAGAAAGAGTTAGCTTATTATTCTAAAATGTGAGAAATGGCAAGAAAAGTACGAGAAACCATACAGCTGTAAATTAAAAATCTACAAAGCTACAAATATGTGAAAAAGCTAAAAATCTTAAGGCGTCAGTTATACCTTTCCAATTCACGTGGGGCTGGGAATATATATATATATACATACCTGTGCCTTACGTATGGATTGATGGCATTTGATAATCTTCAGGCTGTAGTTTGCTCCACAGTTCAAATGATGTCAGCTCAGGCAAAGCACTGGTGCAGGCATTCAGGGCTATATATGCTTTTCTTCCAAGTAGCTGACCAACACTCAGTCAAGGTGTGTGATTTCCTCACCTGATCTGGATAGCAGGTAGACAGACCTCTTATAGGACAGTGTTCCTCTCCTTCATGAGGGGGAATGGTAGCAAATGGTCAGGGATGTGTTAGACTTTTTTTTCAAAGAAGCTTGAGAGCTGGGAGTGGAAGAGTTTTCCTCTCTTGCTTTAGCCCTTTCATTTGTGTTCTTGAGCTAGAACAGGGTGAGACTGTTGCAGATGATGTAAGAGGTTGCTGGTATTGCACAGGGCTGCCTGATTTTTTGATATGCTTACATGTCACCTGAGCTTTGTGAATATTGAGAAACTACCCTTTATAAGTGCTTTAACATTTAACAGCTTTTATAAATGCAGTTGCAAGATGCTGAACTTAGTGGGGATACCAACAGCAGGACAGGAAGCTGTGTGCCCCTGCTGTGCACTGCTGCTGGAAATGAGCCTCTAATCCAAATGGCTGTGACCTGGATATCAAAGAAAGAAAATTAGAGGTCTGTTGCCAAGAAACTGGGTGTCCTTGGCATCTAGCAAAGCAGAAACAGTTTTAATTATCTAATTAAATTGGGGCATCCCGTTATTTTATATCACTTAGAAAGCCAGTTGTGGATGTTGTCCTGTTGCTTTCTTAGTACTCTGTAGAAAGGGTCCCTGATATGCATAGATGGCTGAGATGAGTCTATGTATCAAAGCAAAGATGTTAACAAAAGCACCACGGTGGTGGCCATTGACTTTGTTCATATTGTGAGTTTCTGTGTAGGTTTTGATCCATAATCTTTTCAAGTTACAAGTAATCAAAACTGTTCTGTAGGACACCAGTGTTTGGAAACATTTTTTTCAGTGCTTTACTTTCTCATACATTTTAGTTCTTTGTCTCTGGGGTGGTTTTCATTCACTTTGATATCTAACTTGGCAAAGTTTAATGGCACTCACTGTTGTGCTTGTTTCTCTTCTGGTCTGCTTTTCCTTTGATATGCTCTGATAAATATTTGCTGTGGGACAGATTTCAATCTCAGTTACGTCAGTATAAATGAAAAGCAAAAAGCACAGTCACTGGAGTCTGTGATTATGCTAAAGGAAGTGAAATCAGACATGGGCTCTCCTGTCCAAAGTGAGTAGCTCTGTATTGAAACAGCCTTCACTAATGAGGAAGAGAATAGAGAGGAGAAGAGTAGGGAGTCGCTGCCTGAAACAGGATTCTGGTCTCTGGCAGTTTCAGGGTAAAGACAATGCCCAGGAAAATGGTTAAATATGCATACTGGGAAATAAATAAGTGTCAGATGATTCACATGAAAGAACCTTAAGAGCACACAGGGTGAGCAAAGAGTCATTTTGTTTTAGACATGTAAACCACAAAGGACGGGAATCTCATTTTCCTTTTCACTGCACTCCTTACGCTTGGTTTATTGGGGGCATGTAGATACCCTGCAACCTCTGTGTAATTGAGTTTTGCCAGACCTGGTCACATGTGCTAGAATTTCAATTATTTTTTAAATTTACATTTTTTTAATTCTTGCCTTTTGGCCTTTAAAGCTCTCCTTGGTTGGAACAAGGCCGTTTTCTTGTGGTTCCTCCCTAAGTTCTTTTCCGCTGAGGACAGAATGGGTTATGATGCAGTCTGCGTGGGCTTTAGCCCTCCAGCCCTGCACTTTTGACCCTTTCCTGCTAGGGCTTTACTACAACTTAAGCTATGTAAATGCATGGTAGCATGCAGCTTATTAAATACTCAGCCTCTTCCAGACTTAATGGCTCTGCTGGGTCCTGCCTGCTCAGCGGCATAGCAGGCTGTGTGCTTAGCAACCCCAGCTGCCGTGAGTGCATCGCCCCCATGCACTGCTATGTTCACCACTGAACATAGCAAAGACTTTCAGCTTTTTCTGGAACAAAACCTTGCCTGGGTTTGGGCATGACTACCACCTGCCAGCCACAGCCTGTGTATTTTAACAGTATCATGAGGGCTGACAATGACAGGAGACAAAACCTTGGACTGTTAGAGGTGCGAGACCCGCTTCTGCAAGTAGTAATGGCTGTAAAACAAATATACATACCAGTAAATGTAGACCCGATTGTTTCAACACTTGCATTTCCTTAGAAATTTCAAGATTTAAAAACCTCATAGTTTCAAGAAAAATTCATGAACCACTGCTCTTTTGGGCTGGAAAAGTGCACAGTTTGGTGGATATGGGTGCTCTTGTTCTCTCCTCGTCCTCTGTAGGTGGGACTCACTCATTTCCTGCATGGAAGAGAGATACAGCCAGTAAATCTCTTTGTTCCTACATTACAGAAGGTAATCTCTGGTGTCATTGGTTGGTTAATTTCTTTATTTGGTTTTTTTGGTTTTATTTCTTAAAAGCTGAAGAAGGTTATTGTGACTTTACTTATCTTTTCTTTCATCTCAGCTAACTGTTCTGAGATCCTCAGATACAATATAGGTGAGCTAAGTATCTAGTAAGATGATCACTCAGAAATTATTATACTGGGGGAAATGAGTAGCAGGTTTTCAAGTATTTTAACCCAGGAGAAATCACAACTATTTTCTAGTCTAAATGCCTAAATAAACAGGCCATAGCTCCTTCTCTGTGTTATTTCTGCATTAAGTAAATAACTTCTGTTGAGGTGTGGTCTACTCCAGCCATGGTCAGAATGAAAATGAGGATGCTGTCTGGGAGAAAACATCTGAAAAAGGAGGAGGAGAAAAGATGGCATCATGCCAGATGCCTTTGTACCTTCTGGGCTGCCACCAGGCTGTGCTTCAAGCTTCTATTGGGCAAGGGCATCTCCTAGAAGACAAATCTGCATTTTCAAATCCAAAGATACTTGGTATTTTCCTGGATACAAACCTCCAGAAGTCCTGCATGTAATAGTAATATTTATATAACAACTCAGTTCTTCAAAGAAGTATACAGAAGCTGTGAACTGATCTGCACAGCAATTCAGTGGAGTTTATTATATTTGAACTGCTTTATCTCTGGCAAGCATGCAGGGAGATTAAGCAACTACTCTGGAGCTACCAAATGCATCTGAGGTAGGGCCAAGATTAGAATATTGATTTCTGGCTTCCTGAGTCCCAGGCTCAGTTCACTACATTATGTTGTCTTTACAGATAACATTTAGACAAATAGATCTTGACATATCAAAAGCTCAGTAGCTTCTCAGTAAATTGAGCAGAGCTTTAGCTGTTCAGTTCCTGTGATTTGTGCATGCCTCGCACTTGGCGCCAGTAATGTCAGTAGCTATTGTATATTTACAGTGAAGCCTACTTGTATCCTGAGGCATACTAAACTTCCTTTTTTTCTCAAAGTAAAAATAAGCCTAATTATGATACATTTTCCTCATGTCAGATTGAGATTTGCACAAAAATTCAAAGAAATTTTGTTTCAGTCCTCTTTACAAAAATCCCCAAAATGTAGAGATTTGCAGTCCTTACCGGGGTAGCTTGTCACTCATTCTAATTGCTTGAGTAAGAAGTCAGAAAGATGGGAGAAGTCCTACATACCCAAAGTTGAAATCCAAGTACTTTTGAATTCACCACATACCAAGGATAATCAGTTCCTGATATCCAAATGCCAAAGAAAAGGCATGTACTTGAAAGCTGAAATAAATTCTACATAGAAAACAACACAGGTATATTTGTATTAGAAAGTTTGTCTCTGGTATCCACAGAGGTGTAGGAATATTGCCATCACTACAACCCAGGAAACTTCCAAACTACACTTGAGCTTGGTGAGGTGTAGGCCAAAACCATCTTTTCCATTTCTAAACTCCAGGTATCCCATCTGCAGCTAACAAAGGACCCTGCTTACTCTCACAAAGCCTACTTGAAGTCTGACAGTCCTACAAAAGCTGTGCTGGTGTTTCAAACACATCAAGTTGTCTACAGTCTTCTCCACCCTTCTTTGTTACTCGATGCAGCAGCACGATGTCATTTGTCAGAGCACCAAAACTGGAGACATGCTGAATATGTGAATACCAAGGAAGTGGTTTCCTTAGCAATAACAGGCATGTGAAAGTCAAAACTTCCTTTCCTCCTCATGTGACCTTTTTCAAAGCAATTCAGCCTGGGGACAATAGGAGTGAATTCCAAACACCCACAGTGTTCCTGCACGACTCAGCAAGGATCCGCTAAATGGCAAATTTATCTTACCTATTTATTAAGGTAAAATCATATTTCTCTTTTAAATGTTCTTTTCTAGGGATTCTGTGTGTTTATATGTACAGGAAAGTGCTTCTTGAAAGCAGAATTACCTAATGCCACATTAAAAAATATATAGAATATAAGTACTTTTCTTGTCATCATGGACCAAAACTTTTGTTATGCATAAAATCTAAAGTTCTTCCTGTTGTCAGGAAACAAGAGCATGAAAATTCTCACCAGCTTGTTTTAATAGCTGGACTTCCCTAATGATGCCTTGCCCATTTCATTTAAAGAGAAAATCAACACTCCTAAAGAAAAAAAAAAAGAGAAAGGGAGATGATTTATGAAGGTGAATAAGAGGAAGATGACATTCATCTCACCCATCCTGCACACAAGAGCAGTATCAGTCCTCTGTTGCTATTCTTATCCTATTTAGTACAGCCTTTTCTCATCCCTAAGGAGAAAGCAGTGATAGCCAGAAGTGCTTGCACAAAACTGTCTGTCCAAGAATCCTGAGGTATTTTCTAAAAGTAGCAACTAAATTTAAACCTGAGCTGTCTACTGAGTTAGGGAACTATTCTCTCATTTTTTTGAGCTGGGGAGGTGATACAGCAGGTAGTTGTCAGAAGGTCAGAGAAAATTCCTGTTGTAGCTGGAAATGGTCACTCAGTATACTTTCTGTATTATAATGGGTGACAGACTGTCTTGGATTTCAGAAAGTCAAGGAAAGTTCTGGTGTTACAGTTCTCCCCAGATTTGGTGTTGCTGGACCACCCATACACATCCTGTTGCCTTGCTGCCCACTGATGGTGTCTGTATTCAAGTCCCTGGTGATTCACCAAGACAAGGGTTTAGGCCTCAAGGACCACTGATTACCATCTCACTTTTAGTCACACATGCTGTGGTTTCTTTGGCTTTTCCCCACCACTTTCAGCCTTTAGTTTTAAACTCCAGAGCATGTGTTTTCAGAAATGAACAATGCAATGTGATTAGCTGAGTTTGGAGCTGGTCCCACCAGGCAGGAGAAGAAATTTGACAGGAGACAGTTCCTCCGCAGCTTTCTGTGAATCTGAGAAAGAGATGTGCTGTGGATTTGGAGCCTTAATGTCTGGAGGAAAATAGGCAAGCCATCTGCTCCCACAGGTGCTGGTGCATCAGTGCTTTGTGCCGCTTCCTCCAAGGCAAAGCATATTGTCTAGCCAAGCATTCATGTCCAACAGAGTGTGTAAGTACCTGCGGTGAGTCGTTGTATGAAATCCCAATCCACCCTTGGCAAAATGTCATACCAAGCACGTTCATGTTTAATGCCAGGAGCTATTCAACTGCTCTGCAATATTCCTGTGGTTTCTGAAGGTGGACTGTCGTGAGGATGCTTGAGGAAGGAGGCAAATGAACTGTTCTCTGCATATGGCAGCAGCCTCTGCCACTGATTCAGTGCCCAAGGGGGCGACATTCAAAGCAACTTTTGATAATACCCTCATAGCCAAAGTCAGACATGATCAGAAACAGGGGCAGCTGAAGCAAAACAAACACAACTGTGGTGAACAACTGCAATGAGCCTTTCTGGATATAGGACACCTGTTCCACACAGGGAACAAAGAGCAGGAAAATCAGGCCTGTGCTTCCCATGGGGGAGCAAGTGAGTAGCAGCTGGGCCATGGCTCCGATGGCACCATGGAGGTGGTGCAGCATGGAGGTGGGCTTTCTGCCATCAGGAGGCTCAGCAAGTGATGCCATAAGCCCAAAGTACCACATTACTTTCCAAGTAGGTACACACTTGGAACAGCAGTGGCGGTGAAACCAAAGACCACTGACTGCTCCCAGACAATGCCTTGATATAAGGAGTACTCAGGGAAAGGCTACTGCATTTTGTTTTCTGACATGGCAGAAAAGGATCAGAAAAAGGTGTAAGAGAAGCCCAGAAAATGCTCTCTAGCAAAGGAAAGGTGGCACTGGGCTGCCCACAAGTCGTCGTCCCCCCAATAATAATTACACAGGCTGAGTGAAAGTCGAGCTAGGCAGTACCTTGGTGCCACAGTAACACCCAGTAAACTACTGCACTACCAAACTGCTGATTTTGTTACGTGTTACTGCCCAAAGGAGTAGTTCAGGACTTATTCAACTGTCTCCAAGTTGCTGTTATGTGTGCAGTGCTTTCCAATCTGCTGTCACCTTGGCCAGGGGTTAAGGACTGTCCCTGTCTCTGTGAAACTGAAAGGGCACAGTGAGATTCTGGGATGAAGGTGGGCACGGTGAAGTTGTGGTGGGCACAGGGTTCCTGGGAGCCCTGGGAGAACATGGCACTCAGGAAGGGTGCTCCCCTCCCAGTAGAGTCACAGCAGTACAGAGGTCCCTCCAGACTCCAGCCTGCTCCACACTGGAGGATCTCTCTCTCGGAGTTTAGAGAGCTGCAGATCAGCAAAGGGAAAAAGCAGCTTTGGCCAACACTTCACCTTCCTCAGGCAGCACTAGCCCACCACTATCCATGTCTCTTGCTACCAGCATGTGAAGAATTCAAATGAAATTCAAAGGCTAGAAGTCTGCCAGTGGGGAAGAAACGCTGCACATTAAACACTCCAGATTACAGGAAGAAGCACAGACTGGTGCAAAAACAGAACAGCAGCAAAAAAATGTGAACGACGGGAGAGGTGTGCCTGGGGCTTGGGGGAGACTGGCACCAAGCTGCCCATGTCCAGTTACAGAGTAACCTGCTGGAGCTCGGGGAATTGTTTTCCTATTGAGTACAAATGTGAACGTACAGACTCAGTGTAATTGTAATTACCTAATACAGAGCACACTGCAAGATGTTTGTCTCACACTGTGGGACCAGGCACTATTTACCACAATCCCATAGAAATGTCATAGGATGATACTCTCAGCTACATTAATTAATAGGGTTTTTTAATTCCTTTGTTCATGTTAAGACATGCTCTATTTCTCTCAATGTGTCATTTAGCTTGATAAATTTAGTTGAAAAATTATGCAACAAAGGTTTCAGCAAAGATTCTTTCAAAGGTTTTGTCCCTTTTGGAGAAAATCTGGCCAAATATCTTTCTGTTGCTTTGTAGGAGAATAATACAGTCAGGATATGCCAGCTCCTCCTGTGTAATCCAGTTATTTTTTTCACTGAGTTTTTGCATGCTTCAGGTTCATGATTACTCCCACGGGTCATAATAAACCAAGATATAAAGAAAATACATTCAGCATATTTTGAAAAATAACAAGTTATATCCTTTACAGGAAATGGGGGCTGAGGCATACTATTACAAACTTTTGTCATGTCCTTTAATCTCACTTAAGAAGGGCATAGTTCAGTCATGCTGGTTTCTTTAGAGCATGTGCTGATAGGATTTAATTAATAAATCAGATTTCAGATTCTGTGACTACTACAAAATGTTTAGCAGCAAAGTCACTTTGACAGAGCTGCTTTTCAATATATTATCCTTCTGCTGAAAGATCTCCCAATGAATCCAGCATTTGTTTCAAATACTGAAGACAGAAATGACCTGCTATAAAAAGCACTATCTGGCAGTCAAAGCTTGCCATCATTAAGTTACTGCTACAGCAGCTCATTTGCAACCTTGCTGAATAAAAACATGTATTAAATCATTCAGCTGATGGAAAAAAATGCAGAATTTATTCAAATTATATATACTACAGTGTTACTAGACATCAGTTTTTGAGTTGTGTGTTTTAACAAAACCAGCTTCTACGAGATGGGAATGCAAGCTAAGGCAGTGCTATATGCCTTTATACAGAATTCTTCCAGCTATTCCAGCACAACAGTGCTGTCAGTTTAGTGCACTTTTGCAACTTGCTATGAAACGATTATGGCAACAATGAGACTCGAGCACATCATTCTGGAGCTGTTCCAGGTGAAATGTCCAGCAAAACGAAAAGTTGTGTGGCTGAGAATGAGGGCAGGATGTAGAGACAAGGGTGGGATGTAGAGACAAAGGGGGGATGCAGAGATGAGGGCAGGATGCAGAAGCATGGTGGGATGTGGAGGCGTGGGTAGGATGTGAAGATGATGGTGGGATGAGCCAGCCTGGACAGACACTCAGCTCATGTGAAAGGGCTCCTTCACCTAATACCAGTTGTATCCTTTCTCTCAGTACAGACACACAACCTTGCCTCTTCACAGTGGATCTCTAGGCCCTTTAGTGTCTGAGAGCCATCAGGTACCAGGACTAAATTAAACAGCATCTCTGCAAGAAAGTAACAGTGTGCTCCAGAACTTTCTTGATTAGTTTGAAAACATGCAATCACCCACACAATCTATTTGCTGTTGCAGACAGCTGAAGGACACACAGAAATTCAGCATCTCTACTATTGCACCAAGACCTGAAAAACAGGTTCATTACCTGTTCTATGAGTGTAATGGGAGGATATGATCTCCAATCTGTGGTTTCACTTGTTCTTGGTGCTCTTCACTTGATCAGGCAGATTTGGCCCTATTTCTGGTTGCTTCTTCCTTTGTTCCAATCTGCTTCACAGGCAGTGTTTGGGAAAAGCCCCTGCCTCTCCAGCATTGTTTTGCATCAGCAGATCTCCAAGAACTTTACAAAATGAAAATAAATTGAAGGAATGAGGCAGATTTGGGGCAGTTGGCAGGGGCGGGTGATTAGGGAAGCACCGTTGATCCATGGATCACCCTTGAGAGGAGCAGATGGAAGAGCTGTCACATGAAAACAGTGTGGCAGGTTGGAATGACAGCCAAGCTTCCCGAATCCTCTGTGGCTGCCACTACTGCTGAATCCCACCCAGCAGACCTGTTCTTGGGCTGGTCTTCCTACAAAGAATAAGCTACTGCTAAAACCAAACAAATGCTGCTTCAAGCAGGTATGGTTTCTATGGGGAGCCTAAACATTTCAGCCCCAGTGTGCCAATGTCATGACGCTTGGGGGGTTTCCTCCTCCAATTTTTGAAGAAACTTAAAAGCTACATTAAAAGAAAGCCACAAAATCATGCATTCATTTTAATGTTAGAATCACAGTTATGCTCTTTAATTCTTTGTCCCTGCATGATACAATCTTTAACTACACTCCACCAACTACACTTTTAAGAAAAATGCTGATGTTTACTTTTCCTGGTAATTTACTATAGAAAATAATACTATCACGAATGACATGTTTGATGATTTAATATTACCAAAGTAACAATGTGATAAAATATTGTGGCATTACTTGTTTACTCCTTATATTGTAGTTACTGTACAAATGATTTCGTGAACAGCACAGAAAACCTGAAACTTGAAAGTATCTTTTGACAAAA
>VZSR01003807.1:43207104-43258811 GCA_013398615.1 Brachypodius melanocephalos
CGCCCGCAACTCCCGGGGCTCCGGCCGGGGCCGCAGGTGCGGGAGGACGGGGTGTTCGTGCCCGGCGGGACCTGCGGAGCTTGTGGGGGTCAAGCAGCTCCCGCGTATGAAAACTTTTAGGAACTTGAAGGTTGTTCGCCCTGCTTGTCTCCCTGTCTGGGGAGAGCCGCCGCCGTGCGCTACCCCTCGGCACCTGGCCCAAAACCTGGTGGGACTGTCAGGGCCAGAGCGGGAATCTCCTAAAAGACTCTTGCTAAAATTGCGTGGAGTTACAATCCTACCTGTGGACAGATGCCGGGACTGCTGCCCTTGTGAAAGGAAAAACTCTCCAACCCGTTTTCTTCTGGCGTCTGCACAGAGTGCGGCTCTCTGCTGGTTTTTCTCAACTCTCAAATTATTCTTTAGCTCTGGTCTTGAATAAATATCACTCATGTCAGAATGATTATGGTACTGTTGAGAGGCCTTGGTCGGGATTTTGTTCGTTTTAGTTTGTACTGAGATGGAGGCTTTGGTGGGGTTTTTTTGGTTTCCTTTTGGGTGTTTTTGTTTGTTTGTTTTGTTGGTTTTTGTTTTTGTTTTTTTAAGCTTTTAAACTAACTAATGATTTGAGCATCCGGTTTGAGGGGTAACTTAAATGAATTGTGCTAAGCGTTCAGCTTTTCGGCGTTTGTTTTAAGATGTCCTGAGCTAGTTAGCTGAAGTTTGAGTTTTCAGAAATCTTTAGGAGTGAAGAGATAAATGACTGGGCTGCCTAAAGTCATGATTAATGCGTTCATAATTAATTCAGCTACGGTCCCGGCCCCCCCACCCCATCCTCCCCCAGATTCACATCGAGGCAGCTCAATTGCATATCAAAAGCCTCTTCTCATTTTCGTTTAGTAAGTTATTAGACTTTCAAACTGTTCTTGCTGCTTTTCTTCTCTTGCTCACACTCTCAACAACTGAAATGAAATTCTGGGGCAAGTGTCTCTGTGTGCTTGCTTCGACACAAGTAATAAAGACAGCTTAGCGATAGAAAAGCCAGGAGTGTAAATAGCCATTATTTTCTATCAAAGGTTAATTGGTTATCATCTTTGTATCTGCACATGTAAGTATAAGATGGGTAAAATTTAAGGTGAAAGTGTATAGCAGCTCTGGAAGGTACTGTTACACATTGCCCCAGCTCAAGAAGAATATCTCTTTAAAATGTGTTGACATTTAATTGACCTTTGAAAGTTCATTCTGTTAATCATACTCAAAGCACTAAAGCTATGGTTGACTGATCTGGTGCTCGTACATTCAGCCGTGCTCAGCATATAAATTCTGCAGCATAATTGCTACTTATTGAGCAAGAGTTTCTTTTCTTCTCCGAAAATGAGAAAGTTTTGCCTTCGCCTCCGGCTGGGTGCTACGGGTAGAGTTGTGAATCCAAATGCTTTCCTGCCATCAGTTGTTGTGGCGGGTGTGGCCTCCAGCCAGGCAAGAAATTCCTTTGCTGAAACTGTGGTTTTTTCCTTCCTGAGGCCGCACATAGGGCAAGGTAACCTTGAAGGTTACTTCTGTATCTACTTTGAGTCAAAACACAATAGGTGACTTTGCTTTTTATGTTTGAAACTCCTCTATGTGCCAGTTGTTTGAATGGAGAAGGCTGAGTTTTAAGAGGGTTAATTGCAGAAGATAACTCCCCTCTTGCCCTCAAAAACTTGGCTCTCAAAGTCAAACCTCATATACCCATGTTAATAAGCATGTTACCTTTTTATGGCTGTTGTGCATAGCTTGTTGTAACTCAAACTCATACAGATACAGGGAATGGAAGCTTTAATTATGAGCTCACTGTCAAAAGATCTGGGTAAAGATTAATTTTTACTACATTCACTTTCTGTATAGATTTCCATATGAGGTTAATATAGTTGGTAATAGTTTTCGTGTGTTGAGACCTCTTCTGTCATATCATGAATTTGTAAGTCTGTCTCCTGCCTCATGAGAAATGAGGAAAAAATACTAAGTGTTAAATGCAGTGTAAGTGATTCCTAATACATCATTAGCTCTTTGCTGTTACCATTGAAAACTAATTAATAGTTCTTAGTCATAAATCTGCTTACAAAGTTAGAGGCATTGCTGTTGTAATTTTCTAAGCTATTTTGTCAATGCTGCTTTTGTTCTGGAATCCCTTTCCCCTAACTGTGAAGACAGATGTGATGTTCAAGGTGTATGTACGTAACCACCTTGACACCATGTTGGGTCAGGAGCTGTTAAAGCCCACAGAGGGAGGGGTTATCATTTGAACAAGTATTTTTGTCAGGGCTGTGTCCACCAGCACACGAGTGCTTTGAATACTAAAAAGTGATCCTGTGGTTGAGTTTTGTTTATTTTAGTAGAATAGATACAAGTACCACATGTGATTTATTTCACTGATTCTTTAGAAAGCTGAGTGAAGATAAATGTGCCAAGAGCATGTCTGTACTTTCTGTACAATTGACAGAAGGAAGAGGCAAAACATCCAGGGTAACTTAAGGGCTGGAGTGTGCAGTTCCCTACAGCCTGACCTGCATCTGCCCTGATGCCCATAGCCCAGAGTTGGCACCAGCTTTGTCTGTGGGACTTGCAGGAAAAGGCCTAGCAAGGTGTCCTCTGTCACCTCAGGGGACAATGGTCACAGCCTTAGGAACCAGCAGGACATGTAGAGAGAGATCTGATCTGCAGCTTAGCTTTTATAGAGGCTTAAGTCTTGGGTCTAGCTAGGTGAAGGTGTCAGTCCATTTGTTATTTGCAGTTGCAATCACTGCCCTGGAATGAGATGCCTGAGCAGGTCCCCTTTTGCAAAAGGGTCATCTTACTGATTTGGAGGAGTGATTTGAATGTGGTGGCTCTCCTGGGTGGCAGAAGCTGCTGGACTGAGCCTCTCCTGTTGAAAGCAGTGGTCAAAGTATGGATGGCATCACCACATGGGCACAGGCATTCAAGTGGGGGAGTGAAAACCAGGTTTTGACTTGTGGCTGAGACAGGCCTAGAGGGGGATTTAAACCTGAACTTTTCTTGTCCTAGTGTTTGTATTGTACTAAAAGATTTCTGGTGCAGCTGGTGTATTCCCGAACTCCTTATTTTATTGTTGGGGTAAAGGACAGGTCTGGAAGTTGCACATTCTTGCACCTCAACAGTTAGGAGTGAGAGGGTGAGCAGGGGGTTTGAGAATCACGTGGTGGTTTGGACGTGCAGTATTGGTTCAGTCAGTTTTATGAAGGCCTCAGTGTTGGTACAAGTACCCACTGGTAGGAAGCTGTGTGCTCGGAGGGTAGTAGCAGCCAAGAACGGATGTTTAAAGTTTTAATAATATCTAAAACTTTATCAGGCACCTAAACCCTTGAGGGTTAAGAGGGAGAGTCTTATGAAGGTGATGGTTTATGTTCTTTCTATCTGCATTCCTAGATTACTCTGAGGAAGATAATGTGAAGTCATTCTCTGAAGATTATGGCATTGCCTGAAAGGAATGTAGCACTGGGCCGTAAATTAACAGGAACGGGAAAAGCTCATTCTCAACTCCAGTTTATTAACTCAGCCATTGCATATGTAGTTCTTTGTACCAAAAACTTTTACTATATAAATATACCTTTTACAATTGCAGCCTCCCACAGCAAATAGATTTTTGTGCAGAAAAGTTTCCCCTTCTAAATTCAGGTGTGTATAAAATAAATTCTGTAAATTCTGTAAGACTGCTTCTGTCTATGACACTTCATGCTGAATAAAACACATGATAATATGGTCTTGATCAGTGCTAGATCCACAGATGCTTCTCCTCTGTAACCATTTGAAATTTTAGAAGCATGTGTTAGAGTGCATACATAGACAGGTTTAGTTGCATTTTAACATACTCGCTGGTCAAGGTGAGCCCAAGCCATCCTAATGTGACATGCCTGACATAATCCCAAGGGGATTAGTTGTTAAGACATTTGAAAAATAAAGTCAGGTCTTGCTTTAGTGTTTTTCCTAAGTGACACATGTTCTAAATTAAAGCCTTTGCAGCAAGTTGATTATAAACTTTCTGTGAGTCTAAGCAACTGAGAGCTGTTCTTGGAGCTGTCAAGAGATGTACTACTTATAGTTCTAATTTTCATCTGACTACTAAGTCTATATTTATCCACCAAGGATTTTCCTCACTATTGACCATCAGAAAAGTGAGGGTTTTTTAATAGAAAAAGTTTTCATATGTGTCCTGTTTCTGTTCCTTTTCTGTAATCTCTGGGCAGTTATTTCTGCTATCAGGAGTAAAATGCAGTTACACGACCTGTTTGCCTCTGTAGAAAGCTGTGTGGGGGCAGCATTCGGAGTAGCTCTTTCTGATTTATACTGAAAACCTTGGGGTGAAGGTGAAGAAGAAGGATAATTCGAAGTTCCCAATGCCTGAAGTTAATCAGTAGAGGTTTCTTCTCACTTTGTGCCCTCCTCCTACCTGTCATTTCTCACATGCAGCTCTATTCTGTTCCAGAAGGGCTCACTCTCCCTTCTCTTGCAGAACTTTGTCGCATGTGCATTCTTTGGCATGTCAGTGTTGATTGCTGTGTAGTAGTCTTTTGAGCACTTTGGAGCTTCCCCAGTGTCTTAGCTAGGGTATTTATGCTGGTAAGCCCTCTCTTCTCCTGCTTCACTGGTCAGTCTAATGCTTTCTCCTTGCTTTGTAGGTCTGAATTGTGCCTCTCTTTTAACTTGGCAAGCATTTTTTGTCATGTGCTTATTAGTCTCTTGTAACTTCTGCTTCTGAAGAGTTGGGAGGAAAGACCTTTTCATGGTGATGAGGATACAGGTTAACATTAACAAGATTCAGGTTCAGGGCCCTGTCAGTATGATGTCAGCATTTTATCTGATAGGTCAGAATGTTTAATTTCAAACTGTGGGAACAAGCAAGTGTTTCAACTACTGATGTTCAGACTCATTCTGTTCCCTTATTTCGTAAGCCTGGTCACACCCAAAAAAAGGGGTGGCTTTTGGAAATAAATGAAGAATGGGACTTGCGTAGGTATATTGCCCCAGTCAGTATGTGTGCAAAGGTTAGTGCATTTGCTGCCCATGAGCTCTAGTTTTGTTCTTTAAATGTTGCTACTACGTTTTTCTTGTGTGGTGCTATGAATAAACAAGCATTTTCTAAATTACTTTAGAACATGCTGTTCTTAATAAAGTTGCTTTCTGCACGCTTTTAGTAGATGTTTTGCTTCACATAGTACCCAGTAGTTCTCTTTCATCTAGAACTAATTTCTGGTAATGTTCAAGTACCTCTGGGTCAAGAGTAATCAATGCATTGCACAACCTCATGGGTAAGGATGTGTAAACTGAAGCCTTGCAGACTCTTCTGCAACATCTGAGGCTTATGCAGTTCACTGTAGAGCACATTAAGTTGCAATAGTGTTGTGGTCAGAGGCTATATTTGTTTTGATCTGCTGGAGATGAAGGACTAGCATTATGATTGTGCTAATTATTTTGAGAATCTTTATGTCCCAGATTTGTGTTTGAGCTCTAAATGATGAAAGGAGTGATGGGATGTAAAAACTGGCCTTCCCTGTATTTGCAGGGAATCTGGCATGGGTGTAGTATCCTACCTATAGGCAAGCAGAAATGAGTCCTGCGTTAACAACCTGACTCTGAAATTGGAAATATGAGGGTAAACTTGCAGCATGTGAGATGTGAGTCACTGGGCTGGATCGGAGTTAAAGTCCCTGCTTTTCTCAAGAGTACAGAAGGGTAAAATAGTTCCCCAGGGATGTGACTTCAGCACAAATTACATGTCCTGAATAAATGGAATAAGAAATGTGAGTTAGGAGACAGTTTGCAAAATACAGGATGAAAGTGTTCTAGAAGTTCTTGGAGGATGTTGGGGCAGAATTTTGTGTTTGAACATGGTTCTGGTCAGCCCAACATATATCTGCTCCTGTGTGCAGGGATCTCAGGTATGTGCCATAACTGCAATGTGTCCCCTGTGCCAGAGGCTTATCACTGCAGCTGTATTTTGCCTTTGAAATGGACAGTGCAGCTGAATGAGTTGTAAATGCTGTAGGTATTTTGTACACACTGTTAAAGCTAAGTAAATGTTCTTTGCTAAGCTTGGGATCTGCTATGTTATGCTCCCTTGGACAATACTTCCCTCATAAAACTATGAGAAGTTACTACTATTGGAGACTGTTTTCTATTCTAATATGCGCTCTTTGTTCTTGTGCTGACCCAGTATGTGGTCAACACAAGGATAAAGTGCACATATTAAACCAGAAATATATACAAGCATGTGTTAGACCAAATGTGTGGTCTTTGTATTTATCTGACATGGGAAGGCACAAACTCAGTGGTTCTGCACTGGGAGGTGACACAGCAATGGATGGTTAAGCACAGTTTCAGGCTGGACGCTGCATCCCTCATGGAACAGCAACTGGCATGGCTCTTGGCTCTCCTGTCAAGGAGACAAATGCTTTGAACCACCTGGGTGTTGCCCACTTCTGCCAGCTGATACCAAAGAAGAGTTGAACCTGTGGCATCTGCCTTTCTGGCCACTACTGAAGGTTTGCAGGCTTCACAGCAATTCACTCATGACATTGAAATGGAGAGGAGTAAACAACACTGTACTGATGCTATAACATAGGATAAACAGTGCTCATACTCCTATTTAGCTTTCACTTGTTGCTGCAGCTGGTTGGTGGATATGTGTTTGTCAGAGGCATCTTTGTTTTATGTGGCACATCCAGAATGGGTTCAAGTACCTTCAAAAGGTGTCAGGAGTGCAAACTGATAATTAATATGTTTTGAGTATATGCATTTCAGTTAATAAATGCTATGTCCTGCACTTCTTTTGCTTTTGTTGTGTGCTCATAACTTAGATTTCTCAGATTTCCGAACTGTCATGTGTGTATTATCCCTCTGCTTTAGGTTGGTTTACTTCAGTTCTCCTTATTTTATTTTTTCTATGCTCTTCTCAATCCCTATTTCTTTGGGTTTTGCCTAATATTGTAGTTCTGTCTTGTGTATCTGTTTGCTCATCTGTCTTCACGGGAATTCTCTATGTCCTTCTTCTTCTAGAATGATTGCGTGAATAAATTCTTCTCCATCTTAAAGGCTCTGGGTATTTTGCTTTTCTGAAATGATGTTAAAATTGAGATTGATTATGTGGTTGGTTTTGGTTGTGTATTCTGTATGTTTCTTAATATAATAAATGAGAAATCATTATGCCTACCTCTGGTGGGAAATTTAAATTCTTCAGTCTTGTTTCTGAATACTTATGCTGCCTTAGCAGTTAACCTTTATCTGCACGAATTGAGAGACAGCTGCATTCAGGAGTAACGTGTCACTTTAAACACATTTTAAGTTTTAAATGACGGTACCAGAAAAGGACACAGTTGTAATAATGGTTGTTAAAAGCTATCTGACTTCTTGCAGACAGTCCTAATAATGAGAACTATGTGATCTGAACTGCTGAACTTCTGGAATTACAATAACTTCTGTTCATGTATGTGATACAGATTCCTGGAAATCTGAGGAGCAGTCTTTGGCGGATGAAGAATGTAATTCTCCCCGGAGGTGTGGGTATCTCTTCTGAAGGGGACTGAAGCAGGATCCTCTGATATCCAAGAGGTAAATTCTTGGGCTTTTTTCACCAGATATATTGCTAGTGAAATGCACTGTATTATTCATTCACTTGGGTGGATTAGAAGCTGATTAAAGTCTTTAATGATGAGACATTGAGGAGAGAATTTTGGGAAGAGGCTCAAGAAAACTAGGCGCTACATGTTGTTAATGATTTTACCAAGAGTTTTGACATCTCATTCCCAAATGTTTCCATGTTTTGTGTGTAACTTCAACTGCTTGTCTGCAACTGCCTGCTTAGTGCAGGGGAAGCCTGCTGCTTTAGGCATTTTAGAGCTAAAATGCAGTTGGGAGAATTGGATTCATCTGCAACAGTTGGAGATACTCATGCTGTATCATAACAGCTGTGAACTTGAGGTCATATAAGTAATGTGTGCTTAATCTTCCTGTCCTGTCGGTGACAGGAAGAGGAGAAATAATATTTTCCCATATTTAATGATGTTCCTAAAGTTTTCGACAAGCAAATTTGAAAATGTAAACTATAAAGCAACTTAGGAAATAATTGCTACAAGTTAATTTTTTTGCAAATTCTGTGTAGCTTTTAATTTGCATTTTCATCTGTTGATAGTCCAGTGTTAATCTCATATGATTAAATACTAATTTACCTGTCTGAGTTACCCTATCACCTTGTCTGTATGGAAGGTAACAGGAAAGGTAGAGGCCCTGAATTCTAGGAGCACTTGGCCAGTTTTGGTTTAGTTGCTTTGTTTGTTTGTTTTTGTAGTTCTTTCTTTGTCACCAATAATCCATTTATCTGACATAGAAATTTCAGGAGAATGAGAGGAAAGCCATGGAAAGCTTTTTTTTTCATAGAACAGGGCTTAAGTGCTACCAGTTTTCCCCCTTCTCCTTCTGGGACGTGAACTATAAATTCCTGAAGACATTGAAAAGTTCAAATGTTGTTCCTTTTGTCTTAACTGTATTTTACCTGTTCAGGTATGTTCCACCTTATCAAGATCAGTGTGTATCAAGCCCTATTAAGTGCTGTTTGAGTCTTGGACACCTTCTTACTAAACACGTCTTTCTTACTAAGCATACCACTTTCTTACTAAACACTTTACAAATTAAATATCAGAGTGGTAAAGACTACTCATTGCCTTCTTCTGCATAACAGTCCATACTGTGTGACAAAGTGCTTCACAGTTTTAGATTGACCTTCTTTTGACTTTCATGCAGATATAATCTGTTTGTGTTTTTAAAATGGAAAGGTAGCCATATATGGAGTGGGATTGCATATCATTGCTGATATGTCCTTCATCTAATTAATTCCATTTTATAACCTTCTTATATTTCCCCCTTTAAGGTGTAGCTATTAGGCTAGTATATTTACAAATGAAATTATAATTTTAGTGTCATGAGTAAGTGTAATTAGGCTGAAATACTTCCATTGTGCAATCAGTGTTTTGCATTTGAGGCTGTTTTGTTTTGTGGGTTTTTGGTGGGGTTTTTTTGTTGTTGTTTTGTTTTTTTTTTTTTTTTTGTTACTATCTATGCATATTGTTTTACAAGGTGATTTAAGTGTATTTCTTAGCTGGCTTGTGATAAAGAAGATGGAACTTGCCAAGAGAGGAACTCTTTTCATTTTTTTTCCCCAAAGTGTTGTTATAGTAAATATATTTTCTTACTGTCCTGTTCTTCAGTAGATCTCAGCCAGGAAAGGCCATTAACTCCTCATATTGCCAACTTTTCACGAAGTTGGGGACCTCACTGAGAGTTTCATAGCTTGTCATGATAGCTCTCCTAAGGAGAGGGTGAGTGGATCCTGTGGCTCTGCTGTGGTATATAGATGCCAAGTGCTAGGAATTCCTGGAATGTAGAGTTGTGCAGCACTGATAAAGTTTGCTTTGTTTCCTTAGTGACTTGACCCATTGAGAAAATGTGATTCCCTAGGAAGCTTTAGTAGCTCGAAGTTTATATTGAATAAAGGGAAAGACCCTAGCATAATTCTGCTTGTTTTCACCTGCTGCCTGAAAGATTAATTTTCTTAACCTTAGTATAGAAAATATAACCCTGAGTTTTGAAAGTGACTTATAAAGATCCTTCACACTTACCAGTTTGAATAAATATGCCACAGGCTTCTGCATTCCAGCTACAGTCTTTTCATAACCTACTTGGTTTACAGTGTGGCAATTTCATTTGGGGGTAAGAATCTTTCAAGGAAAAACACCTTATAATTAGAGTGATATAATCACTCTGCTTGCCTGCTGCGGTTTCATATGACTTCAGAAAAATAGTTGAGTGATTAATCTTTAATTTTACCCATCATTAACTTAATAAGGAAATGGGGGATAGAACAGAAAAACGTAGCAGAACTGTACAACCGAGATGTTGTTATGCCAAATCTTTTAGGCTTTTTCGTTTGGTGAGAAATGCCATTCTGCCAACTCTGTGTGAAGAGTAGCAGAAACTGGTTAGCTCAGATAATTTGTAGAAATCTTGAACTTTATTGAAGCCTTTGCGGAGCTTCCTGTACAACTTCTTCCCCCAGTCCCCTGTGGGCTGGGTGGTGGGGTTTTTTCCACGGTTTTATTTAGAAGCAAATATTGCATAAGCTAACTTCTAATATAATGTGATTTCCTTGCACCCACTTTTCTGAGGGGAAGGAAGCCATCCCAGACACTTTAGTGAAATACCCTTAGGAAGGGTTTGGTTCTGTTTTTGTGCTGGTTACTATTTTTAGTTGCTGTGCTGATAAGTGAACTTTGTTGTAGAGTAATGCAGTTTTTGTATGAATGTGACAGGATTGGTCAAGTCTCTTGGAGAACAAAAACAAATACAACAGTGGAAGCAAGTTGCTCTTTTTGTACGTCTTTATTTAATCCTTACTGGGTGTAAAACAGGCAACTAGAATTGTAATGCTTGAATAGAAAATATGCCTAGCTGTTTGCAAATGTTTCTCTGGAAGTTGTACATCATTTCATTAGTAAATACTATAAAAACAGTCCAGTATACCTCTGCAGGCGGCAACACAGCAACAGAAGTTGTAGTGATCTTAACTAACCTGCTTGGAGGCTTCTGCGTACTAATAATATAAAATAAACAGCCAAGGAATGTGTATTGCTGTTGACAGTGAGCGACTGTAAACATCCTCGACTGGAAGCTGTGAAGCAGCAGATGGGGCTTTCAGTCGGATGTTTGCAGCTGCCAACTGCCACAGACGTCAAGAAATGTTTGACACCTAAAACATAGCTGTCTGTTTGAGACTTTTATTTCATTTATCACAGGCATACGAATTAGGCCAGACTTTTCTACATGCTGCTTCATCTTTCTTGTGATATCTGTGTCTTAATATCTAGAAATCATCCAGTCTCTGTCTGAAGAATCAAAAATGGAATCAGGTTATATTTTTAACTGCAAACTCCATTTTAAGTTTTTAGAGTGGTTTGTTTGTACAAGTTGCTTAGCTTTGTTTTTAGACTCTGCTGGAAAGTTTTCACAGGATTATTTCACATCTTTATCATCTGTCCAGTAGTTCACTAGAATTTGAAATCCTAAGCCTTTTAGGAAGTAATCACTTAAAGGACTTCTGGAAACTAGAAATTCACCAGTAAGCAAAACTGGGGGGAGGGGGAGAAGTATTAAAAAATTATTTTTCCTGGAAGAGGCCCAACTCTGAAAAATGATGGGGAGGTCAGAGAGATTTCATGCATCTGGGTTTACCTCTGATGTATCATAGCATCTCTACTGTTTGAGGTTCAGTGATCTTCCCTTTCACCATCCCTTGCAAGACAAAAAAAAAAGGATAAAAAGGGAGGAAGTGCTAAAAGTTGATTCATAACTTTCTAGAAGACAATTGAGGCAATTTCAAGGTTCCAGTCCTGCCAGCTAATTATATGTGGGTGGACCCCGTTGCTAAAATAACAACCATAAGACACAGAGAACAGTTTATGTGATTGGGACACTACTTATGGGTGATTGCTGTCTTACCAGAAAAAGAGCAGTGAGGTTGTAGCACATAACTGATTTAAGTTGATGCTGAAAACACTAGTGAATTCCTTCTTGAGAGAATGTAGAGAAGATATGAATCTGCTTGGTACATGTATTAAGTATCTATGCTTTTGGTAAAGTCAGTTGTGTTGTTAATTGGTTTTTTTCTTGTTGTCAGTATCCTTTTTTCTCTAATATGTTTGTGTGCATGATTGTATAAAAGTATGAGAGGACATAATCTAAACATTAATCTGTCCTTTTACATTTCACGTAGGATACAGATACCCTAAGACTTTCCAGACTTTGTGACTTTTTGCAATTTTTGAGTTAATGTCCTGTCAGAGTTCTTACAAAATATTGTTGTCATATAGGTAGATAAAACAGTATCTGCAATGTCAAACCCCCCATATTTTGTATTTGAGAAACTTCACTAATCTGTGTTTTGCAAATAGCATTCAGTGAAGATTTGTATACTTGTCAGGTTCAAATTATATTGCATTTCAGTGATTCTTGACGGTCCTGTTAGGATTAGCAGTGTACATCATCTTGCACTCTTCTTGTTCATGGTAGGATATGAGGTCTCCCAAAAAGGATTTAGAGTCTGATGCAAGACAAGTGGCATCAAAGTGGAGTTTAAATAATGTGGGTGGGGGTCACATGTGAAGACTGAGAGGAGGAGGGCAGAGGGATGGGCCCTCCCTCTTTTTAGTGGCTTTGAGTTGCTTGCTAATTAAAATGTAGGAAGACAGAAGACATATCTTCTTAGCCAGTTATTTATTTGGCTGTAAATATCTTGAAAGATGATGGTTTAGTTGGATAGTATATGGATCTGAAATTAGGAAAGACACTGATGAAGTTGTGATTTTAGGTTGATGATTTTTTTCTCTGCAGATGGAGCAGGTGAAATGGGCAGAGGTTTCCAAAAGCGTTCTCTTTCAGGTCTAAGTGATTCTGAAAAGCTTGTAGTGAACTCAGAAAAAGAAAATTCAACAAATACAGCATTTGACTTAGAAGAATTGCAAATTTAATTCAGGGCCAAGGTAGTTGTTCAGGGTATGGCTTACATGGGTTGTAGAATTAGCTGAATTTTTTGTATTTATGGTGGAAGAAAAATGGGAATTACGGGCAACAGGTTACATTTGTGAATGATAGAGGTGAGTGTTACTGCTGACAAAGTAGAAGAACAGTAATGAACAGACTTGTGGTTTAACAAATAACAAGTGCTTAGGAGAGTCTTTCTGGGCTTAAAACTGGCTTTATTGACAACCACAAGAACTTCCTAAGCAAACTTGTAATGAAATTTATGAGACTTGGATGCACTTGAGAAATGCCATCTAGGCAGAGGATTCTTGACATAATCTCCTCATCTGGCAAGCTTCTCAATAGTTTTGAAGAGGATTGAGCAATAGGAAAAGACTTGCATAGGCAGAGTATTTAATATCAAAAGCATTAAGTACCTCCTGTGCAGATTTACATATTGATAATATTTGTGCTTTGGCAGGAAATTCTTTCAATACCCATTCTATTACTCTTCTTCCTGAATTACGTACCGTCTCAAAGTTCAGCATGTTTCCTCTTGGAAAGTGTAATAATATGTTGGGACTGTTTTCTTCAGCCTCTAATCACACTACATGCACATGAGTTTTCTTCATAAAAAGCTGCTTCAAACACGTAACGTGCTCTTCTGCCAACTACCCCTTAAAAACTGCTAGGGCTAAACTTCAGAAGAATTTAAGGTGGTTTGACCCTGGCTTCCACCCATGAAAGCCACTCTATCACTGCCTTCCACAGCTGGATGGGGAAAGAAAATAAAAGGTTCATGAGTTGAAGTAAAGACAGAAAGAGATACTGTCACAGGCAAAACAGACTTAACTTGGGGATATTAGTTGAATTTATTACCATTCAAAATTAGAGCAGAATAGTGAGAAGTAGAACAAAGCTTAAAAGCACCTTTTCCCACTCCTCCATCCTTCCCAGGCTGTACCTCCTCCCCCACAGTGGCAAAGGAAAATGGAGAATTGTGGCTATGATCAGTTCATCACAGATTGTTCTTGATGGTGATCAGGGAGAGGAGTCTTTCCCCTGCTGAAGCATGGGATTCCTCCCACGGGAGACAGTTCTCCAGGAACTTCTCCAATGTGAATCCTTCCCATAGACTTAAGTTCTTCATGAACTGCTCCAACATGGGTCACTCTTCCACATGGTGCCATCCTTCAGGCACAGCTTGATCCAGTGTGGATCCCCCACAGGGTCATGAGTCCTGCCAGGAAACCTGCTCCAGCATGGGTTCCTCTCTCAATGGGTCTGTTGGTCCCTGCCAGGACCCTGCTCTACCATAAACTTCCAGCAGGGTCACAGCATCTTCTGGGCTTCCACCTGCTCAGGTGTGGGTCTCCTCCATGGGCTGCAGGTGGTTCTCTGGATCCCCACAGAGTGCAGCAGAATCTCTGCTCCAGTGCCAAGAGCACTTCCTCCCTCTCCTCCTCCACTTACTTTGGTGTTTGCATAGTGTTCGTCTCACATATTCTCACTCCTCTCTTCTTTGAGCCAAATTATTTTTGCACAATAACTTCTTTTCCTTCTTAGATATGTTATCATGGAAGACTACTACCTTCTCAGACTGGCTGACTCTTGGCTAGCAGCAGGTCCATCTCACAGCTTGCCAGCCATGGGGAAAGCCTCTGGCAGCTTCTCACAGAACCCACCCTTGTAGTCTCCACTACTACCAAAACCTGGCCATGCAAACCCAATACAAGAGAGTTAGAGCAGTGGTCCTTATTTTCTGTCTGAAATAGCAGCTGGCTGCTAGCTTTGTCTCACCTTAAGTATTGGTGTATGTTGTCTTACTTGGTACTTGTTGAGGTCACCATCTCCCTGAAGAGGCAGGGTGTCGTTTTCAGGCCCTGGCTTTCAGATTTGGGTAGGTCAAGTCAAGCCCTCTTCCCCCATCTACAGAATTAACAATGTATTCTTAAAAAGTTTCTTCGCTCCCCAGCCCTGTTTGAAAGAAAGGAACAGGTCTTGTTTGAGGGGTCTCGGTTTTGACTCAGCAGAAGCTGTGTCTGCCAACCAAGAAGGAGGGACATAAAAGAGGAAACTCAACCAGTGCTATTTGCATCTGCATGCTGTTCATGGAAATCATCTTTAAAATGACAGGGCAATTGTTGGAAACTGCCCAATCCATCTGTCTACATATGTACTTGTTATGAAGAAATACAGGTGATGATGTGACTGGAAATCTTTCAGTACTGAGCTGCTGTTTCTACTCAAGCTGCACTCAGAACTGTATATTGTTCAGGTATGTGCTTCAACTCTGCTTGAAAAGTGAGTGCTTAATTGCCCTGTTTCTTGAGACATTCTCTTTGTTAATTATATGTGAAATAGGCATTAAAAATGCGCTTGTGTTGTTTAGAAATGGAATAAAAGAAGATAAACGAATCCTGTATCACTAAAAAAAATCTGAATTAGAAGGAATGATTCTTTTGCATTGAAGTGAATTGAGTTGAATTTGGATGTAACTTTTTTCTCTTTGAGCAGTAATTTATAGACCAAGATGCATGAACACCATTTTTTTTTTCTATTGACAGATAAAGGCTGTTTTGGTTTTTTCCTAAAGCTTCAAATAGTTATTATGAAACAAATAAATGAACAAAGGATATGGGAAGGAAGCCACGTGCCATGCAGTGACATAGTGTTTTTCCAGATGATAGCTTGAGGCATCTTTTTAGCTGTGGATGTCAACATAGCTGCTTTTATTTAACAATACATCTCTTAATTTAATATGGATAGCCAGCATTTTCCTCCAATTCAGGCTTCCTGTTATTGGCACTTGGATTTTTCTTGTGGATAAATTGGAAATACTTTCTGTAACTTTGTCTTGTGTTGCTGAAGTATTTTTTCTTCCCCTCTTCCTTGTACATCCTTTGATTAAATATGTACCTCCTTTCGTAGTGCAGAGCGTAGAAAATTAATTCAAGAACTTCTACCTGTAGCATGGCAAGACTCTCAGTGGAAGAGAGTGATATTGCACAGAGCAGGTTTTTGCAATCTCCTTTGGGCATGCAGGTGTATTTCAGTCAGTAGTAGGTCTTTGAGCATTGACCTGGAGGAGCTCTGAGCCATTCTGTCTCGTTCATTGCACTCCTTTTGTAACTCTTCTTGTGTAAGGACAGAGGATTCGCTTTTAGCTCTCCAGGATGCTGTGCAGAGATCTCTTGTCTCTTTGCTTTCACCATATCACTCATCTCTTTGCCTTTCCTTGACTCACCTTTATTCATTAGATGCAACTTAAACTGCTTGCTTTTGTGTTCACCACAGCCTGTACATGAAATAACTCCCACATCCAGTTGTTCTGTAATGCTATTACTCTCCATTATGGACCTGAATTTTTTCAATCCTTTTTAAACCTTTTTGCTTGGTCTCAGAAATAAAAGGTCAATCAGTCAACAACATTTTTTAACTACTTTATTGTAGTAAAAGCTTTGGGAAGAGTTTGTGAATTCTGCTGAAGGCCATAGGCTTTTAAGAGATGTTCTTACAGTAGTGTTCATAGTACTCTTTTTTCCTCTTGCCCTCCTCACCTTCTGCATACTTGCAGAATAGGATTAATATTTTCATATTGCAGTGTTGACTTTGCAGAGTTAATAGCTGCATTTCTGATGTGTTCTGCTATTTCTGGGGAAGCAGTCTGCTTTATTCTGTACAGAACAGGGACAACATTTTACTTCCTCCAGAAAGATTTTCACCATTGTGCATCACCACTTGTATATCCTTAATGTTGCTTTATATATTTTTTAATATATGTATGCTTGAAACTACTTGTATTAAAAAGTTCCACTATACAAGGCTGACGTACTCTGCCTTGTATTTTTATTAGTGTGTGTACATATGTGTATGTATATATACAGGTACATACATGCACCTGTATCAGGGAAGAAGGAGAAGAAAGGGGCAAAGGAAGCTGTGCAAATGGCTTGGGTTTTTTCCCACCCATTGCCTAGATGCACATGCTATATGGAGTATACCAGCCTTGTGTTCTAGAATTTAATACAATTAGTTGCTAGCATTCTGCCTGTAGTTGATGACATCATTCAATGGAATATGTGCTTATCTGAAACTTTTGCTCAGAAATTAGTGGTTTGAAAAAATAAAGCAGCTGAATACTTAGTCTACCTGCATTAAGTACAAATGCTGCTGTTCCTTTAGAGCAAGAATCTTATTAGTGTCTTAGCAATTTAATTTATGGAGGCTAGAATGATCTGTGAAGTTCCTCTATTTTGATTGTTAAAGGCTATGTGACTGTAAAGCCTTTCTAGATATCTGATGTGATTCTGGGATTCATAGCACTGATTAATTCTCTAACTATAAATGTTTGCAATCAACATCCTGAAATGTTTTCAAAACATACAGAGGGGTTTTTGATAGCTTAGACTATACAGTGATGAAATGGCAGAAAACCTATGTGAGATACATTTACTTGCTATCTCCTTGAAATCATACCTGCTATGAGGAGTTTTGGTCTTTTGTTTGAGTACTGATGTCCCTTAAGACACTCCAACCAGTAATTGGAGCTTCTATGTAATGCATGGAAAACAATGAAAGCAGGGAAACTGGCTTAGGTCATAGATTTACAGGGCAAGGGCAAGACTCAGTTAGGAGCAGAGGGAAAAACATATAAAGCAACACTCAGATGGCTCTGCAGAGTTGGGCCCATGTCCTGTCTGCTAAACCTTCTCCAGCTCTTCTTGGAGAAACTTGCATGTACATAAGCATATTCAGAAATACTTGAAAGACACAGGTCAGAGATTGAGATGGCTGTATTTGTTCTGCAGAGCTTGTTGGATGAGGCTCAGGGCTATGATCTTGCAGATGTGCAGTTCTGAGCAAAGGTGGCAATCTCTGTCCCACGATGGGTTAGTGGGGTTATCATTACCTTTGAATACTCCGTGGGATTCTAATTGTTCATAAAAATTGGTAGGAAGTACCTATGATAAGCATTCATAATGATGAATTTACTACAGCTGTGCTGTAGTTAAATATATCTGAGCTGCACTGTTCTAGGCTTACATTAATGAATAAGGAGAGGCCCTTTTACATGACAATTTTATATGTTTTATTTTAGGTAAGTATTTAGGAATGGGATGACTTGTCCCCAATTGCCCTGCTTGTTTCTCTCCTTTAGCTTCAAAGGCAGTCTAGGATAATTGCCTCAGGTGTACATGCCTTTGCTCATAGAAGTCCGTTTGTAGTCAGATGAATTCAATATTTTTTCCTCAAAGGAAGAAATTCAAAAGGTAGAAAGCTTTTGAACAACACAAGGGGAAAGATGAAATATGAACTGAAAGTGTAGCACTTTTGAATGGCTTACAAAAATCTTACTAGTTGTGGAAGAATCCACAATCAAGGGAGATAGCAAAGATAAAATGTCTGAGAATAGAGGTGGAAATGGTGCTTAAAAATATTCTTTCCCTTCCTCCTACCACAAGAAATCCCTAAATAGATGTCTATCAGCTTTTATTCCATGAATATAAATTAGCAGATAATAAAGCAATGTATAAAATTAGTAAAAAAATGTCATGGATGAAGGGAGGATAGCTGGACAGTCAGAGAAAGAAAGAAAGATTTTTATTAGGCACAAAAGGATTTTAATGGGGATGCTCATGATCAGGTAGAAGTCAAAATTATGTAGTGCTTAAAGACAGTACTCTGTATAGAGTTGTCAGACTTGTGATTAAAAAGCTGGGGCGTAGTCAGATACAAGTGTTGATGGCATTCTTTCAACTTTAGCAGGCCAGGAGGATGTTTAATGGCTTTTAAAATGGGACATAGCTTAGAAGATGCCAATAACTTGATCAAGGAATTGGAGAAGAGTAATATGAAAAACTCTATGGATTCCTAATCTAAAATTAGTGTACTCCAGATTACAGATGGAAAATAAATTGTGCCAGGACTTAACTGGGTGAGTAGAGTTTATGACTATAGACTGTCAGTTAGACATGGTTTTGGACAGAAATACTGAAATAGGACAGGGACCAAAGTAGATGAATTCAGTAGATCCTACCAGGAAATGGAACTCACTTGTTACATTATCTTTTTATTTTATTTCATATTAAGTCAGGCAGATTGATAGCCTCCTACAGACACTAGTCTTTGTGATATATTCCATGATACTGGATTTAGCAGCCCAAACATCCTGATAGAAAAAATTGAAATAATAAAAAGTCTAGCTGTGATGTATCTAGTGAACAGATTTAAAACTATTGATGAGGAATAGTCACTCAGTGTTGTTTCCCTGGGCTGGAAAGTGGTAGGCTTTGATTCTTTATTTTTTCTTGATTTGTTTTTTTTCTCTAGAGAAATCCTCAGATATTCCTGTTAGCTTGCAAGTAAATTAAATATTGGAAAGGTACAATGAAGTTGGGAATGGGTCATCTGGTACGTTGCTTGTATCTGTTAGGAGGCGAGGTGGTACTGTTCACCTTGAATGCAACCAAATTACATACATCTACACATTTAGAAACCAGAAGTGTAGAGTATGTTTACATATCCTCCAGACTGAATTTAAAACAGTGAGGAGTTAGAAAAGTGACATTATATAAGCCTTAGTGGTATTTTGTACCTTTTTTCAAGGCAGTATGTGCTTTGAGGATAGGTGGACCGTGGCTACAACCTGTTACATAGCTTCTGTGCTTGAAAAGGGAAGGCAAGGTTGCTGTCTGTTATAAGGCAATGGGCAGTGTCAGGTGATGGGGGAACAGAGGAAGGCATGAAAAACAAATGTCTGGCTTAGCAAAGGAAAAAAAAAGAGAAAAAGCAAGCTAGTAAAGCTGAAAATGTGGAATGGACAAGCATGGGAGAAACAGTACCAAAAGCTTGAAAACAAGTGCTACAGATAACATTTTTGAAATACTTAAATATTTTCAGTCCATTTTTAGTGTTGAGCAGTAGAGCATGACTCTGTCAGGCAAAATATGTCACCAGTGCACCTCTGATGCATCTGATCAAAAGCATTCCTGCATGCCTCAGTGACAGGGTGGAAGCAGAGCACTGACCAGCTCTGTGGGGAGTGAGGGTGTGGACAACAGCATGAGAGGGATCAGCCTTTAACTTAAGGTGTCCTAAAGAGATGTACCTTTGTGTTTGAGAGAGAGAGAGAGAGAGAGAGAGAGAGAGAAAGACTGGATGCTTATATCTTCTGGAAATCAAGCCTTCAGAGGATTCATCTCCATGCAGTCAGCAAAGAATGCTGATGGGTTTTTTTTTTTGTAAAACATGGTTTTGACCCCTAAAGAGGATTGTCAGCGTCATCTTACAGCTTGTGTTGGATAGTATTTTTGAGAGGGATAGAACTTTGCTGTATAAAACCAGCACATTAAAAGTGTCATTTGAGAGTTCAGAGAGTTGGCTGGTCTTAGACCTGAGGTAGCTGCACTATGGATTACTTCTAACACTGAGCATGCTCTATTGCTATGAGCTGAGGTTAACAGATCAAATTCCTAAGTTAGTCAGTCTCTGATTCATCTTTTAAATGTTCCAGGTCTTCAAAGTAAGCCAAATTCTACAGCAACAAATAGTTCCACTTTTCTGAGCATACTGAACAAGTCAGTCAGTCCAGCAAAATCTAAATGCAGTTTGGCAGGACAGGATAATGCTGGAAACACTTGCCAAAACTGACTTGGCAAAAACTCTTCTGTTTTCAGTAGATTTGGAATAGAATCTGACAAGATCTCAGCTCTCCATGGGAACTATGTGACTCTCTTAAATATTCTTACTATTGGGTTGATTGTGTGTAAGGAGTATAGCTATAGAACTGCTGGATGCCTTTCTTGCACAGTATCCCTTATCTCTAAGATGTGAGAAATGGGTTATAGCTACCTTAGCAGAATAATTCTGATGCTTGTTAAATAAATGGGAAAGTGTGCCTGTAAATATAAAGGGACAATTCTCCAGTGTTTAAAACTTAGTAGTAGTTGTTCTGTCCCAGTCTGGCCTTTGTGAAGGTCTGATTTCTGTTAGCAGAACACAGTCAGGAGGGCTTCTGGGTTACCAGCCAGCAGATTATTATCTTCCCATGGAAACAAATCCCAGAAGATGGAAGAACCAAAAAATAATGGAAAGAAGTCTAAGCCAGTACCCTCCAGTTATTATTTTTTTCTTCTTCAAATTTCTAGTGGTGCCTGTGGTAGCACAAATACAGATTAGATCCTACTGTTTCAGTTTAGGCTTTTTGCTAACAGTGGTGAGTAAATGGTTTGGGGCATTAGTTAAATTTTCCAGGCATATGTGAGAACATGGAAAATAATATTTTTGCACTTTGTGCAAGCCGTAAGCAGGTAAAGAAAGAGAAATAGATTAAGGCAAACAGAAGCACTGGGGGCAGGAGATGAATAAATAGCAGTCTAAAGAGAGCAAGGAAGCTGCCATAGAATTTGAGAATTATCACAGGCCTTGTTTCCTTTTCTATTTATTTTTGAGTTTTGAATTCCTGACCTGACTGAGCTGAATATTCAGGCTGTAGCAAGATGCTGGTGGTGGCACTGATGATGCCTAAGATGGATGTTCAAAGAAATTCAAATGCTAAAAATTAGACAGGATCTCCCTCTGGAGGTCTTTAAAGGCATCTCTGTCCATGCAGGGAATTTTGTACCTTTTTTTTTTTTTTAGGAAGACTGCATCATTTAGTTCCTAAGCCTTGGAATTATCTTGTATCAAGTGGTTGCTTCTATCTTACCCTGGATGTTTAGTGGAAGCACCAATATATGACAGAACCAGAACTAACCTGTTTTATATGGGTGGGTTTTTTACACTATACTGAAAAAAGTTGGTTAAGGCAGTTCATGCAGACAGGTTAAATAGAAGGTTTTGGCAAAAAGGTTTTGGTCTAATCTTCTGGCAAATGACTAAAGGCTCTACAGAAGAAATTGCGTTTGGCAGCTTCTTTAAAACATGAGACCCTAAAGAAGTAACTGCAAAGGCCAAATCTCTTGCATAGCCCCAAATCAGAATAAAGAGCAGTCTGAGTATTCAACAAGTGATAGCTGTAGCTATATTCTTATCGATTGTCAAAAGAGGAAAGGATGCATTCTGTTCATGATTGATGAAGAACATTTAAGTTTTACACTTTTGCACCAAGTTTCTGTGCTGTCTGTCTTTGTAGCTGGTGAAAATGTCTTTGGTAGTGTCAGTGGGGCCTGGATAGTAACCCTCTGGTCACCTGCCTGAACTAGGTTCCAGCTAGGATCTCTAAAGCATTGGCAAAAATTACATAATACTGAGGAATACAGCATTTACAGAAGAGACAACTGGAACTGAGGTGAAACTGCCAGGACATTTAAACTGACAACACTTACCTTTGTCTAGGTACCTGAATTAGACCCCAAATGTCTGCTGTAGAGTAAGCTGAATCTCTCTGTAGGCTTTTTGACTGTAGAGGACTGCATGGTTTAGGTGTCTTACTGCAAGTTTAATCCTACCATAAGTGTCTTTGTCTTAGTCTTCTTGAACCTGTAAATAGATAGGCATACCTGTTGGGATAAAACCTGTGTAAGAAGTTCTGAGAAGAATCAGGATTTTGCCTGAGAATGTCAAAATGGTGTATTTTTTTAATAGATCCATGCAGTGTTACATTGTGGTGAAGCATTGACAATGTTCAGAGATAATCTGGCATTTCATTCCCAGAATAAGTCTCTTTTCCCTTGAATAAGTCTTTCAGGATTTAGTATGGCTTTTATTCTCTTTGAAACTATATTGTCCCTCCTGTCTGTTGCCTAATCCACGTGGATGTTTTTCTGTAGCTCTGTGCAGAATATGTGGGGGCTTTGAAAAGTTGCTAACACTGTGTTTGTTCTCTACCATCTGACAGCCTTAAGACAGGAAGCTAAAGGGTTTCAATTTCAAGATGGATCAAGTGGAACATATTGGAAACCTGTAAACAAGAAGTCTGATCTCCCCTCTTTTTTGCCCTTAAGTCTGCACCATAGCAACAATCTACACAGAAGGATTTCATGTCTTGTATGAGGAAATCTGTAAAGAAGCCTTGTTGTTCTTTTGTTCATTTCTATCACAAAGATATTTTATACAAGTATATCTGGTGCTGTCCTGGAAAGTTGGGTGTTTCATTCCTGGGAGGAACTAACTGCAGATAGCAGCTTTGGTAAAAGATCTTTTTTTTCTGTTACATTTCCTTCCATGTCAGTGTGCTGAGCTGAAAATCCGATTGTAAAGGAGATGCAAACCCATAGTGAAAAAAGCATGCAAATTTCCTTATGTGAGCATTCACCTCCTTATGAGGAAGATCTTCAGGTTTTTCACATTAGTAAAATGGAATTAAAGTGGTAGCTTTAGGAAAAGGAGAACGTGAGTGTTTCAGTACAGAGTTTGAATAATTACAATTTGGAACTTGACACATTTTTGCCTCAGGCATTTTGCAGTTGCTGCTTGTGAGAACAGTGTTATTTTGGAATGTTTCAAATCTTCTGCCAGTATCAGTGATGTAAGACAGGTTTAGCCTTTATACTGCCAAATGGACATACATTGAGGGGAAGAAGATGTAAGTGCTTCTCTTAAGACACAGGCAAAAGACTGCAAGTGTGAAATAAAGGTATGAAAATCATCTTCCTTGCACTAGTGTCAACTGGACCCAGCTCTAAGCCTGTCTACCACTTTTCTGTGGTGATATATGTCAGTTTTCTCCACTGCCAACTGAATGTTTGATGTTTGTGAAGGTGCTTGCCCAGCAGGGCTGAAGCTTAGCCAGGCATATCCCTGCCTGAGTACTCTCCTTAGATGCACATGGTTTGCCTTCTGTTCATAAGTGCTTATAGTCTACAGCTCCTCTTGACTATGTAAGTGTACTCATTTACTCATAGCTAAAACAGATTTAAAATATTTCTAGAAAGGGTATTGGTGCTTTAAGCCTTTCAGACTTCTGGAACTTACTCTCTGACGTTGTGGGACACGGGTGATTAGACTTGGTCACATCATTGTCCGTGCTTCTCTTGCAGAGAAGTTTTCTCAACTGATGGCAGACTACGCTTGCTGGGTATATTGACTTAAAGGTAGTGTCATTTGCATTCTCTTCAAAGAGCACTATAGAACAAGAAAATTATCCTAATTGCATCTGTAGAATATCTGCTGTCTGTTTTTGGATACTGGTGAGGTATCTTTGTTCCTAGACATTCAGCATCTCCTAGTAGAATTTGTACAGATAAAGCACTTTTGCCTTAGAAGTAAGTAATTTTTAACTTTTTGAAGATGTGTCTGTGGTCGCAGCAAATCTGTTGTGTATATCAGTAGAAACAGGATGTGCTAAAATTGCATCATGAACTAAAATCAGAGTTGTGACATCCATCGTATATTGAGAAATAGTTTGCACTGAATTTCTTGAACTCTTATGGAATATCTTGCAGAATATCAGTTTTTTTACTGAAAAGAACACCTGAAGATATATATATCCTCTAGTTTTCATTATGAGTAATAAATCATCACTTTGATTTGATTGCATTTTGGCTTGTGTTGCTAATACTCTTTAATTTGTTGGAATGGATTTGTGGAACCATTTTTCTCCTCTTATGAGAGAAATATTGGCTGGTGGGACAAACATTTCTTTGAGCTGACCAAAAATGTAACTAATGTATCTTGAACGCAGTGATTCTTGGAGGCTAGTATATATTACATGTTTTAACTGTGGTTTATATCTGCTCTTATTTTAAGCCTTAAACAGTGAGCAAACTATTTCCATTTTTATAAAATGAGGTATATTTCAGATCTTCTCACAGAAATGACTGTTGTTGCAATAAATTCCAATGCAGAAGATTTGTGTCAACTTCCCAAAGAATTTGAAGACATGTGATGTAAAATTGAACATCATTTAATCTTCACTTCCACATTTATCACTTTAGAATTAATGACTTTTTAGTTTAAAAAATTAAAATCTGAACCCAACTTAACTTTCAATTTCCTCTTTGGTTCCTGTTTTAGCATGTGTTGGCTCTGCTCTTGTGTTGGCAGGAGGTGTCACTTTGCTGAGCTCTAGGGAATAAAGTTTCCTTGCACTGGCATGAGCAGCATGAGGACAGATTTTTTGTTATGATGAGGGTGTATATATTATTATGCTTCTAAAATTTGGGTTTTGGCCTCTGCTGAAGTCTCTAATGGTGATGACAGAATCATGTCTGATACCATCCTGTGGTAACCTCAGTGCAGTTTGTGCAGCCTGCTGGGGCTGTGAGCAGGCAAAGGTCAGTTGCTGCAGCCTCAAAGAGAAAGTAGAGTATGTCTAGCTGGAAACATAAGCCAGGCTAGGAGGGAGAGTAGTCATCATGGCTTTTTAATTACCATTACAAGGTGTTCTCACTATTTTACATAGCCTCCTAACAAACAGGCTGTCTGCCACTTGCCATCAGCCCTCTCTGGATTTGTGTTCAGAAGGTAAAATCAGGATGTTGCTGAACTCTGCCTGACACATGAGTTCCCTCAGTGGAACTGCAGTGCTGGTAAAAAGTATCTCTAGAAAGGAAGTACCCAAGCTGCTTATATCCCTTTCTTCTCCCTTTAATACTTGGCAGGCTTTCACTTAGCTTGGTCAGGAAGTTAATATGGAGTCTGCCTGAAATAACTAGCTGCCTGCCCTCATCTCTGACCGGAAAGGGCACAGGCAGAACTGTATGCAGTTGCTTTATTTATTTAAATTGTGTTTTACCTTATTTTCCTATGCAGCAGTTTAGATTTCTGGGTGGTTTAAGACTTGAGAAAGAAAATGAAGCCTCTCTCCACTGTTTGGTTGGGTCTAGAAGAGGTTTCTTGCAAATTAGGTTTTCTGAGAAGTAGCCAGCTCATTTTTGTACAGAGAGAAGCTCTGGATGTGAGTAGCACCATTCCAAGTTAACACGATTCACCACCCTGAAGAGGATGAGATTTTGCAGCTTCAATGTGGGAGGCATTGGGCAACAGAAACTTTTAAGATATTATTTCTGTTGCCAAGCCGTTTACTTTAAAAATTCTTGTGCTGGAGCCTCTCTCTGCCCTTATCTTCTGCAGCTGATCATCAAGTTTCTTCCTTTCTGCTTCTTGGACAGAGCCTGGATTTTCACATTTTTTCTAACTGACACTTCTTTGCTTCTTTCTTCATATCAGCTGTGTCTCTCATAGTCACCAGGCAGGTTGTAGGACTGGAAGTGAGGTAGAAACAAGAAAAAAATGTAATGGCTTTTTCTCTTGTGCCTGTTTGCCTTGTGTTATACATTGACCATTTGATGTTACAAGTTTGATTCGTTGGCAAAATGTGTGCTGAGAGCAGCTTTTTGCTCCATTCCTGTGTTAGTAACTGTGAGATTGAAACCACTTCACTTACCAGATGGGACTGGGTTTTCCAAAAGTTATAATTCTCATAAACTTTGTGAAAATTAGAGTTTATATTTATATATCCTACCCTTGGATTATAGTTTTCTGTATTTATTTGTTTAAGTACAGGGTACGGCATGTACTATTTTGATGTACTATTTTTGATGATCACTGTATTGTTCCACTTCCTTAAAATAAATAAAATAAAAATAGACTAATACTCTAGCAGCATGCTAAGTGGTGAAAGGTTGATACTAATTAAATAAGGTTGTCAAAGTCCATGTATGAAGAACTACAGATGGTCCAGAACCCTTGAAAATATTTAGGTACTCCGCCTTTATATTTTCACAAAGTTTGGGTAGTCTAAAGTCTTTCAGTGCACTTAAAAAAATTTTAAAACAAATCCCACAAGAAGAGAAGTGTTCGTTTATTTTATACTGGCATGACTTAGGCCTCTTGTGTGCACATGTCGAAGTTAGGCAGCAAGAGGACAGGTGGGGATGGAAATACAGAGCTGCTGCTAAATTGGTACCTCTCAGTTCATTTGTTCAGCCTAAGATTTACTTTAACTGCAGTAAAATAGATGTGGTTTCCCAGGAAGCCTCCATATGAAATAGCTAAAATAATGTATCAGCATTTGACTAATGCTTAATTTACTACTTTTTCATGGAAAAAATACTGCTGCTTCTCTTTTCTTTCAAACTATTTTCGTTCCAAAGTATCCGAATCTGTCATATCAGTGACGTTGCTGTTTCTGTAAACACTGTCTGTGGGCTGGCTCCAGGACTCTGTTTGTTCAGAGCGTGAGTTGGGAGACTCCCTTCCAACAGAGGAAATGGGACGATGTGTTAAGCTTTCACTGGAGATTGTTCACTTCCACAGAAGCTGTATCCTCTACGGGAAAACAGAGCTTGGATTCCTGCCACAGCATGTCCGTGATGTTAACGAATAGGAGAAGCTGTGCCTGCTTCAGCAGCAGTCTGCTAATTCAGAGAAGGGGTTAGAGAACAAAGTGGAGTTTGATGAAATTTAAATGCGACACTTAATCCTGTTAGCACACAGAGGGAAAAGTTTTTTGTTCCATGGAGGGGAAGGAGAGAGGCTATTGAATTTACCTGAAATCTATGCATCAGGAAGAACCATATCAAATGGAATCTGGGTCCATGCCTTGTTTCAAGTACATCGTCTTTGCCAAACAGAAACCTCAGCTGAGCTTCTGTACAACTGAAGCCCTGCTTGTTTTCAACCTGCAGCAACTGTTGTTTAATACAGATGAGCAACTTGATCTTCTTTGGGTTGCTCACATACCACAGTGATGAACCTTACTGAAATACTACAAAAGATGTTTAAAGTTTACTGCTTATTTAGGAGAAAAGAAAGTATGTTCAGGAGAGGGGGGGGAGGTTTACTGTCTTCATGGTCAAGTGGTGATTTTATTGCTAAAAAAGGGGTTTTTTTCAGTTTCAGCATTGCTACTTCAAGTAATGCCTATTCTTTTCTCTCAGTTTTTTCTTTGACATTGCTGATTAGTCAGCCTTAGCCAAAAATGGGTTGAGTGACTTTATAAGTTGTCAGTCAGATGTTCACCATGACTGCAGCATGTGGTCGTGCTGAGCACCGTGACTTCTGTGAAGTCCCTGGCACAGTTCTGGATCGCAGTGGGTGCATGAACTTATTCAAGAATGGGTGGAGCAGGGGGTGAGGCAGCACTGGTGGGACTGGTAGGTGCAGACAGTGTGAAGAGGAGGACTCTGAGGGAGGCTGCGAGGGTGGAAATTGCACTTCTGTTAAGACAGGGTGAAGAAGAAAGCATGAATGAGCTGTAATAGAAACTGTAATGTGGTGTGCCAAGTCTGTCCTCATGTGATACTGGAGGTAGAGAAGAAGGCTTACTAAGGCCAAGGAAGGGTGCAGATCTTGATAGGCCTAGACCATGACAATAGCTGCTGTTTGATTCAACTGAGAAGGGACAGGTGGCCCCAAGAGGATATAAAGGTTTTGTAGAGTATTCTTTCTGGCAGTAGTTTTCTGAATCTGTTCCAGTCACAGCAAGATTTTTGCCTTTCCTTCACTGGAGAATTTCATGTCAAAGTGAACCTGGAAGACAAGGAGTTGCTGGATGGGCTGGAAACGTCAGGATCAGTTGAAAGGACTTCAATTTAGATTTTTTTTTTTGCATAAATAATTTGCAAACTTGGGTGTTTTGCTAGGTCTGTGGAGTTGCAAGTATTAATAACATGTTAGAGGTAGCAGGCATATTTTTCTTGAAGCGTTGGAGAGATGAAGAAAGTTTTCATGTGTGCCATTGGACACAAAGTAGAGGCGGTTTTTTGGATCGTGTTCACAAAGGGCATGGAGTTTTTTAATTGCAAAGTAAACCACCCAGACTGAATGTGCAGAAGAGCTTTTAAGGATCTCCACTCCAAAAACAAATGGCATATCTTCTTATAAGGAAGGAAGGAAGGAGAGGAGTAGCAGAGTAAAAGACCTGGTTCTAGACTGTCACAGGAAATACTGACAACTGAAAATACACAGGGATGGAATAGTGCAAGTATCTTTGGACTTTGGCAAAAACACTGTTTGCTAAATTAACCTGAAGATCTGGGATGGAAATAGGAAAGTGAAACTTTATGCAACTGCTGTGCTTAGGGAAGAAATGAAAATCTGGGTATTTAAAGAATTGAGTCATCTAAGACAGGCAAAATAATTAAAGGATGAGAATTCCCAAATGAGGCATACTTTGCCATTAAACTTATTTGTAAGTCCTTGTAAAGGGGTGTCTTTAAAAACAAATGAAGCAATATAACTAGTTTAACATTGTTATAATAACCATAAGACACTAGCAATAGGAAATGCTTCCTGCATTGCTTAATTCTTACTTGAGAATATAATAGAATTCTTAACCCAGCACTGGCAAGAAAAATTAAATGTACAAGTGTTTCAAGCGCAGTGCCAAATATTATTCCTACTTGTCCATGTAGAAATGACAGCATTTCAGGCTGGCAATTTCCCTTTTTTAAAAGCATCTTTAACTAGAACGTTTTTCATTGAGAAAAAAATGTGTCCACTGTTCTCCATGTGCACAGGCATGCCAATACTGCCATTTAACTATTGAAATGCCAGCCTCTTTCAAAGTCTCACAGCTTGAATCCCATTTGCCATAGTGCATTCAGCAGCAGAGCTAACTGCTTGGTGGGTGTGAAGAAAATGCTAGAAGATAGGTGCACATAGTTTAAGTAAAGTAGAGAAGAATTCAAAAACCCCTTTGACACTCAAGGGTGAACTTTAAGATTTTAGAAAATTAAGTTGTGCTAAATAGTAACTGACTAAGCTTCCCATTCAGGTTTTCCTGCTGATGTGAACTGTCAGTAACTTTTAAGTGCATCTTTGCAGTTTTGCTTATGCAGAATCTGAAATTCTTTGTGTTCTTAAAACTTTGATTTTGAAGGAGCTGTGTTTCTTCAGCTATTCTATTATTCTGGCATAGTGTGCAAGCTGGCTGTTAAGTCATGTACTCTCCATGCTGGTAACGTTCTTGAGATTTCCTGAATAGCCAGTAACTGGAATAGTACTTATCATCTGGACACAGTGAACTCGGACTGAGCAAGTGGTACGTGTAAAACTGAGAGACTTGTGTTTGGCTTTTGCATGTTTTGGATGTGCAAAAAGTCGGGGGAAAATGACTTGCAGAAGAGGCGTTGTAGAAACAAGTGTTTACGTGTAGGGAATTTGAGGGAGGGAAGTTAACAGAGAGAAACTATGAGCCTCAAGGGTCCTTTTTACAATTAGAGCCAAGACTCGGGAATTAAAAATTCCAATTTAGAGAGTACACATAAATTACCTCTTGTTTTAACCTGGCAAAGACGTGCAGTTGTATGGAACAAAATAGGAATTGTGAAAGGTCTCCTAATGAAACTCAAAAGCAAGGTGAAACATGCTTATAGTTTTTCTATTTAATTAAGCACTTAGGCTTGCAACAAACCTTGCCTTTCCTCTTGAGTCAATGATTAGGCTCCTCCAGGAGAAACTTCCAAGACTACAAAGCTCACCTGAATTGAAGGGAGGTGACACGGCTTAGTTTAGGTATGAAATTAAGAGGTGCTCTACTTTAAGTGGTTTGAGGGTTTCCTGTGAAGCGATATATTTCACATTCTTTTTTTTTTTTGCATTTGCTGCTGCACAACTTACAGGCAATTTGTACTCCATCTTCCCTTCAAAATTATATGACTTTCAGGATGTTGCCTCACTGCTTTTCATTTCTCATTTTCCTATTAATATCCCAAGTTATCGAGCTATCTATGTTAAGAAAACATAAATGCTCAAAACAAATCTCTGCATATCTGTATTTCTATTGCTCTCTCAGTTTTATTCAGCCTGAGATATGAAACTGTCCAAAGGAAATCCAAGTGTGTGCTAGGGTTAAAACCGAAGCTAAAACCTCAGAGCTGTGCTGAAATGGCGCTATACAGCAAGACAGATATTTCAGTTGGTTCTTTTCCAAACCAGTGGCCTAAAAAGTTAATTTTTTTTTTCATGGTTTTTAGCTCACCAAGTTTCTTTTAATTATATAAATTTTAAAGTTTTTTTGCATTGGACTTAAGAAGATACATGCACTGAGTTGATTGCATTTAGTAAGAAAATAAAAGAGATTTTGTAAGACTGTGTATGCTGGTTTTGCCATAAGCCAGTATTAAAATTATAAACATTTGTTACATTACTCTTATGCAAGTAAATTTTCCTGATGTAAATTTCCACAGGTCAGTGTGCGTTACTTTGCTTACCTGAATATTTCTCACAAAATGGAAATTATGATGTCACTACTATTGAGTAGTTATATGCCAAGCAAAAATTTTAAGTTAGGTTTCTTAATCACTTAACAATTCTCTTCTTGGTTTCTACAGTTTCTGATGTTCTCTTAATACATAATTTTACTTCAAAGTAAGACTTGTTGATTGTGGTAGGACAGGAAGCTCAATCTGTAAACTCACAGAGCTGAAAATTCTTGCTGAAACTAAGTAATGTAGGTTGTGTTTGGCATGGGAGAGTGGTTTCTTTCCTTTTTTGATTGTTTTTTAGCATATGGACTAGTGGTTTGAAGTAAGACCTTCCCTTTAAGTAGCCTGTGAAACCTCCCTAGTTAATAGCTTTTGTAGCCAAATTTGTTACTGAATTTGGACATGGAGCAGAAAAAATGTTTAAATGCCATATGTCTTGCTGAAACTAATTTTTACCATCAAGAAATCGTAGATTTATTTTATATTTATTTATATTTATTTCCGTGAAGAAGTTAGATTAAGTCTGCTGTTAGACGTTTCAAAGCAAAATTACCTCAGCCAGGGATGCTCCTGAAATACTTTCCTTTGCAACTCTTGTAAAAAATCAGAGATGGGGAGAACGTGGGGAAAAGCCTGTGCTGTAGCACAAGGACAGACATGGTAATGCTTGTTTTGCAGAAAAGCTTTATTTAGCTTAGCAACCTCATTGCTAAATATTCCCTGTCACTTTGCAGCATAATCTAAGGAGACTAAAGCTATTTAGGAACAGAGGGAATGTGAATGTGTGGGGCCAAGACTCGTTGCTAGAGAATCTGATGAGCATGAGAGAGGAGGGCGCTGAACCTTAATAATAGATTATTTAGTATCGAGCTGGTTCTTGTCCTGAGGCAGTAGAAGTTTAGGCTTATTCTTACTGCTTTGTTGGTTTTTTTTTTTTTTTTTGTTCATGTTGATAAGGTGCAAATCAGATCTATTGTGTGTGATTTTTTTCCATTCAGGATTTGTACAAGGGCTGGATTCGTGTATCTGGACAGTTGGAGAGAATGTTAAATAAATATCCTTGTCTGCCTGGAGTAGGGGGTTGTACTAGCAATTCTCTAGGCTGTACTGACATCTGGTGGCGGTTTACATATATTTATATAGTATTTCAATTAATTTTCATTCAAAGGTGGGCCAATTAATTCCCTGTCTAGAATATGCCTGCTTATGTGTTTTGGACTGTTCCACCTTATTTTGTGGCTTGTGTGTGGTGGCTGTTCTTTCCCCACTGTCTTGCTTCTGATTCTCAGAGGCAAAAAGTTTAAAATCATTGAAACTAATCTCTTTTTTGCCTAGTTTAAAAATGTATTCTTTGTTTTCAGGTTGTTTTTTGTGTGTCCTACAGCAGTTATATGGGAAAGGAATTTTTTATTCCTTTCCCTTCAAATAGTTGCAAGGCTCATGGAGAAAATGAATGAGATAGCTTTCTTTCTTTGAAGCTGAAAGGAGAGCCCTGAGATCCACCTCCATTTTTAGGTCTTCCCCATCAGACAGAGACTCCAGAGTTCCTCTTTACATACTCATAGGTATAAATACATGTTTATAAAGTGTGACACAGAATGTTTAAGATGGGAAAAAGCAGAATTCATTGTCATGGCCTTAAAGTAATCTTAGAAACATGCCAGACTTTTTTTGAGGAAGTCGATTGCAAATCATCGTTACCAGAATTGCAAGGTGTTCACTGAAACTGTGTGGCCTTCTGAAACAAGCAGGTGAGAAAGAGAACTTGGCAATTTTGAGAGAAATTGTTCTTCATGTAGGAGAACAGCAGTAGTGAGAGGTTTGTAGTTTTTGTGATTACCACACAGAGATGGAGACATAGGAAGGGGGATCCAGCAGACTCTAGCTGAGCTCTAGGGATGGGTGACACTGTGACTGCTCATTCTCAAGTCCAAATCTCAATTCTTACTTCAAACTGACATGGCTGCTTCTTGAGGGGTGGCTGATCACTGAAGGAGGTAAATTGGGAATATCTCCAAATGTAAAGACCACACAGGATTCCACCAGGCAAAGAAGGAAATGTTTTAAATAGCTTGCAGTCTTACCTGCTCCTGCTCCTTTTTAAGCTGTTTGTATTCAGAAGGAGGATTCAGCACAAGTATTTTTCTCCTCAAATGGGTCACTGCAGGTGGGTCAGGTAAGCCTCTACATAGGCAGGCTAGCCTTCCCTGTGTGCATTATGGATTTTGAGGAAGGTTTTGAGACAGTTTTGAATTTTTGTAAAAGGCAAAATAAGAGGCCTTCCTATATAAATAGTGCTTCATTAGTGTTGCTAATGGCTTAATATTTATGATGTTCAGTGGTAGTTGCCCTCCTTTTAATGGTGTGCTTGATGCAGAATAGAAAGATTAGCTTTTTAGAGGGCCATGAGTACACAGAAGGTAGCATAAAGTCAGCTCCTCTTACAAGCCTGTAGGAGTAGGCAGGTTGCTGCCTTACACTATAATTTTCCCCCTGTTTGCAAACAGGGTAATTTTTCTTTATTTTATGGTTCTCTGTTGTTGGGTGATATAATTAAGTGGTTCTGGCTATAACAAGTATTCTCTAAAGTGAGCAGTGAGTAATTGGTGCATGTTGGCACACAACTTACTGTCATTACCAGCACTTAAACATCTAACTTACTACAAAGGGAAGAGAATACGTTTTCTTTTCAGTCCTTCCCTTTTGTGCTTAGTTGTAAAATGAAAGCAAATTAATGACTACGGTTTCTTTATAGTGTGGCATTTACTGGGCAACTCAGTCTCTTCTTTCCAGGTGATGGCAGGGCAGTGCTTTAGTTTTGGGTTGTTAGTTTATTGTTGCACTGCATTCTTTTAGCAGCTGCTTCTTATGTAACTCTCTGTACTGCATCTTACAGTCATATCCCTCAAGTGTAGGAGAGTGAAGCCAAGGGAGGGAGAGCAGGTTTTAGGATCAGGTAAATAACTGTGTCACTAACACCTGCCTTTTGGAGATCTGGGGCAGAAAGCTTTTTTTGCAGTACTTAATCCTTATTTTTGTGATAAGGATCCCTTGTGTGACTATCGGTGCAGGTAAGGCCTTCCCTTAGGTCCTTCAGGGGAAGGATTTTAGCCTTTGTGCAAGGCTTGCTGGCAAATCACCAGCTGTATTTCTTGGACACCTACAGAGGGACATGCTTTGCAATGGGAGCTGGGGCAGGCAGGTTGCTGTATCTGGATTCCTAGACATAGATGAGGAACTGTGCCTGGCAAGTGGTTGGCATCTATTTTGGCAAGGGGGTATGATATATGTAGCTTTTTATCCTCCCCAAGTATGTCACCTTAGATCCATCTTTGACTACATAAATATTAGTGAAAAGGGAGTAGCCACCTGAGACAATTAGGAAGTCAAAGGCAGTCAATTGAGAAGCAGTAGAATACAGTGGACCTGTGCTTAAAGTCATCATTTAATTGCTGTCATGGTCTTCTGTTATTTGTTTTGACTAGAAGCCCTTTAGAATAAGAATTACTTTGTTGAGTATAAATGAAGCTCTTGCCAGATTTCCTTAAATTATTTGAAGTTACCTGGGGCAGCTTTCAGAAGTACATCTGAAATATATTTGCAAAATTTTCTTTTAAAGTCCTAAGTAATTTGTCTCATTCATTTAAATGCTAAAGCATATATAATAAGTCTCAAAAATGTTTGGGATTCTGTGAGACCATAATATGTTACTTAGTTTTTATTTTGATTTTTCTTTTTCTAAAACTCCAGATTCTTTTTGCTTCATGTGTTTTGAGTATTTCCTTGTCACTGCATCATTTGCCTTGACAAGTTTTCTTCTGTGTGCTGACAGTATGTTGCCTGTAACAGCACTGGCTCTCACAATTTTCTTAGATATGAGGCCCACAGTTGCAGTAGTTCATAGGCTTATTTTGAAAGCAGAATTTTTTCTTGCTATAGACAGTTTGGAGTTTTTTTTCCTTCTACTTACTTTTTTAGCAAATCAATGCTATGAATTTATACAATTGTGTGGGGTTTTTTGTACTGGGGAGTAGGCTATTGGGAGAGGGGTATTTTTTTTTTGTTCCATGTATTAAACTTGAAAGAATTGTTCTAATGTCAGAGTGTAAAGCAAGTTAATATTTTCCAAGTCAGCTGTCTGATTTTAAGCCCTGAAATTTGAATTGTACTGAAAAAGTAATTGTAAATAGCAATATTAATCAATGGTAAAAAAGATGCACAGCAAGATGATATCATGATTGGTATTTGAAAATTTTAAAAAATTAACAGGATCTTTACAGGATCAAATTATGATCTGTTAGCAATAGAAATATCAGACTTGTCAGCTAAAGATTGAGTGTACTGTGGTAAATTCCATCAGAGACTACCACAATGTTTTTTTCAACTTTCTTTTGTAAAGGGCTAAAGTGCCTTCTGCAAATCATACTTAATCTGCAAAACCTTGAATGAAAAATGTAAGGTCTCTTGCAGCAGTTCATGTGGGATTTCAAAACCGGCTCTGCCTCCAGGAGGACCTGGGACTAGATTACCTACTGAGATGTCTACACCTGGATTATTCTGAGATTTACTCCTTTTCCTTGCTCTGAGAGAGCAGCTCCATGATTTTATTTCTGCACTTTATGCTTTGTTTCCACTGCTGGGTTCATTGTTGAGCCAATGCCAGGCTGTTTCTTGCAGGGCTACCTGGCAATCTAATTGGTGTGGCTGCTTGATTGAAGACAGGGATTTTCTTCTTCTGTTGTATGCCCTAGAGAGATATCCAACCTACGGCCCCCACTGACATGTAAAATTGGTGGAGTTAGGAAAAATGCATCTTCTTAGTGCAGAACTAGCATACGTTGTTTAACTGCTGACCTGAGAGATGATTTATTGAGGACAGACAGCTCAAGAAAGAAAATTTAATTCTTACAATTTGTGCCACCTTTGTGGTCCATATTCTTTTATAGCAGACTAGGAGGTAAAGACGATCTGTGCCTTCAGATCTATTTCAACTTTTGAGCCTCCTGCAAATCTCCAGGCCTCTTCATGAATGGTCAAGCAATGGACAATTACACAGTCCCCTTCTTTCCGCTCCTGCTGCTGCTGTGTTTCCTGACCAAATGGATTCCCTCCAGGCACTGGCTTTTAGATATCTATCCTGATTTTTAGGAATACTGGAATGATATGTAGATAATGGTAGAGGAGAAAACTGTATAGTTACTTTGGTGCAAATGAAACATACTTCATGCCCACAGAGCAGCTGTTTTCTCAGAAAGCTGGCCAATATACTGTGCTATAAATGGTGTTCATATGATGATGATTACTGTACCAGAATTGGGGCAACCCTTGTATGGGTTGTGCTCTCAGCTAAAGCTCCTCTACCTTTTCAATACCAGATTAACTTTTTTTAAAGTACATTGCTGTGTTTCTTCAATACAATTCAGGCCTCTGGTCACTTTAGTTTTTTGCACATGCATTTGTTTTTTAAAGCAGAAACTATTAATAATCTTGTCCCAGAGGTTTTCTTATGTTGTACTAAAACCTGTTTAAGTTGAATTTTTTTCTCTTCTGAGGATTTTGACTTTTGTTCTACATGAAAATTTTTTTTTCTGATTGGATTATTTTTTATTTTATTTTATTTTATTTTGTTTGACTTTTTTCCCTCTTAAAGAGAAGGGAAAAGCCTTCAAGGAAACTGAATACATAAAATATTTCTGAGCAGAAAATACAATCTCAAATGTACCTACACTGCTGTTAACAGCCACATGTTGTTATTTAACCAAATTCTTCAATTTACCAAGCTATATCTTTAAAAGTATTCTTTTCCTTGCGGTATTCAAAAGTGTCCCTGATCCATCATTCCTCTCTTAATTAAAAATAAGCTAGATAGTGTAGGCATTCTGTGAGCCAGCACTCTAAATATCACTTTTAAATCATGTTAAAAGCTTCCAGACCTTTGGAAATTACATGACAGCTCTTACTTGTAGAATGCAAAGACCATTTTTCTGCTATGTGCACTCATTAAAACAGTGAATTCTCTTGTTTTCTGCAGGAACAACTTCAAGACATGCAAGAAAACTTTGGAGTGAACTGGCAGTAAGCCTTGCGGTACCATGGTGGCAATAACACTGGCTATCCTTTGGGGATGCTGAAGCTCAGCTTTATTTTGAACTTCTTTCTTAGACCCTCCAACTTGTTCACAAAGGACTTAATACTGATTTGGATTCATATGGTCATGGGTATGGATATTTTCCTCCCATTACTTGACATCTGCATGTTTCCAGCAGTCAGTGATGAAGTCACTGTCTTAGGTCTGCTGACATTTGTTCTGTTCTTGGGAGCTCTGAGTGACAGGTATTGTAAACATCCTACACTCTCAGCTGTGGAAACTAAGAAAGCTGGGAGAAGGCTGTTTACTCTCCCTGCCTTGGAAATCGTCTGGAGGGCAAGGACAGAATATTATGTTGATTGTATTTCTAACAGCCTGTATTTGGTACTTTACATTATGGTGTCAGTAAACAAATTATGTCATTACATCACATCATCAGTGTCTTGTGTTCAGACCAAGGTCAGAAGGGCCTTACGATGATATGCTTTAGCTGTACTGCTGGCTTGAGAGAAACTGAAATAGTAGCAATTATACACTGCAATACTTCCATCCTTAAGCAGTGATTAAAAAAGACCTGTCACACTTGGTTTGTTTATAGGTAGTGATACATAAAAGTTGCAGTGTGGACATCCTCAAGTTGACACATCAGTATTTTATTTAATCAAAATCACCCTTAAATGGTTGGTACTTGTTCTCTAAGGTCTACTCAATTCTCGTTTTCCAGCCAAAAGAGCTAGAAACAGAAGTTAGAAGGCAAAAAGATTATAGAAGAATTCAAATTTCAGTTTCATTTCAAAGAAAATCAGGAGTGTCAGCATCAACTCCAACTTTAAATTAAATTAGGATACAAGGGTCTTATACCTTATGCTTTCCACATGGTGTTCCCTACCACTTTTTCCCCAGACTGTATTATACTTTGTGCTTTGTCCTGGCAGTCTTTCTCTTCCTCTTTGTGTTTCTTTCATTCTGTATGCTGTAAACCAAGTAGTACTTCTCTGTTTAAATGTAGAATAAGCTAGAAAAAAAAATTTCCTTTTAAATCTTATATCCTGCTAGCATGGTCCTAAATACTATTAAAGTGAGTTCTGCAGCTTTTCCTAAACAGGGACTCTGACAGAATGAATATTGTTCCTTTTTTCTTTTTTGCCATGTTTATAGAGAAGGGACACACCTTTTGTGTGCTCTCTTAGAAATTATTCGTAATACAGTTGAATTCAAAGATCACTGTCTAGTTTCTTTTGCAATAGCATTTTTATGTCTTCACATCCTGCTGCTTCAGCTTTTTAGAAAAGGCATTTAAATAAAAAAAATCTTTGAAATAAGGACTTTTAGAAGAGTTTAGTTTTCAGGGTTTGGAAAGGGATGGGAGTGGAAAGACAACAGGTAAAAGGAGGATTTGAAGTAGTACTTACACAAAATGGACAAAAAAGAAATCAAACTTTTATGCAGAACTTTTAAAAAGGTCAGTTATTTGAAGTAAGAATTATTTTTCAGGCTCTGTCTTGCTTTCCTATTGGAAGAAGCAGTAAGAGGGAAAACCAGGTCACAGTCCTGTAGTGAAGGACTAAGTTGATGAATAAAAAGAAGGCTCATGATTTTTAGAGTAATTTCCAAGAAAAGCAGAGTTAACCTCTGAAAATGATTGTTTTAAGAAGATGTTAGCTGTTCAGACTAATCAGACGATAGAGGGTAGCATTTCCTAATACACGTGGTTCCCTTGGCAGAGAGATTTCTGGGGATGATGGAGCACAGTTACGTCTTCACTGCGTGACAATATTGATTGTACACTCTGCTGTCCAGGAAAGACAACCTCCTGAAAGAGAGAACTTCCTGAATTTCTGAGATGTGGGTTTGCGTATTATTTTTATTTAGACTTGACAATTTTGTGGTAATTGAAAATACTTCTGTGTATTTAACCTTCCTTACTTGTGCATTTAATAGTGAAATTCCATCTTCGGTTTCATCAATATAAGACTCCAGTAGTCCCAACTTTGTTGTACACTTCTCCTGGCCCACGCTTTCCTGGCTTTGTACTGACATGATTTGTTTAAACTGCAAACTAATTCAGTGGCTTGACCCCAATGAAAACTAAATAAGAAAACCAGCTTTCATGTGGATCAGCTGCTTACTCCACCACTGTCCTGTGGCCTGAAATGCTAGTGAAAGTCCTAATTCCTTCAAATATCATCACTTTCCTGAAGAAGAAAACCAGCATTTATTTTGAATAGATTATGTAGTCCTAAAACAATAAAGTAGTGAAATTACAGGATTTTGAATATTTTATTTGATATTAAATTATTCTGTTGATGCTGTCTGAACATAATTGCAAGCATGGTGCTAAAATAAATCCAGATTAAATTGTTTAAATTAAATGTTTCATTTTTTGAACACCATTTATGCTTCTTCTTAAAACATTTGTTGGTAAAGTCTAGTTTAAAAGATTTATTGCTAAAAGGGAGCAACTGATAATTTTGCTATCTCCAGATCTTTAATTGTAAAGGTATCTTGTGATGTACCTGCACCATAAAGAGCATGGTATAAATTGCATCATTTCTAGATCACAGAGGTTTCTTCCTCCTGAGGTGTTACTTGCCAAACCAAAGGAAAACATTTTGTCCTTTTCTCTTGTTAATCCCAGACTTCAAAGAGTTGAAGATTCTTTCCAGTCTATCAATTAAATATAGAGATTTTCCACTGTGGGAAAAAAAATGTAACAAAGCTGTTTCAAAAGCCTGTTGCCAGTAATGAGTTTTGGATTGGGTCCGTGGAGAGGTAATCTGGATAGCTACCACTACAAGTCATCTCTGGGAAATTGTTCATTGTAGGCATGGCCTTTTTTCTTGAAGGGTTAGCTCAGCCAAGATGCAAAAATGATTTGTTCCAAGTGATTCTTGGTACCACTCTGGACAATATTGTTCCTGCCTGTTATGGTCAACATGCTACCTTGATTTTATTTCTGTTATTTTGTTGTTATGAGGAAAAAGACAGTGCTTGTTATCATGTTTCTTTATTTCTGATCTTTGTTTGTTTTTGGTTTATTTGGGTTTTTTAAGCTACATTTTTTTGATTATGTAATTCATAGTACATTCATTACTTCATTACATTCATTACTTCAAGGTAATTGTCAAACATCCATTACATTTGGTAATATAGGGAGTGACCGTGGGAAGAAAGAGAGAATGTGTGGGAGTACTCAGGCAAGAGCTGTTGCTTGTACTGAGATTGCAACCTGAACTTGAGATTTACAAGTGAAATATTAGAAAAATATTATATTAGAAGTTTCAAAGAGCTGCTGGTGAAGGAAATGAGAGGTGAAAGGGATCAAGAGGTAATTGACTTGTCATCCAAAGGGTGAAAAGTAATATAATGTTGATTTTAAGTATAAACACTTGATGACACAGTGAAAGAAGGCTGTAATTTCCCTTAATGCTTATACAAAAGTCAAGTTCTGTTTTATGCAGTAAATCTCACTGTCACTGATTCTAATTCACTACAGAAGAATTTAAAAGTCTATGACAAGCTGTTCTACTTTGAAGACCTATACCGAAATTGAAAAAGAAAAAAAGAGTTTGCTTTGAATGAAGAAGAAGAAAATCACATTATGTGGACTTCAGTCATAATTTCCCTGAAATGAGAGATGGAGTTCTAGATCTGAGTTTTCTCTGTGCTGTGATTGAGATATAAACATGTAAAAGCAACTGTCCTTTTGCAAAATGCAAACAGGTGTGGAACATCTGCAGTACAAATATTCATTCATATGCAAACAAATGTTTTTACAGCTTAAAAATACATTAACTTAAAATCTGATCAAACATGTTGTTAGGTTCTGTTTTTAAAAAGCCTTTTAATGTAAACTTATTCTCATAAAAATCATGTTTAATTAAATAGAATGCAAAAGCTGAAGTTTCTGTTAGTCTTGTGAAGATTTTGGTTCTTGTCAGCTCTGGGTTCTGTCCAAGACCTGCTTAGCTACAGTTAAGCTGTTGTTTCCTTGTTTTTGACCTTTGGTTTTAAGGATGTTAGCATGAATTAAATGGAAATACGCTTTTCTAGCAAGCACTTTATAGAATAAGCAAACTTCAACTGAGCACTGCAGTCTATAACTACAAAGCTGAGGACTTGCTAATTTTAAATAGTGTAATATGATACCTAAATTATACGTTATTTAACTCTTCAAAAAGGAGAAAAGAGTGAGGCTGTGTTGCATAAGCCTTATGTTTACAACGCTGACTCTACAAGAAGATCCAGTTTTGTTCTTGCTTAAGTTAATAGGGGATTTTTGTTTGCTGCCTTGGTGCTGTTATTAAAGTGTTAAAACTACTGCAGAGAGCTGGGCTCTAATCCTAGTTTTGGACAGACTCTCTGCTTTCTCCATGGTGAAAAAGATGACTCTTACTCTGTAAAGGCAGAGCCCCATGTTGTTGATCAATCTCAATTGCAATAAAGCCTGCTTTATAAAGTCATGCCATCACAAGCTGGTTTGTCTCATTGTGTTCCAGCCTTTCTTGTGATTTGGATTGCATTGCCTGCTTGTATTGCTGGGGAAGCAGAAAGGATGTTACAGAAAGGATGTTACAGGGTTATTGTAAGGGCTGCTGAGAGCTCCTCCTTGTGCTTCTGTTGTAATGCTGTCCTCCCGTGGATGAGAAGAGGGCATACAGAACTTCTAGTGATTTTAAGTGTGTGCTTGGAGGGCAGCCACAATTTGTACAGGTGTACCTGGCCAGCTGAGGGAGTGAGATCTTCCCAGTTTTGGCACCATGGACATTGGCTCCAAGCCATCCTGCTTTGAGACCCTGGGTATATTTTTAGCTATGGAGTGTCCAGCTGACTTTGTTTCATTATTCAGTTAATGAGAAATACATTGGTATTGTTACCAACCAAGGATTTCTGGGCTTTCCATCATTTGAAGGCTGCATTTCTCCAGTTGTTTCTGTATAGCCTAGAGCATCTGCTGGCTCTGGTGTTCTGAAAAAGTGCTACTAAAATAACTTGGCTCTGATGGGCAAAGAATAGATTGATGTTGACAAATGAAATAATTTCAGGATCTATGAAATTTATGTTCTGTATCTTGGCTAGAAATAGATGGCTCTGTATAGCTGTGAGCTTTGTAAACACTTGAACTTTGTGCAACTCGCCAAACTTGCAAAGTTGTTGAAGGACATTGAGATGTCTCTAGATTTTATGCTTAGTTCGCAAAGTACAGATGAAATATGCACAGTGGTATATTTTTTTTCTTGTATGTGACCATAATCACAGCATAGATATTAATGGAGCTGCTAATTAAAATCTTGCTGCTTTACTGTGCTCACTTTAATGTGAGGTATCTAAAAGATGTGTAGACGTGGCACTTGGAGACATGGTTTAATAGTGGAATTGACAGTGTTAGGTTTATGGTTGGACTTGATGCTATTAAAGGCCTTTCTAACCTAAATAATTCAATGATCCTAGGACTCTAATTGATGAAAAGCTACAATATGCTTTGTGCCTGCAAAGCATATCAAATGTAAATTGAAATAGATCATGAAATAGATGATGTTTTACTGCCTTGAGGTAATTGTATGTAGCATAAAGCTTTTAAATTAGAAGTGACAAACCCAGTGGTCTCTGTTGCCACTCAGAGCAGGTGTGTGTCACAGTGTATAGATTTGTGAAAGCAGGAGTGACCAAACTTGTCTGTTCTTCACTGAAGTTGTGACATTAATGAAAGTCCCACAGCTACTCATGTCCATGGCTAGAAGCCTGTCATGTTGGCTCATGGGGACCCTGGCCCTTTGGATCCCAAGAAAGGGCTCTCCAGAGGGTATTCATTACCTGCTTTCCCTGTTGAAAGTGAGAATTATCAGCTGCCTTTTGTGATGAGCATTGCTGAAGTTTGCATGCTGTAAAAAGTTTTAGCAGGTAACCAGAGGGCAGCTTGGTGACTCTGTACCTTGAGAGACAAGCTCTACTGCTAAGACAGATCTATTTTCTGATACTTTCAGTGGCAAATCTTATTCCAGCAGTGCCTTTTCACCTATACGTAAAGGATTTTCCTCCCCTGCAGAGATGGGGAAGTGTGTTAGCCCAAATGCTCTTTAGTGAGACTTTGCTGTCATTTAGTTTGGAGATTTGGTCAGAGCTATGTGAGCTTGCTATGTCACATGGCTTAGAATAGGAGAGGAGCAGGACTGAAATTCAGAGAACAAAAGTAGTTGGATTGAAAATGCCTGGTAAGATTTTTCTGTGAATTGCTGGGCTTTTCTGAGTTGGTGAGAAACAAAGATCAAAAATTAGGAGTATTAAAGACAAATTGATGTCTGAACTGTCAGTTCAGGAAACTCCAGAGATAAAATGAATGGAAAGTTTTCCCCTAAGGTCCCCATGGAATTTCTAAAGACTAATCTAAATGGAGAACAGCATGGATTTACATCCTTGTCTACAGGAACAGAATAATTATTTGCAGCCAGAAAAGAAACTCCAGGTTCTTGGCAAAAAAAGAAAGAGGTCTGGCTCAGAGACTCGAACTAAGTTGATTTAAAGTCTTTCAGGGGCAAGTGTAAGGTTTTTATATGTACAATAGAACAAATTTGTGAAAATGCTGAGGTGGGAGATGAAAAAATGTTTCTTTGTACTTGAAAATGCGTATACATGGATTTGGTTTGAGTATTTCTGCATGCTCAAATGTAGTATGCTAAATGCACTGTTTACAGTAAAGGAATTTATATTCCTTTGCTATATTCCTTTATTATATTCCTTTAAAGGAATATAATCCCACTTCGGATTGTAGTCTGCAGCTTAAAAACAAGACTTATTTTGAGTATTTTAGCAAATACTATTTCTATTTCATGCTTCAGTCTGAAATGACAGGAAAGGTGGATGATGCTATCATCATCTCCCAGTTTGAGAAATCTGAAAAATACATGTGGATTTTAGGTGCACAAAAGTTCACAGTGATTTTTTGCTTGCTGTGGGAAGTAGTTCTGGGATTTGGTTTGTTGGATGGGTTTTTTATGTTTTGGTTTTGTGTTTGGGTGTTTGGATGTTTTATGTTTTTTTCCATTTTTAGTAGATCATGCTGTTCTTTTGATCTGTTTGATGTTGCTGGAATCATTTAAAGCCGCATTAGGCTGGTTTTATTCCCTTCCCTTCCTCTCTCTCTCTCTCTCTCTCTCTCTCTCTCTCTCTAGTCTGTATTTGTGCCTAGGGAAGCAGGAAGCATAAGGACTTTGCTTCTGTCCATTTGAGGGAAGATTCCTGTGCTTTGCAGAGATTTTTGGTGAGGACTTTGCAGGCTTTTGTGGGTGGGTACTAAACCAGCAATTAGTTCTGCAGTGTGTGAGAGAGTGAGTCACAGACTGTGTGCTCTGAGGCTTGTGCAGAGCAAGATCCAGCCATGCAGCAGCAGTAGATTGGGCTCTGCTTCCTCAAAGCCTTCCCCTCCAATACCCCTGCTAAACTTGAAAGAAACTTCACAGGACTCTCCAGATTCATTTCTCTTCAGATTAACCAGAAAGATGGAAAAAATGCATATGGCTGTCACCAGTAGGGATAGTTCACATGGCTTAGCAATCTAAGGTTTTTTAGGTGTCTGCTCTTCTAAAGAGAATTTGAACAGAGGCTTCGAGGTGAGCAGGGGAGAAAGCTTCACTTTTTCAAGCAGGAACATTGGCTTTTTTGTGGCCTGGCTTTGGGGACTTGTCTATACATGGGCTTATTCTGAACAGCTCTCCACGATGTCTCTGTGAGTAGAAGAGGGGCTTTGAAATACAGCTTCATATCTGTATCATCCATTGTATTTGAAATGCACTCTGCTTTAATACTAACAGATTTTAGGCAGAGACAAGTTCTTGACAGTTCGTTGAAAACAAAAGTGTTTTTGTGGAAATATTTTCTACTTTGAAAGAATTTTTGAGAAATGTGTTTGGATCCAGACTGATTTTTGCGTAAACAGAGAGGGCAGACCTGCAACACAGGGACTGGGACTCAGGTGGGACATGGGAGACTGAAATGCATATCTCTTACTTGATTCAAAAATGAATGCAAGTCTTGAAATCAAATGCAGTTCTTGTACACTATGAAGTCCTTGACATTCAGCCTGTTTGAGAGTATATTTTTCAAATTAAGTCATCCTAATTTCTCATTTCTTTAAATATAGAAGCATCCAGTTACATTTGGGATACAATTTTTATGTGGTAGAGGAAGGTTGAGGAGAGAGTCAATTAAGGGCTGGTCATGCACAAAGTAGAGAGGCATTTTTCAAAAGGCCAAAAGGTACAGTTTGATCCTTGCTGATGCAGACAGACCTGTGGAGATCAACATTCAGCAGAAGGGGCTATACCCTTCTGTTACTGTGCCTTTAAACTTCATCCTCCCCTGGAGTAGTATTTTGGAGGTAGCTCTGTAAGGTGCATCAAATGTGTGGTGTAGGACAGGAGCTGTCCGTGTCCCTGCTGGTCCCCATGGTGGCTGATGTGAAGGGACCAGAGGCAGGGCTGTGAAAACAGAGCAGAAAACAAGTTTAATAACATGGATCTATGTTTGGGGATTTATTTTTTTTTTCACTGGAGGCTACAGGACTGACAGAAGCAGGGCCTGCCCCTGTTGCCTCTGGAATGTTAAAAAACAATAAACCAGTGTTCAGTGCTGTGACTGGTTTGGTAGGATGCAAGTTTGTTACTCTCCCTCAGCACTGTTCTCCATTCAGCTGAAAATCACCTTTTTCCTTCGAATTGAAAGAAATAAAATGGTTTCCTCAGTCATCTATGGGACCTATTGTCTCAAGGCACAGTCAGGTACAGTCAGCCAGCTCCCTCTGCCTTTGCCCAGTTACCACACAACCTTCATCTGCTAAGGGACTCATCCTTTGGCTCAAATACATGAGGTGACTGCCTGACACTGCCTTCAGGAGAAACCAGCAATAATTGGAAGTAATGATCTAGTAATAAAGGTTGAATTTTAATGTGTGGGGCCATGGCCTAGCTTAATAACTCCTGCTCTCTATTTCAGGACGAGAAAAGTTACTTGTTTCAAGGTGAATGCTGTACTCTGCTTTGTCCCCTTGCTCGTTTAGGATTTAGGCAATAGATGGTTAAGGCAGTCTGAATGGGTTTTTTTTCAGCTAGCTAGTCTGTGAATTAGAGCAGATTTGGCCTATTTTTGGAGAGTTTTGAGGCAGAGATGCTTACAACAGCTTGCAGAAAGTTCAAGATTTGCTTTTGTAAAATTCTCCTTAATGTGCCAGCATCTGTGTAACTCAGTGTTGCTGTTATTTGATCCATAGGTTTCAGAAACTTCTTTTTTACCAGTCATCTCCCTGTTTCTGGAGGGAGAGAGAGGTAAGACCTTCCCTGGTAAGCCTGGTGAAAGCACAAAATTTGATTGTTCTCAGATGAAGCTCCAGCTGCAAGCTGCACAGCCAACAGAGGCAAGCAATGATCACACCATACATCTTCTAGCTTTTTTTCAATTTATTTTTGTCATCCCACAAGTACTACCTTCTCTGTCCCACTACATTCTGGAAGAATTATTTGAGACAAGACAACAAAGGACAAGATGATAGGATTATACCATCTGAGATGGCTTTCAGAGAATGGTATGAGAGTCCAAATAATTCCTTTGGTGCAGGAAAGAGAAATGTATTATTTCAGGAAAAGCAGAGGACAACTCTTAAGCCTGGAGCTTTCAGTGACAGTTTCTTCCCTATATTCATCTTGCTGAAATTCAAGATAAATTTTTCTATCAAAATTTCTATATATAATTGGGCAATAAAGACAGAGTGCTGGGGGTTCTATGGATGGATTCACATTTTGTACTTATGAGAAAAGGTCAGGACTGTTAGTTTATGTTAGAAGGTGCAATGTGCTGGCTTGTCTGTCAATGCAGTCAGTATTTCATCCATCTGCTTAGGCTTTCTGTCTGCAACCGAGTTGAGCAGTGTGGTTGTGTTGATTTCTGCCTTCCACACAGAGGGTTTCACTGGACAGAGACTATGCTATTTAAAGTCTAATTATCATTTAAATGGGGACAGAGGGGAGTAATGGCAGAAATGTAATTCTGCATTTGTGCCTCATGTCTGCTGGCATGCAACTTCTGTGGCAGCCACTGGGAAAGCGCATTTGTCTCTGGCTTAATACCCTGGTCTTAGTGTGTCTTACAACACAAGTACTGATTTCTTTTTTTATTGTAGCTGATGATTGTGGTGGGTTTTTTGTTTGCTTAGTTGGGTTTTTGGAAGGGACTGGTGATTTTTCTGGTTTTTTGTTTGATTTTTTGTTTGTTTGTTTGTTTTAGTTTCTCTAACAGAAGCTTCAAGGTTTTGCTCAGGATCAAACTTTTGTGGTGAGTGCTGCATTTTAGGCCTTCACACCAGAGTATGGACTTACTGAGGGAGTGACCAGCTCTGCTTGAGCTGAGAGCTTAAAACACATATAAGTAAGAGGGTGGTTAGAATCAGAAGATTGACCTTGTGCTATGCTAAGGCAACTGTAGGACCAATAAAATGAGCATTCACAAGTCAAGAAAATCTGGAATTGCAAAATGCTGTATCAACCCAGACAAAGCTTGGCAGTAATTGCTGTAGGATATCTAAATTAAGCAGTGAGGCTTCTGTGGTGGCAACTGCTATGAGAGATTTTGCAATGTACATCAGCTCCCCCAAGACCCAAATGCACTTTTACATTCAAGGGGGAGTTGTCAGCATTGAGAGCCTCATAAACAAGTCACTGAGGCCCTAAATCAGCAAAATACTTTAAGCATATCCTTAAGCATTTTGTTGCTGATGAACAGAGACATAAGCTCTTAATTATTTGTGCTGAACCAGGGAGATGGGAGCTCCTTGAGTATCTTTTGATACACTTAAACGCTAGCTGTGCCCTGAATTGCAGAGCCTGAGATGCTGCTGTCTTACCCTCTCTCAAGCTGCACTTGTCCTCTGTAAGTATGCTCACTAATCTTCAAGTAACTTGCCTTGCATCTGATTCTTTGTGGGAATTTTGCCTATCCCAAGTGCTTATCAGTTTAGAGGAGTTGGCATAATGCTGTATTCAGCTTTAACTGGAACACTTTTGATAACTGTCCATCTTATTCAAATACTGCTGAGCGTGGAATAATAATCTGAAAGACAAATGGAGTATGAAGCCAGGAGGGGAACTGACTGTCTTTTATGTGTTTGCATCTATATCATACCCAGCTATTGGTTGATACTTCATCCCTATCAACACAGCTAGCATTTTGGAGTTCACCACAGGAGGCAGAAAAAGGGAGAAAAGAACTCCCCATCTCCTCCCCAAAGCAGCAGGCAGTCGCAGCTGTTCTCAAGGAGAAGGTTTGTGTCAGCAGATCTTATACAGCTATGCTCAAAAAGTTTGTGTCAGCAACCATAAAAGCTGGCCCATCAGCATTTCTGTTTTATTCCATACACAAAATGCATATTACTGAACAATTATGCCAAAGGCAGGGAATATTTCTTGATAGCACAACTTGGAAGTAGCATCTCCCTGTGGGAGCAATCATGTCACGTGCCATAGAAGTCTGTGTGGGTTTAGATGTAAATCCTTGTTGCAAGTCCTTGCTGTAAGATTGTGTTGAGAGCCAAGTCATTTGGTGTTACATGTTGGCCAAGGTAGTTTTGGCCTGATCCAAAGTTCAGGGAAAAGTAGCGAATTGCTTGTAATTCTAAAAAGCTTGTTCAAGAATGCTCCCCAAAAGCATATTCTTTATAAAGGAAGCGTAGTGATGTTTAAAGTTTTGGCCTCCAAAGTCTTCAGAGAATATATAAAACACAGTGATTTTTGGTGTGCAGTTCAATCCAGCTGGTGTAGAAAGGAGAACTAGGATGAATTTTGAATAAAAATTGATTTACTGCTTTAATATAAGTTTACTGCTGTAGCTCAACCACCATTTAACTGTGTTTTGGTTGTCTCCATTAAGAAAGATGTTTTAATTCCTCTTTTGTCAAAAGTCACAGTTCAGCACATGTATTTATTTCACAGTTCAGAACATTTAGTTCAGAACTTTGATGGAGGAAAAGAATTGGGTTTTAATTTAATTTCACTTTTTATTGAATGAGCCTTGCTTTTCTCTCCTGTGACTAGGCAACAAGTTGCTGCACAGTCCTCATCTCTGCTTATGATAAGCACAAGTTCTGTAAGAAACAAACCAAAGAAACCCAAGCAAAACATTATGCTTAAAGTAGTTAAGGAAGTAGAAGAGAAGCATAAAAATCTGCAGACACTCACTGAGGATTTGATACCTATCCATGTACAGGAGCTTAACTGCATGAGTCTCCAAGTCTGATTTCTGATAATACAAACCTCTTTGGACATGGGGACTTTGGTGATCCAAAGTCTGGAAATGGCTGTGATGCTGAGATCTGCCTTGACTACTTGTTTGTTGTTACCTCCAGTCTGCTGCTGGAGGTAACAGCTGCCAATCCCTCAGCCAGCACAGCAGATTTTGTGAGACATCCCTTTCTTTTAAGCAGGCTTTGATAGTATTTATGATAGATCTGGATACCTGTGCAAGGCAATGAAGGGAATGCAAGGATTAGGTGTGCTCAGAAGTTTGCAACCAGGCCACTAGTGCCAGGTGATAATATCCAGCCAGAAAGGAGTGTGTCACTATAACAAGTTTAAAAATAAGAAACAAAATTACAAACCCCAAAATGAAACAAAACAAACGAAGCCCACCAAAAACCCCCACAAAACCTCACATCAACAGGAACAGAAAAGTCTGTTGCAAAGATTGTCTGAAACCAGACTTAAAAGAAGAACCTGTCTATGTGAGAGGTAGCATTGATTTTAACAAAACAATTACAGAGGATGCAAGGTATAAGGAACATTTTCATGGAGTTGCAGTTTCTTCCTTTCTCTTTTCCTTTCTCTTTTCCTTTCTCTTTTCCTTTCTCTTTTCCTTTCTCTTTTCCTTTCTCTTTTCCTTTCTCTTTTCCTTTCTCTTTTCCTTTCTCTTTTCCTTTCTCTTTTCCTTTCTCTTTTCCTTTCTCTTTTCCTTTCTCTTTTCCTTTCTCTTTTCCTTTCTCTTTTCCTTTCTCTTTTCCTTTCTCTTTTCCTTTCTCTTTTCCTTTCTCTTTTCCTTTCTCTCTCTTTTCTCCTGAAATCAGACTCTCAGAAATGAGAGAAAAAGTCAAGTCATTAAGTATGCAGTATTTTGTTTTCTCCATGGACCTTCTAGTAATATGGTATTCAGTCAAAACAAATAAATGAATACAACAAAATCTACTGTGTTGTGTTTATGAGAGAATGACGCAATTATTAATTTGTAGCCATATATGCAGACACGATCTCAGAAAATGAAAACAAATGCCTTGAGGACTAACCGTGGGTGTCTTTATATAAACTAAAGAATAGTTCCAATATTTTGCCAACTTGAATATCTCCCCACCACTTAAGGACTGAGTTGATAGTCATGTCCAGTGATGATTTGTTTTCTCAAAACATCCTCTATAGTAGTACCTTAAGGGCTCTGACATGCAGGATGCCACCTGCCTTCTGTCATATAGGTTCAGAGCTAGCACTGGCCAGGAATGTTTGTGGGTTCCACACAGTGTTTCCATTATGTTCCTCATCTGACTGCACACCTCTGCAGGTTATCTAGAAGCTAGGATGTCCTCTCTCTGCTGGTTAATGGTGTCCATGAAATGTGTGAAACTAGAGGAGAAAAGCTCTTGAGAATTTTTGATCTTTTAATGTATTGACAATTCAAAAAACTTTAGTGACTCATGAAAAGATAAGGGGCACCAACTGTTTCTCTTTGAGAAACCTCTCTAACTGCCTAGGAGAGAGGAAAGGAAGGGGATCAAGCTGACTCACTTGAAAAGCTGTCAGCTTCCTCTCTATCCAGCCAACCTTCTTTTCTTCAAAAATGCTTTTTCCTAATACAGACCTTAATTTTTTTTTGTTTGTTTGTTTTAGCTTTAGCCCTTAACACTAGTGCAACTAATCCCAGAGAAAATATTTCTCTTCCTTTCAATCATTTTTTCCTGTGAATATTTATATAGTTATTTAGCTCTCTCTTTTAATTATTTTCCCTTTAGGCCAAATAAATTTAGTCCTTGTTATCTTACTTTCAAATTGTATTTTTAAATAACAAAACAGTGTTAAATATTGTTTAAATCAGACAACATAATGCATCTGAGATTTCACAATAATTTCAAGATTAGACTTTAGAAAACAATAGTGTCCATTTTACTAAGACCACCACTATAATGTTATTAATTAGTCCCTTGTCAGAAATTTTTGAACATTTGAAATAATAACTGTCTTTTAAAAGTAACTTACTGTGTGTTACTGGCATATAAAAGCCTATTGTCACACTTTACATGAATTCTCCATCCTATTTTAATACTAATTACAATGACTACTTGAGTGTTTAATTTTTAAACACTGAATTAATTTTTCTTTTGCTTGTTAAAACACTGTGAAATAGCTTGGAAAATTTTGTGACATTTGACATTGGACTTCATAATGCCTGATGGAAGGTATTGCATGTTTCCTCACCTCCCGTTCTGGCAATGTTAATGCTATTCACTCTTTAGCAAGAATGGGACTGGGAAGAAGTCCAGGCTTATCTATCTATTCCTTAGGGAACTGGAAGATCCAGGGGATTATGGGATTCAGAGATCTTTAACTTCTGTAGCATTTGTTTGAATTGCTAGTAACTGAAAACTTTAATATACTAAATATCTGTGCAAAGCCTCTTACATAAAATTTGAATGCCAAATGGATGCAGGACTTGAATGAATACTAAGTAAGTTTGCTGACAATACAAAATTGGGAGGAACTGTTGACTTGGAGGCAGAGAGGTCCTGCAGGAAGACCTTGACGAAGTAGAGAAATGGACATTCAACCACTGTGTGGAGCTTCAACATCTGCTCTTGGGCTAAGGCAGCCCTGGATATGCTTTTATGCTGGGGAACAAGTTGCTGGAGAGCAGTGAAAGGGATCTGGGGGTCCTGGTTGATGGCAAGTTGAACATGAGTCAGC
>VZSR01003807.1:43258911-43277884 GCA_013398615.1 Brachypodius melanocephalos
CAAGGGAATGGTGTGAAGTTGTGTCAGGGGAGGTTTAGGTTGAGTATCAGGAAAAGTTTCTTTACCCAGAGGGTGGCTGGGCACTGGAACAGGCTCCCCAGGGCAGGGGTCACAGCACCAGCCTGACAGAGTTCAAGAAGCATTTGGACAGTGCTCTCAGACACATGGTGTGACTCTTGGGGATGGATCTGTACAGGGCCAGGAGTTGGACTTCCATGATCCTTGTGGGTCTCTTCCAATTCAGGATATTCTGTAACTTTATGAAATGGTATCCTGCAGTTTTTCAGTGGACATTCTCTCCTGAAAAATTCTATAGAAGTTAATGAAGATGTAAGAACTGGAATTTGACAGAAATTCTCTCTTAGCTCTCTTAGTAATACATTGCTGCCTATTTGATTTGTTCACAATAATTTTTACGTACAATATTGCTAAGTCATTACCTGCTATTGTATATAGTTCTTCTCTTCAGCTCAGATCTGTAGATATTCTCTTGAAAATAAAAGTGGAAGTGATGAGGATTAAAGGTTTATTGCCGCTTCCTTACTAAGATCCAGACTACCCCGGTTAAAACTTCTAACTGCACTTTAAGGCAGAGTTACTGAGACGCCTGCAAAAAATAGGCTGGAGATGGATCTTTTTAATGTTTTGACCTATACTTTGAGCTTTGCAAACTCAGCCTTTAGCTCCAAGAACTGGATATTTTAAAGCAGGCTCATAATGAGTGATGGAAGTTTACCTTTTTCAGGTGACAGTCTAAACACATTGCCAGTATACCTAGTTCAAATTTACTAAGCAAGTAAGCAATAAAATAAAGTCTACAGAGGTATATAAAGCCAGGGTTACTTGGATTTACTGACAATAGATGCATGATGAGTATTATTAAGAGGCAATTTATGCTGACTTTTTAATAACTCTCTGCTAAAATATGTATTTCAGGCAGTTCTGTCGGCTTTATTCTTTTTAATTTCGGTCTAAAGATTTTTATCTGATGCAATTGTTTCCTTTGGGAATTATAAAATGCATAAATTTCTCTGGATGAGAGAGTTTCTGTGATTCATTTTTCTTGGGCTCTGTTGGTTGAGATAAAGCTTCTTATCAGTGTCTGTAGTGTTGTTTTTTACTCTGAATTCTTCTCTTAAATCTTCAGATTGATTTAAAACTACTTATAGCATAGAAAAAGTTTCCTTTCTGTATGAGTGCAGGAGGTCTTTGTACTGGTATGGATATAGGAAGCCTTATTCTTTCCTTAGGTGGAAAGAAAAAGGGTTTGAATTCCCATAATTTTGTTTGTATTACAACTAAGTTCAGCCTGTGATCATGTTGAAAGAAGCTAGAAACTAATTCTTCTGGGAATTCTTCCTGCCCTAAAACTAAATGTATATTGTTTTATCTAAATTTTCAAATGCAAGTGATTTAAGCCTCCTGTCTTTACATTTTAAAACTTTGTTCATCCTACCCGTGACAAAGATGTGTCTTGCTTGTCCAGCACAAGCAAATACCTCCCCTGATCTGTCTGGGTTTTTGCTTCTGGTTCAAAAGGGCACTGGTATCTCATGGCTCCTGTGTCACACTGATCAGCCCATGTAGATGTAACACTTAAGACTCCTCTAATGTCTAGAAAGAGCTTATAGAAGAAAAAATCAGAAGACTAGATTGATACAGATTCTGGTTTAATTTCTTCTAAATTACTGTGACTTTCCGGTACTAGCCTACAGAAGCAACAAGAATCTCTGGCTGCTCTGAGTTCAGAGCCTCATGCACAGTTTTTTGCTACAAATCCTGCCTAGCCTCCAGCTGCTGCTCCAGACGATTCTGTTAAATCCTATGTCCTGCCTACCAGCCTTGTGTGGGTGTTCTGGTTACAGTGGTGTCTGTTGTGGATCAAGCTCCATCAGTCTCCAGGGTCTATTGACTGTGTCTGCCGTGACTTCACAGGTAGTTCACATCCCCAGCTCTCAGGTAGACGTGATTAGGTGTCCAGTGCTAGCCAAGATTCCTTTGTGCTGTCTTGTTCCTAGTTCCTGTTCCAAAACCACACTGGTCTCACAGAAGTCTGTCTGGACTCCAGAGTGTCTCAGAAGTATCAGACATTCTTTCATCTAGAAGTTGGTGTCAAAGCAGAGGGCTCTGCTCTATCTGCTACCAAACCACTACAGCTGTCCTGTTGTCCTTTTGAAGAGGCTCATAGAGATGAACTAGTAGCAGTAAGGGATGGGATTAATTTCACCTGACTTTACAGATCAACACTTGGCTAGTCTACAGAAGGAGTCCAGAGTCTAGCTTGGTAATATAAAAAGGGTTTTGTGATGAGATGCCTGAGCTGAGTGAGATGATGGTGCCTACCTCTTCTTCATGGCTGAAGAGCAAACCTGGGTGGCTAATTTGAACTGCAGCCATGGTGTGTACACCTATGTGGTCTGCTAATGAAACTGTGATTGGACTGCAGGTGTGCACTAAGGCAGAGCCAGGCACTGGAACAGCCCAGAAACTCAAGTGTCCAGGGTGCTCTGTGTGTTGCTGTGTCAGGGACTGCCCGTGGGACAGCAGGAGGGAGCAGGTGAAGCAGGTCCTGCTCCTGGCCACTTAGGAGGAGACTCCAAGCAGGTGGATAGGTAAGGCTTTAAGACATTTCCATTGAAGATATGAAGGTAGCTATGCAGGTCTGAATCCATATCTGGGGAATCCACTATAGGAGCAGGGCTACTACCCACTAAACTATCCCCACCTTCTCTCAAACACCCATTTATGAGCTTGATGACTACGAGAAGCCATTTTAAGTGAAATTCAATGTGGACTAGTTGCTTAAGTATTTACCCAGTTTCTTAGGGCGGGCCATGGCATATGCTAAGTTCCACATTGTTGCTTATACACTACAATAGTATTTGTGGACATTACCCTAAATAAGGAAACTTTCCTAGAATGGTTGCATTAAGTCTACAGTGTAGACAAAGTCCTTTCCGGTGAATTTCCTGTAGGTCTTGAGCAATCCTCAGAGGCAAATGAAGACTCTTGAAGACAGTTCCTCCCTGTAGCAAGCAGAAGTTTGCTGGGGAAAGTCCTGTGGTGCTGGCCCCAGGCAGACTAACCAAGTGTACAAGATTGTTGTCTATGAGTACGTTGCTAACTTCATAGTTGTATGATGATCTAAAAGCTGACTCCTTTTTTGTTCTCTTTGTCATCCTGTCATCCTACTATAGATCTATATATATACCCACACATGTATAGCCACACAGTTATATATGCAAACACACTGTAATGGGGAACGTGGGTGGCTGTTCTCATAGTTCCATTTGGAAAGCTAAAACTAGGCTTTTGATGTTAGAAATGGTGTACAGTGCCCAGAGCAGTGGTTCAGCTTTGCCTCCTCTCCCTGTTTGCTGGGTAACCATAGCTACTGCACTTTTCTTAGTAAGAACAGATTTGTGAGAGATTCCTTCTAGCAGCATTACTAATGTAATTACAAATACCAACAAAAATCTTCTGCAATGGAAGTCCAGTTTTTTTTTTACTGCTTCAGCCTATTTCCTGGCATGGCTGCTTAAGCCATGAGCAAAACCTGCTCCCTGGTTTGCTGAATTGCAAACCTGTCACCCCTTTAGCTGGTTTTGGTTGACAGGAGCAGCTGACACCACCTATCCTTGCTCTAAAGAAAATAACCAGTACTTCTGCTTCTGCTGAGTATGCTGGTGTTTAGCCATAAATCCTAATAGATTGATTCTGCCGAATTGTTTTCACCAGCTGTTGGAGATGCAAGTGTTAAAAAAGTACAAGCCCCTTCATAAAAAGCATGCAAGGATTTCAAGTCTCTTGCAGACAAGGCAAACCAGGGGGGAGAATAAATCATCACAGGCACTGTGGTACTGATGATTTGTATTCTTGTAGCACCTATTCCTTACTCCTGAACAGACACAAAATAAAAGGTATTCCCCTGCTCAAATGATGGATAATCTTGGCACAACAGAAGGAAAATAGCAGATGGGTATAGATGCATCAGGGAATACAGTCAGCCTGGGTCAGGATAATGCCAACCTTAGCTTAGCAACTGTCTAACTTCAGTTGAATTTTTGAGGCTTTATGACTTTGGAACATTTCAATATGGAGATACAATGCAAACACTGTCATTGTGCTGTCATAATGAAAAAAAAAAGGACTGTTTTGTAACATTTCTAATATGTAAGGAAAGGTTAGATTTCCTTTATTCTTCTAGTGATACCTATTTGCAGTGTGGTTCTTGTGTGAAAGTCACCAGACAGCTGAGCTCATGGAAGTGAATCACAGCCCTCTTCTCTGCTAACACTGAAGGTGTCTGATCAGAGCCTGCAAACATGGTGTACAATCTTCATTTGGGCAACCTCAAGTGTTGGTGTAAGAGTAGCAGCTGACAAATGGCTTAGTGTTGGAGGGATGTCAGCCTGGATACAGCCAGAGCTAACATCACACTGGGGTTAAAGAACTCGATATGGGAGTGGAAGAAAGCTGATGTTCCCTAGCAGGGCTGAGTCGGCAGAGATCCTGCACAGCACATTCTCAGTTAAATTCTTTAGGTCACCATTTACCCGAAGAACTTGTTAGTGCACTATTCCTGTTTTGAATGCCTCATCAGGTGTCACATCACACTGAACACTGGCTTTGCACTTTGTACCCAGTGACTCAGCTTTGCAGGGAATAGGTACAGTGGGAGCTGCCCCTCGGGGCAGTGCTGTGGGCATTTGTGTGGCCTGTGCTGGTGTCAGCCTGGGTGCAAACCTTCTGCCATGGTAGCAGGCAAACCCACCAGCATCTGGAGAAGTCGGGGTCAGCTCTAGGCTGCCAGGCTCTGTGCCCTCAGGGCAGGGCTCTGGCACTGGTGTGCACTTCATGTGCTGCAGGGGAATAGCCTTGCACAGGATGGGTGATGGTATTTCACAGACCTCTGCCTGATGGGAACCCAAGGTAAACTTTGGGGCTAGGAAACCAAGTGATCCATCCCTGAGTCCTGCACCATCTGCTTGCAGCCCACCAAAGTGAGTGAAGGCACATTGCTTTTATCAGCATTACCCACCTCATCCAGCCTCCTGTGCTCTTTATGTTCATTTTCACATCATTTGGCTGCATTTTGTCTTAGTTTTGAGTAGTTTAGCAGGTAAACAGTGCTATTGTACTACCATATGCTATGTGACTTGCAGCAATGCCTACATGAGCTGAGATCCCAAATGTATCACTCAAAGTAAGGAAAGTAGCTTGCCATGGCTTTGTACAGGGACATGGAACAATAAGTCCTTGATTGGAACCTCTGGATGTTAGTTTAATGCAAGCAATGACTGATTCATTTACAAGGAGAAAGGGAGTGATGCTGCTGTTATGAAAAGTAGACATAAGAAGGATGTGACTTTTGTTCACAGCTGAACCTGTATGATTTTTCTGAATTGTTATATCCTTCTATTTTTTTTTATCTGTCACCACTCTTGGCAAAGTAAATGCTTTCAGTAAAAAAAATCTTGGTTATTTTAATGAATTCATTCTTCACAAATGAATAGGAAGAGTTAGAGAATGAAGAAGCAGTATTACTTTAGTGTGTGAAGCCATATTATAAGCAGAGATACCCACAGAGGACCAGAACTCTTTCTATTACCATGCAGAGAAAATGCAAGAGTATTAATATCTGATTATATTTGAGGAAAGTAGGAATACTTTGGAACAGAAATCACAAAGATTGATTTTTAATTATAGGTTTTAAAGAACATTAGTTATTAAGAGATGTATCGCATTGTGTCCCTTTAGTCTTGTGCAGAGTATGCAAAAATTAAATTTTTGTGATTCCATGTAGAATGTTATATTTAGCCTTTCTGGTGTTTTTATGATATGTCACAAAATCAGTGCAACAAAGTTTCAATTTTATACTTATAAAGTTGGTGTTCTACAATTTTTTTTTTCCTTCATATGCCTGCTTTACAGAGCAAATTGCTAATGAGAGAGCCTTGTTCCAATATATTTCATAAAGGCTGTGTTGTTTGGGTTTTTGTGGGGTTGGGTGGGGTTTTTTTGGAGGGGTTGCATGTTTTGTTGGGTCTTGGGATTTATTTAAGATATTTTGATCCTTTATAGCAGTTTTGATAGAATTTAACTCAGAGTAGCCTACTCGGGAAAACTTAGTTTTAACACATACTCGGATTAAACTCTGAAGGCTTGAAAGAATTTACTTATCTTTGAAAAAAAACCCACACCAATGTAACTATGGAAACATGCCAAATCAGTTTTTAAAAATCAGAATTATTAGAATAATTTCAGTTGGAAAAGGCCTCTAAGATTATCGAATCCAACCATTAACCCAGCCCACCACTAAGCCGTGTCCCTCAATGCCACATCTTTTAAACACCTCCAGGGATGGTGACTCAGCCACTTCCTTGGCCAGCCTGTTTCAGTGCCTGAACAAAGATGCTAAAAGAACTAGGTATGCTAAATATGAATGTTTTCCTACCGAAAAAAATGTGTCTATTTGTTAACAGGAAGGATAAAGGGTTTTGTAACTTCCCCAAAAGCATGCAAATAGATTGCATGAGAAAGAGGGTGAAGCAATGAAGGTGCTCATAGGTGTCATGTGAAGCAATTCTTGTAATGATCACTTGGAACAGTAGCTGGGATGGAGTTAACTTAATTCTTAGCCCTTCAGATGGCACCGTGTTTCAGAGTTGTGGCTAAGGCTGTGCTGGTGACACTTCAGTGAGTCATCGATTAGCAGTGCTTGCCCAGCCTGAAGGTTTTCTTTTTCCCACTCTGTCCACCAGTGAGCAGTAGGAGACAGCCAGGACAGCTGACACAAATTGGCTAAAGAGATGTTCCACACCATATAGCATCTTGCTTAGTAATAAAGAGTGGGGTAGAGGAAGAAGAAAGGACAGGAAGTGGCTTCCTAGGTGGCCAGTGTTCAGAGACTGGCTGGGCATCAGTCTACCTATGGCAGGTTGTGACAGCCTAACTTCTTTTGGTTGATGTTGGGGTTTTTTTCTCTGCCTATTAAATAATCTTTATCTCAGCCCATGAGTTGTCTCAGTTTTGTTCTTCCTCTCCCTCTGCCCTTCTGCAGTGGCAGAGTGAGCAAGCTTGGCTCCTGGCCAGGGTCAGCCCACCACAGTCTTTTTTGGCACCTGATGTGGAGTTTGAGGGGTTTAAGATGACAGTTTTGATCAGAGTGTGCTAGACTGAGCTTACAGCTGTTACAGATATTTAGCTGTTACTTGGCAGGCTAGTACTTGCTCTTCCTAGCTCTGATGTTGCTATATTTGCTCCCTTACCTGCTCCATTACTTTCTCCCTTTCTTGCTGCACGTTGCATTCCAGGGCAAGTCAGTGGCTGTTTTCTGCTTTTGCTGCTTTCTGTGTTCTTTGCCACTTTGTTTTGCCTTGCCTGGGAAACCTACGATAAAAGCACAGTCCTGACACCAAGCCTGGTATTTGCCCTTGCATCACCACCTCCCAGTCTTTGGAGAACCCTGTTATGAACCAGCAGCAGTCCTTGCTCTCCTCAGATGCTTTTTGGGGAGAGTGAAGCACCTCTCCCTTCTATGTGGTAGATATTTCCAGCCTTATTGTAATGACCACTCAGTTCCTCCAACATCCCTACTCAACCAGACCAAGTAAACTGTGAACCTGATTTTGTTTCCTCTTATGGGCAGCCAGAGTGTAGGAGATGTGACACAGGTCTGCCCTGAGCCTGTTGATCCCTGGGTGGCCACAGCAGGGGCACCTTGAAGCACCAGTAGCAGTGCAAGAGGTCGTGCTGGAGCACCTGAAAGCATGTGCCCATGGATGAGCCCACAACAGAGCAGCCACACCCCTAGAGGGACTGCAGCCATGGGTAAGGCTATGTTGGGGAAGGTTTCTTCTCAAGGACTGTGACCATGGATGAGTCTATGCCACAGCAGGTATAACCCTGAAGACTGTAGCTTATGGATAAGGCTCCATCTGGAGCAGGTACAACTTGCACTCTGGAGATGGTGGTGGTGCTTTGTTTTGCAGTTTGCCCTGTTCTTTTGCAGCCATTAAAAGTTAACTGGTAGGTAATAAAATCATGGTTAGTTTACTACAGTTTATGCTTGGATGAAGCCCTGAAGCTACTGCTGTAAACAAAAGCCCAATGTGTATTTTGAATTTACTGATCATACCTGATAGATAGAGGTAATCAACAGGTATTTTACATCCTCAGTTAATTTACTACCTTATGCCTTGTGCCATATTTGTTTCTGCCTTTGATTAATGGATGTTTCCTTCGTTAAAATACTGAATTTTGGAAAACTAGTCCACCATCCATTTGGTGGTTATTTGTTTCATTCACTTTTGAGTACACTAATTCAGCTATCTCATCTTTCTAAAGTCCTCCAGTAGTTAATGGAACAATGGACTCTTCCAGGATCCTCTTCACTTTGGGATACATTAGCAAGTAGTGGAAGCCAGTGGCAGACCTGACAAACAAAATAGTCAGTGCTGAGAATTTGACACCCACATTACTAAACTTAGTGATTTTTTTTGTCTTCAAAATAGTCCTAATCTGGTCCGGTGGACTGAATGTCCATTGCATTTGGAGTGTATTGGGTACACTCCTGATCTCCATCTTCCAGTTTTATTTGATCTAAACCAAATAAAGTTTATGTTTCCTGAGACTGTGCGAATGAGTAATATGAACCAAAGCCCAAAAGGGGGAAGAATTGGGAACTTATCTTTGAAAGCTCTGCTCTCTTCTGATCCAGGCTAAAACACTAATGTAGATGTAGCCTCAAAGCACTAATGTCAGATTAAATTCTGAATTTCTTGCTGTAGCAGTCTCCTGCTTTCTTCATTCCCCACAGAGCAAATCTGTGGAGACGAGCAGCTACTTCATTGCAGAAAAGTTGGATCCTGAGAGTTATGCTGTGACTTCCATGCGACACCACTGCAGTGTGGACCTTCCCTCCTGGCAGGACCAGCTTTTCAAGTCTTTTAACACAGCCAATTTGTCAGTTGTTCATCAGATGGCCAAGTTGAAAAAGCTCACATAAATTAAAATGTTTCTAGGTGCTGAGGATCAATCACTTCTTGGGTGACTTTAGATTCTTCAGTGTTTCTGTCTGTATGCAGGTAAGTCAGTTGTGCTCCCTTTATAAATAGACAAAGAAAGAGGCACTTCATCAGACCTAGTTTAAATGGCTAATTAAGGATTAAGTGCTTCGTTACCTAAAAGTTTCACTTTTTCACCCCTGACTCTAGGGCTACTCTGAGCAACCACTTAGACATATCCAAAGCTGCATGAGAAACCCACTTCTCCTTTCCATATTTGAGTCAGACTTCAATGATACACTTGAGGGTTGGTTTCTGTTTGGTTTTGTTGTTGTTTTTGGTGGTTTTGGGGCTTTTTTGTCAGCTTGAATCACTTTTCTCATTTTCTGTGATTTTCATACCACCTCAGCTAATGATGACTACTTGCACATGTTTTATTCAGTTTCTGGTGGTTTTTGGCTCACCTAAAATATCTCACAAACATATCAACCATCACTAGTTCTCATCCCATGGTCAGATCTCCAATCCCATTTAATCTCAGGGCTGCATTCAGAAATACTGATGCTGGAACAAAGTTTAATTTATCTCTTGGTGGATGGTTGACAGCATTGACAGCCTGCAGCGTATTACCATACTGAATTATCAAGCCCCTTAAAGGAATAATGAATGCTGCTTACACTGACTTTCTGCCAAAAACATCCCTTTGTAATGTAAATGAAAGAACACAGCAAAGCAGTTAGATACACATCCCACTGCTGTGTCTGCTCAAACACACGGTGCTGAAAAGGGCTGTTCCTATTCTGTCTTTGTAGACTTAACATGATGTTTACATTACCATAGGTGCTTTAGTTTTTCACTCTGGCACACCCTCAGACCTGTCAAGTATTTCCCTGCTTAAGGACAGCTATGAGTGGTGTTAGAGGGTGACAAATTTCATAGAAATGTAATACAGAAATGAATCATTGTTTTCATCTGAAGCAGAACCAGGAGATGATCATTGCATTCTAGAAACAGCAAGCACCTGCATGAGATTGGATTGCATCTGTCAGAGTTTGAACCAAAAAACCCATCCCTAGCACGCAATATTATTACTCATGCAAGGCTGGCAATCTACTTTTATCTTGTTTTCTTTGAAGAATTCATTTGATGAACACAAATGTGCATCATGCTTTTTTTTCTCCTGTGTTCCATACAATGTTAACAGTACCTCCTGTTCTTAACTTGTGGCCTCCTGCCACAAGGAAATACCATCACAAACATCACATTGCTTTAATAGTGTTAAGAAAAAACAATGGGGCTTTGTCCTTTTCAACATGGATATCAAGAAGAAAACTTGCCCCTTTTCTTGTTAGCCATACGTTTCTTGTAGTGTGGGGATCCTTTTTTGGTTATGGCAATAGTGACAATATATACTGTTTAGTTGTTCTTAGCCTCTTGGTACGGATCCTCCTGTCCCCTGACCAAGCTGCATTTACCCGGCAAGGAAACTGTTCCTTCCTTCCAGTCTCTAGCCTGGATCAGTCATTTTCTTTTTTGTCTGTCCTCAGCTCTGCCTGCTGAGTCTGAATTTGACTGTGCTCTTTTGCCCATGTCCTGGTTTGTGTTTTGCTTTGTAATGACCTCTAATGTAACAAATGTAATGTTTGATGAAGTATCTTAACAGCTTTACCCACTGTTCTGATTTCATCTGTAATTATGGTGACAATATGGGCTTTTTAGTTTTGCTTTTAGTATTTTTAAACAATGCTATTGATCAACATGTAATTCGTACTCCACAAGTTCTCCACAAGTTGTGGAATTCCCACCTCACCTAGGTGGGTTTTTCCCTTTGGAAAAATTTACTCCTCCCAAACACAGCTGCAAGCAACCCCTTAATTATGATGTAAGGAAGCATACAGAGTTCATGCAGAGCAGTAAATCAAAAAGTACAAAGCATTCACTGTATTTTAGCACATTACCAGCAATATTTTTGTGACCCACTTTGCCACATGCAAAAGGATGTTGATGTGCTTATTTACTCATCTCTTCACTCAGCATAGAAGTGAGCCCGTTTGGATGGTCCACTCATCCTTGTCAAACAATAGTGTGAAAGCGTGGCAACGTTTTTCCTGAGCCCATTAAAGGTGCTTGTATTCCAGCTGCCAGGCAGCTTCAGGCTGTAATAGGGCATGTTACAAAATGAAATGGGCTAATTCTGCAATAGTACATGTGCTCACTGTACTCATCTAATTTTGTTCACTGCATCAGATTCCTAAAGTGGACATTTGTTGTTATTTATTAGCACATAACTTAGATTTGTCATATCAGGAAATGATCATCCCTATCCCTTCTTAGCTCTCCTGTGTCACTAGAAGAAGAATTTAATCTCTTTCAACTTACCATCTTGCATGCTCTGCTGGGATGGCGAGTACACTTCATGTACTGATGGCACCACAGAGATAAACAGGGAAAGGCTTTTGAAGGCTCTACTAACATGTTTTCTTCAGAATAGAGGAACACAATGGCATTATGATGAGGCTGTCCTGTGGTGATCTAAGGAAACCTGTGATAGGGAATATTAAAGGAGCAACAAGATAGGTAGGGGGGAAAAATCACTCCTTTCATTCCAGAATATGTGTGCACCAACTGCTTACAGGGTTTCCTATGAGGATCACATTGTGTAAAGTACAACACGCTTCAGTCCCATCTCAAATCACAGACTGTGGGCCATGTCTTGCTTCTCATCACTCCAAAGCAGTTGAATTCCTCAACTCTGCCATCATCTCCCTCCAGCCTGGCCACCTTGAAGTCACACAGAGATTGGCAGGCATGATGAAGGGTTGTTTCGAGGTGCCATCAAAGACTAACAGTCAGGGCTGATGAGAACCTGTGTTTTAAAGTTATGCAGAATAGTTTAACTAAGTGAACTAACCCAAATGGTTATAAAAATCACTGGGCCTGCAATAAGTAGCATTGTTGGTAGTTTCTGTTTCTGGTTGTGTGTGTTTGCTTGCTTCATATCTCAGTCTGTGTGTCTAAGCTAAAAACCTTGTGAACCATCAGGGACCTAATTAAAAATAGCTTCCCCGATGAACTTCTTCCCTAGTTTATGTATTTATATAGGTTTTCTACAGATGACATAGAAAGCATGACATGAAAAAGGATGAAAAGCAGGTGGCAGCAGTCAGTGCTGGCAGTTGTCCCACTTGTGTAATTTGGTCTTGTGTCAGCCTCTGGCTGGAACTAGGAGTTTGTTGAAGATCAATGACTTTAGGCACTTTCAAATTATCCTTGATGAGGTGTATGAAATCCACAATCATCTGCCAAGAAGCAAACTATAGAACTGCACAAATGCATATCATTTAATCTGGACTTTTTTTCACTGGTAGGGATCCTATGACTCCCATGAATCACACCAATCTTGACGTCAATTAGATCTTTGAAATAGCTATGCTGCACCATCACGACTACATAAATTCACACAATCATATAAAAACTCAGCTAAGAAAGAATGAGCTGAGTCTATAGTCTTCAAATAATGGTTTATTGGCAGTATCTTTTCCAGGGAGAGCATGAGTCCTAGTCCAGTCAAACGGAAGTGTTACTGCTTGTGCATGCTCCACTTTCAGCTGACAGAGGTGGGTCAAACTTGTGATGGCTCTGTGTTGGTACTGCTTGGCTGCACTCCCAGGGGATACTCTGACTTTATGTCACCTTAAAGTGAGGCCCTTTAACCCAAGCAGAGCAGAATGGGATTCATTATTTACTATTCATTATGGATGGAGAAGGGTCTCTGCGCAACTTCTGCTATGTTTAGGTGAGGAAATAAAGCACAGCAAATGATATACTAGGATAGTGTTATGCTCTGATCTTACAGCCTTTCATACTTCTCTGTTCATCAGAGAGCCAAAGGCTGGCTGTTCATTCAGAGACCAAGGAGGAGGCAGTTTTCTTGTTCGTCTCCTTATCATTTTGATCTTATGCATAAGAAATTCAATAGGATGTGACAGGAAGGTTAAAGCTCTGTCTCTTCCTAAAGAGTTTTGTACTCTTGAGTTCTGCATACCTAGCAACAGACACTCTGAAACAAGGGTCCTCTCAGTCTCTCACTGGAAGTGTATTGCATGATATAACCTGATTACAGATATTCATGCCAGGGAAAGGGATGCTCTCTCTGTTCCTATGGGAGCTAGGTACTCAAAAGTCAGTATTTTCAGAAAACCTTAAGAGTGTGGGACTGGGTCATGTCATGTAATTTTTACAGCTTGAAAGTCTGATGTCTAAACCTGAGTTTGATTAGATCTTGGCTTCCTTTATAATCAGTAGAAACAAATAACATTGTGATTTAGCTTACATATTTTAAATACCTGTTTTAGGATGATAGGGATTATCCCTTGGAGGTTTCTATTTTTTCCTGTTGGAGCACAAGGAGTATTGTGTGATTAGCTCAGGCTTAGCATCTACAGGTTAGATGCCTCAGGACATAAATTCCCTAAATGAGAAGCCTTCTCAGGCTTCAGAAGTATGTCAGTCTCTGTCTCTGTTTAATGACCCAGAGGAGAAAATCACACAGCTTTGGAGGAGTTGTGCCTACTTTGAGTACACTAAGTCATGTCCTACATCTGGCACGGGTGCCTCATTTAGCCATTCTAGAAGTTCAAGACATGAGATGCTGTATGCTGGCAGGTCAGAAATGTCCACTTACACATCAGTTGTCAGAGGGAACCTGTAGCACACCTTCCCAACAGAAATATGGATGCTCAGGGACATTAGGGGCAGGATCAAGTTTGTAAAGAAACACCTAAATTTAGTTGTTTAAACAGAGATGTATGCCAAAAAATAACAAGGGGTGTAATAGTCCATTAGATAAACGGTGCTCTGGTCAATACAAACCAGCAGCTTTCAAAGCAATTCACTCAACCAACCAGTCATATACAGATGTAGCTGGCCTATGCCTATATATGATAAGCATACACATAGTAGGTGCATAATTTCCTTGGAGGTGACCTAGAGTAGCCAAAATATCTTCATGGGACTGGCAGCTACACCACAGGACCTCCTGAGCCTATGGAGCACCAATGCCCTTCTGCAGCAGAAGATGGATACACTAAGGGATCTCCAAAGGCACTTAGATGCCTGCATTTCGGCTTCTGCATCACACACTCAGTTTGTCTTTCAGGGAGAATCATCTCTTACTGGGTTCCACTGCCAAAATTACTAGCTTGCATGGTGCAGTCCAGAAGCCCTTCAGCAAAACTTAATGGCATCACCTGATTCTCTGTGAACTTCTGGCAAGTGAATGCCATTTCTTATCAGTGATGTCAGGCAGCTGACCTGTTGATGCATTGTAGACAAGCCCAATACAGAAGAGCTGGTAGTGCCAAGCTGGGTAGCTGGTTGCAGTCCATCACAAGGGTGATGTAGGGTTCCAGCTATAAATCAAGGGTTTCTGCACAGCAATTCATTTAGACCATGTTGCATCCTAGAACTGGATCAGTTTCCTCTCAAGAAACTGGCTGCAGTCTTACATTCTATTTAAAAGACAACAAGCAGAATCTTAGATGCTTAAAGACTACACTGAGACTGCCTCTCTGAACACCTAGACAGATCATCTTAAAGTAAAACACTCTTCTATTAATTTGTTCTGAAGTGACCTTTTACAGACTTGTAGTGCAAGACACTCCAATAAACAGGGCTTTAGTTAAGGTCTTCAGGTTTGTAGTCATAACCCAGCAAAAATGAGAGAAGTTCCACTGGCTTTACTGAGCTTAATACACTGATCTGTCATGTCTAGCATGATTTATGTGAAGTCTTTTCTTCTCTCTAAATGAATTTCAGATTTCGATAGAAACAAATTTAGGCAAATATGCAACCTGACTTCTGAGTTTACAGTTAGTTAATCATTTCTAGTGACACTCACTAGAGGGAAATTATGGAGAACTTTATAAATTAGATTCACCTTCTATAGCTACTACATCAAGCTTGGCATTTAGCAATCTGAGGCATCACTGGACTAAAGAAGAGAATTAAAATTCACCATAGTAAAACAGTAATACTAGCCACAACTACTGCATACAAAACATTGCCATACCTGTAGGTCTTTGAACACTTTCCCAAATATATATTGGTGTCCAAATATATTTGGACCCTTGTCTGAATGTATGTAAATAATACTGTAGCTCCCAGCCGTTTCTGTCATATCAATGCCTTTCTGCATTTCCTAAATCTAACTTTGTATGTTTAAATATCCACTATGAATCATTTTACATTAGCTCGACTAAATTTCATTTTACCAATGTTATTTATTTTACCCTCCTCTGTCATTTATCAAAGCGGTTTTGTAGTCTGCTATATCCTCCACGGATGCATAATCCCTCCCAGCTTTATATCACCTTAATATTAGGTTGGTAAGTCTCTCCACAGTTGTTAATTGACCTCTCTGGTATCCTATTCAAAGTGTCCTCCCAAGATAATGATAAAGTATTACAATTACCTCATTTAAAATAATTTTTAACAGTTATCACACGATACACACGCAGCATTAGCTTTGAGAAAGCAATGTGATTTCCACTTTGAAGTCCTCATAAAACCACGTCCTCATCAAAGAAAAAATAATGTGGCTTTGACTAATCTATGCTGTTTAAGATGTATATAAACGTATATAATCAGAAGTCAAGTGCTTATTTTTTATAAGCGTTATGAAAGTCTATTTGATGTACCGTGATTTGCAGTCCCCTAGGTCTTCTGTTGTTTTTCACCTGTGTTATGTGACAGTCAAACTACTTGATTGAAACTGGTCCTCCTGGCTTTAGCACTTAGTCATCTTCCATTGTACAGGAATACTTCAGTGAACTCAAGTGCCATAAATTTGCAAAAATGACTACTGGTATGACTGTGAGGTAATGGAATTTATTTTTTTCTAATTAAGGTATGCCTTATGAGAATCTGTTCAAGCTCTCAAATACCCCACTGCAAAACTATTTAAGGTGCTAGAGCCTTTTCATGAATCCCGACTGCCCCTAGTCCACAGCCAGCACCAGCAAGAAGCCACAACCCTGAAAGAAGATGTTCACAGGAAAAGTACATACACCTGGCAAAAGGCAGATCCCCCTCACCACTGGAACAAACCCACAAAATTCTTCCCAGGGAAAGAAAAAAGGAAAAAAAAAAAAAAAACCACAATAGCTGGTAACCTGGTGGGGAGAAAAAAAATGGAGCCAGCTCCTGTCTCAAGGAAAAAAAACAAAAACCCCAAAAACCCCAAAAGGTTCACACAGCAGCTCTGGCAAAGAGATGGGAACCTGGTGAATCTCTGGTGTTGGTCCCCTCTTCACAGCAGGTGAAGCAGGTGGATTTGGTGTCGTTTCTCTCACTGGCTCTGCATTTCCCGAGGTCTGGGGCTGAGATGGAGCAGCCCCCAGCCAATTCTTCTCCCGCTGGTTGTTGTCTCAGATCTCAGACCAAAACCAAACCATACAGTTCACTTTGGAAAAAAAGCCACCTAAGGATTGCTGCTGCAGCCTCTCCAAGGCTGGAAAAAGTAAAAAAAAAAAAACCTTTATTGACTAAGCTAACAAAAACCAAGCTAGCCAAGCAGAAAAAAAGGATGCAGCCCACAGGGCACCAGGGATGCCTGGGAAGTGAGGCTTTGAAAAAGCCTGAAGAAGAGCCCCAAGGCTGCCTCCCTCCCCCTGACCCACCTTAAAGCTATGGCAACCATTTCTGGGAATACAGCAGATGAGATGGAAATAGACTACTCCTCATAAAATCACCCCAAGGCACCCACCTTGTAGGTGGGAGTCATATTGATTAACCTCCAGTCAGCTGGGACCTCCCCGGTTAACCAGGACTGATGGTAAATGATGGCGAGTGGCTTGGTCAGCTCTCCCACCAGTTCATTTGTCTCTCAATTCTTATCAGTGCTCTGAGATTCAGATCTTTAAAAAATCCACCTAAAATTTTGCTATGAGATTTAGTCGACAGCTTTGAGACTTGGCTGACAGCCTTGCTCTTCAGGTAAAACTGAGCTTTCTATAATAAGGTGCAGTTATTTGCACAAGAAATTGAGATTTCTTGCAGGAAGATCTTTAGTTTGTGGGATTAACTGCCATGCAAACTGAATGTCATCAAAACCTTCCCCTGAATTTTGATGCACATGCAAGGCATGCTTTTGAGGCTCCACTGTCCATAATATAAACACAATCCCAGTGAGAGAACATTGACAAAAGCTGTAGCAGGGGAGAGGAAGCAGAGCTGGTCTCTACTGGGCAGTAGATGTTGGCCAATGGAAGTAGCTGGTCAGCAGGTAGTAAAGAAAAATGTCTTCCAGATGTCAGAATTTCTTAAGTCAGTTCCTTCAAACTATGCCAACAACACAGGAGGAGATACTGTGGGAGCAGGACAGAAATCCTTTCCCTCAAATGAGGTCAAAGAAGAGGGAACTCTCCAAAAATGTGATACATAAGCATGAGTGCTATAAAAGACTCTGTTCCCCGAACTGGAGCCCTAGCATCTAGTCTTACTGCTTGCCCTCTTATAACCTTTCTTGTGCCTGCTTGATGCATTTTTTAGTCTTTATTAAAATGATTTCCACTGGCAAAAATGAGACTGAACTTTCCTGTATGCTACATGCATTCCTTAATATCACATATCAAAAAAGTTCCAGAAGACCTTGAAAACCTACAGGGTTGGGGGTGGAGGGGATGTCTTGGCTTGCACCACCAGCTTAGATCTTGGACTGAGTGGGAGTAGCTGGATCCTGAGGAGGGAAGCAGCTGGCATGATAGTGACTAAGGGATATTGGAAGGGCTGAGGGGGTTTCATTGATTTCCATGACGAGCACAGGAAGAGGAGAAATGTCTTGGCCAAGGTGATGGTAGCAGGGGCATGGGCAGCAGGGGTAGACTGAGCTGTATCACAGGCTCATGGCTCAGCCATGCAGCTGTGACTGTATCTAGGTGAGCTGCTACTGCAAATACACTTGTCTGAAACAAGGTCTGACAAACCAGGGCATTCCCAGTAATTTCTTGTGTTTGGTGTCACTGTGTGCAGCTAACATGCTTCAAATGGACCTGAAGGAGGGTTATATCACTTGTGTGAGAGTGACATGAGTGCATCTAAGCATGACACTGTGGTAACTTGACTTAAAATGATTTTTCAGTTTATAGAGGGTGGATAGGGAAACAAGGATATATAGATGAAATCACCTCTATACTGATGACCCTGCCATCCAGTTAAAATGTTGGTACCTGCGCTTGAAACAGATGCTAAAACATTCAAGACACAGCTGACAAAAAAAGTACATCTTTGAGTGAGGGAATGTGAAAGGGAATTTATGGCAAGAGGCTGAAGGAGCTCAACCTGTTTGGTTTACCAAGAAGAGGACTGACATGACTTGATGACAGTACACATCTTTTAAGAGCGGTCACCAAACACCAGAGAATTGTCTTTAGGGAGAAGGCAAAAATCCCTAAATGTGAACTGAAGCCTACCAACCCCTGGTTAGAAATGAGAACACATTTTTAGACATGAGGGTGAGAGTAGGCACTGGAACAATGTACTAAGCTGTCAACTCATCATGTCCTCACTCCTGGCAGTGTTTCTGTCCAAAAGGCATGTACTAGCCAAATACAAAATACACTGTCACTGCCCCTTCAAATTGGTCCTTGAATATCATGTCAGTTTCATCCCCAAACTCGCAGGAATTTTGGCAGCAGCCAAAACTGGCTGGTTACCACAGTACGGCCCCCTCCATTCCTGCATTCTCTATACTCCTTGGGGTCTACCTCACAGCAACCATTCCCATGTCTAGCGGACAGCCGGAGCTTGCACACTGCAGGTGGCACGACCACTTCTGTCCCTCAAAGCATCCCCTCCCACTGCTCTGGGGCAGCCGCCATCCCACTCTGCTCGTTGAACACCGGCACGCACTGGCTTTTCTCATAGGCCCTCAGAGGAGACCGGGAAGTGAGACGCCGGCGGGGCGC
>VZSR01003807.1:43277984-43307897 GCA_013398615.1 Brachypodius melanocephalos
GGGAGACCGACTCGGAGCCCGAGGCGGCGGAGCCGCGGCGGCAGGAGGGGGTGTGCGCCGCCGCGGGAGGCGGGGAAGAGCCGCCCGAGCCGCCCGCCGCCGACTGCCGGCCCCGGGAGCCGCCGCCGGCCCCGCCGGCGCAGGAGGACGCGGAGAGGGCTGAGGCGGACGCCGCCAGCCCCGAGCAGGTACCGGCAGCGCCGGACGCGGCCCCGCGTCGCCCTGCCCTGCCCGCGGGCCCGACGGCCGAGCGGGGACGGGCGGAGCGAGCCGGGCTGAGCCGTGGTCCGGGCAGCCCTGCGGTCCGGGCAGCCCCGCTGCCGCTGCTCTGCGGCACTCGCGGGCCCGGGCTGCTGCCGGCGGCACCTGCCAGCGCTCGGAGCGGCTGGGGATAACCCAGCGCTGCATCTCCGCTAAGGACAAGCCCGTTTGTATCTCTCCTCACCCCTCCCCTGTCATTATTGGGAGAAAATCGAGGCCTTGGTGTCGTTGACGTTCTCGCTGCTGCTGTTTCCAGGGAAGGCTGTGTTTTAAATTAAATGGAGCATTTAACGTGGTCTCTTCATTAAACAGGATAAAAATCTGAATATTTGATCCTATATGGCAATGGGATTGTGATTCCTCGGTGGGTGTGACGAATTTCCAGAGCGAGTTTGTCTTCTTTAGGGAGCTTTGTAAATGCTGAGCTTGAAGAAGTAAAGTGTTCTTTTGGCAATAATTGTATTTGAGTTAGAATACCATGTAGGGTGGAGCAGCTGAGTCTTTTTTTAGGTTGCTAGACGTACCGTGTTTTGGTTGAGAGACCATGCAAAATTAAGCCTAAGCTTCTTTCCCTTTTCTGCTTGTTCCATGGTAATATACTCATGCCAGATAACTAAGTGTCAAAGGATGTTTCTTGTTCAAGCTTGTTTTGCCTGCAGGTATGGTCGAAGCTGGTCTTGTGAAAGGAGGAATGACCACAGTTGCATGTTTGTCATTAATGTACAGTTGATAAGCCACGGAATGGGCAATAAGAACACAAATGCACAGTGCAGTCCAAGAGAACTTCCTCTTCTACGCTTGACTTTAACCTATTACGTGTGTATTGCAAGGAGTAGAATGAAATAGTTTTAGTAACTATTCATTTTCTTCCACAGGGTCCAATAATAGCAATTAAGTCTACGTACACACGACTTTTTTTCTTCTTTTTTTTTTTTTTTTTTTAAATTAGATAGTATGATTTCCCCCTTAAAAATTGGTGGTGTCTCTGCATTTTCAAGTTCTGTTACTTATTTCATCTTGTATTAGCACTTGCAAGATTACTTTGAAGTCTTGCATTTGGAAATGACAATCAAGACGATTTAATCCAAATTCATCCTCATTGGAAGGACAATTCATAGTCTTGCTTTTGTATTTTAATTTTTTTAACTTAGGTTTAAAGTGTGTTAAGTATTGAGCAGGGAAATCTTCAGTGTATGACTGAACAGTAGGCAAATACATGCACTTCTGTTTGTTTACATTGCTGAAATCCATGATGAAAAGTAATTATTTTAATAGTATACAAATATGCTACCTAGGAGGTTTGTGTATGATGGTTATCTGATTTCTAACTGTTTCAGAGTGGTGATGGAACTGAGCTGACAGCCAAGCCAAAGAGAAGCTTCTACGCAGCAAGAGATTTATACAAGTACCGACACCAATATCCAGTAAGAATATTTTATGGTTTAAAATTGCTTTTTCAGTAAAAAACACTCTTAAACCTTTGTGTTGTCCAATAAGTACAAGAAAGGAGAATCAAAAAGCTGATATGGAGGCATGACATATGCGAGTGGGAGAGAAGCAATGTCTTTTCATCCCAGGCAAACATGCTAACACGTGATGTGTGTAAGCCTGGGAGCTGTGGTAGGAGCCCAGGAAAAGGCTTGTGCCTTGGATATCAAAGATGGTAGATTACAGAGTTTGCCTGACTGATTATTTGTCTCTCAAGTTCCTTGAGACTGAAGGGAGGGTGCTGCTATGGTTGCTGCTGCCTCAGTAGGGGAATGTACCAACCAGGAGCAACTTTCAGATCCATAAACTGAGTCTTTAAATTGCATGAGTAGAACTCTGTTGTTCCTAAAACTCTGAAATTTTTTGTCCTTAAATTATTCAAAGAGCGCAATATCACTTTCTGGTTAGTCTTGGTAGCTTTTTGTAGGCTGATAATGTCCTATTTCCTTTTTTTTAGCAGAACTTTAAAGATCTTCGGTATCAAAATGACTTGTGCAATCTCCGGTTTTACAAAAATAAAATCCCATTTAAACCTGACGGTGAGTAATAACAATGTGACAATAACAGTGATAACAAAAGAATGCTCACTAATGATAGTAGCAAATTGAAACAATGGTGATAATTTAGGCAAATTAAAGGTGTATAGTAATAAATTGTAGAACATGAACCTCCCATGTTGGAGTAGCACATTGATAACAGGAGAGCAGTTTGTGCTTAAAACAGTTAGCTTTCACTCTAGGAAGGTGGTGCTTTTCTTAGACATTATCAGCATGAAGTAGTAGAAGGTGTTGTTAGTACCACTTTTTTGGCAGTACCTTTTATTAAACAAAGATAGTTTTTCCACTATATTGCACAAACTTGCTGTTTGAATAGGAGTGGCAGTGATTTATGGTTGTTAACCCTAGAACTGTGTAAGGGGAAAAAAATGTGCTTTAATCTTGTGTGAGATTATTGTAATAACAATAATAAAGCCATTTCTCAGTGTCCCTAGTGGTTCTGGCAGTGAAGCAGGAACCTCATATGCAGCATTCTGCACAAACACAAGAGAAGCTGAAAGATGACAAGCCCTACTTGAGAGAGTTTGCAGTCGATGTAGAAGAGACAATAGGATAGCAGCTAGATCACACAGGAGGAGGCAATAAAGCAGTCTTGGTTAGGGTGATACACGGAAGTCTCAGCACACGAAAGCTTAGCCATTAGCAAAAAAGACAAACTAAAGGCCAAAAATAAGATTTTCTGAGTCTTAAAAGAATGATGACAAGATTACTTTGAAGGTATTTGCAGAAGGATGCTCTCAGCATGAGAGCAGCTTGGTAGGAAATCGTGAAGTGCACGTTGAAGTGCAGGAGTGAGATGTGTAGGCTGCCTCTGAGGCAGGATCCTGTCAGAAGCAGGATCAGTCTCATAGCAACAAATAGGTTCTGATAAGATAGTAAGGGACAGGTCACAAGGGCTTTGGGAGTGAAGGTGTTTAGTTTTTGTTTGATGTTACAGAGCAGGGTTTCATGATGGAGGAATGCAAAACAAAACCAAACAGCTCAGTATAAAAAATAGTCTAGAAAGATGATCTTCCTGGCTTTCAGGGTAGTTGCACTCAGCAACATTCAGGGTAGGTGCAAGCATGACAAGAAAGCACTTTTCAAGGTCAGAAAAAAAAAGATGAGATGCAAAGTGTGAGAGTTCAGATAGGAAGCTAGATGGAAAGGAATGTTACACAGAAGGTTGTAAAAATGTACATATTGGAAAGGTGAAGATGAGAACTGTTTATAGACAAGATAGTGGTAATACCCTTAGCAAATGAGAAATAACTCAGGTTGTGAAAGAAAGATAAGACTTCTGCTTTAACCGACTTGAGCTTTATCTAGATACCCACAGGCACATGCTTTTAGTTAGTTTTAGCTTGACTGCAAGAAGAGGTGGGTCTGTGAATTGCCAGTAAAGAAGTAGCAGATTTGGGAGATGTTACACAGAGAACAGATAGAGAAAGAAAGCAAAAGGCACTGAGGTGACACTGTGAACCTGGGAACTATATGTCTCTGAAACTAAAAGACAGAAAATGTTGTGGGGAAGAACTCCTTTTAAGTTGAAAGTGAAGGAGCAGTTCAAGAGGATTAGCTACAAGAAGAGATTAGTCATGAAAGCTATAGGAAGGCTTCCCTCCCAAAATTTGTGAAGAATAACATTTCTCTTAGTATTCTAGGAGAAAACCACAGTTAGTAATGTCAAAGGTAGCTGATAAGCCATGGAGGCTGATGTGTTGTTGGCTGTGAGCCATGGTTACGCAGAAGTTTGTGTTGAGAATGAAAAAGAGTAACCACCACCTTGACCCAAGTCTGTGGATCTGTGAGAGCGTATGGAGAGAGTCTTAGCTACCAGGTTAAGGACTAAAATACTGGAGAATGTTGTTGAAAAAAACCCAAAATATTTCTAGTGCAATACTAGATCTGATGTTTAGTTCCATGACCTACAGATTTAGCTTGTGGTTCTGGATCAGAGCTGGCCTGTTTGTCTCTCTGCCCTGGGACTGAGCAGCAAATTTTCCCATATTTGAAATATAGGTTGAATACAATGCAGTGATGGTGGAATTCCTCTTTCCAAGGTCCTTTTCCAGCTTTGCCTACACTGGAAACTCCATGTACTTGGCAGCCCCTTATACTAGCTGCTTTCTTTACTTCTTAAATAAAAGTATTAAATGTGTCCTCCTTTGCCATTGAGACCCAAATGGAAATTTTCACTGAGTGAAGAGACATCTTAAATGTATAGTAGGAGAATATAGACATGGGGCTTTGGGTTTTTTAGCCTGCTCCTGTGGTCTTTGACTTTGGGAGACGCTGTGCAGCTTTTGTTGGTTTCAGAATAGAAAACTGTTGTTGGTTTCAGAATATAAACAGATGAATACAGGGCTCATCTTCATGGAAAGATATTGTACAGCTTTGGGATCAGGGACCATCCTTTTTATGTACTTTGTGTATCTGTGTAGTACCTGGAAAAGTGCCCTGGCCTGTGACTGAATTTCCTGAGCACATTCTCAGTGTGGTGCTTAGCCACCATTAATTAAGAAAGATTTCAAAATCATAATGGTATTTGCAGCTGGAGAGATTCCTGGTATGGGAGAGTTTGAGGCTTTGTTCTGTGAAGATTGGATGGATGGGTGGATGGATAGAGAGAGATAGACAGATAGATAGATGGATAGATGGATAGCTGCAGAGTTTTGTGTTGTAAAAGCAATGACAGGTGATTCACAATGCAGTATTTTATGGAAGCAGTTTGTTAATTCTAAGTCAGTGTTACAAAAGGATCTGTGGCATGACAACCCTTGGTTATATTTTACACAGGTTGCTGTCACATACCTTCACTTGTTAGTAACCCAGTACAAGTTGGTTTTGTTTATATTGATGTTTTATAAGTACCGTATTTTTAAATTAGGTTTTAGTAACTAAATTAGTTTTAAATTGAAATTAATTTATTTATGGCTACAGTAGACCTTATTTCACATAGTACGTGAAAGACAATTAAAGTATGTGTTCTATCATTGTTTTAACATGCATGTACTCTGTGTAGCTGAGTGCTGATTTTGATGGCTACCTAACAGTTTTTCAAATTATTTTTGTGCAGGGGTTTATATTGAAGAAGTCCTAAATAAATGGAAAGGAGACTATGAAAAACTGGAACATAACCACACTTACATACAGTGGTTGGTCAATTATTACCTATTTCTGTTTCAAAGCATTAATGTGATTAAATGTTCTTATACTGAGCCATAATGCACTTCTTCTTTTAACAGGCTTTTTCCACTGAGGGAACAAGGTCTGAACTTCTATGCTAAAGAATTAACTACATATGAAATTGAGGTAATACAAATTGAGCTCCATACAAACCTTGACAGTAATTTTAATACATAACTGGTTTTTGTTCTGTAGAGTTGTCTTATACAATGTAGATGTACTTGCTTTAGTGCCACTTAGAGTTTCGGACATATTCTTTGCCCATTAGGAATTCAAGAAAACAAAAGAAGCAATTAGAAGATTCCTTTTGGCTTACAAAATGATGTTGGAGTTTTTTGGAATAAAACTAATTGATAAAACTGGAAATGTAGCACGAGCTGCTAACTGGCAAGAAAGATTTCAGCATTTGAATGAGTAAGTAGTGACATGCACATCACTTGCTAGAATTACTATAGAATCTCTTCATCCTTTTGTTTTCTAGAGAAAGCAAAAATATTTTTTTCCAAAGACTGCCAGGAAAAAAAAAAGGAAAAATAATAGTTGATGCCTAGTTTAGTTGTGCCTCTATCTGTACACATTCCTCCTTCCCTTTTTTTTGATTGTTCTTCTCACCCATTACCAGTTGGACTGACATCATTGAATTCCATGAAAATACAACTTCTTTGGTGCTGAAGAAGATCCCAGCTCCAAACTAAATTCTCATGGTACTGAATTTGTTTTCACCCAATTCCAAAGTGCTGTTTCTCACTTGGAAAAAACCAAGGGTCTTTTCTTTGTATATACATTTCTTTTTGAGAAAGATCAAATTCTCCACACATGTATGAAACTTAAGTAAAAAGATTTCCCTCCCTCCTCCAAACGTGAAATATTTTGGTTTTAAGTATTTTTAATTGAAATGCTGATCTGGAAAGGTTTAAACATGTTGTGTCAAACCTTGGCATGTTATGTCAAACCCATGTTCAGCAAATTATATCAGTTACTTTTCATTGGTATTGTGTGGATCCTAGGTTTGCATCGAATTTTGTCTCATACAAATTAATTGTACCAAAACCTCTTTTCAAATCTTGTGTTGACTTTCCTAATATCTCTGACCTTAGAGCTTGTTTTCTTGCAGCGTTTTGTTCTGTCATGATAAAAGCTTGTATGTATAATTGCTGATGGATTCCAGGTGAATAGTGGGAATAATTTGTTAATAATTTTGCTTAAACATTATATGAGCCAATATGGGTGTGGGCTCAGACTCAGATCACAGATAAACAGGTTTTCAGGAAGCCCAAACGTTACTCCATGTTTTCACTCCTCTTCTTTCCAGTGAGTAGCTACAGTTTTAACTCAGGATTTGGGACTTTATTTACCTAATTTTATCCATCTAAAATTCAGACTTAAAAGTTTTTCTGCACACTAAGGTGTGCTTTCTGAGGGAAAGACCTTCTCACAAGCACTTCCAGAAGACAATTTGTTCATTCTGCCTTAGATATTTTCCACAACAGTGGGACTTACTCTCCAGAGGTGCCTGTTTTTCCCCAAACACTGACTGTAGTTCAGGTGCTAATCTAGACTGGAGAACCAGCTTTTAAATAACTTGAGTGAAGTGCAATGAACCCTGTTCTGTAGCTACACTATAAATACAATCCCTTTCATGTACAAAGCAACTGGGTTTTCTCCCCAGAAAGAGAACAGCATAGAACCATTAAGGTTGGAAAAAATCTCTGAGATCATTTGGCCCAATCTTTGTTCAAACACTGCCATATCAACTAAGCCACAGCACCAAGTGCCACATCTACTCTTCTTTTGAACACTTTCAGGGATGGTGATTCCACCACTTCGCTGGGCAGTCTGTTCCAATGCTTAACCACTCTTTCAGGGAAGAAATTTTTCCCAATATCCAACCTGAACCTCCACTTGGTGCAACCTGAGGCTATTTCCCCTTGTCCTGTCACTTGTTGCCTTGAACAAGAAACTGACCCCTCCCCTTGCCACAGCCTCCTTTCAGGCAGTATTGGAGAGCAATAAGATCTCCCCTGAGCCTTTGTTGCTCCAGAATAAACAACACCCTTAGCTCTAGCTGCTCCTCATAGGACTTCATAGGTTTCAGACCCTTCACCAACTTTGTTGCCCTTCTCATACAGCAGAAGGAACCCAAATCAGTACATGTTTGATTTTATTTTCTCTCAGCCCTCTCCCCCAGTGCTTTTTCCAAACACTTAATTTTCACTCACAGCATCCTAGCAAAGGAGGTGCTAGTAAGCTTCAGCACCTTTGAGAGTTTAAAATACAGGAAGTCTGAAGTACATACCTGAAGTGATAAAAAGGACTGAGGAACTGCAGTTCCAGTTCTGTATTTGTAAAGTGTTTTTCTTCCTGATTCAATAGAATTTTTTTTACCGATTTCTTTCAAAGGTCTCAACATAACTACTTGAGAATCACTCGAATTCTGAAAAGTCTTGGTGAACTTGGATATGAGAGTTTCAAATCTCCCCTGGTAAAATTTATTCTGCATGAAGCTCTTGTGGAAGATACCATTCCCAACATTAAGCAAAGTGCTCTAGAATATTTTGTGTATACTATTAGAGACCGAAGAGAAAGGAGGAAACTGCTGAGATTTGCCCAGCAACATTATACACCCTCAGAGCATTTTATCTGGGGACCCCCAAGAAAACAGAAGTTAGAGGGAAGCAAAGCAAATAAAAAGCCAGCATCTCCAGTTTCTATTCCCAGTAATCATATTTCTAAGCATAAGAAACTGAAAGAGCCTAAGAATACATCGGCAAGTGGAAGCTCAGCTGCTAAAATAACTGAAGAAAGAAAGGTAGAGTTCACAAAAAATGGGGAAGAAAATGATAAGGATGAACAAGAAGTGAACTGTGATGCTGTTTTGCAGAACAACAGTGAAAAGAACATTGACACTGATACCAGTCAGCTTTCAAAATCCGAAGAAATTCATGATAATACAGACAGAAAGCAGGACGCTTCTCATTCCAAAAAAGATGATGAAAATCTGAACAATGACTGTGGAAATCACCCAGGCTTTATAGAGGAAGATTTATGTAACGCTGAGAATTCTTCAAATGATACATCAGCAGATCTGCAAGATAACCTTGATAAGGATACACTTTCAGGGGGGACCACCACAAAAGCTAAGGATGAGCTCAAACCATGAGTCTGAGATTTTAAAAATCTTTGTTTCACTTTGAATGAAGCAAATTATTCATTGCTTCTTCATTTAGGTTGAAATTTCCATCTAGTGTAAGTTCACAAGACTATGCTTGTTGCAAATGCATCAGATTAGGCTTCTGTTAGGGTAATGAATTTTGTTTTTTCCAACCTCAGTTTATCAGCAGTCAGCCAGGTGTGTCTCTTTAAAACAGTTGTGCATATTGAAAGTTAAGAAATTCATTATCTTTTCCAGACAGATTGCACAAAAAAGCTTATCTACTTTTTAAAATTCATCCAGTATTTAAAAAAAAAAAAAAAAAAAAAAAAGTTTAACAACTGAAAAGCCTCAGAACATCAGAATTTTTAAGTTTCCTTTAAATTTACTTGGTGTTTTATTTTCCATTTAGGAAATTACTGGAAATTATTTCAAAAACACAGTTTTTACCCTAGTGGTTATTTTTTTAGGAACCATGGTGATGATTAATAGAGGTATTTGCACAGTATCTTTTACTTCAGATTAGCATCTGTGTTGGAGATATTTAACAATGGATAGCCTATATCATGTCCTGTACAGCTAGAAATCACTGTACATTGAATAAAAGTTCTAACTTACCAAGAAACTGTATACACAGCTTTTGAGTACAAGGGAAGTTGCACTTTAGACTTCTTTTAGTCCCTGTTAAATTCTCCATTTTCTTGACTCATTCATTACAGTTAATCTGGGGTGAGGGATCTCTTTGATCTCTCAAATCTGGTCTCAGTTTGAAAGCTCTCTGTTGATCAGCTGTAATAAGACGACTCTCCCAGCTGGGTTCAGCACGTGGAAAGCCTCTGGACAGCTGTAAAGCAGTGTCTACCACAAAGCGCTGCCTTACCAGCAAAGCCACCAGAGAAGAGGTCACCAGGCATCTCAAGTTGGGTCTTACTTGAACTTTGATGTTTCTTGGCCAGTTTTGGGTAGAATCTGTGCAATGCAGTCACCTGTTGCTGGTCTCAGAGACAAAGGCAGTCCTGATGCTTCTTTCCAGTGTTTCCTCTCTTTGCTCTCTGTTGTAAGTCTCTCAGTTTTGTGTTACTTTGATAATCAGCAGAAACTTAAGGCAGGCCAGTCTGTTGACTGGGCTGGAGCCCAACAAGTAGGAATTTCACCATTAGATCTTTCCCAGCTTTTGCTGAAGAAGCGTCTGCTCTCTCTGAGTAGCTTCTTCTGATTTTCTGCCGTTCAAGTCAAACGATAGTACCCGGCAAGTTAGTTGTGCAGAATATGAATTAAAAAATAATGCAGGTACAATTCACACTTCCTACAGTCCTAAAGTACTCTGAAACTTCTGTATGTATTTTCTGTTTAAAAGTGTACATATTATCCACTGCCTTTAATGTATTTCTGATTAAATGTTATGAGGCAAAAGGCTGACTACAGTTTGAGTGTTGAAATGCTACAGGACTTTATTCAAGTCTTATAACTCTAAATGATGACGTTTTCAGAGGTTTCAGAGCATAAACAAAATATCTTGTATTCTGTTTTGCTAATGCCCATCGTGGCAATGCATCAACCATTTTTTTCTCCAGGTAGCACTGATTCTTGGGATCAAATAAAGTGGCAGTTAGAGATCTTGGTACCTATGGAAAAAGGTTAGGCTCTTCCCATCCTAAAGAAGCAGAGAAGAAGGAGATGTATTTATCCTTCTGTGCTGACTTGTGAAGGAAGGAACTTGCATACATGGAATTTTTTTTTAGGGTAACCCAGATCAATCAAGTAGGCATTAAGTCTGTCTGAGCAGAAATGCCCCAAAGATTTCCAGCCACCACCTTTTTAAAGCCAGAAAGATCCTGAGAAGCCTTTCACAATTCCCTGGACATGAACTGAGATTGCCTTGTTCGTGTTTGTCTCTGACCTTCAGAACAGAAGGGGAAGGAAGCTGTGGTAAAACTGGTCTGTGTGGTTAAGGACTCTGCCCCTCCACGTATGCAAAGGGAGGACATTTCATTTTCTGCCTGTGACTTTTTTAGTCTTGAGTGCCTAACTCTGCAAACTTCTTAGAGTTGCTCTTACATAGTTATTTTTGAGTACCATAAGGAAAAATTATACCCTGTGTATAAGCAACATAGTTATAGCATAAGAAGCTATACAGAGCCTTCAATTTATGAACTTTAGTATTAATGTTAAACACTTTACAGAAAATGCAGAGTATTGAAGTGAAATAAGGGATGCTGGAGGTGTTATTATATTTATAGTGTAATTTGATTGAACATCAATGATCTCAGGAGATCTTTTGTCTACTGAACAAAAAAAAAAAAAAAGAGAAATCTTGCTCTGATTTTAAACAAACTTCTTGGGATGTGCATCCAGAAGATTACTCTGCAGTATTCCGTTATCATGATACATCTCTCACTTAAACATGCTTGCTGGTTCAATGTTCGTAATTAGGTGCTGAAAATACTTTTAATCTGACAGAGCTGTCTGCATTAAGGGGCCAAGGTATCTGAAAATATCGTCAAGAACTTTGGTACTTACACCTGTATTAACTCTGCATTTTTACTTTTTTTTTTAATCTGCAGCTCAATATATTTCTCTCAGTTTTCATAGAAGAGTAGTGGCATATCAATTGCCTACAAAGAACTATGGGAACTGTGTAGGTGAGGATTTTTGTGTCAGGTGGGCTCCTGCACTCTCTAATCCTTGTTTTACAGCCTTATCAACAGAATTACTCCCATGGGACACTTCAGCTTTAACTAACAAATTCTGCTCTATGTAAAATATGACAGTGTATCATCCTTTTCATAGAGGAATTGTTTCTTCTGCTTTTGCAAGTACTGAAAAGGAAGATTTATTGCAGGGCAATCATGCAGCATATAGCATCCCATTGAGATCTGCAAGGATCAAGTGGGTGCTCTGTATGCATTTTTGTTACAGAATCATGGCCTTAGCAACCAGAAGTACCCCGTGCTTGAAGTTTCTGAGTATTGGTTTTCAGGTTTACAGTATATATACAGTATATATATGTGTTGAAATTATTGTATTCTCATAGATGCCAGTACACAGTTGTTTAACCATTATGTCAGGAACTGAGGGTATGCAAAGAAAGTCAAGTCACTTGCTTACTGTTAAATTTCTTTTTGTCTTGCTATATGCTTAAGTACTCTGGGATTTCTGTGTACTTATTACAAGAGTGTATTTTGGCCCAGTGTTAGACTAGAATCTGAGCTGTTTGTATGTTAATTGAACAGAATCTTCTATATGAAGGTTCTTTCCAAGTAAGTACATCTGAGTAGCCTCTGGTACTGTTAGGTGGGAGTAGTGTGTACGTGCACATGCCTGTCAATTTGATTTTAAGGATCTATGCTGAGAGGATATGAATATGCTTGAAACAAAGTTACTGAGCACACAGGTGAGTACACACAAGGCAGTCATACAAATCATGCAAAAATGCAGCACTTTAAGGTTAGTTACAGCTCTGTGCCCCACTATGCCACACACAAGTGTGCCTGGGTACCTGATACTGTGTTGGTGTAGAGACTGAAGGCTTGGGTACCTGAGGTGTACAGCACAGATCATTCAGAGCAGAAGAGTAGTTACATGTGTCTCTGTATCTAGGAGAGGCTCTGAGGTCTTTGTGTTCATGTTGCTCAAATAAAATCCTGAAGGATGCTAAAAATAAGTGCAATAATCCTTTGAGAGCTCTTCTTTGGCTTGGGCTAGCTCCTCAGTTTCCTGCTCTAAGATTCCAGCACTCTAATTTATTAGGTATTTGTATAATCATTGTTAATATTTCATGTAACCTAGTGTAAGCCTCCCTGAACTCTTCCAGGATAATTCTAATAATCTGCAGTTGCACATACCTGTACTATAAACAGAAGGTTTGCAGACCTTAGAAGCTTTGTACAATGTTGATGGATGATCCAATGAGGTAAGACAAGTGACATTTACTGGATTTAAATGGAAAACAGCTCTTTTTTGTTTTTAAATAAAATTTATGTCTATCTGTTTAATTGAGGGGTTATTTTACACCTTTCTTCTTCTGACTGTTGTGATGGTAATGATCACAATTTATAGTTATATATGTTTAAGTGAAAATGTCATTTTTTACACCACACTTTTGCAGGAGACATATCATATTGAATTTCCTTGACAAAAACTGTATTTATGAATAAGATGTAAGTATGTGAAGCAAGTTTTCCCATTAATAAAAGTGTGACAATATCATGCTGATGATGTATGTTGTCCTCAGAATTGCCAGTGGGAATCAGAACCAAAGATGTCTCTTAGCTTTGTGTCCTGTCTCCAGCAGTGGCCACCAAAAGATGCTGTGAAACAAAGAAATTATGCAGTGACTCCAATTTTCTCCAGGAATTTTTTGGTTTTGAACTCATGGTTTCTTTCAGCCTCTATAATCCCTTGTGGCTGTGAGTTCCATGCTTTAATGTTTTTTGTGGAGAAGGTGATCTCTTACTTGTCTCAGATCTATGTATTCAAGAATTGCTACTGCATTTGAGCACAGTACTAAAAGTACTGTAAGATGCAGAGTAATCCACTTCAGTTTTTAAATGCCATGGGAGATTCTAATGACAAAATGCCTGTTTAGGCGGAAAATGTCCTTTGTTTCTTCTGGTTTTAGGTGGAAGATGTCTGCTTAGGAAGAAATTTGTCCTAAGCTGATGACAATGCTTCCTTATTCATTCTGAATACATTTTTGCACATAAATCTTTTTGTAGACTAGTGTTAAGAGTGTAGATTGGTAAAAGTCAGATTCCAACTGCAGAACAGGGTCGATTTGTTTTTTTCTTACGAGTATAAAAGCAAAATCAGTCAAATGGAAAACTTACTCCTAGCCCCACATGAGTGAGGTACCTCTGGATTTGGAGCAAGCAGTATCCATGATCCTAACTCTCTGATCATGTAGAAGATGGAAATACTGTCTGGGGTTTGCTGAGAACCATACTCATCATTCTGCATTTTGGTAATCTGCTTTGATACTGTTGACAGTTCCAACTGTAATTGGAGTAACTGGTCAAAAGGTATTTTTTATGCTATCAGAGTCTGAAAATGAGGGATGGGTCAAAAAAGGCCTAAGCATATACAAAGCCTCTCAATGCACATTATGGTCAACACCATAGATTCACTGCTTACAGATATTTATTAGATGCACTTCTCCAAGGGAAACGCACGTTGTGTCTCTGTAATATCTTTGTGCTCAGTATTGGCTATGAACTGTTTCTTTTCCTGAAAGCTGTGATCCCTTTTCAGCCCTTGTTCTTAAATACACTTAGTTAAGACCTTTAGTGAAAGCAAAAATAAACTTTAAATGACAAGTTTATTACATGCTGTACATAATGGACTCCTAAAATGTAGTTCAAAAGCTACAGAGACCAGTTTGATAGAGACCTCATCTAGCTTTACGCTTGTAATCACTTCTACATTTATTTTCAAAAGCATTATGCTGTTTTCTATAAGATAAAAAAAAAAGTGAGAATTGGCGAATTGTTCTGAAAGAAGTATCTTCTTAGAAATGGGGTTCTTTAATTCTACCATGCTTACAAGTTCAGTGGTGCATCCATGAACTAAAGTTTATTGTGAAATATACTGAATGTATTTACCACTGTGGCTAACCATGTGAAAATTATTGTTTTGCAGTAAAAAAGGTCATGGCACTTACATTTTTGGGATCTGCTGAAGCATGTTTGCTAATTCATTAGTTGCTCTTTTTTTTTCTGTGTTTTAACGTATTCCACGGTTGTTTGCCCTTTATGCAGTTTGATTTTGGCAACAGATGGTTAAGTGTAGTTTTGCACTGATAAAATTTGAAAATATCATAGACTTCATTGTTCAAAAGTATTCTAAGAAAAAAGTGCAGTAAAAAGAAAAAAATCTCAAAGCCCAACAATTTTTACTTGCATAATGGAACAGCTCTATGTCAGTTTTTATGAATGGTCCTGCTCTCTTCTCTCTATTCCTTTGCAGTGTTTAACTACAGAATGCCATGCATGTTTGGTAGTACCAATACCATATGTATGTGGTAGGAGTGGTAACCAGTTTCTGGATTCATAATGCACTATAAAGAAATATTTTATAATTCTGTATCTGTATGGCAGTGTTCTGCCAAAAAAAATTGTATAAACATAAAAAGCAATAGTTTATGTTGCTTACTGCTATATTTTAAATTGTTTGTAAAATGAAATACTTGGATTTCCTTTCAGGTAAATATATATTTTAATAACAGCAGCCAAAAACTCTGAACTAATAAAGCTTCTTCATTTAGTAGCATTGTTTTAGCAACATGTACAAATATTGTGTAGCTCTAATAATGTGCAATTGCTGTTTCGCGCTTGTTTGTATAGTCTTCTGTAAATATATCAACACTTAAAAGTAGGGAATTAAAGGCTCTGGTACTCCCTTTTTTGTTGTCAGTGACAAAATGACCATGGATAGGAGAGAAATGAGGGAGGGCCCAGAGTCAGCTTTTCGAAAAGTCCACGGTTTGCTTTTTAGTTTAAGAAAAATGTATACTGTGGAAACACTGTTAACATTAAAGAGTTAGCTATCCACCATGATCATGCAGGTATAAACCATCTGGAGCAGTGTCAAAACCAAGCACTGCTGCTTAAATGTAGCAGGGAAACATTTAACCTGCTGGTTTTAGCTATCCTGTGAGGAAGCTGTAGGATTGGGTGGCTTCACTTCTGGGTTTTGTAGTAAGCTGTTATTCACATGCTGTGACTGTAGATGTATAAAGCTCTATAAAGGGCCCAGCAGATTTGGAAAGGGTTTCCTAGTCTCACATGTTTACTCTTAAAGAAGAGAAACAGGTTCTTCTCACACTGAAGGAGGACTTCCCATGTGGTCCATGTCTCAAATCAAGCTTGGTGTTAAGATGGCTCTATTAACCTACTTCTGTGTTGTCAGGTCACCCAGGGATGGCATTGAACTCGTAGCCAATGACATGATGTGTCAGTGTGTTGGTCTCCCCAGAAAACTCAGTTACAGCTCCCTGGAGCAACTGCTGGGGCTCATCTGCCCTTGGCAAAGACTGGCTGTCAGGCAGTCGCCCTCCTCTGCCCTGGGAGTGTAAACTGCACCAAAAAAAGCCAGGGCCTCTGTGGAAACACTGACGTTGTGGGCTGAAGGACCTGCAACTGCAGACTTAGAGCATGTCTGCGGGAAAAATACTGCTCTTGTGTGAGCACAGCCCCTCATGGGTGCCAGAGCCACTTGTGAAGTTTTATTGGTGCTCATTCCAAGAGTCAGAGCCTGAACCGATATCCCAAATTTAGCTGGCCCTTAGTTAAATTCAGACGGACCAGCTTCTGGAGGAGGTGTAACAAGGGGCTGATGAGCACAGCACCCTGTGCCTTCCCACTGCCTGCCCCAGCGCAAGGGGCACAGCCACAGCCTGTCAGCGCCTTCAGGTGGGAGGGAAGCTGCCTGCTCTGTCCCTCCATCTCTCAGGACATTCATTCACCTACTTTGCTTTATTTTGGGGGATAAAATCTAGGAAATTTCCAGCTGCCAGGATGGTGGCGACTCACAGAGCTCACTTCTGCCCTGGAGGGGAGAACACACAAGGAAGGACCGAAGTGGCAGCGCTTGTGTTTGTGCAAGGCATTAGTGGGAAGCACTTTGGGTATGCACAGAGTGGTGGTGGAGACAGCCAAAGTAAATGGCAACTACCTCTGTGGTTTAGGGAGCTAAACCACAAAGTTTTGTTTTGAACTTGTTCCACTGAAATATTTTTCTAACAGAGCTGTGCCATAAAACTGAGATGAGAATGTTTTATTTTGATACATGCACATGATCTTGAGAAAGGTCTAAAACATTTATAATGGCCACATTAATTGCAAAAGTGTGATTTAGCTAACCAAACCTGGGAATACTCTTCATAAAATTACATTTTAATTGATTTATTTTGCTTTGTTTGCCAGGGATGGGTAATAAACTGAAAGAAAAATATTAAATATCTTCATTCCCTGGGGTTAATCAGGCCAAGTATTATCCCTGCAAAGTTAAAACAGTAAGTATGACTGGAGAGTATCTACAGTTTAAAAATAATCCTCCAAGGAAGCGGTCAAAGTATCTACCAAAGTGTTTTGCAACTAAATAAAGACACATAATGGCATTGCTTTTTGGATGTTAGGTTCACATATCTTCAGAGTTGCATTACATTGTAGGCAAAATTTTAGTATGGCTTAATTGACCCATTTGTACCTATAATGGAACTGGAGCTTCAGCTTCATAAAACCTGTTCTTTAACACGTGTCTCTCTTCAGTGGGGCAGGTAGATTGGATGTTTGGTGTGTCCTGCTTTGTCTGCACCTTGAAAGGCTGTCACTCCTGGCTGGCACAGGCAGCCAGTCCAGTAGGGTCTGGGGCCAGGGTAGTAACATGGCCCTGCTCCCACTCTCCAAAGATGCTGTAATCCAACACACTTCATTGCCCCGAAAGGAGATGAGCTGAAGATTTGACATTCTCAGAGCTGGCTTGGGATCTGGTCAGAATAGGGCTGGGGTGGGGATTGTCCTGCCTCACCCCTGGGCTCTGATTCCTGAAGGCTGTTATGTACCCAGTGAGTTTATTGACCTGCCCAAGAGCCATAACTTGCAGCAATTAATGGCAGCTCAGATTTTTCCCTATTTTTAGTCTTGGGCTGCACTTTATGGGATGAGGTGAAAACTATTTTTCACTATGAAAAGCCAAGTTAAGAGGGTTTAATTAGGCCCAAGTGTTTACCTTGTCTGATAAACTCACAGAATGCTTTAAAAAAATTTTTTATATTGTATATGCAATGCATTAGACATTTTTGCAGGAAATATTCTATAGACATTGTAATTTCTAGTCTTACTGAATGCAGGGGGAACGCTTAAAATTCAACTGGCTCTTTCTATTTTTATTTAATGTATAAATCAGATATAATTCATGCATAGTTCCTTCTAGGTTTAGACATTTATTGAGCACTATGTTATAAACATTTTGTGACAGCTGTTTCAAATTTCAGAATAGGAAAGGAAAAAAAAAGAAACCTCATATTTTCACTTCTCCAATTTCCTCTGAAAGCTTACACAAGGAAGCCTTGAATTCTCAGCATCCAAACTGGCAGCTGAAATTAAGAGTCTTGAATTACTTCTGAGAACTAGGACTTGGGATCTTTATTCCTATATGGGACCCTCAGACCAGTGTAGGCAGATCTGTAGTACTTAGTTAACTGAAAATGCAGAATTTTAGTAGAACTGTTCAAAACTACAATGCACATAATTCTGATACTTAATAAACAGGTGCTCTTAGGAAGTCTGTGAAGGGTTTCTCTGCATCAAGAGGAAGCTCAGGATCAGTCTAGTTCTTCAGTCACATTTGAAAAAATTATTATGGAACCCTGTATTTTAACTCTTTCTTTAAAATAAGTTTCTATTTCTCTCCTTTTCTCTTTTATGGTAAAGACACCATGATAATGACACTTTTTTTCTTTACAGTTTAAAATATAAAAACCCCATTTTGTTATGCTGGCACACATCAACAACACCCCCCACTACTGGTGGTTCTACTGGTGGTTGCTTCTTCCTCATCCTCAGTCACCACCATACCACACCCAAAGCTGGCAGTTCCCAGTGATCCTGCCTGGATAGGAGCTGTGTGTGCCCAACGCCATGGAGGTGACCTGTGTAACTGGCACTGGTGGCCATGGTCCTGCATGACCTCAGGCATTGCTGTGGAGGTCATCACATGCAGCTCTTCAATGAGGAAAGCTGTATCTACAGTAAGCACCTGTTTTTTCCTCCTCCTCCCCAAATCTGACGCTTTTATAAGGTTGAGTTTTGAGGCAATTCCCAGCACTTGACTTCTCCCAAGGCTACAGACTGCCTGGTCCTGGAGAGGACACTACATTCCAGGCTGCAGCAGGTACCTGTTGCTTACTGTTCTTTCATTGCTCAGCTGCTGCTCCCTTTTCCAAAGCAGAAGCAAATTCTCCCAGCTTTCCACATTGCCCTGTTTAAACAATAGAGAATTGTCCATCTGTGCATTGTTACATGTTTGGGGAACTCTTTACTCAGTCATTATCCCTGTTTTCAAGAACTTTGGTATTATCCCACCTTCAGACCATGCAGACACCTGGTGCCAAGCTCCATTCACCCAGAGAGATGATGACAAACCCATGACCCTGTGCCAGGGTGGAGCAGCCTTGCCAACACTGAGGAGCTGCACAATCCCTTGGGAAACAGAGAGCCCAGCCCAGGCCCAGCCTACATGGGGAGTACCATTGTTTTTAAGGACAGAGGCGTAGGAGGTTGCAAAAATGAGCCTTCCTGTGACTTTATATGAAATTTCCCAGAAGGCCATCCTCAGGTATCAGAGTTTGTTTATGGTAATGGAGGCTCAGTGCCATAAAGCTGGCAAGAATATGTCCCAAAAGTGTTTTTTAGAAGCTTTTCACCACTTTGGATAAAATGCTGCTGACAACGTTTCAATCTTGAAGCCTCCTGCAACCATCAGATAATTAAGAAGTGTTGCTGAGTCACCCCTGCCTAGCGTGAGTGCCTCCCTGGGGCACGGCTGGGAACATCGCTGCCTGTTTTAGATGTGTCCCCAAACACTGCAGATGTGAGTGATGGAGTAACACACCCAGTGGCACAATCTCTGCTGTCTCATTTGCTGCACTGCTGCTGAGATAATAGGACTCCTACCAGGTAAATTCAAGACTGAGTTTGGACAGAACTTTGCAAAGATCTTTTAATATAAGCTCGGAAGAATGATAAATTTATATAATAAAAGTCACACTATAGTTCAAGGATCTTTGCTGTCTCATCTGGGACATGTTTGTTGAAATTAGATGTAGGATGAAAGCTGTGTCAGAGACAACTCTCCTATTGGCACCTGAGTAAATCCCAGTGAGCATCATACACTTTTTTCAGAAATAATTTTGGAAATTATACAAATCCCAGTGTTTTGGTATAAAAATAGGATTTTGCTGACTGAATCCTTTGGTATAAAATAAAAAGATAGGATTTAAAAATATCATATCCAATGTGAAATTTGTGACCAGATAACTCCAGTTTGGTGGTTGCCTAACCCTAAATTGTCTATTAAGTGAAATGTTTCCAGCATCCCTGATGGCCCACTTGTGGGCAGCCTCGGATGGTAAAATTCCAGCATCAGGAGGCAGCTGGGAATTAATGAAACATTACAAGATTCTGCACAGATGGATACTGAGAGAGCAGATACAGAAAAGAGTGTATTGAATTGGAGAGTTTCTGACCCAAGGATATTTTTTAAGAAATGGCTTGAGAATGAGAAGAGGAGCTCTCATGCCATTGTCAGATGGGGTGTGTATAGAGGAGATGGGCACACCTCTCCTACTCTCTTTCTCATCCAGAACTGACTGGATGTCACTGACATGGAGATAAGTAGAAATGATGAGTGTTTCAAAAGAGGCTTATGTTGCATTCAATATCTGATGCATTTATGGATCTACAAATATAATTTTACCTTCCTGTAACATGAGCTAAAAGCTTTATTCAAAAGTCCTGAGCCTACTTTGAGCAGGATTTCTGCAAGGGTGGAAATTTGTAAACTCTAGTGGAACAACTATCCCTATGATTGTTCATTTTTCGGTCCTGAAGCACCAACAGTCTCTGCAGTGTTCCCTGAGGGGTCTGGTTTTCTGTGTTCATGTACAGCCCTGACCTGCTGCAGCTCTGTAATGTGGGATCACATGACTGCAAACAGGGCTGAGTGGGAGAAAACCATGAAACCCCTCCCTGAGTGTCTCCACTGGAGCTGGGATTAAGCTCAGGCACAGATTCCTGGGCTTTGCCTGTGCCCAACCGTGCTCCTCACTGAACCTAACTGCATGGCTTGGCTCATGGCTTGGCTGGACCTGCCTCTTCATTATTGTTATGTTTGTTTGGTTTTGTTTTGGTTTTTTTTTAATTTGGAGACTAGAAAAGGGAAAGAGGAAATCAAACACAGAAATTGAACAATGTTTGCTGCAAATGTAGTGAGATAGACTGCTGGTAAAACACTCTGACGCCTCAGACACCAGCCTGGAGAGCCCCTGGGAACATTTTTTCCTCCTCAAATACCCTTGTCCCACCACCACAGCCCCAGACCATGGCACCAGCCAGAGCAGTGGCTGTGAGCATCTGCATCCCTACTGGTGCCTGCTCCCTTCTGGCACCACAGCCCAAGAGCCTGCTGACTTATATCATGGCCCATGGCCAGTGGATTTACTTGCACTTCTGGCCTCAGGCTTTCTCTTTCCTTATTCCTACTGGGAAACTTTGAATTTTCCTTGTTCTTGCTGCTTGACTTTGGGCTTGTCCCACCTCCCTTGCCTTCCACTCACTCTTGTCTGCATCCCTTTTCAACAAGAAGTCTCAGAAGACAGCCCAGTATGAGGATGAAAGTAGTGACAGTCACATATGTTCACATCAATGTCAGTGCCAGCCCCGTTAACCACAGCTGTGTTACAGCCTTCCTCCCAACCCTGGTGATCATTTGGATGGGAGCTCCACTCAACTGCTGACACCACCCCAGGCTCCAAGAGTCAAAACTCATGGAAAAACTCAGAGCAGAAAAACAGGGTAATTGTCACAATGTTTAGGATTTACACAGTGCTGTTCACACAGGTCATGTCAGCATTTCGATTTCTGTGTTCACTTGGCACTGTTTTCCTCCTGATTTTGCAAGGATAACTGTGGGCAAGATAAGAGAACCTTTGATTATCTTTTAGATGTAAGTCTCCTGTGAGAGAGAATTAGTGAAAATCAGCTGAACCCTTGAAATGGTCTCTTTTCATGGATGAAAACTGGGAAGCTGTTGAGAGGCTAAGGTCATTATTTGAAAAATAATCCTCAGTTTCTGAGGTAAAGGATTCTTTGATTTTTCTGTCTCCAATTTTCTTTGCCTCTCTCTCCTTTATATATATCTACAGTGAAAGTTGCAAATATGTCAGAGTGGGGATGGCTTGTAAAGAAATGCAATGAGACCATAGGAAACTGATGAGATGCTTTCTCTGGAAGCCAAGCTGCAGGACAAGAGAGGCAATTCACAAGTGGTAGAACAGCTGGCAACTCCAACCCACACCATCTGGATTTGTGTGATTTTATAATATTTATTGTCACTAACTCTGAGAGGAATATGAATAGAGCTGGCTGCAAGTGGAAATGAGCTGGCTTTTCAATAGAGCGAATTGTGTGTGGAGTCTTGGCAGGAGCACATGGCAGGGAGAGCATCTGATACCAGCCAGCCAGCCATGCATTACCACTTCATTGGTCAGGCTGGCTGCATGGAACAACAACAGAAACATTTTCAGTCAAGCAAGGGAAGCCCTGCTGGAAAACTGGCATTTCAAATCTGTCATTTGGAGAGGGGAGATATAAAGTTGCCAGCTCTCCATCTTTAGTCTTGTGTGAAGCTTTTGAGACGCGCATCATTTTTTCCTGAAAACCTTCACATCATTAGATGTCAGATTACTCTGGAATCTTACAGTTGAAAAAATTCTTTTTGAGTCTTTTAATTAAGAAAATCTGTGACCCACCTCTACCTAACAGCTGCAGAAAATGGAAGAACCCCTGAGTGCATTTTCTTATGTCTTCTGATTTGAGACAGTTTGTGGTTTTGAGATTCTTACATGTGATTGTGAAAACAGTGAGTTGTCAGTGTTGAGCATATTTGTGTAAATAGCGTGATTGCTGCCTTAGGAAACTGTTCTCTGAGGTGCCTGTTTTGCTCCATGAATGCCAAAGGGAACACTGCTGTTCTTAGGACAGCTGTCCTAATTGAAAGCTCAAACTGGGACAGGAAGAGTTTAGGGTTTTATATTTCTGTTCTTCATCTCTGAAATGGGATAACATGTTTTTTTCCTTTCTTCAGATCAGCCAAAGGATAAATTATTCTTATGATACCACAATCTGGTAATTATATGAAAGTTCAACCAGTCTTACTTTCAAATGTTTTTACTTCTAGAGGAGCACTGGAAAAGCTTAAAACTTCAAGTCCTTCCTTCCTTCCTTCCTTCCTTCCTTCCTTCCTTCCTTCCTTCCTTCCTTCCTTCCTTCCTTCCTTCCTTCCTTCCTTCCTTCCTTCCTTCCTTCCTTCCTTCCTTCCTTCCTTCCTTCCTTCCTTCCTTCCTTCCTTCCTTCCTTCCTTCCTTCCTTCCTTCCTTCCTTCCTTCCTTCCCTCCTTCCCTCCTTCCCTCCTTCCCTCCTTCCCTCCTTCCCTCCCTCCCTCCCTCCCTGGGATTCACTAGTATTTGTAGTACATCAATTTACAAAACCTCTTAGGCTGAGGAATAGCGTAGTGAGACATGAATTCCAGAGAAGATGGAGTGACATCTTTTAAGCAGCAGACAAAAATACATTTTTTATCCTGCTTGCCCTGACTGCAATGCCTCAAAAGCAAAAAGGACAGAGAGTGGTGCTAGCTTTGCTGTTCTTAGCAGAAATGGGTGATAAAAGCAACAGCAAAGAGGAATGAAAAGATCAGGCACTGGCCAGATTATATTAACAAGATAGCCCTCTAGAAAAGCCTGCAATGGGGACAGAAATATCTTCATTGAGACTTCTCAGTAACTAGTACATTAAGACGACACTGAGGAGGAGACAAAGTTTGTGTCTTTAACTCAGGCACCATGGTAAAGTTAAATCAAGAAGCAAAGAAGGAAACTCAGCTGTTCCTGTCAGCTTTCTCAGCATGGTGTGAGCTGCTTGTGCATACATTTAAAAGGGAGAGCTCAGCTAGAGGAACAGCAAGAGGGTCAGAAGGCACAGCCTGTGTGAAACATTCACTCTTCTCCGAATAGGCCCAGAGTAAAACCAACCTGTGCCTGGGATGGTCCCACTCTGGAGTGCCCTGTTCCACTCCCCAGGATCAGGGCTTGTCTCTGAAAAACATCTGTGCAGCTGTTAAGGCAAATGGAGAAGAGTGGATCCTCAGCAAGATTCAGACATGTTCAGCCTCTCAAAGCAGCTGCCTGCACAACAGAAGATTTGAAACCCTTTGTGAGAGGGAAATGCTCTGTTGAAACGAGTGCTTCGTGTAGGTGGGTATTTGACATCCCTTTCTCAAGGTGATAGAAGAGTCTTGACAGAGCAGGAGTGCTGGGAAGGAAACTTCATAGACACAAAGCATTTTCAAATCTCTCTTCCCTTATCAAGTGATATCACTCTTCTACTTCAAGAGGAAGGACTTGGAATTTTTCAGCCTGACACTGACTTCATCCATTTTACCAGTTTTTGTGTCCCTCAGGTGAAATCTCATAGTAGCTGGAAAAAAAGCAAATCTCAAGGCACACATGAAAGAAGGGAATGCCAGCTGTTCTTCCTGGGCACAGGATACCTCCCACTCTGAATGCCTTGTGTGTGTACAGCAGGATCTGTCCCTCCCAGAGGCTTTTCCTGAATAAGGCTATATAATACTAAAGAAGTTCCTTTATGTTGAATTTCCCAAGGGTATTTTGAACAATGCTCCATCACAAAGCTGTAAGTTTATTCATTTTGTATTGCATTTTGTGGCAAGACAGAAAAAAATGGTCCTGTTTCAGAAATGCTGGCATGTGCAGAGAGAAAGATAAAGTGGGCATCAGCATCTTCTCTTTTTCCTGATCAGACGAGCTCACCCAGAGCCCCAGCTTCCAGCAGCTGCTCAGACATTCCCAGGCACAAGTCCTGACTCCTGACAGGTTTCAGAGGATGAAGAGGGCAGGCTGGTGCTAGCCCAGCCAGCTGTGCTAGGCTTCCCAAAGGTCTCCCACTCTTCGGCCTCAGTGGTCTGTGCTTGATGACACAGGAGACTGAGTGTCTGCGTGAGTGAGTGGGTCTTTATGTGTGCTCAGCCATTAAACAGAGGGTCAATATGGTCTTGAAACAAAATTATTCAATTGAAAATCATTGTTAGCAAATATTCACTCAGATCCATAACACTGAAATTCCTATAAATGCAGGTGTTTCACAGCCAGATAGAGCACCCACTATTCTTGAAAGAATAGAAGAGTTGTATCTTTTTCAGGTGCTCCTGTTTAGCAGACAAATGGAAACATGACCATCATATAGAACAAGATGTGTAGTTAGAAGAACAAATCCTTCAGATCCTTGGTAAGAAGATTGTATTTAAACATATTCAGCATGTTGTCCAGGCATATCCAGAAAAAATCAGTTGTATGATCAATATGCCACAAGCATCTCATTTTTTAATTTATCTCTCTGAGGGATTTGTTTTTGATCTTTCTGATCAGGCAAGAACAATTACTGTGCCTCTGAGCCCTTCCCTGCCTCTAGTCTCCAATTAGTCACATCTGATATAGTTTTTCAATGTAAAAATAAGGTCATCTCTTCAACTGTTTGTGTCTAAATCCTATCATAACTAGCTCAGACAAACAGCCAGCCCAGGGCTTTCTGCACCCACGTTTTCAGAATCGTCATCTTTTAAAAAGTTTGCCTGGGCTGTAGGAAAGTGACTGATTGAATTTTTGTTTGCTTGAGATAGCTCCTGGTGTTCTGAGAAGCACAGAACTGATAATGGCCTATAAACAAGTGAAGAAGTGATTGGCAAGGAAGGGATGTAGGGTGATACAGACAAGCGATCTTATATCCAACATAAGGCAGAGAGGAAATGGGGCTATCCTAATGGTACACACACAAATAGGGTCAGTCTACATGACAGCAGGCTGAGACAAGACCTCATACAACATCTGGGACATCAGAACAATGGGGAGTTGCCTTCATATGAGAGAGCAAGGAGGGTGCAGCTCTCTGTCTTGGGGAGGGCGGTGAGCCAGCTGAGAGCTTACGGATCAGGGTTAGAAGGTAGATCATTACGGATGACATTGTGATGGATGTCTGCTACAGACACCTGAACAGGAAGAAGTAGAAAAAGCCTTCTTCAGACAACCGGAAGAACCAAAATGTACAAGTGGTGTGTATATATAGCCAAAGCCAAAAAGGTTTTATAAATGTAATCCTGAGACAGTGGTGAGGTTCCATGGGACACGGTCCCCTACCCAGGAGGAAGCCTGGCCCTCAGCATACTGGACACCTCATTCCAGGTAGAGTTGTGTGGGAGGATGGCACAGAACCAAGGGTGCCAAGTCTCAGTGCCTGGTTGCTGCCCTGGGGCTCAGGCAGGGGACAGTGATGGTGTCCTTGTGGCAGGACATGCAGCAGGAGCTTTGGCAAGGAATGGAGTTGCAGAGAAGGTGAGCAGCTGCACACTGTCAGGATGAGTGAGCAAGAGATGGACAGGCTCTTTGAAGAGGCTGAACAGCCCCAAGGTCCCTTCTGAATGGAATTATTCCATGAATCTATGATATGAGGACAAACAAAAATAAGGAGATCTACCTTCATAGAAGCATGAAGGAAATTGTGAGCACAGGTAATTTAGTGATAGGTTGTATGAATAGATTTGTAGAGTTACAGTAACTGAACGTTAATAACACTGAATAATGCTGAAAGGATAACCTAGACATCTCAAGCCAAGGTTTTGGACTCAACTTTGAGGATGATGTTGAGCAACAAGACTGCTGAGATGGCTGAAAATACAACTTGTAAAGAAATATTTGACAGACTCACAATGTTAACCAAAAGAAGACAGGAGTCTGGAAGTGCTTCAAACTATATTTGGACAGTTCCAAAGAGGAAAGAAATCACCTAGTCTATGCTTGTGCTAGATATTGCAAAAATGCAGCATTCTAAATCTTCACAGACTCCTAAAGCACTGGCCTTATGGGTAGCCTACCACATGGAAAGATCCTAACATTTTTGCAGGAAGGAATTTTTGTTAAGTGTTTTCACCCACTGAACGAAATGGCATAACCTGCTGCATTTAGCTGAGTTCCAGCCCTGGATAATTGCTTTTTGCTTGTGGAAATTAATTGTCCCCTTGGTTTGCCTGTTTCCACAGATATCTGGGAAGTTCCTTTTACCTTCAGGTTCCACATTGCTTTGCAGCAGTATTCTCTAGCTGAGGCCCATGATAGCATCTCAAAACATTACCAGGCTACATGTCTTCATCAACAAAACCCTAAGCACAAGAAGGAAACAAATATTCATAGCACCACTGCCTCCATAAACATAAATATGTAGGAGAAGTGAGGAGAGGGATTAGGATAGTTAGTTAAAAAGACGTGGAGTTATTAGGGGACATTTTTATCCCCTGTGCCAATATCTAGCTGAGTGAAGATCCTGTATTTTCTCCACACCCCTATCTGATGGGTTGACCTTGGCCAGCTGCTAGGTACTGAACCAGCCACTGTCTCACTCCCCATCCTCAACAAGATAGGTTGAGATAAGGGAAATTGTTCACCAAGTACCATCATGGCAAAAAATACTAAACATGGGGAAGATTAAATTAAGTTATTACCAGCCACAGTAGAGTTGGATGATGATAAGCAAAGACAAAACCTAAACCATCCAAAATCCCCACATTTTCTCAGCTTCGACTTCATTCCTCCATTCCCAATTTATTCAAAGTTGCTGTTAAAGAAGGTTTACGTTCCTGTGCAGGAACTTGAACTTGGGTAGATCCAGCTGACCATAATATGTACGATATGTGGAATAGAAAACGTGATGATGAAATGTATACATTCCTGTTTCCTTTCTTTTCACTAGTAAAGAAGTGTGTTCCTGTAAAGGTTAGGAAATAGGATTATTTTTGTAACTTATGTTTGCCTTTCTCATTTGTCTTCTGAGTTTTCCCTTTAACACACTGGACAGTATCATTCATCATTGTATGAAAGCAGCCAGTGACCAACAAAGAGCTAGCTAAGTAAAAAATTGAACAGGCACCTCTCCAATCCTCCCCAAATTGCTCATAGGTGTGTGTCCCTTACACACACGCAGCTCAGTGCTTTGGTGCTTGAAATGTGAGGGGCCAGATAATACAGCTCATTTTTTGGACAGATGGTCAGTGCTTCCTCAGTAAGCTCAACACATGGAGGAGACCTCGAAGTTACCCTGCAAATCCTTGTCACTTCAGCATTTGTCACTTGTCACTTGGCAGCCTGGGTACACCGTGGCCATTTCAACTCTTTGGGCATGTTCATAACCTTCTATCCAGGAACTCTGGGACAGAAATATGTCTGATCTGTGATACAGATATGCGCATTTAAGTCACATTTTAAAAAGCAACAAAATAACAGCATAAGGTCCACAGTAAAGAATCCTACATCCAAGAGTTTGTTTCATCAAAATAGGATTTTGTGTAGGTTTTCCCAAAGTGCTTACATTGTTTGTGTTTTAAACTTCACAGTGTTTATAACTGTGGGCTCCCTGAGGTTTGCTACTAGTTCAATAGAGAAATATTGTTTAATATCTTCTCAAAATAGCTACAAGGTCATATCAAACTATCCTTTTTTAAGCAGGAGCCCTACAGAAAACAGCTGAACAATGACCATACTAATGGTCCTGAATGTGCTTGTATCAATATGTTATTTCACTGCATAAAGAAATCAATGTTATTTAAAAAAAATCATAGCAATTACAGGGACAGCCAATTTGAGAGTGCTATTTACTGAATAGCTAGTGACCAATTTTCCAGTCCTCCTGTTTAAATTAATGAATATTTAAAGAGGAGATTAATTCAATTTCCTCAGAACCTGCCCAGTTTCATTAACACAGCAGGGAAAACACAAAACATGTATTTGAATGCTTTATTCTTCAGGAGAAGCAATTCTACTTCAGATGTGTGGAAGATTAAAACAAACCATAGATTAAAATTGTATTAACACAGTTTGTTCCACTCCTGTTATTTTTTAGTCTTAAACTCTACCAAATGAAACATGGCTAAAGTCCTATTTTTTTAATGAGTCTTTTCATACAATAATATACATGCTTTGTGAGAAGGCTGAAAAAACAGCTTTTTTTTTTTTTTTTTTTTTTTTTAAGTCACTAAGCAGCAACAACCATTTGGAGGGGAAGGTGACTCCAACATGGCAAAGCCTGGTGCAGGCTAGGATGTCTCCCAAGTACAGTGATAGTGTATCAAAGCCACTCAAAATGCCAGCATGCTTCACTGTGCATGGAGACTGTAAATGATACCAAAGCAGTACCTTATCTGGGTAGAACAAAGACTGTCAAAAAAAGGTTCCTTTCTTTTTCTTTTCTTCTTTTTTTTTTTTTTCCCCTGGATGAATTTCATTTACCTTTTCAACGGATTTTAAATCTTTTGTAAAATACTCCAAGGGCGCATAGCACAGTGTGAAACTTGTAATCAGCCTGAAAAGAGTGACAGAAAGCTGGCTCATTTGGTGTCTCCCAATGCTTTCTTTTATTCTAACCTGTCTGTTTACAGCTTAAATCAAAGGAAATTTGAGTTTTTAACTCTTACAGCAGGTAGCAGAAAAAAGCACAAAGGAACCTGAGCAAAATATTTGAAGTAAAATCTACATTCAGAAGAAAATCGAGGGCATGACTCACCTGCAAAAACCAATTATTGTACATGCATAACCTTCTTTTGTTGTTGACCCACCTGACAAGTGAATGCATGGATTTAACATTAAAAAAATACCATGCTTAGCTTTTCATAATGAAAGTAACTAACTGAGTAAAGACAATTTGGGGGCAGGAAGGGAATGCGTTAGCTGTTGAATAACATGAAAAACAAGGTTTTGGTGTGGAGCTTCAGCAAGAAGTGCTGAAGTGTCTATGGCTGATACTTATCAGCCTGTTTGTGAAAGCATGTAATACAGGTCAGAGGTGTGCCTCTGCCAGATTTGGGTCCTTAAGGAAGAGCTTGCAAGGAAAAGTAGATGTTTTTGTGGTTTGCCTCTTTATGTCCTGCCTAAATAAATAGATGCATATATTTTAGATCTCATCTTCAGCCTCTTGGGATGAGCACTGTCTTTCTGTTCTGTGTTGGCACAATAGCTGCTCTGCTGCATGCCTGAGCTTTCTAGGAGAAACAAATTGTGTAGAGGAACAAAGTGAAGTCTGGAAATAGCTACTAAGATGAGAATATATCACTGTATCAGGTCCCTTTGTGTGAGACTGGGACAGCTGCATTTTGCCTTTCTCAATTCCATCTGGAATTTCATGCACATGCTTCCCTAGGGATATTTTCTTTGTCACTGTGTTGTGATTTAACTCCAGGTGGCAACACAGCCCCACATCCACTCACTCACTTTCCCCCAGTGGGATGGGGAAGAGAATCAGAAGGCTAAAAGTGAGAAAAATTGTGGGTTGAGATAGAGACAGTTTAACAGGTAAAGCAAAAGCCTCAAATGCAAGCAAAGCAAACTGAAGGATTCATTCATCAATTCCTGTGGGCAGGCAGGTGTTCAGCCATCCCCAGGACAGCAGGGCCCCA
>VZSR01003807.1:43312706-43391950 GCA_013398615.1 Brachypodius melanocephalos
TCTCGACAACGACAACAGTGAAATCCAAACTACTGTGCTCAAAACAAGGTTGGGTGGATAGGAGCCAGCCTGCTAGCTTGAGAACAAAGCCAGTAGCATAAAGGCATGAACAGGATCACAGGGAATGGTCCATTTCACAGGATTGGATTACAGTATTCTCCTGGAATTTAAAAGGAAGATGAATCTAGGCAGTCTTCAGCACTTGCTTATCTGCTCTACGGCCTAATTAAATATTTACATGGTGGGAGAATATTACCACCTTTTTTGACACTAGAAGCAAAACACTTCACATCACAGTATGAACAAATGATGCATAGCAACAAGAAATTCTGTGCAATGTGGGCTGCTTTGGTTTCAGATTTCACTGATTAGCTTTTATTTTAACATACTAAATATAAAGGAATAGAATTCATGACTGTACCATCTCTCTGTTTTATGCTGTAGGTTTTCATTCTATAGAGCAATATATTGTTGTTGTTCACTCGCTCTTTAAAAATGTAGACAATATTTCTGCTACTTCATAGAAATAATCAATTTTCCATGTAGTATATGGAAGCATAGTATATACACATGCTTTATACCTTAATCACATCAGTTCCATCTCTCCTGTCACCTATCTTCTCACTGCATCATATCCCCAGTTTTCACGTATCACAGGATCATTTAGGTCAGGAAAGACCTCAAAGATCCCCGAGTTCAACCTATGACTGAACATCGTGTCAAATAGACCATGGCACTGAGTGTGACATCTGGTTATTTCTTGGACACCTCCACAGATGGTGACTCCACCACCTCACTGGGAAGACCATTGCAATGCTTAATAACCCTTTCCATGAATAAATTCTTCCTGGTTTCCAAACTAAACCTTCCCTGGTGCAGCTTGAGGCCACATCCTCTTGTCCTGTCACAGGTTGCCTGAGACAAAGGCTGACCCCCACCTGGCTACAACCAGGCATTTGTAGAGAGTGATAAGGTCTCTCCTGAGCTTCTTTTTTTTCCAGCATAAGTGCCCCCAGCTCCCTCAGCTGCTCCCCACAGGACTTGTGTTCCAGACCCTTCACCAGCTTTATTGCCGTTCTCTGGACTCACTCCAGCCCCTCAATGTCCTTCTTGTAGTGAGGGGCCCAGAACTGGACACAGGATTCGAGGTGTGGTTTCACTGGTGCTGAGTACAGGGGGACAATCCCTGCCCTGCTCCTGCTGACCACACTCTTGCTGACACAGCCCCGGATGCCATTGGCCTTCTTGGCCACCTGGACACACTCTGGCTCGTGTTCAGCTGCTGTGGTGCTCTTGCTGTGTTCAGCACACGCTCAGTTCATACACAGCTATTGCCTTCTTTGCTGCTTCCTGCAGCTGTCTGGCTAATAAAGCTGTAGAAAACTACCCTGGCTTATCACACAGGCTCTTGTGTATCCTTTGATTGGAGCTGTGTCTGTAATCCTATGCTGTCATCCCTCATTGAAGATCATGTGTATGATTCCTTCACAATGGTCTTAGGTCCTTTGAAAGGGTATCAGTATAGAAAGGTCACAAATGCTGGTGATCTTAAACAGTTGAGGAGAAGATTGTGCTGTGTGAGGGAAGTCATCAGCAAATCATACCAGAAGACACCATAATTAACTGGGAAGGGGTTAGATGGTCCTGCTTAATTCAGCATGTGTTCTGTCAGACACCTAATCAATCATCTTCTCCCAGAACATCCTGAAACCACAGTTATAAGCCTGAGGTGAAATGGATCTGTAATTTGAAATTGTATGAGGACAACATTGTCCAAAAATCTTGGAAGCAAAAAAAGAAACTTGGTTTGGGTTCATGAACTGAAAGTGTATCCTTGTTTCAGACAATAAGGATTCCTTCAGAGCAGCTGAATAGCAGGTTTCACAGCATCCCTCAGGATATTATGAGAAATTCAATAGTTGAGTTAGAAAATTACTGTGGGGATAGAAGGAAAAACAATTGCATTAGACATGCCAGTTTTTACTGCTCTTTGTTAGCATTCTCATCTAAATCCCCTTTATCAAGATTTTTCAATTGCCATTTCAAATTAAATTGGACCAAAATTTGTCCATCAGGATGGGAATGATTGATTGAAAATCTATTTAAGTTGCTCTAACCTCTTTCAATAAGAAGAGGAACAGTGAACTGTTTAATTTAATATGCTTTCAGAGTTTTACTTGTGCCACTGTTGTGAGCTCTTCAGAAAGTAATTTGGTACAGTGGCTTGAATTGAGACTGCTCAACTCCTGAAACTGATGGTCCCGGTTCTGGCATTCTTTCTTCCGGGACAAGGTCCTCGACTTTTCTTCCTATCACCTTCTTCACATATACAAAGTAGCTGGAGGAGCCAAAGCAGAAGAAATGTAGCCACCCCAAAGCGCTTCTCTCATGTTTTTACACTGTTGTGACCTGTTTCTTCCATGCCCCACTTTATCCTTCATTAGTTGCCATCACTTTCTATGTTTAGTCTCATTAATATTTGAAGTGATGAAGTCAAGGCCTGTCACCTTTATTTGTCTATGAAGTTGCATGAACATTACTTGTGCTCTGCAGGTAAAATTAGAATCATAAGTAATATTAATATCTGTTTAAGATTCTGAAAACTGAGCACTCTATCTGCAAAATTTATTCTTTTTTGAATATTATTATTATTATCCATTCTGAAGTGGCAGCTTAGTACTTCAAGGGGACTAACAGTATCTCTCAAAAACACAGTCTAATTGCAGCATATTTTTTTTCCTTTGTAATCACATAACTTTGAATTTGATGCAGACCAGCAAAACGAAAAAAAAAAAAAAAATCTGTCTATCTAAATGCCATTTGGAATGAGATTTATCAGTCCAAATTCAGGTTCTTGCAATGTAGGTATCTGCATGTAAACAAGGTATGTTAGATCAAATTTACCTGACACACATCCTTTTAGAGAATTCTGCTTAGTCCCTATACTATACAGGGCTTCTGGACAAGTAGCTCATCCCTATGGTAAAGATATTTCAAGTTAGGTAAGATAAATACTTAAATACTAAACTGGTGCTCTCTTCAGCATTTTTCTGCTCCAACTCCAGTCTCAAGGTAATTTGCTGCTTACTTTAGAATGCCAATTAACACCTTTTAAAAACCAATTATAAATGGAATGAGTGTTGCAATGAGTGAACTTTTCTCTGGTGAGGCAGCTCCTTCCTGGCAAGCTCTGGTTTGGATAGTGTAGCCAGGAGGATGACTGGGGTCCTGCAATCTGCAATATTCTTGTCATGTGGGTAAGAGCTGCAGTCTATAAAGCTGTTAGTCTGGGGAATTTTTATCAACAGACATTTTAAAGTGAGACTGGAAGAAAGGACATCCCTAGTAAATAGTATCTGTCTATCTTAGGAACCTATGCTTATCTAGGGAGTGGTTTTGATCCCAAGGTACTTCAAACAGTGTATCTGGAATGTTAAGTGACTAAAACACTGCAAGGAACAAACTATTACTTTATGTCAGCTAGGACTGAAGGTTGCAGAAACTTGTAAGTTGACTCCTTTCACTGAAAATGTCAACATCAACCAAGCCTCAGACTAATTCAATTATTTTCCCTTTACGGTGTGATGTCCAAAGGAAGATTTCACAGTGCTTCAATGCCTTCAGCTTCCCTGCACATTTCGGTCTGTCTCAGAGAATGATGCCTTCAGATCTGACCCCCCTGTCTGCTCTGCTGAGTGCAGAGAGCAGCAGAGCTGCCACAGGAGCTGATGAGTGTGGTGATTTCCCTTGGCCTTTCCATTGCTCTGCTTTTGAATGAAATTTCAATTTGTCACTGTCTAGGGTCCACGTATTGAGAACTCCAGCTTGTAGGGACTAGTAAAAAACAAATTTCCCTATATTAAGATTATTAGATTAATCTACTTCATTGAAGGATGAAGCAGATTGAATAAAGGAGTGGTTAGTGCACAGACCCTGGGGGCTTAGGGCATCAATAGAAGAAAGGGAATTATTTATTGCAGTGTATTTTAGAGTACTTTCAAAGTTTGAATCATCTTTGTAATTTGAAATCAGTTTGGATTTATCAGAGCTTATCCAAAAAATAGCAGAAATTAAAGCCCAGTACCTTTTAAAATCGGAAAGTGTTCGAGCAAGGTTAGCAGAGACGAGTGAACATCTCTGCACATGACACAGAGATGTTACAGAGAAACAGGGTAAAGATTAGGTTTTGGACCAAAATACTGATACTGTAACTGATCTTTTATTCTTGCAGCTTCCTTGAACATATCACTGAGATTCTTGGCCTTTTAGCCAAAATAGGGAGTTAAAATACCAAAGCATTCTCTGGTGTGGCAAGAAAGTGCAATGGAAATGAGAGTTTTTTCCTTTTTAATATCAAATTCACCATTTCCTCAAGAGAATAGGTTTGGGTTTGTTAATTAAACTCTTCACCTCTTTGATGCCAAGGTTTAAAACTTTTTTTAGCTATTTTATCAGCATGGGTACACCCCCTGCTGCCATCCAGCATGTCATCCTTTTCTTTGCTCCTGTGTTCAGTGAGGGTCTGTCTTCATATTCGTGGTGAAAACAAGACTGCTTTTACAAGGACAGTGCCTTTTTTCTGCCAGAGTAGATCCTATTCCAGATTTGCTAAAGCTTTTTGATTACACCTGGGGGTGACTTCCAGCAATGAGACCCGTCACTAGAGGCACCCTGCCTTGCTGGGTCATTACCTGGAGGAAATCCCATGCCCTTGGCTGTTCAAAAAGCAGTTTTCAAGGGTTTCTTCTTTTGAAATGAATTCCCTAAAATGGGAGAGGCTGTGTCCTAGCACCCAGAGCCACAGCTCTCCCGTCCTTACTGCAGGTTTCCTGTGGGCTACCCCCTCAGTTCTGCCCCAGACACAGAGTGAGATCCTTGTGAAATCTGTATGAGATTATGATTGAGAAAAACCCATAGAGCTTTGGAGAAAATTCCAACCCTCTGTTCTCTAAAAATCATGCCTTGATAGATTAATATGGTTCACCCACTTTATTTTTCAAGCTGTCAAATACATACTACACTCCTCAAACAAACATGTAAGGACAGAGAGCCTGCCAAGGGCTCAAATCCATATTTGGCACAATCCAGTGAGTAATGTTGATTACGAGATAAGAGTGGAGGAGACACGAGGGACAAGAGCTGTTGGTAAGACAGGTGTTTGGCAAAATTGGGAAAGGGATTTTCCAAAGAAATTTGGAAGACCTGAAAGCACTGACAAAACTGTTTTGGGTGGAAGGAAAGATGGTCCTAGATGGGTGGGAGGGGAGGACAACAGGAGACAGTAAGGCTTACTTATGGTAGTAAAAAGATGAAAAGAGCAGGGGAAACAGAGAGTTAAACTGTTTAGAAAACCAAGACTGAGGACTGGCATCCAGGTCTGGTCTGTGAATTGAGCCCTGCAACCACGACCAATTTAAAGCAGTAGCAGAAACCACATTTTTGCACAGCTGGAAGTAGAGCTTCAAACTGCTCCCCTGTGCTCTTATTTCTAGCACTTGTATAGATTATTGTCTTCTCTGTTTCTCTTTTTACTGAAGGCATTTCAAAAGTTTGAATAGGTAGTGAAACAAAACCACCAGAATTCATAAAATTTTACTGCTTTATTATAAATTACAATTCCTAGTCTAAAATGAAATACATAGAAAGAATGACAGGCAGTTTTCTGCTTTACTTTTAGTATTTACTGTCTTCTGTTTTTTCTCCTATTATGTGTAAACCACCCCCATATTTCTGCCTTTATGATAAGTATTAAAAATATTATATGTCCAGGGACAGCTAAAAGGAGACAGCCCCATACAAAGAGAGGCACTGCACAAAGGCAGGATCAGAAACATTGCTAGACCCAAAGAAATGATAAAAAATGGGTTGGGAGGCACATGGCCAAGTGATTTACCCACTGTCACGGCCAGGGTGCAGGAAGAATAGGACAACATGCCTGTTACCTCCACCCAAAACGGATTTGGGCAGGGTGCATGCAGCACCTCTGCAACTTGTCAGCCCCACATTGCCTTGGCCACTGTGCAATTTAGCAGCCTTGGCAGCTTCCACAGGCTTGTTCTTTATCCTTGTTCTTCCCATTAAATGTGAGTCGCGTAAAGAGATCCAAACCCACACATCTCTTCATTAGCTTCTGCTTCTTTCTCCAAGGGGAGTGTGTGGGGTGAGCAAAACATCTCATCCAAACCAGACACCCTGTTTGTGGATCTCAGAGTAACCTCATGTGTTTTGCAGGGTTAATCTGCACAATTCAGCTGCCAAATCCAAAAACCAACCAAGCAACCAACCAAACAGCAGAACTAAATACCAAACAGGGTAATTTGGTATTGTCCACCAGAAACAGAAAAGAGAAAGCATCATCTTTCTTCCAGGTCCTGCTGGGCTTTCACTGAGGTGGCAGCAGCAGGATTAGTCAACGTGCAGCTAAATAACCTGTGTTGGAACAAGAGCATCTCTGGAGAGAAATTTTCCTATCTGAATTATATCTACACCTGCACAGGAATAAAACATGGAGTTTCCTTTTGTACAGCTCCTGGGAAACATGCAAGGGGCCTGTGAGCAGCTCTTGAGGCTGGTCAGTAGTCCTGCTGGGCAGCAAGGACAGGGAATAATCTGGACTTGTGGGAGAGTTTTTTTAATCAGCTGAGCCTGTAATCCTTCCACAGCTGCAATGAAATAGCCTCTGACACAAGGAGCAAAGGGATTTCTCTGGGGAGATGTAAATGTGTCCTGTATTGCTAGTTAGGCTGGGAGATGCTCAGTCTAGAGAAGGCAAGCACATTTGCTATTTTTGCACGATAGAGAGAAGTTCTGGCAGGGGCCTCTTCCTGTATGTATCATACCACAACCAGGAATAAATAGCATGATTTTACCTGTGTGTTCAGAACAGTAGGAGCTTTCTTGAAAGAAAGGGCATGTGAATAGCCCTCAGCAGAGGAGGATGTGAATTACTAGGCAAGACTTGTGTGTGAAACAAGTGCCTTTGCCCACAGTGGTACAAAAGGAGGAGGTGGCCCAGGTGGAGCTCTTAGTCAGAGCCCAATTTGCTCACTGGGCTCTGTGCCTCTCTTCATTCACTGCTTCCAAAGGGATGCCACTACTGCATTCCAACTGAGTCACCAGAGTTGCCATCACTTGGAAGTGAATTCTATGTCTCTGTAAAAGGGGATACTGGCATGACTACTACTTTTTCTGCTGATGCCAAAGAAAGCTACTTCTTGACATGGAAGCCACTGAGTTGTGATCTTCTTTAAATTTTGCTTTTATTATAAATATATGCAATACAATTATGGGATAGAATACAGTGTCAGCAAATATTGAGTAAGGGGCTTTTAAAGGTTACATTATAAAATAGTTGCTTCTTACCTCTTATTATTATTGAGCAATAAATTTCCACCCAGTATGCACAATCTTGTAAAAAGGTTATTGTCCCTAGGCTAATACTTTTGCCTATAATGACAAGTGATAGGACATGGTTGAACAAATCACACATTTCAGAACAAAGCCCACCAAGACAATTTTATTTTTAATAAAAAATACTTACTCTGGACTGCCTTCAACATATAATTTTAGTTGTCCTAAATAATTGCATTCTATAGATGTTTGGTTAGTTAGGGTGTTATTTTCAGATGTATGTTTTGTCATTAAAGTAAATGACCATGGGATTTTAAAATTACATTGGTTACCACTTTTATCTGCAAGAAAAGGTCAAACCTTAGCACGCTGAGCAACTACCATCAGAAATTATCACTAGGCTATAGTTAAAATGGAAAGCTCACAAAGAAGCATCTGCACTCTCTATCAAAGAGATAGGGGAGGTTTAGGAGCTCATTGTGTGGATGGGAAGAACAGAAGCTCCTTTTCATAACAACTCCAGAGTTTTCTCACCTCACTAAACCCTCTCCAAAGCTGTTTGGTGTGCTAGGCTAGTTCTCCTTTTGGGGTTCCCTGAATCCTCTAACCCTTCATCATCTGAACAAGAACTTAATGGCAAGCTTGTCCAGCTATTCTTTCTCAACTGTATCAGTTTCCATAATGAAAGAGACATTTCCCTATAAAGCATGCTTTGCTTAGTCACAGGCAGTGGTTGGAAATCCCTTTTACCATTTACTTGCAAACTCTTTGGAAGGAAAAGCACAAGGATTAGTCTTAAGAATACCCTGCAGTCTGCTCTGCACTGAGGAGGCCTCACCTCAAGTCCTGTGTGCAGCCTTGGGCATCACAATATGAAAAAGACATTGAACTGTTAGAGAGTGTCCAAAGGAGGGGAATGAAGGTGGGGAAGGGCCTTGAGGAGAAGCTGTGTGAGGAGCAGCTGAGGGCACTGGGTCTGTTCAGCCTGAGGAGACTGAGGGGAGACCTCACTGCAGGTACAAATTTCTTATCAGAGGAAGAGGAGGGGCAGGCTCTGATGTCTTCTCTGTTGTGACCAGTGACAGGACCTGAGAGAATGGCGCAAAGTTGTGTCAGGGGAGGTTTAGATTGGATGTCAGGAAAAGTTTCTTCACCCAGAGGGTGGCTGGGCACTGGAACAGACTCCCTAGAGAAGTGGTCACAGCACCAGCCTGACAGAGTCTAAGAAGCATTTGGACAGTGCTCTCAGACACATGGTGTGACTCTTGGGGCTGTCCCGTGCAGGACCAGGAGATGGACTCCATGATCCTGATGGGTGCCTTCCAACTCAGCATATTCTGTATTCTAATGAGGTTCAGTATGTCTAGGAAATGCTCTCAGATGTTTGTCCAATGACAACAGTGGCTTTTTAAAAAGGCAAAACGAAATTCTGATGTTGATGCCATTTGAAGGGAGTTCGCCTTGCCAAAAGTCCACCTGAAACCTTTTGTTTCCTTTTATAATGTCTTGAAAAGCAGGAGTAAATACAATTTTCAAGTGTAAATCTAATACTTCGTCTTAAGGACAGGCAAACTCTCCGTTCAGGGGGCCGTATATGAAGATGCACGTGCCTTCTGCCCCAGGTTCTAGCAGCAAGCAGCTCCTTCAGAACCTAAACCCATCAGATATCACCATCTCTTCTGAAAGAAAAGCAGGCTTATATCTCACATTCAGCAACACATTTGTTTATCTGCTGCCCTTTAAAGTAGTTCCTGACATTTGCCTGTTGTGCAAGCATGGGCTTTCCTGTATCACCACGTGTCTGCCCATCTGGTCATGGTAGCACGACTGTAGGCTACCCTTCCAACCTGCTACAGCTGTGCTACAGCCTAGGCCAAAATGACAGTTTTAGATCCCAAATGTGCTATTTTTAGTGAAGTTTTAGTCCCTTAAATATCCAGTAGACAAAGCTGCAGGAGATGCTCTTTGCTTGAGGCTGTCCCTCAGTGCCACAGAACGTACCACTGGCTCACAAGTGCCCTCTCAACCACCACAAAGGGCTGCATATTTCTCTGTATGGAAGTTGTCTACTCCCATGAACAACTCTACACAGAACCTAGTCAGAGCATTTAAAAAAAAAACACATAAAAATGCTATACCTTTAAACATAAGATAGCATAGCTTCAGTATTATTTGGGCTCCTAAGGCTCAGCTACGTAACATTATCTGAAGTATCTTGATGAGTATGAAAAGATGATCATAAATGGAACAATTCACTTGGAAATTCACTACTAAAATATGCCTAGCCTTATGACCACTGTACAGTCATATGCCTGTGTCTCTGTTCTCTGTACTTTGACCACTGCTAATAAAGTAGCTGTGGGACATCACTTATCCTGGCATATTTTTACTAACTACTAGTAAGAAAACTAGGACTTGACTTTATTTCCATTTGTACAGAAACACACTTCAGACTTTAGTCCTGTTTGCTACTTATCCTTTTATTTATTTTCTTACTCTGGAACATAATCACTCTTACTGTTGTTTCTTAATATAGTTTGTGACGTGATGGCATCCAAAGTCTTACTTCAACTGGGAACAAGATACCCTAGAATTGGAAAGACTATGGATGCATGTGAAGACACTGTCTGCATCCCAAAATTTTAAAATGGAATTCAAAACAGGTTGTAAGGGTGAAGAACCAGACGAAAGATGAGCACAATGGTGATCTGAATAATCACAGGGCTGTGGTTACATAAAGCACATAAGCAAATGTGTGCTTCCAGGGCGACTAAGTCTGAATCTACAAGTATAATATAAGAAAACCCCAAGAATATCAGCTTCAGTGTGTATTGGCTATCAATGGATAACTAATTTCTTGAAGGCTACAGATGCAGGCTGCAGAAGGCAGTGATGTCTTGAGGAGGGTTTTAAGCAGGATTGTGGTCTCACCACGGGGTGAGCACAGCATGTACAAGCAGAGATGTGCAAAGATTACAGCCTTTTGTGAGCAAGACAGGGAAGGAAGAATTCAGTGCTGGTAGCATGATAATGAAAGCTGTAAGGGCGACATGTTCTAAGACAAAATCAGTAAAGTAGGACAAGGTAAAACTGTGCAAAGCCTCAGTGGAACATCTCAAGTTCAGCAGCAGGAAAGGGGAACTTGTGAAAACTTTCAGCAGGGTGGGAGAGCTGGGCTGCTGCCTCAGAAACACATGGCTTTTGTCTTCCCTTTTTATAGCTTGAAAGTAATACAGGCAAGGGAACCAAATGTGTTACTGTAGGCTTTGCTGTTATGGGAGGTGAGGAGGGTCTGAATGGCAATGTGCAAAGCACCAACAGTGATTGCTTTAGAAGGAGTTTCTGCTGGATTTCAATGTGGTCTGCATGTTGGGAGAAATCAGGAAGATAAATGATGCAGTGTCCAAAGCAATGTGAAAACAGTGGCAGTGGCAGTATTGTAGATAATGAGAGTTTGAGAATTTGACAGAGAAGAGGAGTTTTGATTTTTCTCAGCAAAAGCCCATGATTAGATATCTCCAAGGGGAGATGTTGAATTTCAGAGCCAGGTGAAAGTGGGTAATGGAAGAAGTAGTTTTGAATTGCAGTGAGCTGCAGAGGGAAAAGGCTAAAGTGAATTTGGCTGGAAAGTCACTGTTCTAGCTAATCATGGAAAGCTTAAAGGAGGACAATATTTTAGAAAGAAAATGTATTAATTTGCATAGAAAACATCTAATATAATATCAGTGGTCAAAGTGGAGGTCAAAGATAGGTATTTTCGTGGCGATACCAGCTTTCAGGTTGACTGTTTTAACAGGTCTTACTTAATTACATGTAGGCCTTTGTTTAGGAACTCAAGGAGAATTCCTTTGTGATTCTTTACAACTGAACAATGTAATTATTGTGAATCAACTCAGCATCTTCATCTTTCCCTCATGCTACAAAGGGATGTGAAAGCTACATAGTTAAAAGGATAAGCTATTGTTTCAGAAACTAAAGCTAGATAAAATGCAGAACAAGTTGAGCATAAGGCTACAATTAAATTAATAAAAACCTTGTGATATAAAAAGCTTTGGCAATGAGAATGAAGAAGCAAGAGGTTTGCAAGATTTTAACATGTAATTATTGCAAATAACCTAGTTTTAATGTAGAACTCTTCAGTTTAAAAGCTCCCAAAATGTCTTAGATACTACCTTGTAAATGTATTCTTTTAAGGGCTTCATTTTGAGCTTTCTACAGTTAGACAAGGTAGTAACAGTACTTGCAAAATCGCCACAGTGAGCAGAAAGGAAATCAATGGCCATTCAAAAAACATGGTTTAATTTTGCCTAGACTTGAGTGCAAGCCCTCCATCTCACATCTTCAACTTACTTCAGCTTCACTGGGTTTTTTTACCCTTTTCCCACTCCTGAGTTCCCACTCCCTTCCCTTTCCTTCACTGTCATTTTTTCCTTATTTCTCATGCCATTTTTCATGATCCCTTCCTATCAAAAGCCAGGCTTAATACAGATCTAATATGACATTTCCTTCCTCATGGAGTGTGTTTTCTGGATTCATCCCTGCATTCCATGTCAGGTTTGCTCAGTGAGTGTAAACACAGGGGGACAAGGCTCCACTGCTGCTCCATTGCCAAGCAAAACCCCAGGAGCAGGCAGGTACATCAGTGATGGGTCCTGGACACACCACAGCCTGGCTGCCAGAGGAGTGACAAACCTCATGCCAAATGGGAAATGCATTCAATTAAAAGACATCTTTATACAAGGGACCTGTTCTTGGAAAGTAATCTTTCTCTGGGGTTACACAATCCAGATCCACACCAACAATTTTTTTAAGGCAAGCTGTTATTTTAGAACAGGAAGTGAGGAAGAGCAAAATTATTTTCTGAAGGTACTTCCAAATGCAGAGAAATTACCCAAGATAGGATCTGTCCAGGTTTTCTGGCTAAAAACTTCTCTGACTCTTTTGCCAAGTCCTGTATACAGCTGGTCAGGACTCACACATGTCATCTGAAGTATAACATTTACAAAAGCACCACATCCCCATCACAATCAGAGAGCACTGTTGAGATGTGGGCTTATGGGGAAAGATCAGGGAAAATCTCTTTTTCAGGTGTTTCCACACAAGTACTTTGCTCTCCTGGTGACAAGCACTGCTCAGAGCTCATTTATTATCTATTTAGTACACTAGAATTGTTCAAGATACTGCTGCATTTCTGTTACTGAGGCTAATGGAAACGTATTTTTGCAACTGTTAATTTTTCCTTTTCTGCTGTGTTACAGACCAGACATAGCCAGGTGGATATTTTCAAAATAATATTAGTTTTCAGCGGTCTGATGGATCCAAGGCACAACCACTAAATTTCCTTTCACCAAAATGGAAATTGATGTGCCAAGGAAAATCAGCTCAGCATGACACTGCCGTCTGAGAGTGGTTCTGGGAAGGAAAATGGTTTGGTCCTGGGTAATGCAATTTTTGATCCTGATAAAGCACTGTATTTTTTAAAATCTGGTTATTAATTCCAACACTGTAACTTCAATTATCAAGTCTGTTATATATCCTCTGCAGTTCTTATTTCTGCACCACTTTAGAAGGTATGATTCAAACAAAAGGGCAAGCATGACACAAATGAAGAAAAACACATTATGTATTGACAAAACTATAGTAAAATTTCCTTCCTATAGTCTTTTTTTACATACACATATTTACATATGAAGGTAAGAATTTTTATATGTTTACATTTCTCTGTTATCTAGTAAACTGAAGCAGGTCTTTAGTGCTGTGTCAAATACAAATTCTGAGCTAAGTGGTGCTTCATTGCTGCCCCAAGATTAATTTGACATTTTGTATAATGGACTATGGAATGTAGTGTGAAAATATAGAACCCAGTCTTGTAAAATGCTGAGAATCCCTGATTTCAATGGAAATTGAGGGCATTTGGACTCAAGAGGAATCTTCAATTCTTGCTATCATATTTATGTTTATGCTTGCCCAGCAAACCTATGTCACCTCAGACCAGAGTAAAACTTCCACAGTCAAAATCAAACACAAAAAGAAGATGACAAAAATGCAAGGGGACAGACACTCTGCTGCTGGAGTTCATTGAAATTTCAGAACAAAACTTCTCACTAGCTGACTTCTGTGCCATACTTGAGTGGGAAATTAAAAATAGAAAAAAAGTGTATGGTAGACTCTGTGTCTGTCATGCCTGACATTCTGGGGAGTCGTGAGTTCCTGACTTAACCTGACATGGACACGCTGTGTGACCATCAGTATGGCTTTGATTTTCCTTCATGGAAAAGTTGGCAAAATGTTGGGTGGATGGGAAGGTTGAGTGATGCTACCAGTGCATTCCAACTTGCTTCACTAAGTGGAAGAAAGAGCAGAAATTGTGGATGAAATATGGAGACAGTCATTTGAGGAAGGTGTTCCACAAGTTCAATTTTGAACCTAGGCAACCTATGAAATCCTATTCTGGAATAAATGGACTGAACACCTTAATACCTCGGTGGCAGAGATCCTACAGGGCAGAGAACATTCCCTCTAACCAGTCAGAGATTGCCAGAGGTCCAGATGGAAGAGAAGGGGCATGGTAGGGGTTATAAAGTCTCTATTAGCACTTTCTAGTTTGCTTGAAAATATTCTGTGTCATTTGATGCACTTGTATTTGCATTGATATGGGTGCTACTTCTGTCTCTTCTTTTAATGCTGCAAAGGAATGAAGACAGACCAGGGCACTGGAGATGGTGTGAATGGCTGTGTCTGGGCGTGTGTGGAAGAATGAGTGTTTGCATGGTTGGAAGAGAATGTACTGCTTCACATCATTTATCAGAGAAGGCTGAGACCAAAGTCTTGGGGAGAAAGAATAAACATGAAGCTCTTGTGCTAGATATGATTTCAGCAATATCATTCAATTATAAAAGCCACATAAACAGCAGGAGAATCACAAGCACAGCATTAAGCAAAAATGCATTCACATGAGTCCTGATTTAGCAGTTCTGGCATTTTTATAGAGAGTGCTTCATCTTTGTCATTGCTATGGGAATAAAGAGGAGAGGAAATAATAAGAGCCTCCTGAATTTCCTCTCATTAATCCCCTATATCTTTTCTTGTCTATTAGCAAGAGTTCAAAAATAACTGCTAGACATAACAATCTGACAACACAAGGGAATGATCTGGGGAATTTTATATCCTCATTAGCCCATCACGAAAAACACAATTTCTGTGATACTGCATCCAGATCACTCCTTTTTCAAACTGCTTAAATCAGTGGCAGTACTGTACCGAATTTGAGGCCAGAATGAGCACTACATTGTTAAAGAATGGCCTCCTGTATGACCAGGCTGAAGGCTTTCTCCCCGCTGCATTTTACAGTAAGCCAAATAGCTCATTTTTAATATCGTGATTTTCCTAAATGCCTGCAAGACCTGATGTGAATACAATGAGAGAGAGAAAAGCACCACTGAGAATTTTTAGCAATGGCCAAGCAGACTCCTCATTAATAATGTCTTGGTCCCCATTTAAATTTATCTGCCTTAGTTCCTGGCATGACTTTCCCAGAATGCCTGAAGATGTAGTCCTCAGTATTTTTTCCTAATAAGGGATGCACACTTTGCAGTTAATTTGCTTCTCAAGCTCCCTTTTGATACACAACACAGAGAGACCTTTTGAAGAATTAGGTCAAGCAACAGGAAGTGTGACACAAAGCTCAGTGCAGTAGACTGTAAAATACTGAAAATCTTTTTACAGAGGAGCATTTGCTCCCATTCTCAATCATTACTGGGAAACTTTGATGCACATTCTCTAATATTTCAACATTGTGCCAAAACATATTGCTATAGATGTGGAACACCCCTTATCAGGCTCACCTGTCCCTGGTGTAAAAGTATCTCTTTGCCACTGCTCAGTGTCCTCTCTTAATACTAAGGCTGGCATTTTTCTTCATAGTGGCCTCCTTTCACCTTTTCACTCTTCCTAATCCCTAAGGAGTCCATGATTTGCCCAGTGCATACCCATTTTCTTGGTATGGGCTGAAGTTTCTGTTCCTGTACATTAGGATGTATCAAGTGCGTGGAAATGTTTGCTTTATGAATGGGCTTACATGTTGAGTTATTCGGATTCATTCTCAAAAGAATCTTTAGCCTTCCTCAATATTTGCCACTTTACTGGAATCATCCAAACTTTCTGTCAGGAATGATCTCTGGATCGTCTTCAGATGTTTGCAAAACTTTTGATAGTATTTATTGCACAAGCAAAGCGTGCAGAATGTTTGCAACAATTCTCCACTGAAAATTGTTTAAAATTGGATTGCTAGACAACTTTGAATCCATTCTAAGATGTATTTTACAGTATACTGCACTCCATATATTTTACTGTAATGGTATCTTTTGCTAAGGAGTCTGGATGGATTACAGGTAGGTGGTATCTTTAATAACTAAATTTGCAAACTTATCAAAGAGGAAATTGTGTTTGACTGAGCCTATTTCCCATGCTTTACCAGTATTAATTATACTGTCAACATTTAATTCTTTAACTAATAAGTCCCAAACAGCTGTCAGATGGATGTCAAGCACAGCCCACATATAATTACCTGGGTCATTCTGCTCACAGTAGGAATGTTAGTGTTCTTGCAGTCTGGAGGAATTTTCATGGCATATCAAGGCAAACAGGTAGCAGTGAGGTACAAATTTCCATAGCTCAGTTCATCAGCAACCCCACAGCTGATTCCAAGTTTGCAGGAGTTTTTATGGATGTCATTGCACTCTCTGAGTCACTGAAAATAGCTATGACTAAACTGTTATGAAATCTTCTCTTTACAGGCAAGGTGCACTGTGTTTCTGTGTATTAAAGAGTACAATTATCCTATGGCTGAGTTGTCATTCTAAAACCAGATTACTTTCCTGCAGTGTAACATGGAGAACTACAAAGTCTTGCACTGCTATCTGCATTTTCCCTCCTCCATGTAATTCCTGGAACCAATTTTGTGGTTTCATTAAATCCCTTAATGCTTTCATCAGAGTTTCAGGTCGAGACTCATCAGATGAGCAATTGCTAGACACAGTGGATAATGATTTACTTTCAATATTAAAAAAAAAAAAAGAAAACTTGACAGATAAAATATGTCTTAATTAGAGATTTTTTTAAAATTTCTTACACAATGATTTGTCAGTATGAATTAATGGTGTCAGTATTAATTCGCCTCTCTTCTCCCTGAAACAATTTATTGAATATTAGAATAAGAAGGGAAGGAGAAATGGTAAAAAATAAGGAAGTAATCATCCAGATTCTAGAGTTTAATGAAAAAATAAGTGAATAGGAGATTTGGGGTATTCTGATAGAAATACTGCAAAAAATAAAATGCCCACTGTTTTTGAAATTTTTAAAAAGTTGTTATCAAATTCAAAAAATGTAACCTTTTCATAAACAATGTGTAAAAAATGTATTTCAGTAATTCACAACTCTCCTACTGATTTTCAAAAGCCATCAAAAATTATTTTGACCCTCTAATCAGACTTGCTATAATATAAAGAGGACTTCCAAAAACATATTACTATTTCTTGTTTCTCTCCATCTGGTATCAGTTGGTAAAGATCAAACATTTTATAAAGAGATACCTAGAGCTGCTCTAGCACCTCTGTGTGGCATACCAGATCTATTTATCTTGCCTGATAAATTTTCCAACTTACTTCCCTTGTGAATTTCTTTTACCTCAAATTTCAGCCACGTTTTCTTATACTAACTCTGGAGATCCTCCATTAGTAATATTTTCTTTCTTTTGTACTGAAACCAGACTTTTCCTTAACCTACCCTTTGATAATCTAAATATATTGACATTTTGAGTGGCTTGCTACAAGGCGTATTTTTCAATCCTTTAATCATTCTTCGGGCTTTCTTCTCCGAGTTATGTCCAATTTCTCAGTGTTTCTATTAAAGTAAAGATGCCTAGAAGAAATTGAATTACTGTCAGATATATTTTTTTGAGTTCTGCTTGGTATGCCTTCCTTTCTACATCCAGTGTTTGTATTGGTACAATACAAATTAAAGACATCTAAAGACGTGGCTTGCCTGCACTCAACTTTCTAACAATCATGACCCATTTTTCAGAACTTGTGACTTTCCCATATAAATCTCACACTCCTACATCCTTTCTATGCTGAAACGTTACTTCTACTTGTTCATAGCAAATTACACAGAGGGTATTTCTGTTCTCCTTTGCAAGAAACCCAGACCTCTAACTACTGTCCTTTTCTGTCGGTTTTTTGTTTGTTTGTTTGGGTTTTTTTTTTTTGCCATGTATCAAGATTATATGTTTCTATCCCCTGAATAATTTTTAGCAATAAGGACATATCTGTTTCTAGATCACTGATGAAAAAGTTAAGTCAAACAGGGCAGAACCTGAGTTCTATTACATCCTTACTAAATGGAAACTTATTTCAAGTTAATTTAGTAATGAACAAAGATCACTGTTCCTTTTACTCCTACTATGTTTAGAAAATTACTTTCTTGTGTCCTTACTTTACGTGGCCACTGATTCATCCCTGTTTGGTTTTCTTTTTCTTTCTAGCTTTTGAGCATTCTGATTTTTCATTTATAACACTTTTCATCCAGTTGCCCTCTTGTCTGAATATGTTCATGTGTGCATTTACAGTAATTGTTTGCAACTATTTCTAGGTTCATTTTCTAATACTCTACCCCCTCCTGGGTTTGAGTGTAGTTTTTTCTGGAACTAGTGAGACATCAGAAGGAACTCCCCATGCCCTGGTACATTTGGATTGCAGTCTTTCTTTTGGATAATGTGCCTCATAATTACATTGTGTGGTCCAACTACAAAGCCAGTTAATAAACCCAGAAGGAAAGAAATAGTGCAGTGAAGGAGAGGGACAAGCTTGAAATGAGACAGGTGTAGGTCTCCTAAAGCAAGGAACAAAACCTGCTAATTACAGTAATCAGATTAGTGATTGTCACAAGGAAGATGACTTGGCAAGAAAATGCCTGGAAATAAATAATAACTTTAAAATTCTAACTATAAACATACCACCCCTTGAAACAGAGAAAAAGAAAACTTAATACCTGAAATGAGACATAATCAGCTAAATGCTTGTTCGGGACCCCTAAGACACAGTTGTATGCTTTTCAGACTCTGAATAACAAAAATACCATAGATATCCACTCACACTCCAGCAGATAATTAATTGTCAATTTTAGACCAGTTTATATCGGCCTGAAGGTCCATAGAAAATCATTTGTGCAAAAATATCCAAGCTTATTTTTATCAGTATGAAGCTATGCCCACACCAGGAGCATTTTCCTGGCATGTGTGGCAGCATACCTGGAGCAGAAAGGTGCTTTGAGCCCTGGGATTGTGGAAATGTCAGATGGTAAATGCCCTTTCCCTGACATACAGGTGTAGCATGGGTTTAGATGCCCTGCTAGAGCCTGTGCTGGCTGTAAAACCTGAGATGGACACTTGAAATGCTTGAAACAAATTATAAAGAGGTGTAATAAGGATAATAATGAGTGTTGCAAATAGCCAGGAGCTGTGACATGGCTGCACTTTATTGTACAGAAAGAGCTTTGTAATAAGGATAAAGTGGGCATCATTTAATCAGCTCAATTTTTCTTACCAAGCGGATTATCCCATTGGGATAAACCTGCCTGCATGGTTTAATAAAGCACATTATAGACAAGAATTATATCCAATGATAATTCAACTTGTAAATTCAAATGAAAAATGAGGTTAAAGTTTGGAGAGAAGAGTTGGTAAAACTTCATCATTTACTCTAACTACCAATAAAACCTTGGATTTACTGTTTTTAATTAAGCATCCTAGATGTTCCCTAGTCTGACCAGCCATCCTTTGTCTATTTTACGGTCATGACAACAAGATCAGCAGTCTACAAAGAGATATCATCTGCAGACAGGGAAAGATATTAAAATGATGTATTATTGTGTCTCTTGAGCCCCTATTTTTGGGGGAGGTTCAGGAAAGATGGGAGGACCAAATCCGGGGAAATTTCCCATAGTTTTGGCAGAAAGAATAAGCAGGGAAATATCATCCCTCTGAAAAAATAAAATAGGAGTGAGTGGAGATAATCTGGACGAAGAAAATCACAATGGCAAAAAGAAAATGAAGAAGGAGTAATTGCTTCTTCCAGTTAAAGAAGTAGGAGCCTACAAATACAGATAACAGGGACTTGGTGCAAAATAAAACCAGAAGTGGTGATGGTAGGCTTGGGACACCTCCTGCCAGTGGAAGCCATAAGTGCAAAGTGTTTGTATAGGTTTAGGAACAGGCTGAACAAACACGTGTGGAGGAGAAATCTCCTTTGGATCACTCAATACAGAAAACACAGCAGGCTCGGAAAACTCTCTAAGCTGAAAATAGTTGTGGAACAGGAGATTACTCAAGGTATCAAATTCTCCTCTCCTGCCCCCACATTCTCTGGCATTCACTTGTAACAGAGAGGATACTGGGCAAAATTGAGCCCTTGATCTCCACCAGGAACAGCCATTCTGATTGTCATTAAAGTGGATTAACTCACTGGTTTCAAATTGGAAGATGACTCCTGAAAAAATCCCCCTATCCGGTCATTCATTTTGGCTCATTAACTACATTATTTGAGACCCTGGTACTTGTTTTCCTTTTCTGAGACAGCCAGTCCTTCTTTGATCATCTGTATCATAATGAACCATTGCACCTAGACTTAAAAAAAAAAAAAAGCCCAAAACCTCTCCACTGGAAGGGGAAGATATTTTTAAAATCTTTTTTTTCAAAGCTTTAGCACAAAAAAAAGAGCTTGAGCTCTGATCTTTGACTGGGCAGTGATGGTCTTTTACACAGACCATTGTAATTAGTAGGAAGAAAATAAAGACAGGAAGCCTCATTTCCTGATCTATTGTGGCTTCTTGAATTTCAGAGAAAAGTAAAGGATCCCAGTAGAAGCTGCCACCTGAATCAACCCTACTTCAAGAATATCCTTCAATGCATCAGCCAAAGTAAGATATGGGAAAAAGTAGGAGTTCCCAAGGGATTATTCAATAGTAACCAGTGCTTCTTCACTTTCTCTTGTAATTTTCAGCAATACTGCACATCTTCCCAATCTCCCCTAATTGCCCTGGAGTACTTGACTTGGGATTTTAGAAGCACTCTTTGGTGCTCTCTGCCAAGGACCAGCTGGGTGCTGCTGGAAGGTGACTGTCTCCTGGAGTTTCATTCTGTGCCTAGCAGAAGTGACAGGTGATTATTCCTACTTTTAGGAAATTAGGGAAAATTATTAGGAAATTGGGAAAATTTTTCCTACTTTTAGGATTAGGAAAACCCAGATTCTGATTACTGCATCAACTTGGAGTTGGATATAAATGTGCTACTTTAAAAATGCTTTCTACCTCTAGCTGCAAGCAGGAGCAAGGTGCAGGGCAGGAACCTCTGGCAGCTCAGGGCACTTTGCCTTCAGCCTTCCTCTCACACTGCTCCCTGAGCTGTGCCCAGCCCTGCAGGCACCAGGGGCAGCTGCAGGACAGCAGAAGGCTCCCAAATGTTCACCTGGGGGAGGGAAAGATGCTGTGCTGCTCTTTCCTGTAACAAAACAGCCCCTGAAAGCTGACAGCTCATCTGAAACCCACCTGATGCGGTTCCTGACCGTGGAAAACCTTTGGTTAAACCTTCTACAATGCATATGCATGGCCTCAGTCAAAAAGTACACAATGCAGTGAACTTGGGACAGGAAAATGTGAAAGGAATTTACTACCAAAAGTCTGCCTGGACTCCTTCATGGCACAAGGAAAGGATAGGGCTTCAGCCACACTTCCTCATGGACAGGGAAGGTGCCCTGGCATTGTTGGGAAGCTGAGGGGAGTGGGGAGGGAACACAACCAAAACTACACACACACACACACATGCGCCTACGTGCACATGGGACATGGCTCTGGCCACCTTCCTCTAGAAGGGGATTAACATGCTGTTGCTCAAAATTATTATAAGTAAAATGTAGCAGCCTTGATAGAAACTGCAGTTTTCTGCTTTTTTGTGGAGTACGTAGAATTTTGCTTTAAGCAGGTGAGGAGAGCCTTGCAGGACATTGTTAAAATGCCAGGAACTGGAAGAGCATTTAGTGAAGAGCAGGTGCAAGCTGCCATTTTAAGGCTCCACTGTGTACTTGGGGGCACAAACACAGAAACTGAGCACCAGGTATTCCCTAGGATTTGGACAGGAGGAGGTTGTGAATAGCTCTGCAGTATCCCACTTATAACTAGGAGAAGATGAGATTAAAAGAAGATACAGCAAAACAGTACCCTGTACTTCCAGCATCTGCACAAGACAACATGATGTCAGTAAGGATGATGAGAGTACTCAAATGGATAATGAGATGGAAGGACTGCTTCAAATATTACAAAAAATGGGCAGAAAAAGAAGGGAAACCTGGTCAATATTAAAGAATACATTTAAATCTCCCAGGATATCAGTCTCCCAGTCAACATCAATCTGTTGAATTGTCCATAGGAGTGAGATTAAGTGACAGAAGCCCAGTCACAATCTCTTCACTTTCTAAGGAAGATGTTCAGTAAAACATGCAGTAAAACCGATTTAGTGGTATAAGAGAGTCTGTGATAAAGCTGCTAGAACTTGCCTCTCCAGGATGTGTTAGCCTGCTGTAATTATACTTGCTGCAGCATTATTTCCTTAGGGCAAATCCTCCTGCAAAAGCCGTGGGGAGGTTCTGTGTCAATGGCAGAAATGCTGTTATTTTTACTTCACTGTGGGATTTTATAAATGTTTCCACCTGTTAAATAGAAATCACTTCTCCTAGGAAGAAAAGTAAGGCTTGTATAGAGCAAGGGAACTTTTCTGAATATCTCTTTCCTATAGCTGTTGAAGAAATACACAGACACAAGACACCTGTGACCTATAAATTTTGACAACGAAGTGATGAAAACTTTTCTATTTTCATTAGAAACAAGCACTTGAGACCTGGAGTTCACCACCAGCAACTAATATTTACTACAGAGTGGTAAATCACTGCACAATCACATAAATGGTGCCACTTAGGCACTAATTTAAGAAGCAAGCAATGCATAGCTACATGTGCAGTGTGGGACAACACCTAGATGATTCTGCCTATGACATGGCAGTTTTGCAATACACGATGAAGGATTGCAGGCCATGTCTCTATGTGACATCCCTCTGTTTTGGAATTCTGTGCTAGGGTATTTCACTCCTAAGGTGCTGAGTATGACTGAGTTGATGCTTTCTCCAGCAGCATCTCCTCACTTCCCTGTCAGTAGCAATAAGGCACAGCTGGGGCAGAGGAGCTGACATCCCAGACCTACTGACCTGCAGGTGCTGTGTGAGCTTTGAGGACTGTTGACACTCGTCACAGGCTTTGAACATCTCCAAGGTCCCTGGTTTCAACATGAGTTATATCTATTCAAGAACGACAAAGAAGTTAATTAAGTTCTGTGTCAGAGCTATGCTGTCCTCATAGGTATTGCTGAGGAATCAAGCTGGGAGTTTGCAGTAGGCAAATAGGGTGGAGAAAGAGAAGGATGCATGTTTTCTGCAGTTGTCTGAGTCTATGGTTTGATATTTGGAGCTAAAAATGTATATGGGATGTGTCAGAAAGGACATAACTGGACCTCAAAGACATCCCTTTCCCCTATCCTTGAGATATTACTTCACCTGTATGTATAGCAGCAGTAAAACCAATTCCTTAATAAACATGGAATCTGTGAAAGTGAATTCATTACTAAGTGCTAGGTAGCCAGATACTGGTCGTATCTGCTCTAGAGGTAACTGAGGGGGATAAAAAAATGTCACAAGAATTTGGAAGTTGAAAGTGTGCACAAGTCTCTCACTCACACTGAAATACCTTGAGGTGATGAACTAAGGTTTTGAAAAATATCATGTGAAAACAAAATAAAGTTTGCCTTTAGGATATGGTAAATCACAAATGATGGTATCAGAATAATCAATATATTTTGTTCTATTACAAATAAAAAAAGAAAGTTTTAAACTTTTTGTCCCAGTGTAAGATGAAAACAAACTTTGAAAAATTCCATGGATTTCTAATGGAAAAGAGTGTGTTTATTTTCAGTTTTATGTGGCAGATGTGCTGGAGGTCTTGGTTGAGGGAGAACTGTGACTTCTCGGTGGTCTGTCCATGCTCAGCTGCAATAATCAAAGTCACGTTCAAAGCTAAAGGTATTATATTCATACACTACACCAAGTGCAGACTCCCTGAGGAATTGGTTAATACCTTATGATCTATGTGTAGGTGTATATAAAATCTGGTAATGAAAAGTTCCCAAAGGAAAACATCTGCAGTCGAGGCTGTCAAATTCAATGGCTCTTCCTGGAAGCAATGCTTCCCCGCACCTCCGACTCCGGATTGCCAGCTTTCAAATATTTAGTGCAAAGCTGGAGGAAAAGTGGAGCTCTGTGCCTTGCATCAATATGCTGATCACTTCTCAGTGTGAAAACAGAAATGCAGAGGAAAAGCACTTGGCATTAAACCTTGAAAATGTCATGTCTGCTACGGAGCCAATATGCAAGTTGTTGATTTGGCTGTATTCAGCTCCACACATGAGGAAGGTACACATCAGTTTTGTTTCCTCTCCTGCGTGTTCCCTCTTCCTTTGGTGGATGTTGGAGACAGTCTCTCAGTGAGCTCTGGGCTCCTCTCTGCTAAGCCAGCACCCATTTCCAGAACACAAAGCAGCCTGGCTGGCATGGTGCAAGTGCAGATGCTTCTCAGCTCTTGACGGCAGGAGAAACACTACGGCAGGATTTCAGAACAGAAATAACCCTGTAAGAAGGTGTTTGCATCTGAAAATAAAGTTCCTTAGCTGAAGTAGAACCTAATTAACCAAATTCTGATTTTACCAGAACGTTCCTTCTTCTGATCAAATAATAATATGGATTGAAGGGGAAAGGAGAGCTCATATCCAATTGTAATCTTTCCTTTTCAACAGAGACAGTCTCCTGTAGGACACCTACTCTGTTTTCTATACTACTGCTATAATTGTGCCAAGAAGCTCTATCAGCTCTTCCAGGAAAATCGTCTCCATTTTTTTGCACTTTGAAAAAGTAAGCAATAGAAAAATTTGGATTTTGTGCTCTTTTGTATTTTTTCTAGGGTTTTGATTTTTTTACTTCCAAATTCATATGAAGGCAGATGGAGGTGAAAGAAAGGCTACACTTAACAGAGGGAGAGCATGCAACAAATGACACATTGAAGGCTGATATATTAATGTCTTTTCTCTTCTTTTTTGGCTGTGGTTCTCACAAATGCAATCGTTTCCAGAAACTAATAAATACTAATTAAAAAAAAAAGAAAATAAAAAGGAAAAAAAGAGAGAGAGAAAGCACAAGAGATACAAAACTGAGCCAAGGAAAAAGTATTTTGAACAATAATAAGTCAAATCCAAGCTTTAATGTCATGTTGAAATACTCTCCTGCCTAGCATACTAGCCTGAATATATAGAATCATAGAATATAGTAATACTTTATCCAAGAAGCCTTACTAAAAGGCTAAAAAGCTAAAATTCTCTCTCAGAATTTAAGGTCTGCAATAATTCACTTGCTCAATATTAAATTCTTCCTTGGAGTGGATCTACTGATCCCAGTAATATCCCTGCACAGGCAGCACAGGGCTGGATTGCTGTGGGAGCCCCAAAGCTGCAGGAGAGAGGGAACTCCAGTAGGAAGAAAGCCAGGGAAGCCTCCCTGATCTGCAAGTGCTGTGGCACAGCACCAGGACTGTGATGGGGAAGACCAAGGACAGCCTTGGAGGGACATTGCAGAGCCAAAGACTGTGGGTCAGGGTGAATTTGAGCCAGAAGAAGCCAACAGAGGCAATCTGAAGAGTGTATCTCTGATAACACACAGAGTGCAGAAGAAATTTCAGAGGACAGAAAACTACAGACATGGTTTCTGTTTTTAGAAAAGGAATAAAGGAAGGCCTTGAAAATTTTGTAGAAGTCAGCATAATTCCAGTATCTGAAAAGATCCTGGAACAAAATATTACGTGATTACATTATTACAATATTATATATGCACCTAGAGAATAACAAGGTGATAAGAAAAAGCATGAGTTTGTGAAAAATAAATCATGTTAAACCTATCTGATTTCCTGTCTTTACAAGCCTGCAGGAGAAGAGAACAGTCACTGTGATGACTTCAGCAGGGTTTTTGACACTGTTCTGTATAATGTTCTCCAACATTTTGCAGCACAGTGGGAGACAGCCTCGCTGAAATTACTGTACAATGGACATGTTTGCTTGAAAAAACACAGTCAGAATGATTCACATTCTTATCAACACTCTCTATCAAACCAGACAAGCATTTTATACAGGCTCCTGTGGGGGGCTATCTTGGGCCAGTTCTGTTCAATAATTTCATTAGCAGTTTAAAAGATGGAATAGCATGTATACTAATTTGCTGATGACACCAAACTGGGAGGGGTTGCAAACCTTGTGGAGGACAAGTTTAGAATTTGAAATGGTCTTGACAAATTGGAGAAATGACCTGAAATCAATAAGATAAACTGAAATAAAGACAAGTACCGAGTACTACAGTTAGAGAGAAAAAAAAATCAAATGCATGAATACAAGCTTGAGCACGTATACAGAGAGGATCTGGGATGAGTCTGCAGAAAAGGATTTAGGCTTACAATGAATCACCATTTTAACAAGAGACAAAAGTAGTAATCTGCTGCTCAAAAAGAAAAATGTCGTGAGATTTATTGTCAGAAGTGTCAGATAAGACATAGAAGTTAATATTTAAAAGAAGTTAATAAAATTTGGCACTTTTCAGTGTGACTGAAATACTGTGTCCAGCTTTAGCTCTCTCCTTTGAGAAAAGAGGATCTACAGGAGAGAACAGTGCATTTCAGACACCCTGACTTCTAAGGAAAGGCTCAAATATATTATTGTTTTCTTTAGAAAATGGAAGCTAGAGGGAATATAATAATGGTCCTGAAATATTGAAGAAAAATTGGATAGTGTTTAACTGTATTTCTTACCTACTGAAAACAAGAGGACAGCTAGATCTGGAGTAATGCAAAATTATGTTCTGTATAATGAAGCATTTTCCAGTTTCCTGTAAGGCGCTGGAATTTTGGGGATAGGTTCTATATCACCTTCACTGGACATTTAAGCAGACATTAGATATATCTCGTGGGTTCTGTGAAAATACTTGCTTCTGCTCTAAAGCATGAGTTTGGCTCTGAAGTTGTTTTAAAGTTTCTTTCAGTGTTACAATTGTATGATTTTTGGGAAGGTTCTGATAGTCTGCCTCCATTTTTGCATGTGTGCTTCATAATCCTTTCCTCCTGAATAATTCTTTTCCAAACAGATACATCGCCACCGTATTTCTAACAAAGTTTTGATTTAGGGCTCTGGGTGAACACTGCTGGAAATCCTACTGACTCTAAAGGGGTTTTCAGGAGCCCAGTTCAAAATGTCTTTGCTTTAGTAACAGTGAAAGGCTGAGCTACAAGCTTTCTTCAGGAAAAATATGATGTGGTTCCTGCTATTTGGCTCCTGCAAGAGAGCAGCTGTTGGTATTCCTATCAGACAAAGCTGGGTTGAGCAAACGCCTGTTAGAACTGCTAATGGTCCATTATACTATTTAAAGAGTGCTACAGAATGTTTATCTGGGGCTCTTAACCAGTCGTATTTCATCTGCTAATCACATCAAGTAAAAAAAAAAAAAAAAAAAAGCCATATTTTTTCATTACACCAACTCCCTAGGTTCATCACCTGCTCCAGACTAATCCTGTTAGAGCTGCATCTTGGCAGAGGCACTTCTGGCAAGGCACAGTCCAGAGACGGGACAAAACTCTTGCTTGCCAAGCATGGTCTTGGCTGTGATTACAAGGTTATTAAAAACTGTATAAGCAGCCACCAAAGTGCAAATGCCCACTGCACAGTTTTGTAGATAATTGGCTTGCTGGTTTCCCTGGCACAAGGAGAGTCTGGATTGTGCACAGTGTCTGAAACAACAGTAGGAGACCCCACAGGATTCCTGCACGGTGACAGAGCATCAAACTTTGTCTGCAGTCAAATTCAAAATGTAATGTGAGTAATTCCAGCGAGAAACTCAAGCAGACACTCTAATTCAGTAATTAACAACAAACCATCTTGCAACATGTTAGCTATTAGGAAATTTTTTTCCTGTGAGGGTGGTGAGGCACTGGCACAGGTTACTCAGAGAAGTTGTGGATACCCCATCTATTGACGCATTCAAGGTCAGGTTGGATGGTATTTTGAACCACCTGGTCTCATGGAAGGTGTCCTTGTCTGTAGCAGGAGTGTTGGAACTAAATGATCTTCAAGGTCCCTTCCAATCCAAGCCATTCTATAACTATATGACATCAAATAAAACTTGGTTGCAAAGAATGAAAATTCTTCATCTATACACTATACATTCAGAAGAATCAACTCGTCCAGTGTGAAATGCATTTGGGCCCAGAAATCTGCAATTTTCTCCACCAAAACTGACTTGCAGCAGCCACTTCTCCTGAGACCTTGCAGCTTTGCAGAAATAAGCGCAGGCTTGTGCCTGCCCTGTCACCAAGTGGAGCACTGTGCCAGTAGACAAGAGTAACAGTGCTCAGGACCTTCCTGGGAGCTGGTAGACTACTGCCTGAAATTGCCATGAGGGCACTAATATATTAAGCCCTAAAAATTTTGCAACTATGTTTTTATCAGTTCCCCTAGGCCATATTGCCCTGGGAAGGATCTGCAGGAGCAGCTGCAACTTTGCTCTGCTTCAGATGTGTCTCCAGGGAACTTGAAATCCCATTCCAGCTAAGGGGATTTTGGCTGTAGTGCATCTCCTCTCCCTTTCTGCTTTGGGAGGAGAGAGATGTGCTAGTCCTCTGGGCATTCAGCTTAGTCTGTCTTTTCCTGAGGCTGAAGCTGATAGCTGAAGGTTTGGGTTTAATTTTTATCAACTTGCTTCATACATATACATATCCCTGTGTGCTTGTGTGTATCTTTTTTAGAAGACCTCACCGCTCCCTCTGTTTATTTTAACTTATGGAATAAGTAGCCCTAAATTTTTTTATGTAAACACTGTAGATCCAACAGTGATTTGGACTGCGAGGCTGCAGCTTTTTTGAAGCTGTGATTCACCAGTGAGCCTTGTAGTTCTCAAGACCCTGGGCTCAAGGATACTCTGGAAACATGCTCCTAGGACTGATGCAAGCATGTTAATGGTTGGGTGTGCTGAAATCAGGATTTTGGGAAATCAGATCTGTGTTTATCAGTACAGTGCAAATACCAGGCTGTACAGACCATTATTTTTATCCATATGTCTGTGTTAGGAAAAGCCTGAAGAAACTCAGTGACCCTGTGGGGTTTTGGGCAGCCCCACAGGCTTGGTGGTGTGGCTACACAAGAACCACCAGGATGTGTTCTTGTGTTCTGAACCCTGAAAGGCCTTCTGTAAGCTGCTCAGGGGGATGGATGTGTGGGATAAGAGCATCCTTGCCATGCAGACAGACCTAGGCAAATCCTTGCTCAGAGCCCTTTACTTCATTGACCTTTGAGGATTTATCCTCCTTAGCAGGTTCTTGTAAATGAATGACTTGCTTTATACTTTTTAGCAGATAGCCGATACTATTTGTGGATTGGTTTATGGTGTGTGTTTGACGTGCAGGATTACCTTATCTCTAGGGCCTGAAGCTGTTAAGGAAAACCTTTTTTTTACCCTTAATCTAATATTTGCTTCTCCTGATACATAGTTGTTCTTCCTAATCACTCCAATTATATAGAGTATACAAAGCCTGCTTTGTTAGCTTCCTTCTTGATGGCACATTGTAGGTATAGTCCATTAAAGAAGCTGTGCCTGTTACTCTGTGCTCTACAACAAGAAGAGAACTACTGTGATTATTTATGGTTATAATTTTTATATCTTTTGCATATTTCAAAATTTATTTCAGAATAAATGTGACCTTAGTCCAGCTCCATGTTTACTTTTATTCTTCACTTAAAATACAATAAAAATAAAATTATTGCATTTATTCATACAAATTTTCTAAATATTCTTGTCACTGATGCAATCAAAACCTGATGTGGGGAACCACTGTTTTCTGGTTTTATAAGAACGTGAAAAGTTGTCAGCAAAGAAAGAGCCTGTATAACCAATATTCAATTTTAAAAAAGGGTATAATCAGACAAACATCCACAGACATGGGTTATAATACCAAAAAAGAGTCTGAAGTGAATGAAATGACATCATTTCAGGATGACACAAGTTCATAATGAAAAACCAAAAGGCTATAAAATTTCCAAATAATCTTACAACATAGTTAAAACATCACATAATGAAAGATGAAATTGAATGTAGGACAGATAGCTGCTGTTAAATTAGCTGATAGAAATGCAAGGCAGAAGGCAGCTCTCTCTACCTCAGCACTACAGTACTCTAAATCAAATATATCATAAGAAAGAACACGAACACCACCATGGATATTTCATTGAAAAGGTTTCAACAGGAAATAAGAAGCAGATCAAATGAAAGTTAAGCTGTAATAAGAAGGGGACAAAGAATAGCACCTAATCAAAAGAACACCAAATGCACTGGGGTCCTGTTAACTAATGTAGAAGGAGGTCTCTAGGGTGTATAGTTTCAAATACTCCAGCTAAAAACACTATAGCCGAAACCAGAGAAAAGGATAATATTAAAAATATGCATGGAATGCTTTCTTCTATATGAGGGAGCTTTTAAAAATTAGGACAGGAAAATGAGGAAGCATATAATGCAGAAAATAGGGTAGAAATTGAAGTCTACTGCTGATGCTTTCAAACTTAAGAAGCCACCCTTGTAGATATCAGAAATTGCTCAAAGATAATTCTTGTCTGTGTGTTATACAACTGTCATGTGGAATTCACCACCACAAACCACTCTTGAAAGCTTAGCAATAATTAGATACTTCTGTGCTGAATAGAGAGCAAGTGGGCTTTATCAGTCTCTGATGCACTGCCACATGATGGGGAAGGGCTCTGCAGTTACATCACAGTCCCTGACACACCACAGCTGCCAGCAGCCTTAATGAGATTAGCTGTTGGCCAAGATGGAAAATGCACGAGGCAAATATGCCTTCCTGTTCTCCATGGCTTGCACTGAAGAACAGTAGCTGCTTAGCCTTCCTTTTGGAGCCACAAAGCTTAAGACCAAACATGCTGTGCAAAAACAGTTTGTTGCTGGCCATGCCTGGAGGCAAAAAAACCCTGGACACAATTGGTCTGATTGCATAGAGTGCAGCTCCTCAGGTTTCTGCCTAGCATAGTTGTCATTTATTCTTCTGGGAGGGGATAGGAATATATAACCACTTAGTCATTGTGTATTCTCTTTGAAATTTTTTTCTAATATTCAGATTGCTGGAGCCTGGTGTGAATTTTAAATCAAGGAACTAGAGGGGGAGAATGCATTTCTTTTTGTTAATGGCTTTTCCTTTCAAACCACATTATTATTCAGTTGCCATGGTTTATCTGATTTTGTAAAGTACCCAGGGAGATGTGACAATGATTGGGTACTTAGAAATACACTGATAGATCGACATAGCCTATCTGTGAAGGGTAGAATATTAACATTTTCTATGTTGGTGACCACCTACTGCCTTGGTAAGCTAAAATCAGCATCCTTTTCTCTTTACATGTTGAGCAAATTAGATAATTGACTGCTAACAAATGTTACTTTCTACAGTAAAACTACTTACTGTTACAATTCCTGCTTAAGCAGACACCCAGCATTCCTCCTTTGGAAACAGATACGCATTTTTAAAGTAAAAACCATATTTTGATTTCAAATGTAAATTTCCCAGTGCTTACTCATTTGTGTTCTTGCATTAAAACTGCATTTGTTAACTCTCCTGCACTCATTAAGACAGCATCTACATGGGTAAAGCTTTGTGCAGCTCATTTCCCACAGCTGTCTCCAGAGCCCATTGGTCCACTGCAATCTTGACATCTTATTTAAAAGCTCTTTGTGTGGGATTAAAAAAAAAAAGAAAAGAAGAAAACTCAAAAGAGGATGTTTGTGTTTTTGACCTGGATATATATGTGGTACCCCAAAGCCAGCACATATCCAGCATGCTCCACCTCACATGGTTTCTCTTGATGCCAGGCAGACTCTCATCTCCAGAATACAGATCTTTCTGCACCAAGTTGATGCTCTTGTCGTGCTTTTCGATCACCATCTCACACTGGTCCTGTAGGCACAAAGATTTTCTAGATATCATCAAATGTTATAAAATGAATAGTAATAATCCAAGCTAGTGCAAATTAGGGCATGTGCCTGAAAGATGCTGTACCAGGCTCTGGCTGGCAGTGCCAGCTGAAAAGCAGCTCATTCAACAAGCTCAGTTCTTCATTTGGCCTTTTGCCTGTATATTTTGAAGAATTTTTACCTTCCAAAAATGCTCCCAGAATACATTTGTGTTTCAAGCTGCCAATCTGCTCTTTTGTTGAGTGGACTCTTACTGTGATGAATAACATGATCAATGGTCAGGCAAATGCAGGATACAGCCCTGCACACACCTACTGCCACATGTGGGAGTACCACCACAGAGCAAGGGCGCTCCTGCAAGGGGCAGGGCACCCCAGTTCTGGTCTCTAGCTTTAAGCACTTAACTTGTGCTTCAGGTTCAGAGGAATAATTTGTGTGGTTAAACCATAAGCTTGTGTTTTAGAGCATTACTGCTCCCAGCACATTGCTCATCTTTTGCAGGATCAGTTCCATGGGGGAGCAGGCTGTGCAGGTGAGCAGAGGAACATTGCAGTGAGGTTGCACTGCATCTTGGTGTTTTGAATCAGAGCATCACTTCAGCCTGCACACAAAATGGAAAGAGTTTTGCTTTGTAGATGATAAAAATCACATCATTCCAAAATATTTATATTACGTAGAAACAATACATGCTCCAGTAACCACTGTCTGGCAGACTATTAAACATGGGTCTGCTGTATTTTTATAGGAGAGTAGGCTAATAAATGCATCCACACTAGTACATATAGGGATTTTATACCTATTTTCATCCATCCATCCATCCATCCATCCATCCATCCATCCATCCATCCATCCATCCCTCCCTCCCTCCCTCCCTCCCTCCGTCCAGCCATCTTTTCCCTTTTGAGTAAAAGAGCTAATCAACTGGCAATGTGGCTTTCATGTTGTTCTGTAAAACTATCAGGATGATCCAGGGTTTTTTACTACAAGTAACTTCCTAGAAATTGCAACCCCATTAATGCATTTTGATGCTCTTCATTTTTAATCTCTGGGATTAACATAAAAGCAAAGACAAGTAAATACAGGAATAGGGTGCATTATAATCTGTAAAAAAGTAGTTTACAAAAATGTCCAATAACAATATATTTTCTGCTTCAAGTGTAATTTATTAAAATTCATTCACTCTTCTGCTTGTTTCTTACTAGACTCTAACTATTTGAATTTCTAATTAATTAAACCCTTTGTAGACAGATAGGAGCAGCCTCACATGCAAGTTCCTCATTCCTCATGGGAAACTTCAACCATCCTGTGACTGGGACCCTGGTATCTGTTGGAGGGACAATATAGTAGAGCACAAGCAATCCGGGAGGATCCTGGAATGCATTGATCATAATACATAATCTCTGAATGACAGAGGAGATAACAACAAGAGGTGCTAAACTAGACCTTGTTCTCAACAAGAAGGGGAGGTTGGTGGGGAATGTGAATCTCAAAAGGGCAGCCTTGGCCACAGTGACCATGAAATGGTGAAGTTTTTGAAAGCCTTAGGGCAGGGAGAAGTGTACAGCACAAGCTTATTACCCTGGACTTCAGGAGAGCAGACTTTGCCCTCTTAAGGGATTTGCTTAGTAGTGTGCCATAGGATAAAGCCCTAGAGGGAGAAGATGCCCAGGAAAGCTTGTCAGTATTCAAGGATCACTTCCTGCAAGCCCAGGAGTCATGCATCCCAACAAAGAAGTAAGGAAAAACCCCCAGGAGGCCTGCATGGATGAACAAAGGAGCCTCTGGGCAAATTCAAACATTAAAAGGAAGCCTACTGAGGGTGGAAACAAGGACAGGTCAGAGAGCAGAAACAAGGATAGGTATACAGAGAGGAATACAGGGAGATTGCCTGAGCAGACAGGGGTCAGGTTGGGAAAGGTACAATCCTGATAGAATTAAATCCAGCCAGGATATCAAAGGCAACAACATAAATCTTCTATAGGTATGTCAGTGATAAAAGGGAAACTAAGAAAATTGTGGGACCTCTCCAGAAGAAAATGGGAGACTTAATTACCTGGGATGTGGAGAAGGCTGAGGTACTCAATGACTTTTTTTCCCTCAGTCTTCACTGACAAGTGCTCCAGCCACACTGCCCAGGTTGCAGGAAGGCAAAGGTGGGAACAAGGAGAATGAAAAATTGCTCATTGCAGCAGATCAGGTTTGAGACCATCTAAGTAACCTGAAAGCGCAAAACTCCATTGGACTTGTACAAAGCATTTGGCACTGTCCTGCATGATATCTTTGTTTCTAAACTGGAGAGACATGAATTTGATTGATGGACCATTTGGTGCAGAAGGAATTGGCTGAATGGTCACACTGAAAGCGTTGTAGGCAAGAGTTTGATGTCCAAGTGGAGAACAGTGATGAGTGGTGTTCCTGAGGGGTCAGTATTGGGACAGGCACAATCTGTCTTTGTCAGAGACATGTACAGTGGGAGTGAGCACACCCTCAGCAAGTTTGCTGATGACATCAAGCTCTCTGGTGCAATTGACACAATGGAGGGAAGGGATATCATCCAGATGGACCTTGACATGCTTGAGAGGTGGCCCATGTGATCTCCATGAAATTCAACAGAGCCAAGTGCAGGGTCCTGCACCTGGATCAGGGCAACCCTAAGCACAAATTCAGGCTGGGCAGAGAATGGATTGAGAGCAGCACTGAGGAGAAGGACTTGGAGATGTTGGCTGACGAGAAATTCAACAGCAGCATGAGCTTATGAACCAGAAAGCCAAACACATCCTGGGTGAAGAAATGTGACCAGCAGGTCAAGGGAGGTGATTCTCTCCCACTCTGCTCTTGTGAGATCCCACCTGGAATACTGTGTCCAGCTCCAGAGCACCCCAACCCAAGAAGGACATAAAGCTGTTGGAGCCTTTTATTGGAGTAAGCCCAAAATAGGGCCATGAAGATGATCAGAGGGCTGGAGCACCTCTCCTATGAAGACAGGCTGAGAGAATTGGAATTGTCAGAGAGCAGAGGATTGGAGAGGAGAAGGCATTGGGGAAACCTTAAAGCAGCCTTCCAGTACCTAATGGGGGCCACTTCTTACAAGGAAAGTCTCTTTTTACATGGGTATGTAGTGACAGGACAAGGTGAAATGGCTTCAAACTGAAAAAGAGTAGGCTTGCATCAGACGTTTGGAAAAAATTCTTTGATGTCAGACTGCTGAGGCACTAGAACAAGTTGCCCAGAGAGACTGTGGCTGCTCCATCTCTGGAAGTGTTCAAGGCCAGTTTGGATGGGGCTTCGAGCAACCTCATCAGTGAGAGGAGTCTCTGCCTATGGCAAGGGGTTGGAACTACATGATCTCTAAGGTCCCTCCCAACTCAAACCATTCTATGATTCTAGGATTACACAGGCATAGAGTCCTTTGGCTTCAATGACCTTGCAGAAGCCCATGTTCATCCTTGGAGGAAAAATTACAGAGTTTGTGGCTGCCTCACTTTCCAAAGTGTTTGGAACTTTTTTCAGAGAGCAGGCAGTGCTCTTGATCAGACTTGGAAGATGATCTGAACTTCGGCCAGTTGAGCAAAAATCTACCTTGTTCTTGCACAGGCAAAACTTGAAAAAACTGTTCTTGTAATCAGTGGTGCGTTTCAGGCTCACATCTTTTCTCTGCCAAGTCAATTAAAAATAGGGAGGTATTGCTACATTGGAAAGAACTCAAAGAAAGACAACAAAGACTTATAATTACAAAGTAGACCCACAGCCTCCAGGGCAAAATAGAATAAACTTAATGCAGGACATAGAAAGCCAGCACAGGAAAGCAACTCCAAAGAGGCAGAGTAAGGTATCCAGAAGGTAATACCAAAAGAAAGAGTGTGAGTTGATTTGGATAGCCAAAATAAAGCCTTCGAAAAAAAAGTGTTTTACTAAATCTGAATGGTTAGGGCTGGAGTAATTTAAACAGAGAACTGAAGGGATGATTTTCCAAGGCATCCTGCGCTGAGGCACTGCAACCAGGTGCTCCAAGCCCAATCTGGTAAAGCACAAAATGTGTTATAGTAATAGAGGGCTATGACAACCTGTAGTACTGGAAGGAAGTTGTTTACACAGCTGATGTAACAGTGAATCAGAGAGCTTGTCTTAGAAATAGAAATTTTAAAAGCTAAAGAATGAATACTGTAGGAAAGCAAAAAAAAAGGGCTTTGTAGCTAAATACTGATTTCTAGGGACATAACCTATTGTACAGTTTTACTAGGGATGTGGGATGGAGTCAACTTCATCAATTCGAGTGCTTTGCTGAACTTCATAGTATCCACCTACATCCTTCAAGTACTTAGTTAACATGCTCCCCCTAAAATCTTTTGTGTGCCCCAAAAGAACTGCTGAAAGTGAGGAGGGGGACATTTGGGCCATGTGCAGAAGCAGCAGCACTATGAAGCTGAAGAAGAGCCCCATGAGTCTTATCTCCACCCATGCACATCTCCCTGAGCAGCACCTAAGTAGATTTTGGGCACCTTATCTGGGGCAGAAAATCTGAAAAGGCCAAAAGCCAAGCAGTGAGTCAGCTGAAAGGGAAGTGGCTGAAGAAAGGTGCATGTGTATCTTTGGCTTTGTCACTCTGAGCCTGAAGAATAGTCTCCAATGTGGATTCACACCTGGGACCACTGTGCTGATTCCTGAACCACCCTTTCCAAGAAAGATCTGCTGAAAGGGAGAGGGAACATGAATGTGTGAATAGGGGGGAAAGGCTGAAATAATGGAAAAAAGGAAATAGGGGAGGGTGAGAGGAAATAGGAATCAACATTAACCTGCAGGTAACATGGTGAGAAATTTACCTGTCCACCTAGGTATCTGTGGGTTTCTGTCCATCTAGATGAATATCTACAGGGTTTGGCACTTCTGTGAGTGTCCCAGGCACTGCGTTACGGAGTTATTCCTGCTTTTTGCCTCAAGGAGCACCTACTCCTACCACAAGCATTTCTATGAATACACGGGAGCAGACAGCAGGACTCTCTGGGGACTTTGCAGAAGAACATTTACTGCTCACTTCAGCTGGTTGAGCATAAACATTTAGCACCATGTGCATGCCTTAGGCTTTCCCTCCTCTTCTCCTTGGGACCTCTTGTAAGTCCTGTGCTGCATCTGCTGTGGGTGCATGGATATCCTGAAGACACCCAGGGGGTTTCAGGCATCCTGCATCTCCAGCAACTGCTAGGGGGTGACACCAGCCCTTGTGTTCATGCAGGAGCCTCAGTGTGAGTGTGTGCAGGTGTCTCTGGCAGCTGGGCACACCTCACCCAGGGTACAGAGTAAATCCAACAGGGTCACCTGACACAGGTTTGCCCTCATCAGGCTCAGTGAGTCTCAGTTCAAGAGAGCTGCCAAGGGCAAATAAATAGGCTGTCCAAACAAAGAGGGCACTGGTTTTTTTAGCTTTTGGCAAGAAGTGGAAAACAATATATCTTTTTGTTCTGATGTCAAAGTTATCCAGAAAAATCATGCCACTATCAAGACTGTCACATTTAATTGAACAGCACTTGAGGTTTTTTAATGATCTTGTCTCTCTTCTGCGCCCTGGGGAATTCCTGCTACTGTTTGCTCTCCAGTGCTGAGACTTATCAGAGCAATCACTTAACCCTCCCACTGCCTGCATGTCAACACTCCAACAAATGCTGTATTTTATGAAAACACCATTATAGCCTCTTAGTGACTTTCAAAAATTAGGTCATTGCCAGATCAATGCAGCTATGTTTACTTCCTTTCAGGGATTGATTTTGGTGCTCTAAAAGGATAAGCAAATGGCTGAGAGTAGATGACTCTTTGGCACTGCAGCATTGAGCAGTTTGACTGTAGGCTGAACAAGTAAATCTCTGGATCTTTTAAATTTCATTTCTAATCAATCTTAGAGCAAAATTTATGCTCCCAACCTGCAAATGACATTTTGCTTCTGGTACTGTTCTTTTATATTCTGAGAACTCCCATTGATACACAGAAAAGACAATATTAGAGTCAGGAGCCATGCTGCACATCTAAGAAATTATATTGCTCTTATGATGCCCTCACACAGAGTGAAATGCCTCTGTAAGAAAGTGGCACACAGCATTAGAGTTTACCATCATTCAGCAGCTTCCATAAGAGCTGTACTCCAGTTACCAATTAAATGTTACTGGCCCTGTGGGCTCGCACTGGGCTCTGTGGTTCGAGCTACTGCCTTTCCTTCTCACTTGCCACATCTAGTCATGAAGTGCCATGCAGCATTTCAGTCCTCAGAGTCACTTGTATGCATCTGTTTTCCTGCAGCCCAGATGCAAAAAATGTTAGGATTCAGAAAATGACTCAGTTGATGTTGTTTCACAATGAAAAGCATCCAGCTAATATCCCATCATGATGCCGGATCTTTTGGAATAACAGGAATGAAACTGTAAAAAACAAAAGTACTTTTAACATTCCAGGAAGCATTGATGAGCCTTAAAAGTGGGCTGTGTATGTGGTTATTTTATACAGCTGCTTTTGAAGGCAGGGCAAGGCTAATGACTGTCATGTTGTTATATCATCCTCTTTGGCTACAGCACATGGCTATTGTGAAAGGTTGCCTTCATCCTGGGCAGATGAAGATTTATGGAGAGCAACCTGCCCTTGTGTGGAGTTCTGCTGCTGTGGGGATCCAGGCACTGTGGCCTTTTGGTGTGCAGGACACCTCTTGTAGCAGAGCATCCCCACATACAGAGACCATCTTGCTGCCACACAGTGCTAAGAGGCTCTCCTGCAGATATTTTATCCAACAGAAATGAGGTTTTTCATCTGATAGTTGTTGTTGTTCTTATTTTTTAATTTTTATTTTTATTATTAATTTTGCCACATGATAGTTGGAGGTACAAAATACATTTAGTCAGAAAAAGATAGGGCTTTATGGCATTCTGAATAGTTTCCCATTAAAAAAAATCATTTCCCAGAAGAAATAAAAGTCCTGAATCTCTCATAAATCATCTCAAGACACTTTTGTTACAAAGTAATTGAGAATCTGGAGCCTCTTAACCTTCTTTTAGCCCTATTTTTCATCATACCTCCTACAGCCAAAGAAAGCCTTGCTTGTGGTAGGATACCATATTTGATACATTACACTGTATGACCTTGCTGGACCTCAACACTCTTTCCAGTACTTTCCAAGGTAACACGATTTATGCTTTCTTTAAATCTCTTCCAGCACTATTTTTTTTTTAATAAACCACAGTCAGCCTTAGGAAGTCCAGCTTTAACAGAAGTGATTCAATATCCTCTCAATTGCCTTGGGCTTCTTCAAAGAGTGCTTGAAAGGGAGGATGTGGTGAGACTGATAATGGGATATGGCATCCTTCACTTCTGAGCTGCCAGCTTACCACCAACACTCTTGAGGCCACTATGACTGGAAAAACTATGTGAAATATCCTTCATTTTCTTAAGGCCTGATGTTTACTGCAGAAATGCTGCAATGGACAGAGTTAAGCTACAGCCTGAACAAAAGGACAGCAGGTGAAGATGAGAAGGGCTGTGTTTGCAGTCTGTTGTAGGGCTTGTGACAGTGCATATGAAAGTACCCTCTGGTTTGATTGGCTCTTTATTATAAAATAAAATACGGTCCCAGAAAGGATGAGTAATAAAGAGATTTTCAAATGTGTAGCATTTTCAGAAGTGTAGTGGTTTGCAAATGTAACTGCTTTAGGAGATTGCCTCTCTTTCTCAACATTACAGCAAAATATGGGAGGAGAAAAGTATGGAGACACTTTTCTTTAAAGGATGGTGCTTGTAGATCAGATGAATAAAGAGAAAGAGATTGGCAAAGGAGTGTGGAAAACCTGTGCTGAACAGCTTGAGCCATGGGTGCTCCGTGAGAATAACATTCATGCTGCTCCCAAATGTCCAAACAACCAGATGGAGTATTTGTTGCTTTGGGGCTCCTGGGATGAGCAACACAACCTGCACTGCACCTGCCCGTGGAAGGACAAACTAATTTGTTGCACAAAGAAGATGCAGAGACTTTTTGGAGTGTCTATAACTCCAAGTCTGCAATTGTGGCAAAGCAGAATTTGTTTGCCATCCCTGCCAAAGCAACACCTTCAGTAAACCAATTCAGCATCTCAGACATGACCCTTCCTAGAGCTGATGTAGAATTTAAGGGACATGAGAGGCAGATTACAATCTGAGTGTACCTACAGGTTAAAAATCTGTCTCATTTTATGCTTTCAGTAGAAGTATCTTATTTCAACCAACCCTCCTCCCTGGTAACGCTCTTCCCATCCAGCAGCACGACAGATTATTTCCAGGATGGCAGGAGTACATGGCAGGAAAATTCAGCATAGCTAAGGAAGCTGTGCTTGTTAGTCCCAAGGGTTTATCATCAAGTGAACTGCCCTTAACAGCAATATTCTGCTGCCCCCCAGGGGAAGGAAGGAACATGTATGGATGGGCTCTGAGTGACCTGTACCACTTCACCCCCAGATTCAGAGCTGAACTTCTGCTCCTGGACCTGCTTTCTCCAGACTTCATGCCTCTGGGAAACGATGTTTAAAACGGCAGTGTTTAAATGACTGAGCCAGAGGCTGAGAAGGCAGTGGGTGCTGCAAGACTCTTTATTGCCATTTCACACAATGAAATATGATTGCTTACCTGGGTCTGTGTCACGGAAGGCAAGGTAATGAATATGTATGAGAAACCTAACTGTTTGCAGAAACAGCAATACTAATGTCAATAGGCACAAGAATAACTTTTCATTGCCAAATAACTTGCATTATTTAGCATTAATACATGTGCATAAATAAGAAAGTTCAGCAGCTATGTTTGTGCATTCTTTTCTTTGCTTCTGAAAAATATTTGTTAATGGCACAATAAAAATGTTGTTCATAAAAGCAGACAAGGCCAACCTACTGTACAATTATCTACACATTCACATAAAAGTGTAATGTTCAAAAGAGTAGATCTGCCCTGCTTAGGATCACCCTAAATAAACGACATCTGAAGGCCCCAACAGATATTGTGCAAACTGGAGCTTTCATAGCTTTCCAAGAGAATTTTTTTTTTCATGTAAATTCTTGCTATCTGCTCACATGTCTTCTTCTCCGTATTTGAGAACATCACATATTGTCCAGGCCAATGTTAAAATATTCTGGAAAATTACTTAGGTCAGTTTGATTTACTCCTCAATAATCAGTTTCTTTACCATGAGTTTTATATATAATTTGTGTTTGTCTATCCTGGTTTATACTGGATCACGTTGTTACTCTGCTGGCAAAGGTCTGAGAGCTCAGTTATGGGAATGCATGAAGAGTGAGAATGTGAGCTCCTCAGTCCTCACAAGTTAAATTGAAGCAATTGGTAATGCAAGTCAGAAAAAAAGTAACACCTGACCCTTGGAAGCAATAATAAAACAATAGCTCATGTTTCATGTGATTATTCCTCCTCCACAGACACACAGACTCATTAATCCGTGTTAGACAGACGGTTTTTTCGGTTTCACCTGAAAAATGAAAGCACCTAAGAACGGCAACACAAAACATATCTGAGAAAATCCATGCTCACTGAAATTCCTATGGAAATGTGGAAGCTGCATTATCTTTGTTGCAGGTAAGAAATGACACTCGATGATAAGGTTTCAATGCCAGGTCCCCAAAGTTAGGGAATACGTGTGTGTCAGAGACTGAATTAGGGCTGTTGCATAATTCTGATTATTTCTTTGCATTTCTGCCTTCCCTGTTTATCTCAGACATCCCCAAGGAGTGTCCTGGTGGGTACCACAGCTGCTGTAAGTGCCCCCAGCTTCTGGCCAGCAGTGCACAGCCACTGGCAGGCAGGGCATGACAGCGTGGAGGGAGTGCACCCTGCCTACAGCCAGCAGGCTCTCAGAGGCCTTTGCTGCTGGGGGCTGGTAAATCTTCCATGAGCACCCATGGGCAGAGCTTTCCACAGTGTCTGACACTCAAGGATGCCTTCCCAAGGACAGAGAAGTGCATATCCCTGGCATGAGTGTGATCAGACCCCAGACCCCAAGTGTCTGCCAGAAAGCATGAAAAACCTTGTCAAGAAACTGTGTTTGCAATGAGCTTACTCTTGGAACAGTTGAAGTATATATGTGTATATATATATATTTAATTTTTTTTAAGTCAAAAAGGCAGAATGGGGCTGCTGGCTGACATGAAAAATGTCATGGGTGATTTGCAAGTAAATAAGACCTGGTCCTTTGGTAATCAGAGATGGTTCAGGGTTGCCCTTACTGCAGGGCATGCCTTCACTCCTTGCCCCTGTGTGTTGACATGCAGCCCTTTCCTGTGCTTGGATCTGTTTCCAGGTCTCCAGCGAGATGACCCCAGGCTGTGGGTCTGCTGTACAAGAGAGCCCCTGCCTCGGCTCATGCAGGCTCCTGCTGGTGACAGAAACCCCCTCGTACATGGGTTCATTGAAACTATCAAGCCAATGCGGTCTTTAAGTTTTTTGTTAACATCACATTCGAGACTCCCCTCTGCATAGAAGCATAGCTGCCTGTCCTGTAATGACTTGGGAAACGTCATCTTTCTGGTGCCTCAAAATCCTTCTTGTCACTCCTGTTAAGGCAAGCTGTGTCTAGGCTGTCTTCTCCACTGCAGTGTTCTTCAGATCAGAAGGATATACATTATGTATGCATTGAATTAGAGGTTTAAGCTATGTTTAGGATGGTGATTATTCGTTCCTACCATCTCTTTCCAGATTTGCAGGACTGCATAGTCTCAACACACTTGGATATGGTCTATTAAAAGTTCTCCTTTATGCTAAGAAGATTTGAAAACTCTGCAGCCTAAGCAAGTAGGCTTCCTGACAAGATTATTTCATATTACGTACACTTGGTTTTATCTGAAGCTGACTGTAATTTGTTAAGATACAGTACACAAGGAAATTAAACTATAAACTTTAAAGCATCCATCAATTTCAATTTAATTTGTTTAAAAAAGCTAAATTATGGGTTAACTCAGAAGGTGATAGAATTCAGAAAGAGAGTACTTGTGATACAAGGAGTCCCTTCATACATTAATTTTCATTTTTGGTGAGATGAAGTTTGAAATTAGATTCAGATTGCAAATTATAGCTTTGTATGGGCTCCCTATTGCTAGCTCATGAAATACTTAGATTCCTGAGGATGAAGCAATTTTGCTTCCCATAATAGACTGCAAAAGCCTTATTTCCCACTGGTAAAATAATAGGTCTACAGCTTAAAGTGGGAGCGAGCCATGTCTTTGCTCCTTGACTTGGTCACCAACGGGGATACATTAAACTAAAATATATAACTGAAGAAGAAATGGTGATGTAAGGTGGGTTTTTTTAAATTCAAAGCTTATCCTTTTCAGTTCCCCACTACAAATAACATTACAGCCTGAATTCTGTGAAGGAGGCAGCTCATGACTTCATGTCATACATATACCTTATTTACCTTTCCCTATACACTGCTAAATTCTTGCTTTTGTCTCCACAGCACTCACAGACATTGAAGGAGAAAGTATTTTGTCTCCTGGCATAAACTGATGGACTCATTTAGCAGAAAAGATCCATTACATTTAGGGAAGGCAGAAGAAGTAACACTTATGGCAACAAAGCAGATGTGCAATGATCTGTAACCCTGGAGGTAACATACTAAGTCTATAAATTGTCTTCCTGTGGTCTCTTAAACATCCATGGTTGTATTAATCTGTTATTTTCCCCCTTCTAGGAGCTGCAGGGAGGAAGGCTGTGTGGAATTCCACCTCAGCAGATGCTGGCAAGGTCCAGGTCCTTAATTAGGCAGAGTCCATGAGCTGAAATCATGATCAAACAAAGCCTAAATACCAAATGAAACCATTCTGCTGTCTTCTGCAGCTTAAAGTAAAATGGGTACAGTGTATGTATAGAAAACCAAAATTTACTGAGAAAATTTCCCAGAAGAAGAATGGAACAGATTAAAAAAAAAATTATGGTGAAATTCTCCAGAAATGTGGAAAACAACTGGAGAAGGTTTGACTTTGGTGTCTGATGCAGAAAAATACTACAGATGCTAAAAGACTACAGTTGTGACTATTTCTGGTTCTGAAGCATTTTGTGGTTTTAATAGCTTGCAATTAACTCAGACTGATAATGAAATTGTGTTACTGCATTTAAAAAAAGAGGAATAGTGGTGAAATTAACTGTCAGATTTGCTTCCGGTCTACAAAACAGACTTTGTGTCAGATTTGTGATTGTGTATCACTTCTTACAATTTTAGCAATTTATATTCCTGAGCAGAGACATCAGGATGGGGAACTGGAACAAAAGATTTAAAGGAAAATTCCAGCAAGACACGGGATTAATCCTTAACAGAACAAGTCTAGATTTTTCTAAGTAAAATTGAAGTCTAGTCTGGTATGAAACCTTCAAAAACTGTTACCTCTTTGACAGCCAAGAGTCATACACCTTAATAAAAAGGAGGTAAATCCTGAAGCTGGAACCTTCAGAAATCCAGACGTCCTTTAGCCAATGCCATGAGCTATGGGAAGGTCTGACCTTTGGAAAGTAATGCAAGAATTACTGAAAGCAAATGGAATTTTAATTCTTTTTTTTAACTGAGTAAAACCAACGTGGTGCTAAAAGCAGTGATATGAATGTTAAAAGAAATACAGGGAATAGAAGGCAAATGGCTAAAGTTCAGGATGGAGGTTGAGAAGTCAAGCATCTCTGAAGTGGGATGGAAGCTGCAGGTGAAAAAACAGTTAGAAAAAGGCTTAGACACAAGGGAAATGTCTGCATTCTTCTGATGGAAACATGTCTGTCCCTGTGTCACTTTAAAAGCAGGTCCACATTTGAGAAGCCGGGAACCAGAGACACAAAGAGATGTGGGAATGTATTCCAGGGAAGAAGGGATCTGCTAGCAGAGTACAGGGCAAACCTGGAAGAAACATCTGCCATGTGATTCCTATCTTTAAAGACATTGTTCTTATGTGAGGGAAAAGTAAGAAAAGAGGATTGTTTCATTACTCTGGAGACCTCAGAGCTGAAGAATCAGAAATATAATGCTGAATATATGTAAAAAGACCTAATTCTTCATTGATGCATGGTATCAGAAGGATTTAAATCAGTATGTGCACAAAAATTTTCCTCCAGCTATAACTCTTGAACAACTGAAAGAAATTGAACGTATTTGTCTGTGCTTCATGCATCAGGACAGTGGCATTTTCTCACTAGGCATCCTCACTGGACTGCCAGTCAAAGCCAATGAGTCTCCAGCATCCCTTGGTGCCTGTCTGTGGAAAAACTGAACAAGCCACTAGTAAAAGTAGTCAGTGTAGCCAGAAAGCTAGAGATAGAAGGTAACACACCAGTACTGAGTAATAGCTGAGATGCCTCAGGGCATCTGGTCCCTCTGCATAAAGCTGTTTAAAATAAGCAGCTTTCGATGATGTCTCACACCAGAGGAGCAGCTTCTGGATGCACTGTGTGGGCAATGACAGGAGTTCCCAAATGGCATGTACACTCATGGACAGGCCACTGTACTGAGCCCTTCAATGTCCCTCTGGGAACCCAGACATTCACTATGCCTGGGAACACATTCACGCAGACATCTGCACTTTGATGTGGTAGCCTTGAGTTACATTCTGCACTTGGTGTCCCGTATATAACATATATGGGAAAAAGGGAAACACAGTAAGATGCATGGGGAACTCGTGGGGCATTTAAGACCATGTCTAGTAAAATGACTTTACAGGACAGGAAACATGTCATGGTTCCTCCAAGTGGTGAAACAAGTGTGGACGCCCAGAGCAAATCAGCCCTTGATGACTGCCAGTACTGCTAACATCCAATTAGTGAGAAATACCTCTGCCTGAATTAAGGTGCAAAAGAGAGCATTTGCCAATGTCAACAATAGGGATTTTTTTAAACAATAAATGTGAGGCAGAGAGATAGAAAGAAATAGAATGGAGAAGAGAGAGGGAGGCAGTGGGGAGGGAGGGAGGCCAAGCAGAAGATAGTCACCACCCATGGATCCAGCAGCATCCCATTTATCCTTCTGTACCCTGGCCGTCCCAGTGGTGGGGGTCCAGGAGCTGTTGTTCTGGGAGTATCACCTTTATGCAATCCAAGTTCTGGGTATCCACAGGGTGATCTCAGATGCCATTCCCATAACCTGGGGTGATCTTTGACTGATGGTATTTGTATAAGCAGTTGCTTCCTTCCCCACAGTTTAGTCAGTGGGAATTTTGGTCAGATGAGTTAAGCAGGTTGTGCTAAACAGATATCACCTCTGTCAGGCCTGGAATTAGTGCTCTCCTGTCACAAATTCCTCCCTTCTGTGCTCATCTCAAGTTCCCACTGTGGTGGCTTATCTTAAGGCAAGTTCCTTCTGTGGTCTTGACAGTGTTTGAGACAGGGAATTGTGCTTTTTAAGTCCTATAAGTGGCAGGTGATGACTCTGATGTGCAGCTTCTTGTGAAAAGTGAAAGAAAATGGTGGAAGAATTTAGAGCTGGAAAGCACCAGAAAGTTGTACATGAATGCCTCCATGCAGAATATTTTCACATCCTCTTGCAGCTGTGAGGTCAAAACTGAAGACTGGTGGTTAATGTGTTGTAAGTTCTGCCACAAATAGGCTGTTGGCATGTCCAAGGAGGAGATCTTGGATTTGTTCTGTAGGTTTTCATGCTTTTTTTACGTGAGCCATGTGTTGCTGAAACTGATCATAAACAGTTAGTGCCAGTACCAAAAAGAAAGCAACACCAGTTCAAGATCTGAGGAAAAAGGGATTTTTTTTTTTTTCCTGGAACTAACATACTTTTGACCACACATCTGCCGTCTCAGAGAAGGAGAACTAGAAATTATACAAAAATGGGCAGAAAGGTACCAAGTGACTTCCACAGGAGGAGCAGTTAAACAACCAAGAACTCCTGGAATCATGAATATAGTTGAGGACTTAAGAAGAAAATGACTGTTCATAAAATCATAATAGTTTAGGTTGGAAGGGATTTCTAAAGTCATCAAGTCCAAGTCCTTAGCCAAACCACATCCAGACAGACAGTGTTGTTCAGGGAGTTTCCCAGCTAAGAGCTGAAACCTCCAAAGATGGAGACTCCACAATTTTGCTGTGCAACCTGGTCCAGTGTTTGACCACTCTCATGATGAACATCCCTTGTTCCAGCTTTTTATCATTGCCTCCTGACTTGCTACCATGAACTCTCCAGGAGACTCTGTCTCTGTCTTCTGTACCCTTCCATGAGGTTTGGTCATGTCACAGATGCTCCACTTTCTTAAACATCTTAATGACCCTTCATTCAACTCTTTCCAATTCATCCATGTCTCCCTTCTACTGTAGAGCCCAGAACTGGACACAGCATTCCAGGTGTGGCATCACCAGTTCTGAGCAGAGGTGAAGGATCAGCTCCCTTGACCTGCTGGCTGACTCTTGGTTAAAGAGTGCTGTCTCCATTACCACACTCAACAAGAGAGCACCATTGTAATACTCATGCAGCTGCATCAATGCAAGCACAAGGAAGTTCTTTTTCACAAGCCACACAATATAACTGTGAAACTAAACACTACAATCTATTTTAGAAGCCAAAAGTATAAATTTGTTTAGAAAAGGACTGAATAGTGAAGTAGTTTAACATCAGACAAATACAGGTCCAAATAAGCCACTGTCCTTTCATCCTCCCCTTTTGGTCAGAGACGACTGAAGGCAGAGACCTTGTGCTGAGATAACAATTATTGAAAGCAAGCAGCAATCAAATAAGAATGCACCATGCCAGCAGCAATATTTATAACAGAAGTATACAAAAAGAGGAGGTGTTTTACTCAGAAAAAAGAGTTAGCTACCTCAGCTTAGTTCCTCATGGACATCGGAACAAAGGCAAGTTGGTGGGCACATTTGCCAGCCAATAGTGTTTGTTGTTTTTGGAGCTGTGTTCTCCGAGAACCAGGAAGGCACAGACAGTGATGAGAGAGGGCAGGGTCTGTAGGTGCTGATCCCTGCAACCCCTTGGAGGAAGAGAGGGAAACAAAATGACACACTTCCAGGGTGAGCTCAGCTCTTCTTCACCCTGAAGCTGCACCCCCATCAATGATGTGGGTGGTATAGAATAGCAACCTATAGCCACATCCATATGCTCCATCCCTGCTCTGCAACCAGAACAGATGGGGTTTTTGCCTATTGTTGCCTACTAAACATCATAATTCAGACACAAGCTCCAGCCCAGGATGCTGCTAAACTGTCAGGGGGAAGGAACACACCTCCCTGCTGCCTTTTCTCTTCACAATTGTTGTATTTCATCACCCTCACTGAATTACCATGGAAGGATGAGCTAACGTCTAGCCTGAAAACAGTGAGATCTCATTGAACTGGGGAATAATAAAGCCCAGGTGTATCGGCTGGGGTCAGAGGTTCTGTAGGAAGTGACAGGAGGAAGGTGCTGAATGGAGCATGTCTGACAGCACCACCACCCCTTGGAGGTGTTCAGTGATGCTTTCCTAGAGGCATGAAAATAAAGGGCCACAAAAATAGCTCCAGAGTTGACAGGTACAAGTTGTATATTTTTATTTCCCTGTATGGCTGACTGCATAGGGCTTTAAAAGGAATATGAACACCAACAGGGTGAGAGGAAGAGGGCAGCCAGACTCTGGAGAAATTACACTTCTATGCATTCATCTATGTTAAGATATTCTTCATAATACTAAAATATGTATAGTGAGGGGCCCTCCAACACACACTGTGAAAAAATATGCAGCATCCCCGAATGCTTTGGCAAAATGTGCTGCTGGAGGCAGGAAGGTAGACTGGCTGGTGGCTGCTCTGACATCCTGGGATAGGAAAATTCTTACACAAATAGAATACAAATTAGGGAGGATTTGGGAAAGACAGACACAAGCGCTTGACACAAATGCAGTGGAGCCAACACTTGAGCCAAACAATGTTCAAGTCAGTCTGATTTTGTAAAAAAATCCTCAAACCTGTCTGGTCCCAGCCAAAACATGGATGGCTGGTTGCCAATGCTGTTGTAGGATGAGACTGTAGAGGGTGATTTAGGCTTTTTAAGGTGTCTGGGGTAGCATATTCCCAGACCTTTTATCAATGTACAAAGAAGCTTTGAAAAGGAGACAGAATTTGTGTTGAATGGCAGATGTTAAGGTGTTATAAAATAATTCTTTGAGGAAAACGTGGAAGTTATTATTTCCATCTTTTGTATCAGTCTTAGATGAACAGTAATATAGAAAGAGTTGCTTAAGTTTATTGCATGTGACAAAGGCAAGAGGTCAAGACATGTATTTAATCCTGGACTGGTAACACTGGGGGGAAAAAAAATCAAGTCCATTGTGCACAGTACATTTACTTGTGCTTTTGGAAAAATATAACCCAGTTGTCCAAGAACTGCTTCCCTGTGTTTCTGCTAGGGCTCAGCTAGCCAATATTAGCTGCTTGGGCCACAGGTTAGAGACAAAACAAAAACTCAGAATAATTGCAATTTTTAGAAATAACAAGAATCTGTTATGCCCCGATTCGAGGGAAAGTGAGAAACAAAACTGCCGCTCACTCAGGCTGGGCACAGAGCCTTTCCCACGGAGTAGCCTCAGGGAGCAGAGCATAGTCAGAATCCAGTGCCTATCCTTGTGGCTATACTTCTTCTTAGAAGCAGGGAAGCACCAGTTGTCCTCTCTTGTGTTTCAGGCAACAGAAAATTGAGAACAAGGATATGTGCCAGTTGGAAACAAATGCCAGAGCCTCAAGAAACCTGAAGAAATAAAATGCAAAAGAAAAACGTGGAATCCCAGAAAAGCCCATCTCTTCCATCTCTTCCTCAGAACGAAACTGTGCAGAACCACTGTGGGAACTAGGGGTCACAGGGAACAGCAGTCTCCCCATCACCTGTGAGGCTGCTGACCATACTATGGAGAAATGGTTGTTACCTTTTTCCAGTCCCAAAGGGAAAGAATTAACAGGTGTGAAATTGCACATTTTGTTGCAAATAACTCACAAAGCCTCCTCAGGCTAGTACAGAGAGCAAACATATAATTCAATCCAAGAAAATAGCAATACCAATTGCTGCCCTGATGCCATGCAGAGCCAAAGAAGAATTTTTAAACAAAACTTTACAAAAGATGATAACAACAATTTTGCAGTTCTTCCAAAACCATGGGAGAAACCAAAATATCATGTGTTAAAAAATGGAAAAACGTGAACCCTGACGAAAGGTACTCCACGTCAGAAGGCTTTTTTTATTTTTGTTGTTGTCTTGATTGCATATAAATTCCTTCTCTCTGTGTTAACCAGTTTGTCCTATTTTACTTACATACACTTCACCTCCTCTTGTTTTGATGTGCCAATGCTCCTCAGCCTGAAAGGAGGAAGGCACAATTAACAGAGCTGAACCTTAACATGCAGCTATCTCTCCCTAAGTCTCAGGTCTTGTACTGAGGCACTGTGCCTTTGATTCCAAGCAGAATCACAATGCAGGTGACCTCTAAGGAGTGAAGATGTCAGGGGTGCAGAGTTTTCCTCAAGGATAAGGACCACGATGCTACTCCAAGTCCTGGAAGCATTCCCTTTTCCTGGCTTAATCTGCATTTCAGCTCCAGGCCAGGTCTGTTTGTTACTCACAGCAGACCTCTACAGAGCGGACAACCAGGTTAAACTGCAGCAGACAGCTTTCAGGAGCTGAGCTAGGTTTTTTAAGGCTTACTGAAGTATCTCTACATTACAATGCAAACTGCACTGTGGATATAGTTTGACTCGCTTTATTTACACGTATCCCTGATCTTGAGAAGAAGAAGCCAGAAGGCATGCAAGGCAATTCTTCTTGCAGGAATTGTACCAAAAAGAAAATCCCTACTTCCCAGGGGTCAACTTTGCTTTAGGGACAGATGCAAATCAGCAGCTCCAGCAGAGACCAAACTATTTTGCTGCTCATGCAATTTCCTCTCCCTCTAAGCTGATTCTGCATAAAACCATCGCATAACTTGAAACTCACGGTCTTATGAACAATAACTTGAAGACTGCATTTAAGAAAAGTGTGTGATGCCTAGCATAATAATATATTTATTCATGAGCTATCTAATAACTGAGGATGCATATTTTATCATAATGCTCTGATACGGAAAAAAAAACACTCTTTGTAGTTCTGCACTGTTTTGCTTGCTTTGGTATATTGATAGGGCTAATGACCACAGTTTGTGCCTTCTTTGCTAGGCACAGAAAATCCCTGCCTTGATAACGTTGTGCTGTGACAGAACGATAAGAATTAGGGCTGTGTGCCAGAGAGCCTGGTTCCTCAGCAGAGTGACGTTGAACTGCAGCACCAGAGCAGCAGAGAAGTGTGGGGTCCCTAGAGCCCCAAAGAGCAGGCAGTGGGGCTCTGCCAGGGAGCAGCCAAAACCATGGACAAAGCAGAGGATCATAGACAAAACCCAGGAGTGACATAAGGTTGGAATACATGTATACATGCAAGCTGCTCAGGGCTAGGGGAAATCTGACTGTAGCAATTATACTGAAAAAACCTCACACTCTTTCTATAATCCTGTGATAGTTCTCCTCTTTTGGATTAAGGCTGTTACATGTACAGTCTTAATTGTACCTGTACAATTTGAATGAGGACAGTGGACCATTTCTGTTCATGTAAAACATGTAAGAATGGGCCAAGCATAGTATGTAATTTCCCAAGAAAATTATCACTGGAGGAAAATTTACATGTTTATGATGCGTTTAATTTCTACATCATTAAATTCTTTGCTAGAAATGCTGGGATTTACCTTAACACCCCAGGGATCAAAGACATTTTGCCATTGCTCTGAATGGGACTAAGTCAAAAACATTTTAAAATGCCCTAACCTCCTGGAACAGTCATTCCCCCCAGATCAGCATGCAGTGTGCACAGAAGCTTGCTTTCAGAGCTGCAGGAGGAAAAAAATCTGCATGATGTATTGATACAAGCTGCACTGTAGGAACAGAGAGACAACAATGGATTAGACTGGTATATAAAAATACCTTCCCAAAGATTAAGAGAAGTTTTCCTCTGTGCTGGCAGTGAATGAACAGAATTCTCCATCTGCTTTCCCAATAGACAGAAGCACCTGAGGTAAAGGTTTATTACAAATATACCCCTTGGGAGACTGATGTTGTGTTTTCTGATGGCCTGTCAGCTTTCTACTTTCCCTTGATTTATTTGAGCTGTGGTGTATGTCTATCTACGGGGTGCATATTTAGAGAAAGTATCTATTCAATTATTACAGGTAGAGATTTGGCTGCTTGGAGGTACACTCTCTGTTTACTCCTAAGCATCAGTTTGGATGACAATCTCTCAAAGTCATGGTCCAAAAGAAGCCACAGATGACTCATTCAATTTGAATCTTATCCTTGGTTTCAAGTGCCTGTATGTCTTACTCCTTATCTAATTAGTCCTGCAAAATCCCAGTGTGTAAACACTAATTGGAAGCATGCAAGGGTAAGTGTCCATGTAAATCCTCCTCTGCATTTTTGATGTATCAGGTGCTACAGGCAAATAAATCTGACACCGGAAAAATTCCCAGGAAGTTTTGCCTATACAATCGGAAAAATTGAGCCTGTATGTGTAAAGAAAAGGTTCTTGTATTAAAGCTAGTTTAGAATAGGAGTCAGGGAAAGTTATGGACAGGCTGAAAATTGCAGGTAGTAAAGGGGGCAAAGTGATAGTAAAACCACAATTTGTAGACCCTATAATTAGCAGTAGTGGCATAATGGAGACATAAATTAATAAAAATTGTTAGTGGAGTGTCTGGCTCAGGGGACTGATAATAAGACTTATTATCTTGTATTTTGAGCTTAGTGTCTCCTGCCAGAGAGTCACTGATTCTGAGAATGCCAGTAGCAAAGATTGCTACTGTCTGTTGAAGAATTAGATTACTGTCTCGGTTTGGTGTTTCATGTAAGCTCTGTTGTTTGTTGACTCCAAGAAGTGGCCAAAGGCTCAACGGATGGAAAATGAAAAAAGGAGCAATCCTTAACAGAGAAACTGTACCTTAACAGAGAAATACATACCTCAATAGGTATGGAATAGATTAAGAGACAATTTTCATACTTTCTATCTATAATAAATGTGATTTTAAATATGCAGTTGACATTTCTAGTGCTGTCAGTCAGAGCTTTTGGAGAATTACCAGCAAAACTATGGATATAGCAACAACTAAACATTGGGAAGTGTAAACCATAAAATTTAAACTCATCATATTTTTAAACATCTGGTTGATGAATTCTAGCATGAAATACTAGAAAAATAAGCTCATGATATTGAGGCATAGAGAAGATATATTCTGAAGAACTGTTCCATGTTACTGCCTTCACATTATCAGCTTTGTGCAGGGGTATCTAAGTAATACTAAACTGTATTATAAAGGACATCTACCTATTGACAAGGGCAGCCTGTCTTTTGATTATGAAAAATACATGAGAGTGAGGATACTTCAGTAAGTAGAGAAATTATTTCAATGCATTATGCAGAAATTATTATGCAGAAAAATTACTGAAAAATGACCTGTGCCAGTGATTTGCTAAAACTTGTGGAGGTACAATAATTTCACATAAAATTCTGTTAAGAACCAATTGAAACTAAATTTAATGTGTCCCTACTTCTTATCACAACTTTGGTCAGTGCCTTCTGTGGTATATAAAGCTCTAATATTGTTTCATCTAACATAAGATAATTCTTATTGCTTTGGCAATACCAGAGATACAGTACTCCTCCTGCAACAGACATAGCTCCAACTCATCGGTCTCATTATATACATTTCCAGCAATCTTTATTGTAATAAATATTTAATATTTCTTTTCTTTCTCCTACAATTCCCTGTTCTTCCTCATTGCCCTTTGCAAGCTTTGCCTACAGTTCAGGTCTTTATGGCCCTAAGTCTGATAACACTTTGTGCTGGACAATTTTTCATTGATTGATACTTGATTTACAGTGGGCTAAATAAAACATAGCCTCAGGCCTTTTGTCTCGTGATTTCTATCTTTCTCATCACTAACACTTAAAAATGCTATTGGGTGATTTCTGCTGATACATTCAGCTCAGATGCAACACTTTGTCCTCCCCCCAGGCCTCCTACTTTAAAAAAAAAAGGGAAAATAAAAAAGATGCATTGACTTATCTTCCTATGAAAATGCAAGAATCTGAAGGAGGGGTTTGAGATGCTTTGAGAGCATTAAGAGCAGTGTTTGTCATCTCAAGTGATAGAAAGAACTTAGTCACTGTGAAATCTACTAACCATAAACCACACAAACTTCACACACATTTTGTGTTATTAGTATTACAAAGCATTTATATGGTGCCATCCATTTCCACGGCCATTTCTTCCAAGCAGATAAAGCACATTCTCTTCCTTAGACAGACTGCACTCTACATAAGTCAAGACAAATATTGTATGTGATAAAAATAGAGGACAAAAGTTCAGGAGGGATTGATGTGTGAGGCAGCTGATAAGGAGAAGAGTGGAAAGGGAAATGATTAAAGATTGTTGTTTGAGATCCTTTCAAAACTAGGGAGAAGCTGCTGAGAGCCGTGGGCTGCATACATCTTGAAAACCTGCTGATCCAGGGCAAAGCAGAAAATTTCTCAAATACTGTGGCTTCAGGATCCATATCCCATGGATGGGGATGACTGTGGGGCTTCCCACACCCAGCTTAACCCAGGCGGTGGGCATGGCCATAGCATTTTTGGGACACCTGGTGTTTGTGGGGTACCTTGTGCCATGGCAGCCACCTGGAGATGCTCCAAGTGCTGGTGTTTGTGGGAAGTTTGTGCCCCAAGGAAAAGCTCGGACCTGAACCCCCTTCTGCAGCCTGGCCCAGGACAGGAACCCACCAACTCACGTTAGGGTCTTCCCCTGGGAAGGGAGGCTGTACTGTCTGTAGCAAACCACGAAGGGGCAGAGGCAGAGCCCAAACCTGGTGTTGGAGCAGCGGCCCCAGCATGCAGAGGATGCCAGCACGCAGAGGATGCCAGCCAGGTCCCTCATGCCTGTGCTGCCAAGCACCCCTCAGCTCAGTGGCCCGTGGTGCCCCCAAAACTGGTGCTGCCATACTCACCTGGCTATTGCAGAGGACACTGCCCCCAGGAAATTCAAGACAGGGCTTCACTGCTCAAGGTCGCATTCAGGGCTGACACTGATTTCTTACTTTGCTTTATTATTAATATCAAGATTCTTTCTGTGACTTGCTTGAGGCGGCATAAGCAAAAGCACAGCTATTTGGATATGCATCCTCGGGGCATCTACCCAAAGTCATTTGGGTTATTCAGAATTTCTGAACACCTACTTAAATGTCTCAGATGAAGCAAAACTGATGAACGTGTTGTAAGTTTGTGGGCAGGTACTCATCTATAAATCTGTGATACTTATATCAGTGCATACTATAAAAAAGGTTTTCCAGGGTACATAATTTACAATAGAGATTGGGAAGCAAAAACAAAATAAGCACAGGAGAAAGAGGAAACTTGCAGTTAGGTTGAATATTCAGAAACAATCAGGAAAGGAGGATGTAAACAACATCAATACACGCATAATTTAAGAAACATTGTCTGAAAGTGCACATTTCACTTTTAAAACCACTTCTAATTATGAAAACCACAGGGAGGAGAGGAAGAAAGAGATGTCAAATAGTAGCTTTTGATTAGGCCTGCCTAAGGGAAGCAATACTTAAATACAGAACCTCTAAATGTGCAATTTTTTATGTATTCTTATTATGCATATAGTAAGGATTATAAACAAAATACACAGCCAGAACTAGCCAAATACTTCAAAATATATCAGTATAAGGGGTTTGGGACCTCCACCTTCTTGATGAGTCAAGACATTGTCTAATTGTGGAAAACGCTGATCTCTTCTTACAAAATGCTGATTATCTTCAGTTCACCACAGAATAAAAGGAGTCAGTGGAAACTGCAGTTAAAGAAACAAAATTGTCTCCCCGTAGATGGGAGAGAGTTTTTTCAAAACTGCAGGGAAATAGTATTTCTCAAAGCAGCAGGCATGACAAATGGAAAATAAGTGCCAAGTTTAATCCATTCACCTTCTTTTAAATAGCATGCCCACAAGTAGAAGTTAAAAAAAAAAAAAAAAAGAATGAGTCCAGAATTGATTTGCTTCAAAATTGGAGACAAAAATAAATCCCACATTTTTTAAATTAGTCATTCTTGTTGGGAGATAATACAGCAGCTCAGTGTGGGAAAATAAAAATAGCATTTGGTAGAGATGCAGTTTATCATTGTTTCCTACTTTAGGAAAGACCTCCCCACAGCTCAGATTGCATCCTAGTGGTAGATATTAGGGGTATTTCGAATTTCTAAATCTTCTTGGAATTATTTTCAGCATCATGCATTTTTAATGTGGCACTCCATTTCATATTCGCTTCTTTACATGTCTAATCATACTTCTTGCAAAATTACTGAAGAGCAGCCGTACCTTCCCCATTAAAAAAGGCTGATCTCAGGATCACTGACCTTGCAGAAAGAGGAAGGAGATGAGCGACTCATAAGCTGTTCTCTTCTCTTGCAGCCTGAGGTTGTGTCAAAGGAATGTTTACAATGTGCAGTGCAGGACTATGCCAGGTATAGCATTTCCACCAGCTATGGTAAGTGTTGCTCCTGGAAGAAGCTTGGCTTCTGGAAAGGCATGCATTCCCCTCTCTTACACACCTGCCATCACAGCTGGAGAACCACAAAAAAAGTCATTTATAGTGCAAGAACCATGAGCAGCTCCAACAGGTCCCAACCCCACTATGTTCATTTTGAAAACTTGTGTATTGGGGTGTTTTGCTCCTGTGTGCTCCTCATCAAAGCTGAACCAGGTTGTTAATGGCATGGAGCCAAAGAGGAACTTGCAGCTGTGGATAAAGAGGAGGAGTCTTCATATGAATTAGTCGCCCTAGGATCAGCTGATATGATTAGAGTGAAATAGAAGAGAAAGGAGGATGTGGAAGTCTGTTAATTTGTTTGGATGTGTGCTTTATTATGAGGATTGTGCTTCCAGAAGCATATTTGTGGGATGGGAAGCAGAGGTACGGGAGTTAAGCTGGGTGCTGCAAAGGGCAATCAGAGGAGACCTTATCCCATGGGAACAAGTACAAGAACAGGGACATCCACATGCATGAATGGCCATAATGTGATATTCCCATGACTTCAGAGAGGCAAATTCAAACTACAAAAGAGTAATTCACTTGTAATATCTTCCTGGTAGGGTGAGGGGTTCAGTGTCCTTCTGTCCCAACAGTGGGCTACAAGACTTGTAGTGGGATGCAAGGCTGGGCAGGATTGCTCCCATTTACCCACTCCCTGCGTGACAGGATGCTGCACGCTCTGGCCCACAGGGCTGCTGCAGCCCTGGTCCAACACTCTGCTGCAGAGGAGGCCCCTGTGAGCCTGCACAGCTGGGAGAAGTTCCTGGGGAAAGGCAGAACAAAGGAAAGGACAGGAGCTGGGCAACAGACAGGCTGCAAAGGCAGCACTAGGTTTGGGAGAGTTTTGGAGTACACATATTTTCAAACCTAAGTTTAGATGTATACTTGACTATACGCTTAAATGTAAGTAAATGAGTAGTTTCACAAAGCTGAATTTAGAAGAAATGTGTTTTGATAATCTGTAAATAACATTTTATTTTTGCTTTTATTTACTTATTCTGTGAAGAAAACAAGAGATGCCTCAGTTCTGGTAAAGGGGGAAGCTATGAATTGATATGATAACATTTTGTCAGAGGTAGATGTCTGCAGTTAATACATTTCATACCATTCCCTAATGCCCTCAGTGAACATTCAAGAAACAGAAATAAACAGACAAATAAAGAATTCATTAAATATAAAAACCAGAAAAAATTTGACGCTGCGCTTTGGTCCATCTTAATTTAGCACAGAAACTATTTAATAGATTTTGCAATCTTCCTATAAATATTGTGTGCCTGAATTAACATCTCCTTTTGTGCCGTAAAGACCTAAGGGAAGCAAATTAAAAACAGTTAATACAGATACATTTCTTTTCATCTTGGAGCAGGATTTCCCTTCTCTCTCTGCAGTACCTTGGGTACTTACCAAATCATAAGTTACTAAGAGGAGAGAACTCATCTCCACCCCACACCTCGGGGCTGCCACGAATGTGGTTAATCAAACCCTACTGGGTATGTACACGTCTCGAATCCCTGTGAAAAGCAAAAATTCAAGAGCTGTTTTCAGAGCACACCACTTTGGACCCCTTCTTCTTTGTAAGAAGCAGCATGCAATGTCGGGTCACAAATCAAGGAGTCTCTGTGTCCCAGAGGACGTGGGTCACAGACTTTCCTCAAGACGGTGGAATGGAATCTACAGTGTCACAAATGAAATTCAGGGAGGCACAGCAGCTAGGGAGATAACACACATGAGAGAGGATGTAAATATCCATGGTTACCAATACTAGAAATTACTCCTGGGGTTCAGTCCTCCCAGTCTTCAGCCAGAACCAACTTCCACCTAAACACTGTTTTGTTTCCTGCCTTGGTAGGAGACAAAGCCTTCGTGAGAAGGTCACACCCCCTTTCAGGAAGGGCTAGTGAGGAGTGCCACCATGGTCTGGAGTAGCATTCAGTGCCTCCAGTCCTCTCCCTTTGTGTCTCTAAAGGAGCTTGCTTGGCATCTCTTAGAGTAAATGCCAACTTTAACAATAAATATACTGATCAGATCAAAAATCTGGGTAAATAAACTATAGTCATACACTTATGAAACACAGAGCCTTTGCAAAGCCGTCTCCTTATCTTTTAGGTTAAAATTGTATTTTGGTAATCAAGTTCTACTCAGACCAATAATGGTTTAAAAGCTGGCTGTGCTATGTACACCTTGTTTGTACTGCACATGCTATCAAGAAAAAGTTCATTAATATGTAATGTACACTTCATTTTCCTGCAAGCCTAACCAGATCAGACCAAAGACTTTGATGAAGTGAAGGAAAGGCATTAGGTTGTCTCTTCTGTTTGATATTCTGCAGATTGCTGCTGTAAGTTGGTAGACAATGTGTCTGGGAGCAGACAGTGACAAATCAAAGCCACCAGTGTCCGCTCGGAGAAGCTCATACAGTAAAGATGCACCCTTTAGGGCAGATGGGTCTCTCCTTGCACCTGAACTCTAAACCCTAATGGCAGCTTCAGACAGGTGCTGAGGTTCCATGGGCAGCCTAGAAGAGAAAGATGGGGACAGATAAATGTTGGTGCAGTACCATGCTCTCCCTGTCATACCTTTTTCAGGCCCAGTGTCCCTGGAGATGCAGGTTTTGTGGTTCTCTGAAACCTAACCTTAACCCTAACCCTAATTTTCAGGCTGAAGTCCCAAGCACCATGGGTGGCCCAGTTTAGATAGATGTGGAGATCAATGTTTGTGCAGTGTTGTGCCGTCCTTGATACACCTTCTCCAGCCCCTGGAGCTGTAGCCTTTGTGGTTCCCTGAACACTAACCCTAACACTAACTTGTGACCAGTGTCAGTATTTCCCCTTCCCTCTCTCAGCTTAAGTATGCCCCAATCCAATTAGTCATACTCAGTTTGTCTGTGTTTTGGAAGAACTTAACAGGATCATATGTTAAAATGTTTATTGCTGTTTAAAAAGTCCAAATAAAATTAGATTTTACAATTCACTTTGAAATCTCCATTTCTGGCTGCATTATGTAAGTGATAAACTGTTCACCTCTATTTTATGAAATTTTGTGTAATGAAAATCTCAAATCATATTTGTAAATGATAAAGTGATTAAGATTTTATATATCTGTTACATGATGGTGGTAATCTTTTAATGAATATAAGATGCTACAGGTTTAAGAATTCTTTCTGAAAAACAGTGTTCACAGAATTTTAAAAAGTAGCTATATAGCTATTCTTTCTCCCCTGATCATGTATCTCCATCCAGATGCACAGAAACAGTTTTGATTCCAGTGCAGGCTCTATATTTTGGTAATAACAGAACATATGGTAATGATGGAGCAAAGGCTCTGGCTGAATCATAATTCCAGCTCTTCTCCTGTTCTGGCAGGCCCTTGATTTCCATGCATGAAATTAATGACTGTAAGAGGCAGAAAGGAAATTCTTCATGGTGCATACTGTTACACTGCTGTGACACACAACTCTTGAACTATAAGTCATTTTTCAGACACATTAAATTCAGGTCCCTGCCTTGCAGCGTAGCAGATGGCAGCCTGTCCATGCTAGCCCATACTGCAGTGCTAGTGTTTCTGCAGCAGTAAGTGACCATCACTAGCCCAGTCTTAGCCACTCAGCATTGCCTTTCCCATGTTTGAGGACAGAGTCAGCTTTGCAGAAAAAAGGGGGAGCAGTGGCACATGGTGGACACCAAACAAACAACAGCATGCCCTTGCTGCAAAGAGAGCTAATGGCATCCTGGGCTGCATTAGGAGGTTAAGAGAGGTGATCCTTCCCCTCTGCTCAGCGTTGGTGTGTCCCCCCTTGGAGTGCTGCGTCCATCTCTGGGCTGGCCAGTACACAAGAGACATGCACATGCTGGAGAGGGTGCAATGAACAGTCACTAAGGGACTGAAGCATCTCTGTTATGAGAAAGGGCTGAAACAGCTGGGACTGCTCATCCTGGAGGAGAGTTCAGGGAGGATCTCATCAATGTGTATGGATATCCGAATGGAGGGTGCAAAGAGCTCAGAGGCAGGCTCTTTCCAGTGGTGTTCAATGAGGCAGAAGGCCCAAAACACAGGCAATTCCATCTGAACGTCAGGGAACACTTCTTATCTGTGAGAGTGGCATTGGCACAAGTTTCCCAGAGAGATTGAGAAGTCTCCTTGGAAATTCCAGACAAAGTCCCGGGAAACTGACTCTAGGTGGTCCTGCATGAGCAGGAGATTGGCCAAAGTTATTGTTAGAGGTCCCTTCCAACTTCAACAGTTCTCTGTTTTTGTGAATTCAGCAGTGCTTTAAACCACCCATGAACTGCAATATCCTGCTAATGGTGAGAATCCAAGATATCCTACTCTCATTACTTCTTCACGTCACTCTGTTTATGTTTTTGATTGTTTGAGCTCTTACAGCTTTCTCAACCAACCCAGTGATCAGGCTCCAGACTGCAGTTTAAGGTCATCAAGGAGAAAATATTGTGATAGAGTCAGATGGCTTCAGTGCAACTTTGTTTCCTCAACCAAGACCTAGCCAAGACCAGGTTCTGTTTCTGTGAGCGCTAAAGTAATGCAAGTAATCCACTGGCAGTTAATGATCACCCCCTGATGCTTTTTCTCTTATTTTCCTGGTAATTTTTTTGTCAGATCTTCCCTTGCTGCAGCAACACTGCTGCCTTCTCTCTGAGTGCCTCTGCTCTTCCTACAGTTTCTTGAAGAGATATGAAGACCTTCACAAAAAGTAACCAGTTAAACAGGGTCACTACCATTTGCCCTGCATGCCTTTGATCTGGATGGCAGCACAGATGTGTCTTTAAAGCAGATTGCTGTTATTTTAGCTATCTTCTCCCCACTGACATGTCAAACTCCTCTGAAGGATGGCAGACTGGTTACCTGTCTCTGTCATGATCCGGAGATGTATAGAAGATCTAACCCACCTTGTAACAAAGCCTGGCACGCTGCACATACTAGATCAGTTTGTGGTTTACAGTGTTGAATTCTTCTATTTCTGCGGAATTGTCATACTGAGTTAAAGCTTTTCCTCAACTCCTCACTGCTTTGCTTGATTTATAGATTAGGAAAAAAAGCACAGATCTGTTCTGACAGATACCCCTTCTCATAGATTTTATAATTGAGAGTGCTATCATGCAAGCAATCAGTTTCCTAGTAGAAGACTTTATGATGAAATATGGAGACCATTCTGTTAGAAATGAGGGGTGCATTTCTGCTCTAGAGCCGGCGATGCCAATAGGACTGCACATCTCCTTTGAAGCTGATAGAATAAAAATGGCTAAGATCAGGGAAAGAGGTTTTCCATGAGAGAGGCCCAGGAATTATTCCAGATTAATTTTAGGGTGAAAATTCCACCCTGCTGCACTGAATCTATATCCAGTGTAGGAAAACCTAGCGCTGTCTTACCATTACCAACAGTAAGATAAAAGATAACAGATAATACATACACAATAGATTAGGTTTTCTGAAGTGTTAAGGTTGCAGCATCATTTTGGATGAGCTCCATGGGGCAGTTTTTATCCCTCCCCAACTCAGATATTGTCATACACCAATGGGCTGAGTTGCCCCCCAGTGCCATGGCTGAGCTGCATCCAGGTATGGGATGGACAGGCCCCGTGGGTCAATCCCCACTGGTGCCTTGGTCCCAATGTCACCGGCTCCCCAGTTCCCTGTAACACCACCTGCCTGGCCACAAATGCATCAATGGGTAAATTCGGTGTCCTGACAGATTGTCCCATTTTTAGGATCCCCTCTGATAAATTTTGAACAACAAAAATAGCCAACTTAAAAACCAGCACTTATTTTTTTATCAAGACTCTGAAAGATACTTTTCATGCCAGGATAGTAACAGCAGAGTCAAATACTTGTTTTGGGATTGATGTTGCTATCAAATAAAATACTCATCCTCTTTTCTCTTCAAACACCCTCTCTTATTAAAAAATCACGATAGTTCAGCTGACGCACTTTGGAAGGACCATGTCTTCTGAATAAATGTTGCAATAGTTGTATGGTGTTTCCAAGATGTCATGTTTCCAGTGAGCAAAAGGTCAGCAAGCCTCACTGCCCAAGACTCCCAGGTACCAACCCTCATTTCCACACAGCCCTTCCTCTTATTACCCCATCCTCACATTCCCATCACAAGTGGAGCTGAAGTCACCCCTGAAAAATGAATTTACCATTTGTCATGCAAGAAGTTTACAAGGATCATGTAAATCAGCACCAGCCTACAATAAGATCTGTACAGTTGTTTTCAGGAGAGGAAAATCTAATATCATTTTTAATGGCATCAAGTTATTTATCTCATTATTTCAAATGAAATGCAAAATGAGCAGAGTTGATAACAGAACATGGTCTTTCACTTCGTCAGTCTTTCTGAGCAAGTATTTTCTAGTCTTTTCTTATGCAAGACATTTAGCCTGTTTTTTTGCTTGCAGATTATTTGTCAACAAACTTCAGGCTTAAAATATGGTATTTTGTTGTTCCAAAACAGTTTTAAAAACAAATTTCAGTCTCTTGAGTTTTTAATTTAGGATATTTGCTATTCACTTTTCATCCATATCCCACAATAATTTTGATTCCCTGACCAGACCAGAAATTCAGCCTGTCAGCCAACTTCCTATAAAATAAACATATGTGCTACTTATTTTTTCATCTTCTTCTGCTTCCCTTTCATATTTTCTTATCTCATTTCCTTTCCAGCAGTTTTCCCCCTACCTCTCTTTTTAAGTGCCTCTTTTTCTTTTTCCTTTCTCCTTGTCTCTATTTTGTTCCATCCTCCCCCAGTCTCCCATCCAACAGTTTCTTGAGTGTCATAGAAGTTTAGAAAAAGGTGTTTTCTGCAAGTTTTGAAGCAAGTTTTCCAAACTCCAAGAAGAGAGGGTTTCCTAAGTCAGGTGCCTTTTCTCTGGAGGCTGCCACTAGAGCAGAGTTGCTAAGAACGTCCAGAAAGCAGCAAATAGCTCCAGACACAGCAACATTGCATACAAGTGTTTGCTATTTTAAAGAATGTAATAGGCCTTTACAAGCAGCTGAAATCCAAGGATATATATTTATTGGCTACCTATAGCCAGCCAAATGTATTTAGCACATGAAAATTCTTCTATTAGAAGCACTCTCTGCAACATATTATAATGAAAAACATTTTGGCAGTTTTCTGAAAACTGCTGGGTCATTGATGGGAGTTTGTCAGAGAGGAAAGGTCCTGCAGAGAACCTCAGAAAACCTCAGTATGGTATTAATGGCTCTGGTAAGCAGTCTTGAAGCTGATGTATCTGAAGTCAATAATGAGTAACACTGCAAGAGTTGCAAGCAATAATTTATTAAAGCATATATGTCATGGGAAAAACAAGCAGTGATCAGCTTTACTTTCTGATCAATTAACAGCACTCAAACAAGCAGAAGTCAAATTATTTTGAAACCCCAAATGAACCGATCTAGTCATTAGGAAGTCTGTGGTGCTACTTCATGCAAGCAGCTGTTCATTTTATCATATTTACTTTTACAAATGACTGTTATCATCCTGCAACCTTAGCTTTATGGCTCTTTGGAAACGACCCAATGTTTGATTTTTAAGGACTCTATATGCAGTTTAATCTGCTTCAAGAGAGAATATTGAAAATTTCGAACAAATTGGAATTGCGGGAGGAAAAGTTTTAACAGCTATTTGCAAGTAATAAAAATACGATGTAAGCTCCCAGATAGTCCCTTCAGAGCGATGAACTTTCTAATCAAGGAATTCAGTCCAACACTGCAGGCAAACCTCTGGGATGAGGAACTGTCTGACAGCTGCTCCCATTTAATCAGCCTGAGATCCTTACCTCAAAGTGGCCTGCAGCAACCAGTCTCCAAGGCCAAGCAACCTTCTACTGTACATGTTCCCACTGCCTTCATTTGTTCACTACCACCATTTGTTTAACCCAAAGTGCCTCTGCTCCCTTCCTTGCTTTCCCAGGAGCCTGAGTAACCCCATGGCTTCTGCTCATTGTCCAGTGATGATCATTGTGGATTTGACTTCTCAGAGGAATGGAAGCAGAACCTTTGGGATGGGGTGTGTTGGAAATAGGAGGGAGGTCATACATAAAACACAGCCTCTTCTCTTACTACAGCAGTGCCTTAAAACCTAGAAATGGGGTAATTCAGTGCAGCTGGCCAGTGCTACCAGCATCCTGCTCCAGCAAGCATCCAGCTGGAGAAGCCCAGACCAGTGCAGAACATGTCAATGAGCTACAGGATGAGTCAATTGCACCCTCTCTACCAGACTTTTCTTCCTCTTGTTTTCACTTTTATTGTTACTGTGGCTGTTATTTTAAGAATGCAAATGTGAAGGGAAAAAGAAAAAATATAGGAAAGGGCAGGTGGAAAGTGATATAAAGGGCAATTCAATAAAGAGAAAAGAAGATAACCAGGACAGAGGCAAGAACTTGCTGAAACTCTACATGTTGCCTTCTCCTTTGGAAAAATTTAGATTTCAGGCAATCCTGGATCCTTTATTTCCTACATGCAGGTGGCTTTTTAAGATGGATTGCTTGGCATTCACAGGGGTTTTTTTTCCCAATCTCTTAATTTGGCAGCACACACTGAAGCTACTAATGCATGTAGTCCAGGAAAAACAATTCAGCTGCAGAAAAGTAGCTTGTAAGTCTATCGTGTTGTAGAGAGACAATCTTTGGGAAAGAAACTGCACTTCTGGTGCTGCTCTGTTATCCCTTAGTGACAGCATATGGTGGGCATTGGCCTGTGCTCTTGGACACCAGCTCTGCCACAAGGGATGAAATATTAACCCCCTGAGAGCAGCAGCCTCTTCCCCATTACAACTATCCTTTAGTGTCAGGAGCAGAGCCCTGGGGCTCTGTGCAAGGAGGCCTGTGCAGGCACAGAGACACTCAGTAACACCTCAGTGCCTATCCTCATCCATCTCAAGTTCAGCCAGAGGCAGCAGCAATGGCAGGGGAGACTTCAGCTGGGCTGCCATGTAACCAACAGCAAGGCAAAGGCCAGTGCACTTGTTTTAATAGATATATTTTTTATCCTGAAACCCCCCCCCTTCATTTTCCTCTAGCTAGGCAGCTAAAGCATGCTTGCTTGCACATGCTCTACTACAGATGAGGTTAGTCCAATATTATCTTTATTTTGTGTGGGTGAAGCACTGGCTGCTGAAAAGACAAAAAACTCTCTGAGTCTGGTGCTACTTTTTGCTGAAATGCTGGATGGGACTGCACTTTGTTAAACAAGACAGAAATTATCTACCCAAGGGAAGAAGTTCATCTATCTGTCTAAGCCCAGGAGAGAAATTCAGTCTTTAATATGGGTCTTTCCTAAATTATTTATTCCTGTTAGGATAGTGTAAGGTTTCCATAGCCACTGGCTGTCTGTGATTTCTAAAGCATGGCTCACTGCAGGGATCCTCACTCACTAATCTCATTTCCAGTTTTCTTGCTTTCCCTTTGTACAGGGGGATTTAATTGTAGAGAGCTATTGAACAAAACTATTGTAGTGTTGCTGCCCTTTGGTCCTTATTTACTTCCTCAGCCATTTAAAGTTGCTGAGGGTCTGCAGACAGCTAGTAATTATTTCTTAGGTTGTTAAATACCAAGAATTTGCTTAATGCCATGCAGAACACCTGAGCCACAGCCCTCCAAGCTAAAATCCTCCTCCAAGGAGCACTGCTCTCCAGACTCTGCATCAGGGTTGGTCTTACCCTGAACACAAAACCATCTATCCTGGGGCTCCTCAATCCCCCTACAACAGATATAGGGCTGAAGTGGAATCCATATTCATTATGAAGTTTGATTGAAGTTCTATTTCCTTTGCAGAGAAGGATCTGCAGATCCTGATGGACAACAAACTCTCCATGAGCCAGCAGTGTCCTTGTGGCCAAGGCCAATGTTATCCTGGGTGCATTAGGAAGAGCATTGCCAGCAGGTCCAGGGATGTGATCCTGCCCCTCTGCTCAGCCCTGGTGAGGCACATCTGGAGTGCTGTGTCCAGTTTTGGGCTCCTCAGTACAAGTGAGATATGGAGCTCCTGGAGTGGGTCCAGTGGAAGGCAACGAGGATGACTAAGGGATTGGAAAATATCTCTTGCAAGTAAAGGCTGAGGAAGGGGGGCCTGTTTGGCCTCGAGAGGAGATGCCTGAGAGAGGACCTCATCACTGTCTGTAAGTTTCTGAAGGGAGGATGTCAAGAGGATGTTTCCCAGCTCTTCTCAGTGGTACCAAGCAATAGGACAAGAGGCAACAGGCAAAAACTGATGCACAGGAAGTTCCACCTGAATACAAGGAAGAATTTCTTTGCCGTGCGGGCGACTTTGCACTGGCACAGACTGCCCATGGAGTCTCCCTCACTGGAGCTATTCAAGAGCCATCTGTACATAGTCCTGTGCCATGTGCTCTAGGACAACCCTACTTGAGCAGGGAGGTTGGACCAGTTGGACTGTACTCTCTTCCAACGTGACCCATTTTGTGATTCTGTGAAAGGACCTAGGAGACGAGCCAGCAGGAAGAGGAGGGCTGGAGGGGGTCCCACACTCCTCTCTCATGTACCCAGACAAGGGATCCTGTGAATGCTTCAGCTTCCTGTCACTCACAGGAGAAATGTCAGTGTCAAACCTCAGCAGAAACCTTGGCTTCACACGGAGCTAGGTCAAAGAAGAGAACACTAGAGACAATCAAACAGCAACTCCAGAATGGTTTGTTTATGTAGAATCCTGAGGCAGCTTTGGCAATCTTGTTTACATCATGAAAGTTCCTGGATTAAAAACCTGCCTCCTAGTGAAATGGCCAGCAGAAGACTTCTTGACCTAAGTGGCCAAATGCTGGCACAGACACATACGTATTTAAAACTAACACTGTGACAGGACCCCAGCTTGGTCTTAGTCCTGACACCTACATCTTGTTCTTATCAAACCAAAGCCACAAAAAAGCCATCATTTATTACAAAATAATTTAAAAGATTTTGCATTTCCAACAGAGAAAATTTAGAGGGTTTGGTATAGTTTTGGAAAGGAAAAGGGTTGGGACAGGACAGTGTGAGAAAAATATTCTGTCTGGAAAAAACATCCTTGCAGCAATGTTTTATGTGTTGGTCATGCAATTATAGCCAGTCTCACACAGCCCACTTACTACCTCCTTCACCTCTAAATAGGCAAGGGCCTTTTGAAAGATTGCATCATCCTGTATCTTTAATAAAAGGGAATTATCCTCCCAGGATGCAGGCAAGCAGCGATACATCTTCCTCAGAAACAAGGGCCAGCACACCACAGTGTTGCTGAAATCGCATTTTCCAACCACACAAAAAGATCCATGTGGGAGAGACTTGGCCCCCAAAGCTATAATCTAGAAAATCCATTGTCCTTCCAGGATTTGATAAAAGAGATGCAAGAACAGATCTGCCTGGACAAATGCTAAGTAATGAGCTGAGAAGGGAAAGTTCAGACATACACTTGCCTATGTTTTTTGAGAACCACCAAGACCATTCCCCATTTCCACTTTCAGCTCATACATAATTCACTCAGCACTCCCTTTGCTACATTCACATGATGCTCTACTGCAACATCATGCATTTGGAAAAGCTTTGAGCCTTGCCATGAGAAATTACTAAAAAATTGGGTTTTTTTTTTCACTTACTTGGATTAGCTGATCATTTTTGCTCACAAATTCTGGTGGGTCTGGACCTCCTGTGCAATTATTTATAACCATGACTAAAGAGTGAACTGAAGAGGGAAAAAGTCCTAGAAATTAGCTGCTTCCCTGGTCAGTCTCTGCTTTGTATCAAAAGAAACATTTGTTGGTTCCAGTAATTCATTAAGTCTCTATTGTTTCACAGTGCACACAGCAAAATCTTTGTAAAGTGTTTTACCATTAAATCCCTTGCTGCTATTTGTGGCTCTGCTGCTATTCAATGAGGTTTTCAAGGCTCTGGCTCACAGCCTTGTGTACAGCTTCTTATAATGGCTGGTACTATGGGAATCAAAGACTCCACTATATCAATAGATGGTACCTGTCACTTTGTAACATGCTTTTTATGGCAGGATATTTATTTTTCAAAGATGCATTCCTCCAGCTGTAATCCTACATGTTCCTCCTTCATGCTTGCAGTATGCCAGGCTTTAAAGCAAAGGACAAAGCAGCCGAAAATAGGAGCCTTTCCACCCACCCAGCCCATTTCTTTTCAGATAGTGAGAAATTAAAACACAGGGCTTTGTGGATGAATTGCTGTCAGAGTCATTTGATAACTAGGATCCCAGTAGAAGCTTTTATAACAACATTAATAAAGATGTGCTAGCACTAAGATCCCTGTGTGCCGCATACCAATAACACCAGTTAGAATTACTGCCTTCAGATAACAAATCACACTTTTTTAGGAGACAAAAAAATTTATTAAATCTGTCTTCACTCCTTCCTCCCCAGGATTCAATAATGACTGGGGGTTTTTTTCAAAAACGGTACCCAGAAGCACAGTGCTGAGGCATTACTGCCAGCCTGATGGCTGCATTTCCTGAGTCCTGTCATGGAGAAATTCATTCAGAAGAGGTTAGAAAAACATCACTCCATAATTTGAAATCTGTTTCCTGCTTCACTTATGTCGCCAAAACCAGGACAACTAAATAGTGGGGCAGGTTTTGTTAACAAGTGTCAGTGGCATGGGCTGGGGCTGAAGGGAGGAATGCCTCCCAGCATGGTTTGGGAAGGCAGAAAGAACGGCTGCAGCCGACTGCAACACGTCTGTCTCTACACTCCCAAGATGCAAGAAGTCAAACATGAATTATGACAGTCTGAGGTGATACTGCCTTGCAGAGGAAAGGCCAGGCACATGCAGCACGGGGTGGGGGGGCTCTGTGAACTCTTCCTCCCTTCTCCCTGCAGTTGAATACTGGGCCAAGCAAGCTCTAGAGTTGCCAGAGGAGCTTATTCTGGGATGAGGAGATGCAGCAGTGAGGAAGAGGAGATTTCAGATGTGAATCTTGCACCTAGCTCCTGGACAATTTTATTTGGTTATTTCTGTGATGTTTCATATGCTGGGATGCTTTGCATAGTACATGCTCCACAGAAAGCTCACTAGCTACTTGCAGCATGGAGACACAGCAGAGGATAAAGGTACCAGACTACTGCAGCTTTGGGGGAGGGGTGCTTGGCACTTGTCTCAGAGGGATAAACAGCAGCTAGGTTGTGGATAAATGAGATTGAACCAATTTTACTTCTCTTCCAATTCCCATAGCAAACCCAGCTCCAAAGAAGAAGACCAGGATGGCTGAGTTTTAACCAATAAGCCTGGACCTGATATTACAGACCAGCAGCATTGACTCTTCTGGGATATGAGACTTTCTATCTATTCCTATGCAGTGCCAGTCAGAGGAATATAAACCTGGAAAGGTCCTCCTGAGCCTGAAATATCAGTAATTTGCCAAATATGCTGGTCAAAATATTTCACAAGCTGACAAAACTTTGTTTTAATGATGACCAGGTTTTACATCACTGCTATCCTATTCTGGATCCTCAGTACACTGATAAGGAAAAATATTTTATGAAATTCAACAAATGAAATTATGTATTTCCTGTTGTTTCTATGTGAATTATATTCTTTGAATTATATTCTTTTCCTGTTTCTCCAGAATTTAGCATCACGATGTGCTTGCAGGGTATAATTTCATCTCTTTGTAGCTTCAGAAAGACTAAGCCAAGCCCTTGCTTTTCCCTACCACATCCGTCCCACAGGCTGTCCTCTGAAGCTCCTCTATCCTTCACTAATGGGGATGCCACCAGCCCGAATGCTACTGTCGTTCTGCTGGAAACAAGTCACCAGGGATATCCCCAGCCTGGATTTGCCCTTCATGGTTGGATCACATTGATGACAATATTCATCCTGACTGGCTCAGTGACCCAGTGCTTTCTACTCATTTCCATTTCCAGCTGATAAAGTTCCATTTTTTTTTTCAGTACAAATTCTCTCCACACTGGTCTTTAAATGACATTGCCCTTCATTCTACTGATGTTTCTCACATTGTTTGCCTCTTTGGGACAGGCATTTTCTTCTGCCCAATATCCTCATCTTCTCATTATCAAGGATGCCTCCCACCTCCTTGTCACCCACAAACTTCAGAAAAACCCTCTTACTATTAGTTTTAAAGATCATTCATGAACCTCTATCCCAACTTAATATTTCTATAGTACATATGTTTTGCCATGTTAATAGATAATTTACTTAATTAGGTATTTCCTAATTTTTTTAAGAAGAGCATCAATATTTTATTCTGTTACTTAAAGAATGATTGCTTTATGTCTGAGGTTATTTTATATTTAGGTTAATACAGAAGTTTATCCCCCCTGTTCTACTTAGTATTAGCACTTTCCCTTTTTATACTGTCCTGCCTCTCATCTTTTGTACTTCCATTAGCGATTGTCATACTGTTGTTTATTTGATTTTTTTCCTTTTTTTACATGAGCTCCTCAGGTATGGACATGAAGTAAGTACCTTCCATCCAGCTTCCTTCTTTTCCAAGTTAAAATTCTTATCATCATTTATGTCAGCTTTGAGCCAAGAGGATAGTTTCCCATCTAACAGGCAGCTTTCTACTTCTTGCAGTGATACACAGAATCAAGCACTCAGCATATTTTTGTGAGTAAAAGACATAAAAATGCACCCAAGGGGAGTGGGGTTTTTTGTTTGGTTGTTTGGTTTGGTTTTTTTTAATTCTGAGCACATACCCTAGGAAGACTTTGATATCTGTACCAATCCTCTGTGTACCACTGTAAACATGACCACAACAGAGTATTTAATTTGCCTATGGAATCAAGCAACTCTCAGTCCTGATGAGGGTTTTCTGCAACAGCATCAAAGGGAGTTTGAGGGGATGGAAGAAGAGAGGAGCAGTATTTATAATGCCTATAAAATAAAAAAAAAAATCCTTTGAATTTTTAGACAGATGAGCAAGACCCCTGTGAAACTCTGGGGTTGCCCATGTGTCAGTGGTGGGGCTGGCCCAGGCTGACAACACCAGGTAAAATGGCTGTGAATGTGGATGGCAAAGAGCAGGGAGCCAGTCCTGGGTGACAGCATCAAGTCGTGCACATCTGCATGTGCCAGGGACTAAGAGGTTCTGGTGGGTGGAAGCAAAGTAGCACCTTTGTCTCTGCTATTTGTCTTAAGTAATTATTACTGTGCTATCCCATAGCTGTGACTATTGAGAGAAGAGAGAGAATATGTGAAAGAACCATAAACTCTGCATGCTGTGTTGCAGACACAACTGCCTTTTGTTTGTACATATAGCTACTGTTACTCTTCAGCTAACAAATTTGATTTGTGGCCCTTAATATCTTTAAAGTAATGCTCTTGCTAATGGTAGTCATGTTATTGATTTTCATAGGGGCATTTTACTCCATATGAATCCATTGCTTTTAAGACAATTAATCATGCATCGCTAACTTAACTGCAATGGTGGTTTTAATGTGAATATTCAAGTACTGCTTCACTTCAGGGTTTGTCAACAGCTAGCATCTGAAGACAATTTCAAAGCCTTAAGAAACTGCTTAATATAGCTATTGGATGCTTACCAGTTCATAAGAGCCTGCCCCAGCTGCCTTATATATTTTATGCAGAACAAAATCTTCTAATTAAGTAGATGAAAGAAAAGAATTAACATACCACCTAGGGGGCTGAACATACATGATTATTAAGCACTATAAAAAAAATTAAAAAGGCTTGCCCAGCTCAAAAAAAAAAGGGATTAAAAATGAGCTGACTGGGGGAGCAAACCATCATTATACTGCAACAGGGAAACAAAAGGCTTCAGTCAGACCTAACACCACAACCGATACTGCAAAGATGTGCTGAAAGTAAGGTATAAGATTTTTTTGTAGCAGCTGTGTGTGCTTTTTTTAATTTCCTGAATCCACTTTCATTTCCCTTTTTGGGATACTGTTATGTAGATTTTCTCAAAGGGCCCCACACAGCTTCCCGTGGGTGCAGTGAGCCTGCATGCCACCCCTGCATCTGACTGCTCCAATCCCCATTAGAAAAAAAGCCTCCATTTTCAGTCACGGTCCAACAGCTAAACAGAGCAAACGTGTGTTCTCCTGACCTTCTACAAAGAGTGTGAGCATCTCCTGTCCTGCTTTGAGCCTAAAGACTTCTACTGCTCCAGCAGCAGTGTTTGCTGCTTCATCAGTGGCAGTCATGTTGCCTGTACCATCACACCGACCTCCACCCTTCTCCCCATGCCGTGAGCACAGGCTGTATGGCTGGGAAGCAGAGGGCTGATGAACAGAGACACAGCACTGGTTGCAACCAAACATAGGCACAGTTAGGAAAGAGCTACCTGCCAACTCCTTTGGGATGGGGACCATGGGGAAGAGGTATTTTAATTTCAGCTTTGGTGTGACAAACTTAATGGCAGAAATTACAGATGTGGTTTGTCCATCCCAACTTCCATTACCTCCAGCTTTCATTTTCTTCCTGCTGAAACAGTTACCTTCATCAGGACTTTTTCCAGCTTCTCCACAAACAAATATAAGTCTTTGACCACACCAAGAGACTTGCTTGTTCTTTAATGGGTAACAGGCACATTAGGGATATGCTCTTGCATACTCTAACTCACACACAGGGAGGGAAGTAGCCATCATCTCAGTATCAGAAGGATAGTCAGAACCAGAGTTAGTCCCTGCTAGACTGGGCTCAGACAGTCATAAGTTTGAGAGTAGAGGTCTTAAGCAAACTCACACAAAAGAGGCAAGAACTTGGAATAATTTTTGAAGAAAAACTAATTAAATCTGTGAAGATGGATGGAAGAGCAATGCAACATACATGTCAGATGAGCCTAGCATCTTTCTTAGAAACTATAATTGATATTTTCAACTATTATTACTATGCAATACTAAGACCAAAATTTCATTTATCTAAACATCTGTGAAACATCTGCTATACAGCCACACGTGAGATAATTTTATTTTGAGCAGAACAAGTACAAGCCATGTAGTGTAAGGATGCTTGAAGGGAGAATGTCAACATGATGGGCTTGAAGAAGATGATAAGCAAATTTTTTCAAGAACTAGATCTAGTTTAGTTTTAGCAATATTAATAGTATGAAAAGTGGACAAATGGTAACAAAACTTGCCAAGTACACTGACCTCAGCATGGAGGAAACTGTCACAGAGGGAGAGGGAGTTATAAGGACAGGAGGAATCCCAATGGGGTACCATAACACACAAGGACATGCACTTCAGCAATAGTAATAAAAACGTGCACTGCAGTCTGAGAGTTCCTCAAACTGGCAACAAACACATAAAACAATCTGTGGATGTGTGTGGATGCACATGAGTACTTACACAAACATGTACTCTTGTACATACACACAAATACATGTGTATTCACAAATGTCTGCACACCTTGCAGCCATGACAAAGGCAAGTGAAAGATTGTAGTGACTCCAGCAAAACATGCACTGTCCTTGGGGTCTCACACAGTTCCAGCCATCTACATACAAGAAAGTTGAATTTAAACTGGACTAGACACAGGAGAGAGCTTTTAGGATGAACAGAGATACTCACTGTGTTTAGTAGAGAGGACTAGGACAACTTGGTTTGTTTCACTGAGCAAGACCTGCAGAAAGGACAAGGCTCCTCTACCTCAGATGAGTAAACTCTGGAAAGGGAAAAGCTATTTCAGATAAAATACAACATTGGTACAACAACAACAAAAGGCACAAACCAGCCAGGAAAAAATAGGACTGGAAATCAGGAGGTTGTTTCTGACCACTGGAGCCAGCAAAAGCCACAAAGCGAGGCCAAGGCAGTCTCAAGGGAGGAGACAATGCAGAGAACCTTTCTGGATTGTACACACAGGAATGTCACAGGCTCAGCAGCCCATTGAAGATGATTTAGTGGTTACAGCTGGTGATGTCTAAGTGAAGGGTGCTTCATTCCATGATGATACCAAGGTAAATTTTGAGTGACCTTAATGCCATTGCAAACATCTCATGCATCTCTATTATCCATTAATCAGTTAGCATACTAAAATACATTACAGAAAGAAATCCGTTGCCTAGGGGCTTTATTAAGGCTTTTAAATGTACCCTCTCTAGTCCTGTTGCTGCCAAATAAATAATCAGTACATCAATTATTTCTATCTATTTTATAGTCAAAATGTAAAATACCTCTGTCAGGTACCCTTGTTTATTAATTTCTATGTGGTGTCTAAAAGAGAATTAGATAACTAATGAAAACTATACTTACTATTTAACAATTATATTGAAGAAAAGTCTTGAGGACTCCACATCAAACATTACACATAATTACGAGGAGATAAAGGAAGCATAAATAGCACTCTGTTGCAAGGGGCACTAGTGTTTTCTTCAATATTAGGGAAATAGTTAGGGCACCTTACCGAACTCTTTTTCGGTGTGGATAATAGTACAATATCCCTGCTGTATTTGATGCACATAAAGTTATCCAGAAACTGCAAACTTTTCTTTCAGATCAACCCTCTTGGACAGAAGGAGGTGTACAAGAATAACCAAGAACTGTTTATCACCACTGACTGTGTCTAGTCCTCTAAAATACATTTCTTCTGTTGTGAGCATGAGTAGCCTAATTCTTTTAGCAATTCTTATTTATTATAATCTAGAACTGTTTTAGCAGGGTTGGTGAAGAAGCCCCAGTTTTACATTCAAGTATGAGAATGTAAAATACATTCAAGCATGAGAACATGAGAACCACTATTTTCAACAGAAAATAATGAAATTAAGCTCATTTCCTTCATGTGAGTTATCCATGAATGGATTTAAATGACACTCTTTCACCTTCACTCAGAATTTTCTAGGGATTTCAGTAGATCTGTTTCAGATCAAGGAATTTTGAGTGGTAAATCACCTCTTTCATGAGGGTGTCTAGACACAAAACAATGGCAATATTCTTCTGCAGGCAGAGGAATAAATAGTACCTTCTAAATGCAGGAGTGCCCACAAAATCTTTATGCCAATAGAAGCCTAAACACACGCTTACACAACTATTTAACGATTTCTTCCTAAATTACATTATTATTATTATTATTATTATTATTATTATTATTGTCACAGAAAGTAATTTTTTTAAAGAGGAAATTATTTTCACTTAAATGAATAACCACACTTTGATATATATATTTATATATAGATGTGTATGTGTGTGTGTGTGCATATGTGTGTACAGTATTTTCCCAGTGTGAGTAGAGATGCATGATTCGGTGGAGTCAATTTTTCCAGAGAGGTAACCTCTGGCTCTGTGGCAGCTAGTAACAATACTGTGCTCTGGAGTGTTATTACAATTACAGCTCTGAAGAAATCATGATATCAAAAGTTAAGATTTTTGTATATATTTACGAAATTCTGCTTATCTCTGTGGGTAACATCCTCAGGTACAGAAGGAAATGTCTTCAGTGCATTAATATTGATAGTATTATTTGTGTCTTAGAATTATGAATGCAGGATGTTAAAAAAAGTCTTTAGTACTAGGAAGTGGTATGTTGCTTCAAAGATAATCCTCCAGGGATGAATCCCAAATGTCAGCTTTATAAAGCTTCACACAGCACATAAACCTAAGAGAAGGAGGGCTGCAGGGAGTGGGGTAAAGAAGTTGTATTGTAAATACAGCTTTGCAAACATGATTCTTACCTAATTTTGTTGATTTATTTGGACTTTGCATTTTGCATCTTTTAGAGGGTAGAAGAAGTTGACACGAGACTTGGTTCCATCTGGTTTGGTCTATAAAACTGGAGATGTGAGTGCACATGAAATATAAGAATGGACTCAAAAGAGCTTTTTCCATCCTGTGTCTTTTTTTTTTTTTTTCTCTAAAGGACAATTCAGTGCTGTCTGAGCTGGAGAACAGTGAACTCCTACAGTCATAAGGATCTTCTCACATCTGAAAATACCACTACTGCTACTTATTTTTCTCTACAATTCTTTGTTTTCCTGTTGATCAAGCTGTGCTGCAGAGCCACCAGAGAGAAGCACCACAGCTGGCTAAATTTGGACCACTTGCTGTTCTTCAGATGGAAAAAAAAATGGGAAAAAATGTGCTCCCAAATTACTGTTTCTTTTTCCATGTCCTGGTCAAATGCAAATAGCTGCACGCTGAGAGTCACAACATTATTGTGCACTATTATAGACTAACAGGAGATGCTGAGATCAGCTCCGGCACAGCCCCAAGGAGGCTCACTCGGCAGCACGCAGGGTGTGACTGCACAAAGCACTCCAGCACCCCAGCACCACTCTTGCTCGCTTTTGGGCGGTGACTGAGACCCAACAGCTGAAATCTCTAAGAAAGAAGTAAAAAATCCCCCAAAATGAGTAATGTCAAGCTGAAGAGGCACTGACACTGTTTGGAAAGCAGCAGAGAAAGAAAGCATATCGGAGAAACTGCGTGGAAAAGGAATGATACACATGAAAGCAGAACACTGTCATGAAAACCTTTAGGGAAAAAAAAATTTAAAAGTACAAAAAGGAGAAAAGGCACAGAAATATTAGACTGAAAACAAATAAGCATATACAGAAATATAGATTGCTACTATCTAAACAGGAACTACATCACTACAAGAGAGAGAGAGAAACAGGGGCAACAAACCCCCAGTTTTCTAGGAAGCTGCATTCAGAGAGATTCTGAAGCTAATATAGCCTTCCAGGCCAGGGCTATATAACAAAACACCAGTAAACTCGGACCTTTTTAGCTGTATTGCAAACTCTTCTAACAGAGCAAAACAAAGGGTTCATGTGTCTGAAGGTTTTGCCATGGAGGGAGCCAGCTGGGAGGACCCTGGACTGGACTAGGAGCAGACAGGGAGACCTCCTGCTCAGCATCCTCTGCCAGAAATGGGGACCCTTCCCAGTAGAGGCAGCATGCCAGGAAAGCAAGAAGTATCAGTTGATGAACCTTCAGCACCCAGAAACAAGGGCAGTGTCTGCTGTGAGCTTGTCCAGCTCACACAGAGACAAGCAGCCATGGAAACCCAGGAGAACATCCCCAGCTGGTGTGCTCCACAACACCCCCATTTAAATAGCTTTTTGGGACATCTAAAACCACCTGAGAGCAAGTACCTGATACTGGTAGCAGTAATCAGACTATCCTGATTAATCAATAACCAGGGAATGACAAAGAGACCCCAGGTAGATGAGTTGGAGCAGAGGGAGGAGGAGTGACCTTCTTGGGGCACTGCCAGGCATCACCCCACAGCATCCCCAGCAGCACACAGCCCGTGTCCCAGAGCATGGGGCAGCATAGGGGGTACACCACTCCTCAGGGTGCCCATGGGGCATGTGGGGCACTGCCCTGAGCAGGTGAGGCTGCAGCTCTGGTGTGGGCACGGCAGATGCACCCTCTGCTCCACAGGAGGGGCTGCACATGGGCACCTGCACTTACACACAAAGCATGAGGGGTGTAACGCACACTGCCTGGGAGGGGGGGCTCTTAAATGTTGGGGCATGCTTAGAAATCTGCAGGCATTCATTAACATTTTGCAAGTGTCTAGTGCTGTGGTTTGTATGAGACATCACTGATAACAGGTTAAATATGCACTGCCATTAAATCAATAAATTGCTTTAATTTCAGTTGACTCAAACCATGTAAGCTGACCAGTTTTTCCACGCAGTAGGGCTGCATATGCCATCGGTGCTATATGAAGCCAGGATTGTTTTTGCCATAGTGGCAGCACTAATTGTGACACTGGGAACACTAACTTCCACAAGCAATTTTAGCATCTAACCTACCTTCCAATGTTCTCCTGATGGTGATCACTGGAACAGAGCTGTGCACAGTGCTCTTCGTGTCAGGCTCCAGGGTAATTCTTTCATAGCTGAGGTTTCAAAGAGACATTTTGTCCCTTCCCGGTTTCCTGGAGCGGTTGCACAGTATTGGATTATTTCAGATAAAAGTTTCAGTAGTGAGTAAATGAACTTGTGATTCTTAATGACAGCTGTGAGAGCTCACATCTTTGCTGCTGTCATTGTGTTGCTGGACCATGACTGAAGAAACAACCACAATTTGATCTGTTGGAGAAATGCAGTGAAATGCACAGTAACAGGGACTCTGTGCATATTGTCAAGGTACCTAAAATAGATGTGAGCCAGCCCTCACTCTCTGCTGACTGCTGGACAGCTAAAACTCTGATCCAAAGCAAGACATCTTCTAGATCACGAAATTATAATTTTCATACCAAAAAGTGCGAAAAAACATTACCCTGTTCCTATTATGCGGCACTACAGACTGCTGATGCTTACACTCTCCTGGATAAATGTCAGTGTAAGCTCTGCATTGTGGACATATGTCAATGATATTCTTGAGTATATCACTTAGGGAATTTAGGAAAAAAGAGTACAAAAAAAGGATTTCAGGTCTCAGAATGTTATGTTTCTTGTCAGGTTTCAGAAAAAGAATCCCAAATCTCAGTAGCTGGTGATGAAAATCTCCATTACAGACCTAACTAAAATAAATAGGCAAATCTGTATGGTCCAGATCTGCACATGTTTGCCTGAGTGAACCATCACAATTGAGCTATCCATAGAAGAAAAGCAATCAGAAGACTATATCTCACTGAACACCTTATGAATATTTCTATTGCATTAAAAAAACAAAAAAGAAGCTTGTTTTGCTAACTGAATTCTATCAGAGTAAAATGATGTATTTCTCAGGGCCACTACGAATTGACTGGAAAACTACCAAAATCCACCAAACATATGGTTTTACGTGGAATTGAAGAGTATGTTAACTACAAACAAAATGTACTTCCATGTCTCCTGCGAATTGGGAGCTGCTCTATTTGAGCGGTGACCCCAGAACACTCCATAGTTCCCAACAGGGATCGACTCACTCCTCTCGGCCAGAGGTGCTCCTGGTGGCGCTTCACACATCAACGCTTGCCAGCTGCAATGGCTCTCTTCCTATTCTATGGAAAGAGCAGCTGGAAAATCATTAGTTCTCTGCTGATTAATAACTGATTTTTCCACCGATCAAAATGTAGCATTGGCCCCACTGTAGCAGGCAGCACAGGTCATGCATGGCTGCAGCTCCACTCTTAATGTGACAGAATGGAAAAGTCCTTCCTTCCTTCCTTCCTTCCTTCCTTCCTTCCTT
>VZSR01003807.1:43392050-43414000 GCA_013398615.1 Brachypodius melanocephalos
ATGGCGCAGCTCCCCCGCCCCGCCGCCCCGCCGCAGCCGCCAGGTGGCGCTGCCGCCCGCCCTTTGCGCCTCGCCCCGGCCCAGGGCTGAGGGACCCCGGCCCGGCCCCTCGGCCGCAGGGCCCCTCCTCGGTGCTCTTGCGGACATCGTTTTATTTTGAGCCATTTTGTTTATGTTCCCATCTGTCTCATCCCGCTGAAGGCGTGAGGAAGGGACCGTCACTAACTCCAGGAAGCTGCAGGGCATCTCGCGGTCAGGCTTCCCGAGGAGGTGGTCAAGGGAAGGGGATGGTGTGGCGGATAATGCTGAAGATCTCAGGCCAGGCGATGTGGGCTCTGGAGATCCATGCACTGTCTGAAAAGTGGGTACTGGTGCTTCTCTTTCATCACAGCAGCGCCAAGGGCCTGGCAAGGATGCTGGCCAAGTGCTTCGGCGTCCTGCGGCTCCGAGCTTCAGAGGCTGAAGAGGCTGCAGAGCTCTTTGTGCAGGTTACCCTGTGGAGCTCCGCGCTTTGCAGAGCTCTGTGGCAGGATTTCATCAGCCCCGCTTTAGGAAGAGCCTGCCCACGCTCACACAGCCGGGCGCACAGAAGCTCAAGGCTGCACGCACGACCGCTCCCCGTCTGCCTCTAGGGCACCCGGCCGTGATGGACAGCCCGAGCAAATGGCTCACAGGGGTTAAAGTCAAGGCTGCTAGAACATCTAATCAAATATTTATTTATTATGAGTCTTTTAATTTGTTGAGGGTTTCCTCTTCTGAACTCTAAACATGTCCCTTGCAAGGTATCTCAGCATGGATAACCAGAAACGGAGTGTTCACAACCCGCATATATCAAGCCAGAGCAACATAAACTTATTTGGCTTTGCCGTTTCAGACATACTTCATTTTCCATTTGATTTTGTTACATTTTATCCACCTGCCTGTGGTTCCTACAATACCATTCCCCAGTAGTTCAAAGAGCTTTTTAGCACCCGGATTTTTCTTCTCATGGAGGTGTTTATAAGACATCTCTGGATTTTTCTCATAACCCCATCAGCAGAATGGCTTGTCCTGTGCTACAGGGCGACCCCTTCGAGCCTTGTTTCAGCTTCATAAGGCCTTCTGCACTGCTTGCAATTTGTCAGCAAATGAATGTGACTGCCCTCACTTCTTGCAAACAGTGTTAGTGTGTAACATGCCAAAAAGAAACATGCACTGGGATGCAAAATCAAAGGTCCTGATTCCTGTTCACATTGGAGACCTGTAACTAACTCTGGCAAATTACTTTTCATTTAGATCCAATGTACAGCTCCTCTCAAATGTTGGTGTTGGAAAGGGTCCAGACTGTACATAAGAGTTGACTCTCAATTATTTTTATTGACTGAATACCAAGCCACTGACCGTACCTCTAGGGTTACTGCACTTTTGCTCCTTTGCAGTATTAGACAGGCATTCACATACCAAGAGTCATCTGTGCACACATCTTAGTATTTTATAGTGAAAGACAGAGATTTGTTTTCATCTTGTCTTATTTAGTGAGAGCAAAGGTGCAGTTCCTGAGGGGCCTGCTGCTCTGTGTTAGATTGGGTATGGGAGACCTGACCAACTTCTCTCCAACCCTACCTTGGCATAACTTCTTTCACCCCTTCAGTGGATACACACGCCTGATTTATGTCAGCATTAATAAAATAAGAATCAGATCTGCTGCTTGTGCCCTAAATTTCCATTACCCCGGACCACCTGCTAAGACATCCTTGCTTCTGCATTCAGAAATTTCCTTTGTTCCCTTTCAATACGCCATTAGTAACAGCTAAATAGGGGGGCTGAAAGGCGATAAATACATCTGCATTTCTAAGCATGGCTGATGTTTTCTTTCCTTAAAATTACTAACATGTGGCCTCCATTTGCCTGAGTCATTAATTCCCCTTTTACGGAGACTGCCTCTGTTATTTTTATGCTTTGTCCTTGATGTTTGCTTACACCATCCCTGTTTTCCATGTCAGAGAGCACAAGGTGCTGTACCCCATTAAGGATGACTAATACATAGAGAGAGAGGAAAAAAGAGAAAGATTAAACCAGAAAGAAATGCATACTAAAACCATCACAAAGTACTTAACTGAAAAACCCTGCTGCTCACATGAAAGCAGTCTGGAAAAGGAGACTATTAGAAAATGAATGCACAGGACTGAGGTGGAAATACAATTAAACCACCAGAGTAAAATAACAGAAAATGTAGTAGTAAGGTTAATAATAAACTCACGTCATGAAAGCATGAAGTGTAGAAGGGAAATTACACTGCCAGTCATCGTCTCTTTATTAGGAAACTCATTAAAACCAGAACAGTACCACTCCTTTTAATGGAAAATTCGAATGGGCATGAGCAACACCCAACCCGTAAGAGGCAGCCACGTCCAGAAGAGCTCTACACAGATTTAAAGAAAGGATGATCCTGCTGCAGATGCTAATGCAACATTTTCATTAATTGGTTTATGCACCTATGGTGCATGTGCATCACAAGCACAGCTTATTGCTCACTACTGCTCCCTTGGCTTCCTTTTATCTCATTCTACCTCACTTACCTTGAAATTTAAAGCCCTACATTTCAATTTCATGACACAACAATCTGTAGCAAAATCTTTGCTCCTCTCTACTTCAATCATCCCGGCTCATCTGATTCCTGCTTCACCAATACTCAGCTCTCTTCATATTGCCTGTACCAGCTTCATGGTTTTCACTCCCAAATCCTCTCCTTAAATTTATTTTTCTCTGCCCTTACTTAGAAGCTAACCCCATGCACTTGGCTCCTCATGCAGCTGGATCACCTTGTGTCAGGAGTTGGGGATGTTAATAGACTGGAAAAATCAGAAATCTTGTGGTGGGCAAGAAGGGGACTAGGGATGGGGACAGGCATAAATGTGGCTGCTTGCACAGCTTTTGCCCAATATAAAAGTCAATAACAGTGAAATAAAAACTCTGAAGAAAACAACACATTTACAAAAGCATTTCAGATCTATTTTTTATTAAAAGCGAAAGCTCTGTCAATACAATTTGCTGAGGCTCAGAGACCTTTAAATAATTAGAATAACTCTTCTGCATCTAATTTGAAAAGTGCAAGGGTTGCCAAAATAGATGTTGTTTCCATGTATTCCTCTGTGGGTATATATTATAAGCACACAGCCAAATATGCATTCATATTGGGAGCTTGTAATCCTTAGCTGTAATTCTCCAACTACAAATTCCCAAGGTAAGGATACCAGTGCAAAATTTCACAATTTTTTTTTTCATTTCTTACCATTAAAATAATGTTTTAAAACAATAGCTACAGTGCCAAATGACAAGTCATCCTCAAATTGCTTTAAACCCAAACGTTAAGCACTCAAGGAGGCTTAAAAATACAGAGTTGGGGCTGAGTGCACCATTCCCAAGGACCTTCCTAGCCCTTCCAAAACCTTGTTTAACACTGTGGAAAGTGCATCTGCTTTGAGCAGGAGAGTCTCACATTCTGTGCACTTTCTAGATGTAGAAAACTACTGCCTCCATGTTTATCTGCTGTACCATCCTGTACTTTCAGATGGTGAATAATGTCATGGGCTTATCCGTGGCCAGATGCTTTGAGGTGTTCAAGCACAACCTCACTGGTCACAGCCACTGACACTCCGAGGAGTATCTTCTCCAGTGTGGCCTCATCCTTAGTCCACATCCCTTCAGAGGTACAACTACTGCAGCTCAGATATTTCGGCTGTTCTGCTCCCACACTGACTCGTGCGCTGGTCAGAGTCTCTTCAACTCAAGCTCTCACCAGAATTCTGGCCTGTCCAATACAGCAGCACAGAAACAGCAACAATGCCCTGGCCATCAGCCAGCCCAGGCTGTTATCAAAATGTTCCCAAGCACAGCAGAATAAGATGATAAGCAGCACAGCAGCACAGCAAGCTGCGAAAGCAGAAAGCAGCCACTAACGAGCACTCAGCTCTGATACACAGTCAGGCAAGTGAGCCTCATGGCAAGAACAGAAGCCTGATCATTCATAACTAAACAGCAAGAACAGCTACAAATTCAATCCAGCACATTCTAATCAAATCTCTCATTATCGTGGACACTTTGAGCCCCATGTTGGGCACCAAAAAGAAATGTTGTAGTTTAAGCCCAGCCAACGACTAAGTTCCACACAGCTGCTCAGTCTTCCCCCTCACCTCAGTGGGATGGGGGAAGCAATTGGAAGAGTAAAAGTGAGAAAACTCATGGGTTGGGATAAAGACAGTTTAACAGGTAAAGCAAAAGCCACACATGCAAGCAAAGCAAAACCAGGAATTCATCTACCACTTTCCATGGGCAGGCAGGTATTCAGATATCCCCAGGAAATCAGGGCTCCGTCATGAGTAACTGTGACTTGGGAAGATAAGTCCCATCCCTCTAGAAGTCCTCCCTCACCTTTTTCTTTCTACTGCTTTATATTCTACTTCATATATAGCATGACATCATGTGTAAAGTATGATAGAATATCCCTTTGGTAGTCGGGGTCACCTGTCCTGGCCATGTCCCTTCTAACTTTTTGTGCACTCCCAGCCTCCTTACTGGTAGGGTGGGGTCAGAAAAGGCCCTGACACTGTGCAAGCACTGCTTGACACTAGTGAAAACATCCCTGTGTTATCAACTCTGTTTCCAGCACAAATCCAAACCACAACCCTGTTACTGGCTACTGTAAAGAAAATGAACTCTACCCCAGCCAAAACCAGCACAACAATTTGAAGAGGGGTCCCATTTAAGTAAATATATATATATGTAAATATTATCTATATATGAATGGAACACTGCATTCAATATGAAAATGGGTAACTTAACACATGGATGGTGGGGTTGAATGCACCCTCAGAGTGTTTGAAGATGATGCCATGTTGAGTAGTGCAGTTGACTCACTGTAGGGAAGGATGGCACCCAGAGGGACCTTGGCAGGCTTGAGAGGTGGCCCCTGCAAACCTCATGAAATTCAACAAGATCAAGTACAAGAATGTTTCATCATTGGAATTGCTCAAGGCCAGGCTGCATGGGGCTTTGAGCAATGTGGTTTAGTGGAAGGTGTCCCTTTTCATAGCAGGAGGGCTGGATCCTTGAAGATCCCTTCCAACCCAAACCATCCTATGAACACCAGATGTGTAATACTCTCCAGTTGCGTTTCCTATCCCGAGGAGAGAAAGAATCTGTGTGTAAGGATGTGGAAAGCCAGCTGGAGCTGTGACCTCCCCGGTGCTTTCTCCTTCATCCCTGAGCAGGCTGCTGAGGGAGCACGGACTTGCACACCCCACTGACGTCCCAGCCCCAGCACAGCAGGTCTGGTGAGGAGGCTGCCAAAGGTTAGAAAAACAGCCAGAGCCAACAGAAAACTGAGGGGGGAATTCATGAGAGCAGAACTGTCTAATGTTTCCTAGTATCTCGTTTTTCATGTGGGGATACTTACACAGGAGGGGTGAGGGTAAGTGGCAGCTTGGTTTCCAAGAGCTGCCTTTTGCTCCAGCTGTTTTTTGGACTTGCCACTGGCAGGATTTGGTCTTGCATGCTGTTTTCTCTTTTGATTTTAACTTGCTGTGCCCTGGGGGAGCCTTGGAGAGCTGCATCCCTTCCCCCTGCCTGATTTTTCTGCTGGTTTTCTCTGTTTTCCTGCAAATTGTTTTCTCTGTTGCTGCAACGGGTTTTCACACTTTGAATTTCTTTCTAAGGTTTTCAAGGCTGCAATGGCCTCCAGTAAGAGATCCCTGAAAGTAAATGAGTTTGTGTCAACCAAATGAGTTTGTATCAATCAAACCTGGACAAAAGGAAGCGTAATTAACACTTAAAGTCATCAACACACAGTTCATAGCAGCATGGTGGTAAAGCCAGGCCTTTAGTCTTCAGATCATCATAGGGCTTTGCTGTAGGGCTGACCTAACCAAGGCCCCTCACAGAGTACATGGATGCCATCAAGCTGTGCTCACCATGAGGGTCCTGGTACAAGCAGTGGTGTGGTCAGCAGCCAGTGCTGCGGTCACCCTCCTATGCTGTGGTCCTGCTAGCCCAGCCCCTTGAAAGGCTGGTCACAGAGAAACGGGCAGAGATGTGAAGGCACGAGGCAATAATGCCTCCTTTTAAACACACTGTAGATATGTGGGCTGTCTCCTGAGAGAGACACTAGAAATATTTGTTCATAAACTAAGGGAAGGAACTAAAATGGCTGGAGAAGGCAGACCCCATATTTTATTTAATACCCTGGTGACCAGTGAAACCTCAGTTTTAGAAAGAGAGAAATGCAGAGCCAGCACCTCCACAGCCTGGGAGAAGTCTGGACAGCACTTCCCACCATACCAGGTGGGAGCACCAGATGATAAGAAATCCCTTTCTCCTCTCTCTCTGGTACTGTGATTCCTGCCATCACTGCCATCCACCAACTGGCATCACCTCAGTCAGTCTATAGAAATCTCAATTTTTTTCCTCCCTTTGTTTCTGGCATGACTTGCATATATATCCTCATGGAGGGAAGATGCTTCTGGAAGGTGACAAAGGTAGACTTAAGGCATCTCAGCTGGGTTTAGACTGGAGGTAGTTGCTGAGCTACTCAATCAAAGAGATGCAAGGGCAAAACCGGAGCACTGAATCCTGGAACTGGCACATGGGTGTGCATCCCCACTCTAAGTGTCAGCAAGATGGTGCTGAAACTCTAAAGAGAAGTTTGTGGGTGGCACTGGGTAACAAAATAGAGGTTAGGAGAATCAGACGTTTCATAAATGCTAGTCCTAATAGTGGAAAAAGGGGAAGAATCCCTGGTGTCCATTTTGACTGACTGTATGTTAGCACAGCCTCTACATTTATTTCTTCTTCAGTTAAGCTTATGTTTTAGGAGAAACACTTAAAAACATATGAATAAGAAGTGACAGAATGCAGACCTTAAACACCTACTCTGATAGCCTTAAAAAAGCTTTTAATAGAGGGGAAAGTAATCCTCTGCCAGAAAATAAACCTTAGGGAGAAAAGATACGCAAAAGCTGAGATTCAAGGGAGACAGAAAAGGGTATTCCTTTAGGATTGAAATAGGATCCAGAAATCATACTTTAAAAAACAAAACCAAACAAACAAACAAACAAACAAAACCCCCAAACCCCAAAAAACCATCCACCAACCAACAAACAGCTCCCAAACCTAAATTGTGCTAGTATTTGCAGTCCCTGAACAGCTCCATCTTCCCTCTCCTGTGGTGGGTGAAGTTCTCTCTATATGGCCTTCTTTGCTATGAAATTTAAATTACTTAACTATAAATTGCTTTCCAAAGAGTAGCACCTTGTATTTTAGTCAAAGTCACTGGTGATATTTCTAGGTTTCCTAGAAATTCATTCAGAAAGACTTCTATTGATTTAGACCTTCACACAGATGCATTATTCTCAGCAAAATTCCCCAGGGAGTTAAGTTTGTTTTTCAGACCATGCTCATGCCAAACAATCCCGCACCAGCCAGATAGACCATTTGACAAAAGTGGCTTGGGGAAGATAGAGACATGGAAAAAATAATGTAAGAAAATTGTATTATTCTGGATGTTTAATTTGATTTTCTTCCTTCTGGTTTCACCCCTAGACCTTTTTCTGCTGCGAGGCTGGAATGAGTAACTGAGCCTGACTGTGGCACACAGTGGAGATATGAATTATTTCAGCCCCAGCCTAGCAGTGAACCTTGTGCATGTGTAGAAGTCTGTCTGCATTTATGGACTAATGAATGTATGTAGAGCTAAACTCTCTGCAAGTTGATGCAGGGAGCCTCTCAGTTACCTGGGAGAGTCTTCAGATGTTGGAGGAAAGAGTAGAGCTCTGAGGAGCTGCAGGAGACAGAAGAACCTACAGAGGAGGGAGCTCTTTGCCAGAGTCTGCTGAAGCTGGCAGAGAAGAAAATGGGCTTGCTCAGGACCCACTTGCCTGGGTTTTTGTAAGACTGGTGGGACTGTTCTTGCTCAGGTGCAGATGGATTTTAAATCTGGGGTTAATAAAATTCTATTGTCCTTTTATGCTCTGCATTTAAACAAGAGCACTGAGCACAACTCTGTTTCAGGAAGGTTTGATAATGAGACTTCAGGAAAACAAGAATAGGGAATTGCAAAGGATGAAGCTTCTCCTTGGGAAGGTGTCCCTTAGGCAAGGCTGTGTGTCTGTCTGAGTGCTCTGCACTCAGATGTCACCTCTTGGGTCACTAGCAGTGACAAAGGAAAAGGCAGCACAGCCGGGACCAGCACTGCAGCCCTGTCTGAGGAACACCCCTTGGACCAGGGCTCACTGAAAGAGGCAAGAGGTAAGAAGCAGGCAAAGCCCTGCAAAGTTTTGGGTTTGTCTTTGAATATTTTTTTTTCTATGGATGGGGAAGAGTTGCTCCTCAAGGGGAGGCAGATAATTCGGTCTCCTGGGTTTCTGGGCTGTCCTGTGAACCATTGCCGTTTAATTTTTTCGGGGAGTACCAGGTAGGTAATTTAACCTCATGCAATCTTCTGCAAAGAAGTCTCCTGTTAGAAAAGTGATATCACTATCCCTAAACTTACTTTACCTAATCTTTATGTTTTGAAATCTGAGAGACTGGACAACCTATATTTCTGGGGTTCTCTTTCTGCTTATTAAGTATTTCATGTGTTCCTTATATCACTTTAGTGTTTGCTGCTTTTTGCTTTGTTTTCTCTTAATTGTGATGGTAAGAAATCACACAAGTTTTATTTCCAGAAAGTTATAAGCAGCTGAAGAAAAGGTTTTAACAATCAAAATGCCTGGTTTATTGCATTTCTGTCTAGAGCAGCAGTTCCTAGAAGGTATAAAAAGCACATAGCTCCTTTCTGAGGAGAAAAGATCTGTTAAATACACACACACACAAAAAGCATATTTAGCATTGAGGGAAGTATCTTATTTTTCTGTAAGAGCTTAAAAACTTCTCAAGCTTCCTTTAGTTTTCTACCTCTGTGCTAAAGTCACTTATTGTCTCTGAAATTTGATGATGCTGTGACTGAGGCTTCTTTATGTGCAACCAGTGCTGTGAGACCTTCATCCTGGTGCATTCTGTGACTTCTTTTTTCCTAAAAAGAAATAGTGAGCAACTGAGGACAAATGCCTCTATTAACCCTGTAGTCATATGAATGACACCATAGGAAGGTTACATGGAAGGCTTTGCACAAACAGTAGCTGACAAAGTCTGACACTGTTAGTCAGTGGCAATGCCCCTACCAAGCTACCAAATGCCAAAAATTTAATTTAGAAATTAAAATGACTCTTGGCATCTAACCTGACATTGTGAATACACACCTGTATGGAGAGCCTGTGTGTGAGCAAAAGGAGCATGCCCAGGTGATGCTTTGCATCTATCAGAGGAAAAATTCTGGCATAAGAAGGAGGAGCTTTGTTCAAAAATAAATTTTTAAAACTGCATAAAAATGTAGAAGAGTAAAATTTACATCAGCCACAAAAAAACCTCACAAGAACATGAGAAATCTGAAAAAAAAGGGATGATCATTGCTATGTGATGCATTCAAGAAGAGATATTAAGTGATTTTCAAAAGTATTTTAATTTTGCTTTCTGCCTGGACAAACTTCATTCATGCACACTATAAATCCAAGTAGAAGTGAAGGCAATGAATTATGAGGAGAGAAAGGACTAGCAAATCCAGCTCTTAAAATAATATATATAATTTAATACTTAATCCTTTGAAGGATTCTGAGAAAGAGAAATAATTCAAACTTTAAATAGTGATCTAAAAAAGGACTAGTCTCATGGGATGAATTCAGTGACTGTGACTGCGACTGCATCTCTACATCGCAATCTAGTTATAATAGTGAAATTAACATATTTATCAGACAGAGCTCAGGGTGGAATTTGAAATCACTGAATTGTGTTTGTCCATGGGGGTCTGCATCATAGATGAGGTATTCTGAAAAATCTGCTTAAATATGCATACTATTTTAAAAGCAGTATGATTGATGGACACTCCACGGAGTTAACTTTTCCTTTATTAATCACAAAATGAAGTTAATTTTTACCAGGTACATCCATGAAATTAATTTTAACAAGAGCACAGGATAGATTAGCTAGACAGGTTAGCTGTATTCATGTGAGCTAGTTCTGAGGAAATTTCTCCAAGAGTATTTCAGGATTTATCCTGAGCAACCTCTCAGCTGTTAATGATCATTTCTGAAAAGTGCAGGTGGACAGGGAGTTTTTTACTGTGAAAACTGAAAAAACCCCTATATTTAGAGCAAGACTAGAAAGAAATCTGTGGGACATACAGTAATGGATGAGTTTAACTTCAGTACCTAGAAATGATCTCACTGAGCAGTCACTTAATAACCAACAAAACAGAAAATATACAGGTTTTTTAAGAGTAAATCACATGATACCATCCTAAAAAAATCTAAAACATGGATAGAGACCTAGCAAAACCTTGAGGAACCACAGACAGAATTTATATTGACTGCACCACAGCTTTTGATAATCCCACACAATGTTTTCAGAAGTCAGCTGAAGAAAAATGATTCAGATGAAATTATGAGGTGTATGTACAACTGATTGCAAATTACTGTTTGAGTTTGCCATTCAGTGTGTTACTTTAAATGTGATGAGTTAAGAGGTAGGGGCCCTGTAGAAGTTTGTCCTGATGTGGTTGTTCTTTTCTGCTGCAGAAGAAGATTCAGAAGATGACAATAGATTGCAATTGGTGCTAAACATAGTTCTGCTGCAAGACATTCAAATGCCCTTCTGGGGTGCATTAACAGGTATAAAATATAGGAACTTGTTCTTTTACTCAGCTTGGCATTAGTGACCTCAGCTGGGAAACTGTGTCCATTTTTGGGCTGGGTATTTTTAGAAGAATGTAGCTCCATGAATCACAGAGCTCAGAGGTGAGCAGCATGTATCGTAAGGCATGTGACTTGGGAATGGCTGAAAGAATTGAACCTGTAGTCTTGAAAGACAAGGAATCTTCACACACACGAAATATGTACTCTTTCTCCAAAATCGTCAAGAAAACAAGTAATCTCATTTGCTGAGGGAAGGTAATATAGATTAGACATTGTCTTTTTAATTGAAAGGGCAGCTGAGCATCGGTTACTGCAGAGGTGACCGGCATCCTCTACATAGAATGTTTTTAAAAGCAGGTGAGGATGGTGTGCATCTGCTCAATTTTGCCTCAAGGATGGGGACAGAGTAAATCAGGGTTGCTTGTTCTGATGACCATCTGTAGATTGCTTGGATAGTTTGCCCAGTGCGTTGCTAGCCAGAAGCCAGTGAGACCTGGCTGAACATTTGGGCGTGGCAGCCTCTGACCAGCTCACAGGTGCATGGAAAGATCTCATTTAAGAAGGGTGATGTTGGGAGCAGGCTGTGGCCAGTGCTGTTTATCTGCTCAGAGCTCATTCTCTCCTCGAGGATCACCTTGAAAATGAAGGAGCCAAGAACCAATCACATGAATTACAAAGGTGGCAGCAGGATACACCCAAATCTGCAAGAGGAGGTGATAAGCAGATGTTCCTGGTCTCAAGATATCTATATTGAGATCTTGGAATACCTGGTGGCCCATGAACCTGGGGTTCAGTTGTCCAGAACTGGCTGTAGAATTGAGATGAAATTATCCCCCACTAGCTAAAAACATGTGGAAATCACTAGATGAAATTATTTCTTGAGGTCATTTTCAACCTTACACTGCAGAGATTTCTATGAAGTAGGATTATTTCGCTCCTCTTTGGAATAACAGCAGGACTAAATATGGAACAACAAAAAATAGATTTTAAAATGGTCCAGTTCCAGTATCCAGTGTTGATAGAGCAAGTTCATGAGACTTTTCTTTTTATACTATACATAACAGAATATCAATGCAGATTTGGAAGAGCTAGTGTGTTAAACTGTGCTATTTGAGAATTGTAGTGTATCTCATCTTTAGTGAAAAATTCAGGCAAATAGCTGAACTATGTTAAGCTGGATTACTTGAGAATTACAAACAGTAATTTGAGAGGAAGGTTGTGACAGATACAACTTTGGCTTGTTTTCACAAAAAGGGTGAAATGCTTTTTTCTTCTCAAATGCCAAAACTGTTTAAGGATTCCTGAAATAATGATATTCCTTAAAACATAAAGTTCCACCTGCCAGGGAAGGAAAAAACCCCAAATTTCTTCATTTAGTGTCTCAGTGATACGTACTGAATTGCAAGCTGCAGGGCAAGAAACCTGTTTGGAAATAGCTAATTTTCATGCTTTGGGACTTCCCATCTCTGAAAGCTTGGTATCATTACACTGGCACGTGGGATTGGATGAAGGTATATTTTTATTTGGGACCTGCTTGTTGTGCCTGTCAGAGAAGTCCTCTAGCACGCCAGCATCTGGCACAGACCTGTGCTCTGAAGGAGGAACTGATCTGACAATATGCCCCAAGTGCCATCTAAAGTTACAGCTCTACGTGCAAGTCCTGCAGAGCACAGCAGGGGTGGCCCATCCCTAATGCAGGATTGTGCTTTCCAGCCCAAATAAATTGCTGTAAGTGCTACCTCATTTCTGTGTACAGTCCTCACCCTTAAAAAGATAAGAAATCAAAGTGTTCGAACATGGTGAATAGGAGTGTAAGCTGTTTACATAATCACTGTTTACATTCTGTTAGAGGTGACAAAATCATCATGAAAAAAACTGTCAGTGTTGATAAAGACCATATCAGTAAACAGCAGATTAGGCAGGACACAGAGAGCCTTACAGACCAATTATACATAATTTGCAATGGACATGGTTTGAGAAAGAAATGCACACAATGACTTAGAGAAAATTGCTTAGCTTGGCCGCATCCTTATTAACAAAACAAAAGCGCCTGAGGGCAAATTGTCCTTGGAAAAATAACTCCTGGGAATAATAGCATGTCCTCATCCTTTGCCTAGTGATGAAGAAGAGACTTTTCCTCCCATTCCCCACCCCCTGAAGCTATCCTGAGCCTTTTCAGCTATCCTGACCCAAAGCTTCAGAGACATCCTCTCACCCTTGGAAAGCCAGAATTTGCATCAGTAATCTTTCACAGGCCTTCAGCAGCTCTTATGGGGAGGGGATTTGTGCAGAAATTTCCTCCTACATCATATCCCAGGTGCCACAGGTTTGGGAGATTGTGAGAGCTCTGCCATCCCTGGTCTGCTGTTTCATCCAATGAGTATTCCTGCATCCTGACTAAAGTATTACTCTCACTTTTCCTGCACTCATGCATCAACAAAGGCAAATCAAATCACCAGGGAAGTGACTGTATGAACCTATCAGCAGCCTACAGAAAATGTCTCTGATGCTGTGTTTTATTCTAGCTTTTCATGAAAAATGTTCCACCACACATTCTGTGGTGATCCTGCAGGGAATTTGTTGATCATATTTTCACCACACCTTCTGTGGTGATCCTGCAGGGAATTTGTGGAACATATTGCATATGTTTATGAAATATGTTGATCATATTTAATAAACATATTTCATATATTTAAGACGGTTGGTTTACAACAAGTTTTCAAAATCAGAACTTTTTGAGGTGGAGAAAGGTGATGACTTGTTTTCCATAGTTTGGAGGTACTGGAAAGGGGAGTTTAGAAAACCCTTAAAATTCCATTAAATTAACACAAATATTAAAGATGGATTTTCAAAAATTATAGCCTAAATAGGACTGAATTAATATTTCCTAAAGATATTAATTATATCTATTGGCTAACAATCTTTAAAATTAACAACAAAAGAACAGGCTAGGAATAGGAAAAAATCTTTTAAAAAATACTTGGACGAGCTGAAATTATTCAAATTGTCTTCCTGTGAAAAAATCACAGAAATCATAGAACATTTTGTGAGTTTGTGAGGAAATGGGGAAAGTCTAAGGAAGAAGGACATGAACAAAAACAACCCTGAGAAACACCCTGAGCCATGTGATCACCTTGGAAAGGAGGGAGTAGGATTATTACAGAACACCTGGCTATGGAAGAGTACCATAGAAATGGACCTATAACAGAGAACAAAAAGAATCTAACTCTTCCAACTATCATATGAAAGGCATGGATGCTAAATATTGTCCTTGACATGGCACCGATAAGATCTTGATCAGAGCAATATTTCTTGTATTGAACTCCATGTTTTAAGAAATACACAGATATAGTGAAAAGACCTTTACTGACTATGAATTTAAAAAATAATTTCTAGGAAAAAAAATATTTTTGTAGAAAAGCAGATATGAAAGGGAGGTATTGGTGCTAGTTGTCTAAAATGTTACTATAAATGGGAAAGTGGTCAGCCATTCCCCATTTGCAAGGAGACAGTAACCAATGAACATAGAGTAGCAGTAAGGCTAGTGTAAAATATCAGCAGAACTTTCTTACCATCAGCACAGTTAGGTACTGCAGCAGGACATGGCTGGATTATCACCATGGGAAGTTTAGACATTTGCTCCTGGCTTGAGATCAGTGGTTGGTCTACACTTCCTTTTGTGTCTGGCATCTTTACAATTTGTTTCTTCCTAGTGACATACCTTGATTTTTTAAAGCAATTCAGTTTGTGCCACATTCAAATTCCAGCTGCAAGCTCTTTGTTTTTTTGGCCATATGCTTTCAAGCACAAAGCAGTGTGCTGTTCTTGACAAGCTGGAAGGCTCCAGGGACATCCTGCTGGGAGAGAGAAGAAATACTGGGAAGGTGAGTGAAGGGGGAAGGAGCAATATATTATTTCTGTGGCTCGGTGGCAGTGCTACAAATACCACCAGCACAGAGCCTGTTCCTCAGTGCTGCTAAACCCAGCTAATCTGGAGCTGAGTGTGCAAGCTCAGTGCAAGGATACTGTGCAACTTTTATATTTACAGTATCATGGCCACTGCTAGGGTTCAATGAGAATGTTGGTGTGGGAGAAGATGCCATGAACAGATGGAAAGGCAGCAGTAATCTGCAGACATATTGACAAGGCATGCAGGCCAATTGGGTGCTGACCAAGACCAGCTGTCCCTTCTTTTTCATCTAGAGTATCTGAGAGGGAAAAAGAGGCAGAGTTTCAAGTAACACTCCCAGCCCATGAGTTTCTGCTTGGTGTTGATATAGTGTGACCCTTTTTTCATGGCCTGTCTTATCCAAGACAAGCATGCCATCTTCACTGCCTTAGAAGCACCACCATACACAGTCTGCACCAGGAGGCTGCAAACTCCCCTTTCTTTTTTGTATTGGATCTGTACAGGCAAGCCTGTCTAGAGGAGAAAAATGTGAGCTTGGGGAGGAGATGATTTGAAAAGGTGCCTGCTCTTCCCTAGCCGTAATAAATCCTTGGCTGTTTTGGGACTGTAGGGTTATTGGACAAAGATCACACCTTCGTATGTGCCTTTTCACATTGCCTGCTTAATGTCTCCCAGGATCTGATACAATTACTTATACAACACACATAAGAGTATAAGATAAAGGGATATCCCCAATTTTACCAGCAAGCTTCCCAAACTTCAGGTTTGAGGAGGCAGGTGTATGCCCTAGGTCTTTGAAATGATGTGTCAGTGTCCAACTGCTCGAATACTACAGTGCCATAAATCACTCAGAGATGCCATAAACCACTTATCACCTCAGAGATAGATCTTCAACACACATTTTCAAAACACATCTTTATGAAAAACAGAGCAGTGTCAGTCAGTTATTTCTGTATGGTAAGGGCCAACCCAGAATTAAATATTATGTTATGAAATCTAGCCAAGACAAGAAACTTTCCTATCTGTGGGTTCACAATATGAGGTGTCACCCGGCTGCCTTCCAAGAGAGTTTGCAAGCCTTGTCATACAATACCCGCTTACCATGGTGATCGCAAGCTGTTTCAGTGTTACTGCTGTCAGCCCAGATCAGGTTTTGAACAGTGAGATGAAAGATAACAGATTCATGCAGCACTGATTTAGTCTTCAGGTAGGGAGAATCATGCTTGCAGAGAAGTTTGCTTGCATCTAGCAGTACTGGTTTAAGTCTGTGCCTGGTTATGCCAAAAGTATTCATTCTGTCAATAAAGCCTCAAGTAGGTCTGAAACATAAAGATGTGGGAGGTTCCTTTATGATTTCAAGAGAAACTGGAGCAAAATCTTTGACATCTCAAAGACAAAAAAACAAACTAAACCAAGCCAAACCACAAATCATCAACTTGAGGTCCTTAGAAAAAATCACAACACGCTGAAAGAAAACATTTTCTTCATGAGGAGTAGTTCCATAGTTCATCCTGAAACTGTTCCTCCTTTGAGGGCATTTCAGTAAGTTGCTCTTTGAAGCCCAAAGAAAAATTTGTATGCCTGCACTCGTCTGCTTGGGTTCTTTTTTACTGTATCATGTAGTGCACTAGAAGATATGTCTCCTTACAAGCTCGCTTGACATGCACTAGGACACTGGTGCTACAACAACATTACCTCATTAATATAACATTACATTGCAAACAAGACATGGAATAAAGCATTCAACCCTCTTCATATGAAGACCAAGGGTCAAGTAGCCTTTTTCAGCCATACAGCTTTTAACTTTCATCTCTGCATACTCAAAATATAAGCAAACTGAGTAGGTATCAGGACACAAGGAGAGCTCAGGGGCTTCTGATATGAGTTATGTGAACACAGGGGAGAGGCAGGCAAGCGTAAGAATAGTCCTCTTCAATGTTATCCAAAAAGGTAGATTCAAAAGAAGATGAAAAGTTTGCATTTCTGCTAATATTCTTGTAACCTTGGGGGAAGGAGAGGGAGGGAACATTGTGGGGATGGGTTGTGCATGAATTTTCTTGGTTGAAAAGCAAATAATTTAATTTTTGTGTAACTATGTTTCCCCTGAGGATTATCTCTGGGCATCACATTTTGTCCACCCCCACGAACCTTTGCCGCTTGAACAAATGCTGCAGTTGTGAGATGTCACCTGGAATGTGGCTCAGTGCCAGCAAGAAGGTCACTGGTACAGGTTTCAGACGTGTTTGCTGTCAGCAGATGTTTGGTGAGAGTGTTGATTTCCATCCATACCTGTGCCTGCAGGACCACCTCTGAGCAGATTATTTGTACATCCGTTTCCCATCTCTTCCAGTCCTTGTCACCAAAGCCCATGTCACAGAAGGATAATTGAATCTTTTCAGTTCAAGATTCAGCTCTGCACTTCAAACTTACTTTGCCTTGCGTATAATGGGTTTATTTGCATTTAAACCAAAAATGTTAATTTTGTGATGGCTTCCATCAAGCAGTGCTTAGCCCTGTTCACTCTGCACATCCCCCTCACACTGTATCACACCCTGTCACGCCTGCCTCACCCTGCCCTTTCCCTGCATGGCATTTCAGAGCTCCGGGGGGCAGGTGTGGCACCTTGCTGGTACCAACCACCAGTGACCACACAGGTCCAAATGGGCATTTGCAGCTCTTCTTTCCCAGGATCTGTCACTGGTTGCTATAGTGATAAACAAGTTGGCTTATTAGGAAAAGGAACAAAGAACTGGAGAGAATTATTTCAAAATGGCCTACATGCATAGATAAACATACAATCTGACTTCTCACTGTCAGCTTATGCAGCTGGTTTCCTGTTTCTGCAGCAGCATAGACCCCTTGTAGGTTATTTTAGCAAGTCCAGCCCAGTCTCCACTGCCTGTGTTTTCTGACACAGAGTGTCCTGGGTGATGGTCTGGGGCTTTCTTCTCTGAGCTGGATGATTAAACTTCTCAGGGGCTCCTATTATAACTGGATAGTATAGGAAAATATGCTTTCTTAGAAAAATGGTTAAGTGGTCTAATGAGGCTGAAATAAGTGTAAAGGAGCAGAAGAGGACAGAAGAAATTATGCTTTTGCTGTGTCCTGTGCTGCAGCTTTATTTTTTAATATCTTTTTTGCCCCTTGCTGATGCCAAGATACCTCTGTGCAGACGCTTAGAGTGGTGATCTGTGCCTGTCGAATGGCAGAACATCACCTTCTCTGTAGGATGCCTGGCTTGCACATTGGTCTTTTGGGTCTTCACTAATGTGTAATAAATCTGTTCTCATTCGAATCCCTGGATACATTGTGACTCCACTGAGATCAGGCTTGTGCCCTTGAGTGTGTAGTACACAGTGGATGTTCTCTGACACTCTTGTGGGATGCAGCCTCAATGCCTTTTTTTTGGCTAATTACACTTTTTGATTGACTGAACGATGCCAAAAGGTGTAACTGCAAACACTAGAAACTACACTGCCTATATTTCATTCAGACAGGCAGGCTACTCTTTTGCCTGCTGTGATTTGAGTCACCTGGCATCTGGATTTACCCATCTCAGAAACCAGGTTGATGAGCCCCCTTTGCATGCCAGAGCTAATTACCCACCTCCAGTCACCAGCAGTCACAGCTTTTGAAAGAAAAGTATGGAACAGCCCAATGAAATGAACTATCCTTGGGTTTAATCTATTCAATTACATCCATGTGAAATAGAAACTATTTCTCTGCAGTGTTTCATCCACTAGTTAAAAATAATTGCACATTTTTACGTGTTTATCCAACTGATTTTGCTTCTGCTTCCCACGGCACTGTAATAGTTCTATCAGCTGCAGAACCTATGAAACAATAAATTTTAATAGCTTTATTTCAAATGCTATCTTATAACTCAAACCAACTTTCCAATAACTGGGAAAAAAAAAAAAAAAAACAAACCACAAACCCAAACAACACAGTTTTTAATATACCTAGCTTTAGCAAATCCTGATGTTCAGAAACTGGGGAAATTCAAATGGAGCAAGCAAAATGCTTGGCCAGATTGTCCCTTGGCAGGCATGCCCAGCTGAGAGGCTGGATGGGAGTGCTGGTTTGCAGCAGAAGTGTCTGCACAGAGCTGCCTGATGGGTGGGTGACCCTGAGTCAGCAAGGGGAGAAAGGCAAAAGGAGCTGAATTTCTTTAAGAGTGGTGGAAAAGTACATCTATTGCAGAGCTAAGGCAATTCTCCTGCCACATCTATCCTTTTCTACAGACACTGGAAACACCAAATGCAATGAAGAAGAAAGCAGCCAGGGCACACAATTGCTGGCTGGCATTACACAACCTCTTGTGACTGCACCCAGCCAGCATCTGCTGTGTGCTCCTGTTTGAGACAGGAAGCCTCCCTGGGCCTGTAAAGAGCGTTCCTAGGGATGGGATTTCTTTTGTATGGGTGTGCATTTGCACACTTGCACACAGGGGCTGTTTTCTACGACTGTGTTAAGCATTGTCCTGCCAGAGTCAGACATCCTCTGCTGGTAAGAAGCACTAGAAACTGAGGCAGAGGTAGCTTTTTTTGAAAACAAATGAAAAATTGCATGCCAAGTCCTGACACATCTCTGAAAAAAATCTTTGGAGAACAGGGGCAGCAATCACAACACCATAACAGATGAGCCAAGCCATAAACTACTGCAAACAAACAATTCTGGACCAGATCCTAAAGAGAAATGCCTGCCCACACACTCTGATAGTACCCAGAATATGCACTGTGCTGCATACTATGTGTGAAACCATAGGAACAGCCTGAGTCACACAGTGATTGGTACCATCCATCACAACTTGGAAACTCGTCCTTTGTTTCAGAGTTGCACCTGAGGCCTCAAATCAAATGTGACAATTTTTATAATAACCTGTGCTAAGGTGTTCAGCTGAAAAAACTATCTCTGTAGAAAGTTTGCCCCCACCAATGGAGTGGTAATTTGACTGGGTTTCTCCAATTTCCAGAGAAAGATTATTCTGCTTTGCTTATCAAGAAGCAACAATTTAATGAATAGCAGTTGGCTTGTATGCAGTGCCTTCATTATCTTTTACCATTCCATCTAAAATAATCTGCACGTGAAGCTAACAGAAAACACTGCTGCATTATTTGATATCAGATCTGATGTATCTGGCTCATGACCTCTGAGCCTGTTCTGTGGCACCTGAAAATGTTACAATGGTTCTGAGGGAAAATGTAGTCGTTGCAATTTGTTATCAAACAAGCACGTGTCTCATATTGCTGTTACAATAGCCGTGATAGGAGGAAAGGCAGTAAGTATTTGTTAGCAAGTGTAGAGAAACAGAGTTACCAGCTTTCAGGAATAGAATTAAAGAGATGGAAGATCACCACACAGTTCATCGGGATATCTCCCTGGTGCTTACTGTTCGTGCTCCTTCCTAAACTGCTGCAATTACATTCAGCTATTCCCATTGCTGCCTTTACTAAGGTCTTACTGTCCTAAACTATTAAGTATCCTCTATAGGCTCTGAATACAACACACAAGTTAACTAAAGATAATACTTTTGGATGAAAGGTAGTATAAAGGGAAAAACAATACTTTTAAGATATTTTAATATGTTTGGCTATAAAGAATGCCAATTAAATACATCCATTTGTAACCCAAAGTTTCGAGGTTCCATCCCAGTAAGTTTTTAAGAATCCTGACATGGCATCATAAAGTATCTAAAAGTGGCAAGCTTAGAATTAACTTCTCCAAATGACTGCTGACTTGCAAATGAGAACAAACAATATCTTCTTGGTATGTTGCTTCGATACAACATGTTTGCATTATTTGAACGAATTATTTCTATAAATAGAATTGTATTGGAAATGAGAAAACAATGGTGTGCTCAGTCACTGGAGAGACAGAGTTTAGGTGATTGTCCTCTAGATAAACTGTATCAGCATAAAACTGGCAACTGTAATTTTGTGTCTCAGATGTTCTTGATTTGAATGTATTGAACTATTTATGCTTGCTCCATTCTTCCATATTATTTCATTAACACATAACAACCCTTCCACTCCTCCACTAAACATGCTAACTCTAATTAGCTCTCTGCTACACAGATGTTTCTTCATTCAGATGTTCAGTGCCTGGCCAGGTGTCGCACTCACTTTCTCATAAATTTCAGCTTACGTTACATCACTTCGATGTCCTCTATGTGCATGTCCTTTTGAATAACAAATCGATTGGGGATAGATATGAATGACAGATAGACATAGTGTCCACACTATCTCCATTTGTTATACACATGCAAATGTGAAGGATGAATATAAAACACAAAAGAAAGCAGTGGTGTAAGTCCAAAAGGCTGGCATGCAGCCATTCCCGATTTTCGCAAGCCATGCTATTAGCAAAAATCAAAGTATCAGTGATGAATCATTTTATTTCTTATCTCAAATAACTCGAAAGCCAGTGAGAACATAACTCGAACTCTATGTTTTAAACAGAGAATCGTGGAGAATTCAGTAATTCGCAAACTCTCCTGCTATGCTTCTGTGTTCTTATGCAGCATGAAGTTTTAAAAGCATAATTCAAGCTGTAAGGAACTGTTTAGTTATGACAGCAGGGAGTGTTGAAAAATGCATTGGAAACTTCTCTGTGAGGAAAAGGATTTGTAAGAGGTTTTAGACTGTGCATTTCATGTGTGTTGCAGCACCTGATGAATGCCTTTTTCTCAAAATAAAGACAGGTGGATTATTACGAAATTCTGAAAGACGTATGCTTTTTAAGAAGGACCTCTCAAGTCCATGTGATCTCCGGGGAGGCTGCGCGCCCGAACAAGGGGGAGCTGCGGTCCAAGGAGTGCGGACGATGCGGGGCGATGGGGCAGGAGGCGGCACCGACCGACGGGCACCGAGGAGAGCTGCGGAAAATCGCCGTCTTATTTACAACTTCTTACTTCGGCCGAGGTAGGAAAAAAAAACCCAAAAACCAAACGGAAGCAGAAATGAAGCGAGCGGCTCTCCGCCGCCTCGAGGGGTAAGTACTCGGGCACGGACCCTCCCGCCTACCCTAGCCTTGCCCGTCGGCCGGCCGGCGCTGTCCCACGGACGGCGTCCCGGCCACCGGCCGAAGTTGTCGCCCGCGGCGGAGAGAAGCACCACCCTGTCACCACCCGAGTCCTTGTCCCCGCCGGCCGGAGCCCGGCGCCGCCCCCGAGGGCATCAAGCGCGGAGCTCCCCGAGCCGCTGCCCCCTCCCCGCGGCGCCCGGGGCCGGGAGCCGGAGCGGGGCGGGGCGGGAGCCCCCCCGGCCCCCGCCCGCGGG